>CM060338.1:34905608-34928108 GCA_030674155.1 Stramonita haemastoma | reverse complement strand
GGCGACATTGCGTTGATTGGGTCAGGTAGATTATTGACTGAGTTTCAACAGATCTCTGTCTCTGTCTTCTCCTTCACTCTCTGTCTGTCTTTTTGTCTGTCTGTGTCTTTCTCTGTGTCTCTCTCTGTGTCTGTGCCTGTGTGTGTGTGTCTCTCTCTCTGTCTCTCTCTGTGTCTTTCTCTCTCTTGTGTCTCTCTCTCTTTGTGTCTCTCTCTTGTGTCTGTGCCTGTGTGTATGTGTGTGTCTCCTTCACTTAATCTGGCCTGTCTGTCTCCCCATTACCCTCTCTTCCCCCCCCCCCTCTCTCTCTCGCCCCCCCCCCCCTCCCTCTCTCTCTCTCTGTGACAAATCAAAACTAAACAACTTCACCTATTCAACGTTGAGTCTAACTTATTTCATTTATAAACCTGTTTCCCATTCATACTAGACAAGGGCAAGAAAACGAAGAAGAGTGCCCTACGTGGCCGAAAGCTGGCCGGAAGTGACGCGATAGAAGCAGATGACGTGTACACCGTCACTGGCCAAGTGCTCTCCCTTGATGATCCTTCCTGCCACCGGTCTTCTGTTTCGTCATCGTTCTGTGATTCTTCTTCTGCAGGTCTGTCTTTGAGTTTAGCCTAGCTTCTGTTTGGTGCCTTCTCTGTCTGTCTGCGCAATCCACTCTCCCCAAAAAGTCCTTCGGATGAGACTTTAAACCGAGGCCCCGTGTGCCAACGCACGCAGAACATCTTACGCACACGTTAAATCCTGTTTCGCTTTTCGTAAGAGTAGGCCATCGTGTGCCGGTGGGAACAGATGACATTTACCAAACTGCATACACATGGGGACTGGATGTAAAAAAGCACAAGAGCGCTTATTCCATTATCCTCGATATAAAAGAATAAATTATATAAAAAAAATTGTGATGTTCCACCACAAAATGAGTCGCTCAGCACATAACCCACTTTTCCGCTAGAAGCCATCAAAGGCAGGTTGGAGGTCAAGTTGTGGATTTTGAGATTTTGATTGATGATAAAAGTATAGCTATTAGTCTACCTTGGAATGAAATATCAAGTCATAATTTTGTGTCCTTTTGGTTTTAAACGTGTTTTGAAAATGCCAAGCCCACATTCTGACCATTTATTATGATGCTGAAGCTTGTCCATTTCTCGTTTGGTCATTTCCTGCAGTCTATCATTTCAACTTGTGATAACTTTTCATAGAATTGTCCGATTTTCAATCTGTTTTTGTTCTGTTGTATAGCCATTTCATTGCAGGTTATAAAATGTCAATAACTATAAATTGACCTTTAGTGCAATGCAACTCCTTATGTGGTGGAGCGTCAAAGAAATTTAAAAAAACTGCATACAAACGGGGATTGGATGTAAAAAAAAAGGGACTGGAAGTAAAATAAATGATGACAGTTGCTTTTTTTTTGTCTTTCGTTTTTTAAATCTGTTTTGTGTTCTTTGATTCTCTCTGAGGTCTGTCTTTGAGTTTATTTCTGTTGGTTCTTCTAGCTCTCGTTGTGCAATGATGACAGTTTGTTTCTCTTTTTTCTATCGTTTTTGTCGTTCTTTGATTCTTTCTTTTTAGGTCTGTCTTTGAGTTTATCTTTTGTTTTGTTCCTTCTCTCAGTCTGCCCATATGATGATAGTTTGTTTGTTTGTTTCTTTTTTTCCTTCTTTTTTGTCGTTCTTTGATTCTTCCTCTGCAGGTCTGTCTTTGAGTTTATCTCCTGTTTGATCCCCCCCCCCCCCTCTCTCTCTCTCTGCTCAAATGATGATAGTTTGTTTCTTTTGTTCTGTCTGTTTTTTGTCCCTCTGTCTGTATGGATGCTTACGTTTATCTCTCCTTGTCCCTGTCTGTTGTTTTATCTCTGTATATCCAGGAAGTGGGATTTCTTCTTTCTTTTTTCTTTCTTTCTTCTTTCTTTCTTTCTTTCTTTCTTTCTTTCTTTCTTCTTTCTTTATTCTTTTATATCGAGGATAATGGAATAAGCACTCAAGTGCTTTTTCTTTTTACATCCAGTTCCCGTGTGTATGCATTTTTGTAAATCTTGTCATCTGTTCCCACCGGCACACATTGGCCTACTCTTACAAAAAGCGGAACAGGGTTTAACGGTTGCGCAAGATGTTCTGCGTGCGTTCGCTCACGGGGCCTCGGTTTATAGTCTCATCCGAAGGACTTTTGTGGAGAGTTGGAGTCAGCACTGTGTTAACTACAGGGGATAAAAATCCCCTCGAACGGGAATCGAACCGGGGTCGTCAGATTGCGAGCGCATTGTTCTGACCACTAGGCTATCCCGATTGAAGCTACCTGAATGGTAAATAAAACAAAACAAAACAAACAAAACAAAAAAACGGTGGCATGTATGGACAAAATCTGACCATTGGTGGACCTCAAAGCGCCAGCTGAGGAAGGAAAACGAAATCTTGAGATGTTTTCCTGTCTTCTTTTCTATCATGTGTACTTATCTATCTATCTATCTATCTATCTATCTATCTATCTATCTATCTATCTATCTATCTATCTATCTATCTATCTATCTATCTATCTATCTATCTATTTATGTATCAGCTGTTTTAAGCACATCTTCTGCTAAAGAACTGTGCTATGTTTGTTATGTACGTGTGAATTAGCTTTTGTTTTGTGATAATTAAAATTTTTGTTGTGGTTATATATATTATATATATATTTTATATATATATAATATTATTTGTATGTGTATATATATAATATATATATATATATATATATATATATATATATAATATAAATATATATATATATATATATATATATATATTCTTCAGCCTTTGATGTCAGCTGAAAAAAACGCAAAAAAATGGAACAAAAAATGATAATTAATTAACTATTCATCAATTTTCAGAAAACTCTCCACCAGGAAGCGGCAGGGACACAAACCTAACCCTGGCCCCCATCCCCCTGAAAAGACGATGCATGGACTGTGGGCCTCCCCCACCCCCAAAGAACCCCGACCCCTCTCCCTTCCCCACCACCCAGAGGCCACCTTCCCCTCTGATGCAGACGTCTGCCAAAACTTTCGGCATGCTGGAGGAGGAGGAGGAGGATGATACCGATTCCGATACGTCATCCGTGACGTCAGATTCGCCAGTGTCTAGCCAGAACACGTCATACAGTGGTGAGTCACAGTCCCCCAAAGGCAGCGGAAGAGAGCAAAACACGAGGAATGTCTTTCAGAAATAGGCAGAGGTTCTGTGAAACGGGTAGGAAGAGAGAAAGAGGACTGGGTGAAGCTAGATCCCAGCCACAGCCTAGTTGTAAGTTTCCTGTGGTTTCTTACCAGGTAGTCAAAGCCTTGGTGGCGTTGAGCCAGGATCGTGATGAGGTCAGCCAGGCCCCTTGCAAAGGCCCTTATGGGAAACTCTTCACTGCCAAGTTCGTCAACCGCCTCGCTTGCAAAGGAAGTCTCAGCAACGTCACTAACGTGAGTCACGTGCACAAGGGGACAGTACTGGTGACAGAACTGATCAGCGGTAAGTTACTGCACTTGGACAGCCGTGGACGTGTCTTGAAGCGCTTCGAGGTGGACCCAGGGTCAGAGCCCTGGTGCGCATGCGTCACGCCCTGTGGTCACGTGGCTGTCACCGTTAAGCATCCTCCGTGTGTGACGGTTTGGTCCGGGAATGGCACTCTGCTGCAAGAGTTTGGGTCTTCTGTGCTGCAGTCTCCAACCGGGCTGGCATGTGACTCCCAAGGCAACTTCATTGTTGCAGATGAACGAACTCATCGAGTTGCTGTTTCACCTCTGATGGCCAATTTCTGCGGTATCTGATGAAGTCATCACCAGTCTGCAGAAACGACAATGACAGGAATAAACCTGTGAAGAATCAACCACCGTTCATAACAACAAGTCAGTGAAGGATAACAAAGAGAACAGCTCAGACAAGCAGGGAGGCCTGGTGTCGTCCTCAAAGACCAAGAAGAGAGTAAGAATAAACCTGCAATCTTCCCAAATCACAGACGTGGACCCTAACGAAAATGTCTTACAGAACGAAACAATCATGACCACGCCAAAGACTTCAACAAAAAAGACTGGGTTTCACAAAGACTCAGAGATGAGTAGGAGTCCCAAAACTCCAGAACCATACACGTTCAATCTCCCTAGGTACGTGTGTGTGTCGGCATCTGGCCACATCGTGGTGTCCAATTCTGGCAGCAACAGCATCAAGGTGTTCACGCCGGAGGGAGTCTACCTCCGCACTATCGGCAGCTCAGGCAGCAAGGACGGGCAGCTCAAAGTTCCTTACGGAGTGTGCTGCGATCAGGACAACAACATCTACGTGGCGGATCACTACAACGACCGCGTCAGCGTGTTTTCTCTGGGGGGAGAGTTTCTGCAGCATGCGCTGACTGTCGTGTCTGGTCTACATCGTCCCAAAAGTGTTACGATCCGTCCTGCGCATGTCCGGAAGCTGTTTGTGGCTCATGGCGGCCTTCGTGCCGTGGAGATTCTAGCGTACAGCCTGGAGCCCACTCCTCGTTGTATCAGTTTCACCTGTGATTTGTGACTGTAATATTTACCTGTGGTCTTTTTGCAGAAGTTTTAAATACCAGACATTTGGAGGATCCCACTCCTCGATGTATTACTTTCACCTGTGATTTGTAACTGTAATCTTTAGTTGTGGTCTTTTTGCAGAAGTTTTAAATACCAGTCATTTGGGAGAAATGATTAAATCTTACAATTCGGCACCTTGTTTGTGCCTTTGATGTATAGGGCACAGGGAAGAAGCTATATGATTCTGTTCCCATGATGTTGAAAAAGGCCATCATGGTCATTGCAGTTATGTAAAATAAAGTATTCTGTATTATTGATGCATTAGCAGACATGCAGAACCCATTTTGTAAAAATATTGATTGTCTATGTTGAGCTCTCTTGAGGAACTTTTGTTTATAATGCATTTGAAGAACTTGAATGTTTGAGGAATTCTGACTTGCATCAGGAATTTGTACTTCATTTTTGACGAATCAGTTTGTTTTACCTTCACTGATATGTTTTTCCCCAGCGAAGAAGCATTGCACAGTTAGTTCCCTTTTATGTTCAGTATTTCACTTACGAGCAATGTCTGGGTGTTAGACGACGAGAAAGAACTTACTAGTATCACTAGTAGTTTCTTAAGTATAAAAAGACTGATTCTGTATGATGTGGGGGTCTTGTCTACCCCTCCCCTTCAACAAACATTGAAATTCATATTCTTTTATAGCGAGGGTAATTGTATAAGGACTCAAGTGCTTTTTTTCATCAGTCCAGTGTGTATGCAGTTTTGTAAATATTGTCATCTGTGACCACCGGCACACTATGGCCTACTCTTACGAAAAACGGAGCAGGATTTAACGTGTGCGTAAGATGTTCTGCATGCGTTCACACACGGGGCCTCGGTTTACAATCATCCAAAAGGCTATTTGATTCCTGCTACTTTGTTGTAATATATTTTTGCTTGTGTTTTCTAAGGGGGGTGGGGAGGAAGGATGGTAATGAGGTGCACCCAAAGACAAAGAGCTTTGAAGGAATATTTTCCTCGTCTGTGTCTCTGCTTTTTTTTTTGAGCACTAAGTTATGCTAAGTGTTTAACATATGATCAAATGAGTTGTTGCTACCTCTATGATTTTCATGTTTAATGCTGTCAATGTTATTAAGCACAGATAAAACAAGTTGTCAAACTTTTTCAACTGCAATGTACACTGTTTCAACACCATCACAAAATGTGAAGTGTTTAGTGAAGTGATTAGACAGACGACCCAGAAGATTGCCTTTATGGACAGCCATGATTGAAGGAAACCGAAGCCTATGAGGCATTAGCCTTTTCAGGCTTTCTTGTTTGTTTGTACATACTTTTTTTAACAGGGTAGCTCAGTGGTCAGAACACTTGCTCTCCTCAAGTTAAGGTTAAGCAGCATGGGGTGTGGTAACCGTGAGGATGGGTGACTATTCGTGCACTCCAGTACAGTCCCCAGTTCACCCAGCTGTAAATGGTTACTTGCCCTCTTTAGGGTCAGGGAAGGTAAAGTATCGAGAGAGAGGAGATGGGCGCCGCCCTCAATGTACTGGCCCCTAGAGAAGCTGAGTTCTCTGATGCCTTGCTTCCCAACCACCACACAGGTTATGGGAACACTTTAACGAAGAAATCTTGTTGATGCTTTCTTTGTAATCAAATGATGATAAATCAGGCAAAATGTCTGACGTCCACAATATGGCTTAGTGCTATTTGCCATAAGGAATCTTAATGGTTACAGTTATGTCAAGACTTTTTTGTTGTTTACCTTGATGACAAAAATGAAATGATAGGGAGCATGTGACTTTGTTTGGTGTGCGAAATACTGATATATTGGTCATAGATTGTTTTGATTTTAAATGGTGACAGTCTTGACAGGTTCTTAACTACTGGCCGGGTTTTAAATAGTTAATAGACAGGAATTTTCTACAATCCACATAATGACATCACAGCTTTGTACCCATTGTTAATTAACAGTCCCCCACCCCTCTCCCTTCCAAATTTGATCTCCCCATTGTTCAAGCTGAACCCAAAAATATTCCATGTTGCGTTTCGATGTTGTTGTTGCAGTGGTGGTGGTTGTAGCTTTTTGTCATTTTTTTTGGTCAGCATTGTATTTCCTAATTATATATATATACATATATACATATATATATATATATATATATATATATATATATATATATATATATATATATATGTATATATATTATACATATATGTATATATATATATCTCTTTTTGTTGTTGTTGCTTTACTGGGACACAAACTTGTTCATGACGATGGAGACTGAAAGAGCAAAGATGAAAAACACTGACACTGCCATATTGTTTTTGTTGCTGTTACTTTGTTTTGTTGATAGGTTTTGTTTGCTTGTTTAACGTTTGCTTGTTTGCTTATTTGTTTGTTATTGCAACCGAAGTGGATTTTATTTGTCTGTCATGAATGTAAAATTCCATAAAATGTCTTTTTTGAAACCATGTCTTGCTTATCGACAGTGCAGAAGCGAATTTGACTTAGGCTGATCCCTGTATGCTTGTATTGTGATTAAAAAAATATTTTGTATAGGACATTAAAATGCTTCATCATAGAGGAACACTGTTGTTTGTTATTCTGATCTTGAGAAAGGAGAGGGGGGAACCTAGTGGTTAGAACATGGGTCTTGTCATGTGACGGCAACTGAAGGTGTCAGTTTGAGTCTGTTGACATGTTCGTTGGAGGGATTTTTCCCCTAAGGAGTTAATAACATCAGTGCTGACTTCATTCCCTTGAAAACCCTTTTGATGAAACTAAGGGCCAATGTACGAGTGCATGCAAAACACCTTGTGCACACTTACCCCCGCCCCCCCAATTATCTACCTGTTGTAGAAGAGTAGATCAGTTAAGGCCTATTGTAAGTAGGACACAGGCATCTGAAATGTGATGGGTCCAACTGGGTCCAACCAGCCCGTCATAATACTACCCCAGAGATGCACCGCAGTGTCCTAACCACTTCACAAGGCACCAGTGGATAAATCAGTCACAAAGTCATGCAGGCAGCTAGCCAGTCATGTTGATTTCCAACTTGGGCGCCTTGGCTTCAGTCCAGTTCCCCAGTTCACCCAGCTGTAAATGGGTACCTGCCCTCTTTAGGGTCAGGGAAGGTAAAGCAGCGAGGGAGAGGAGATGGGCGCCGCCCTCAATATGCTGGCCCCTAGAGAAGCTGAGGTCTTTGACGCCTGGCTCCCCTACGACTACACAAGTTATGGGACACCTTAACCCTTTAACTTTTACCATTTGTGTTTTGTTTATGAATAGCGGCATATGAACATTGTACCACGCTTGTTTGCTGACTACAAGGATGAAAACATGGTCAGATATATTTTCTACGTCTTGTTAAATTTAGCTGTGTTTTCTTTCTTTCTAGCAACAACTGTCGTAATATTAATCAGTAATATTATATCATTTAAAAGCGTAGTCGTACATACTTGAATTTTATTATTGTGTAGTATCTATGTTGTTTTCTAAATGCATGAGGATATGTTTCTGCATTTGTAATTTGTCGCTGAATTCAGTATTTGTTATATGTAAATTATATGAAAATGCAATATGTTTTTCTTAGAAGTTTCTTATGAAATCCTCTGTTGTAAAAATTACGTTTAGATAATATAGGGCCTACTTTTTGGAAGCATGACGATAAACATCCAGCAGAAACAAAAGGCAAAATAAAAAAAAGAACTCGCAAAAACAAACAAAAAACCTAACAGCAAAAAGAAGTTTTTTCCTTGAAACTTCAAAGTTTGCCAAACATTTGAAAAGTCAGGGACTGAAAAGACATGCACCGTACCAAAATAAAAGCAAAACAAAACAGCACAAACAAAATAAAACCTCAAGGAAAACAAACAAACAAACAAACAGACCAGACAAAAACAAAACAAAACAAAACAAAATACCCCCTTACCATCTAAACAAAATATTAGTGTTCGCTTAAGAGTTTTTTGTTGTTGTTGTTGTTATTTTTTTTCATTTGTCTTCTTTTTGTTCACTTAATGGATACAGGACATTTAACTCGGTTCACACTTAACTTTTCCGTTTGGCAGGCTACAGACATTTGGACACCTCTCTATCTACACTCACGTTCTGTCTCTTTTTCTGATTCGCTCTGCGTTGACTCTCTCTCACTCACTCATGCACAGTCGTCTACTCCAGTCACTCCATCTGCACCACACAACCCCACACACACACAACGCACACACACGCACACACACCACACACACACACACCACCACACCACACACACACACACACCACCACACACCACACACACCACACCACACACACACACAACACACACACACACACACACACACACACACACACACACAGCACGCACACACACACACACACACACACAACACACACACACACACACACACACACACACACACACTTCTCTGGGTAGTAATAATATTCGTTAAAAAAAAAAAGGTATTGAAAAATATATGAAAGAGAAATTTACCTGGTGACCTTATTATAGATGTATGTATGTTTTATTATTTAATCAGTGTGCAGCAACCACAAATGACTGATTGAAACTGGTTGATATATCACAATGTGATATGGGTTTAATTGGGGGAAAAATTGCATTCCATAGTGGAATGTCCCAAATTTGACACAATATTCTAAAACAGTTGGTTTATTTCAGAAAAAAAATGTAGTTTTTCAATTTAACAATAAGTAGGAAGACCAGTATGCTTAAAGTTGAAGAAATTCATCAAACATGGAAAGGTTACATAATGATTTTATGTGATTTATTTATCACAGACTTCGAATATGTCAACGATCATTCAAGATGAATTTCAATGTGTTGACAATTTCTTAGATTGTCATCATTTTATATCCTCTATACCCCAAAGGAAGTTAATTGGTTAAATATAGATTCTTGATTCTGGATTCTTGATTCGCGCGCGCGCGCGCGCGCCCTCGCGCGTGCGTGCATGCGTGCGTGCGTGCGTGCGTGTGTGCGGTGTGTGTGTGGTGGTGGTGTGTGTGTGTGTGTGTGTGTGTGTGTGTGTGTGTGTGTGTGTGGTGCGTGTGTGTGTGTGTGTGTGTGTGACAAAGGCTAAATGAACTCAAGCTCATGATTTTATTGAAAACATATACCACTCTTGAAAAATAAAATATATTCAAAACACCGCTTCTCTCATAAAGGTATTTATGTATGCTCCGTGTGTGTGTGTGTGTGTGTGTGTGTGTGTGTGTGTGTGTGTGTGTGTGTGTGTGTATGTGTGTGTGTGTGTGTGTGTGTGTCTGCGCGCGTGCGCGCGTGCGCGCATTGCGCACAAATTTTATATTTAATCTCGTTTTACTTTGATGTGATAAAAGCAAAGTCATGATAAAAAGCTGTATGCCACCAAAACCTTGGAATACTAAAAACAATCCCTAAACCCACTACAGTACTGCATTTTGATAATGGCTCAATGCGATATTCAATTCAGTAAAAATACCCTCTCACTTGTTGCCATATAACCCCTTTTGGGTTTTGGGGTGGGGGTGGGGTGTATTCACGCATGCACATATGCGCGCGCTCTCGTGTTTGTGCGTGCGTTTTCTTGCGAGTGCAAATTGTGGCGGCCTTGCACTTTGCTGTGGCGCATCTATTATTGTATGTTATTAGAGAGAGAGAGAGAGAGAGAGAGAGAGAGAGAGAGAGAGAGAGAGAGAGAGAGAGAGAGAGGGGTACAGAAAAAATTCATATCCATCAGATCTTGTACACATAACATTAATTTGTAAACACACATTATGAATGTAACTCAAAGGCCATGGTCGAGTTGAAGTGTTTATTTTCAGATTTCTTTCGCACTAAGCTTCATCAAGTTTTAACACTGTGTTTAAAATAAATAGTTTCCTTTTCAATTTAGTTTTCTTTCAGCTGCGAGCCGGCTACCCAACCCTAACTCCAGCTTTTCTTTTTGGGCTGAAGGGGGAGATAAGCTTTTCCCAATGCTCTGACCAGCAGTGACGTGACAATGACCCACCAACTGACTTTTTCCTGATTTTGAATACCAGCATTTGAAAAAATCTCATACCACAATGACATTCATTCCAACATGCTTTTGATTTTAAAACACTGATGTGATAAAAAGCTTAATATTCCTGTTATGTTATCTTTACAGCCATAAAGTACAGACGCCTTGAATAAATAAGTGTAAAACGTCAGCTCAAAAAAGTATACAACTTTCAGTCACAGTAGATTTCTTGTGTGAAATTCGGGCTGGTCTCCCTGGGAGAACGCTTCGCCGCAAGAGCAGTGCCACCCATTTTTTGTTTCTTTTCTGTCTGCAACTACATTTGTTTTCCTATCAGAGTGGCTATTTTCTACAGAATTTTGCCAGGGAAAACTTGCTGCCTTGGGTTCTTTTTCTTGAGCTACATAATCACGTGTCACACACGGGACCTCATTTTATCGTCTCATCTAAAAGTCTAGCACTCAGACCACAAATCATGGTCTTAAGGATGAGGGATAAGTTTTGGGGCCCAAACAGGGAATGAATCACCACAAACTTCCGACCCGGACTCTTCAACTTTTTGTTTCTAGGCAGGCATGTCACCTCTAGACCACCGATCCAATGCAAGTCTTTCAAAAGAGGGAGATGTGCAAAGCTTGGTATTTTTCTCAGGAAAAAGCCAGTTGGGTAGTCAAGTGCCATTGGTGTGTGCTCACCACTAGTTTAACGGTATAAAACTTATCAATTTTGTAATTGTAAAAGTATGTTGTAAATTACAGGAGAAATGAAAGCAATGGCATGAAACACAGGAAAAACTGATCAATACCGATTACAAGATACATCTTTTGTTGGTCCTCTAAAAAGCACATGTAACACTCAGATGGGCACTCTTGAAATTTATTACATAATTATACAGGTGATTGAATTGGGTTGAAAACACTTTATCCACACCTTTTCCGGTTGGGGTTTAAGAACAAGCTTAACTGGGTTCAGAGCAAAAACATATATTTGCAACCCTAAAGAAAGGGAGGTTCGACTTTATCCTTTCACGGAAATGAAAATTGGAAGCAGCTTCAAACACAATCTCTTAAAATAATCACACCAAATTTTGACTCTGGAATAATGGGAAATAGGGGTAAGGGGGCAGCATACATAGTAAAGGGAATTAACTGCGTAGCTCAGGTCCACCAGATACCACAAAATCATCGTTTAATAATTTCACATAAAAAGGTTAGGGATATGATTTAAGCCATGTCCTTCAGGAAAAAATGACACAGGCAACAAGCTACACATAATGCAATCCTTCATTTGAAGGTGAAAAATGCGGGCATTGTTTGGGAAAGTAGCATGCAAGTAAACCAATCACACAATTCCCTAATAAAGCAGAAGAATCTCAAGCCTCCAGAATGAATAGTGAATCCTCGAATACCAACCACCCTAACTGGACATTTAATTCTAAAAACATCGTGTCATTCATTCACGGGCAATTTTTGCTTTAAAAAAATGAAACGAAAAAGGGTATCAGCAGTAAACTGCTTCCCTCTGCACTCAGTAATTCAAAGCGCCTACATAAAAAAATGCAAGAATAAAAAAAACATCGCCTTTTGTTATTAAGATCCAACAAATCTATACTGAATAACGATAATTATTATCGACGGGAAAAAAGTGGAAAAACAAAGCACTTTAAACAAGACTATCAGTCCATCACCACTCCTTGCTGAAACACATACTTTCCTTTTATTTGAAAAAAATATTTAAGCAAAATTATAAAAAAAAAAAAACCCACAAACCAAAAAACCCCAATACGGTCAAGTGTTTAGTACAACTGCTCGTAAAATGTTTGCAAAAAACAAAACAAAAAACATCAACAAAACCACACACATGCTAAACCAGTTTCTACTTTTATATAAGACAGGTTTCATAAGAGCACAAAGGTAAACGCAAGAAGAAAGGCTGAACAAAGAAACACAACCTGTACAACACTGCTTCTTGCAACCATCTGCTAGAATACATTATTTCACAGACATTCATACGAATGGACATAACAGACACAGTACAAAGATTGGATAAAAAAAAAAAAAGCAGACATAAAATCATGAAGAAATGACCACTGATGGATGGAACATCTTTCACTTCAGTCTTGCCAACACAACAGCTATTGGGGCTCAACTTTTTTTCTCTTTCATTTTTTTGCGATCTCTTTCCAGCATAAATATCTTGGGCGTGAAGGGACGCTTTGGTGTGTGTGTGTGTGTGTGTGTGTGTGTGTGTGTGTGTGTGTGTGTGTGTGTGTGTGTGTGTGTGTGTGTGTGTGTGTGTTTGGGGGAGTGGGAGAGATTTACATTGTGGGGCCTCCAAACCTTTTCCCACTTTTTCCTTTTCAGATTTTACAAAAAAATGCCACAGTACATTTGTGATAACAGAAATCAAAGCAGTCTGCTGGGAGAGATGCAGATGGAGTAGTCTATCAATGGGCTGGAGTGCTATAACCTGGGTAATGGGCATATCTCTGACCTACAGCAAAGCAAAGGACAAGGAAATAAGGTAACAGAATGCACCAATTCAAGGTCCCTGCTATCTATTATACACAGAGTGAAACCCTACAGGTTTTCATAAAAATATAACATTTTGTGAGGTAACAAAGATGACAATATCTGTTCTTATGCAACGCTGTTATAGAAGACAAAACACAAACTTTTTTAATATTGAAATCCTTCACCTCCATCTTTTCCAAAATCATGACAAATATTAAGTCAATACTGTTTGTGGCTGCCAGTCCAGCAATTTAACAGATTTCTTTAAACCATACACACAGAAAATTAAACTTCATGTATTTCACTAAGTACTATTTTCAATTTCTGACACCACCCACAAAGCACACATACACACGCGCGCGCGTGCGCGCGAGCCCCACACACAGGTTAACAATGCATGTGGTATACTATTCAATGGCGCTTTGCATGCAGATAATAATCCCACACAAACTCCCTCTCCCTCTCTCTCCCCCCCCTCTCTCTCTCTCTCTCCCCTCCCTCTCCTCTCTCCTCCCCCCCCCCCTCCTCTCTCTCTCTGGTTTTGAGCATTCTACCCCTGTTTTTTTGTTTTTGTTTTAATGATGATGATGATAATGATGGTAATGATAATAACAATGGTGGTAATGATGATGGTGATGATGATAATGATGATGGTAATGATGATGATGAAAACGATGATGGTAAGGATAATGATGGCCATGATGATAATGATGGCCATGATTATTATGGTAATGATGATAATGACGAAGACAATGATGATGGTAATGATGATGGTAGTAATGATGATAGTGATGATTGGTAATGATGATAATAATGATGGTGATAATGATGATGTAATGATGATGGTAATAATGATGATAATGATGATGGTAGCGATGATAATGATGATGGTAGTGATAACGATGATGATAATGACGATAATGATAATAATACCCCTGCTTTTTAATAATAATGATAATGATGATGACAACAATAATGATGATGATGATAATGAAGGCCATGACGATAATGATGGCCATGATAATGATGGTCATGAAGATGATAATTATGTCAATGATGATGGTAATGATGATAATGATAGTAATGATGATGGCAATGATGATAATGATGAGGGTTATTATGATGGTAATGATGATGATGATAATGATGATGATAATGATAATGATGATGTAATGATGATGGTAGTGATGATAACGATGATATTGATCATAACTATGACGACGATAATGACGATGATGATGATAATGACGATGATGATAATAACACCCCTGCTTTTAATAATAATGATGATGATGATAACGATAATGATGATATTGATGATAATAATGAAGGCCATGACGATAATGATGGTCATGATAATGATGGTCATGATGATAATGATGATGTCAATGATGATGGTAATGATGATAATTATAGTAATGATGATAGCAATGATGATAATGATAATGGTGATAATTATGATGGTAATAATGATGATGATGATGATGATGATGATGATGATGATGATGATGATGATGATGATGATGATGATGACATTGATGATGATAACGATTATGATGATAATGACGACGATGATGATAAAAACCCTGCTTTTGAAAAAAACTAATGATAACGATAATGATGATGATATTGATAATAATGATGATTTTGATGATGATGATGATGATGATGATGATGATGATGATGATGATGATGATAATGACGATGATACTGATGGCCATGATGATGATAATAACAATGATAATGATGATAATGATGATAGTGGTTGTGATAATGATGATGGTAATGAGATAAAGATGATAATGACGATGGTAATGATGATAGTGATGATGATAACACCCCTGCTTCTTGATAATAATGTTAATGATAACGATAATGATGATAATAATGATGATGATAATGATGATGATCATGATAATGCTTATAATGATAATGGTGATGATGATAAAAATGATGATGATGGTGATGATGATGATAATACCCCTGGTTTTTAATAATGATAATGATAACTATGATAATGATAATAATGGTGATGATGGTAATGATGATAATAATAATGATGATGATAATAATGATGATAATGATGATAAATATGATGGTAATGATGATGGTAATGATGATGGTAATGATAATGATGGTAATGATAGTAATGATGATAGTGATGATGATAATGGTGGCGATGACGATAATGATGGTAGTGACGATGGTGGCGATGGTGATGACGGTGATGATAATGATAATGATGACAGTAATAATAATAATAATAATAATAATAATAATAATAATAATAATAATAATAATAAAATAACGATGTTGATGATGATGATGATGATGATGATGATGATGATACACACACACACACACACGCACCACGCACAACCGCACACACACACACACACTTGTTCATTCTAGAACTAGCACCCACCCCTTCTGGTTTTGATTTTTTTTTCTTCTAAAGAGCCCTACCCTTTAATATAGTCAAGCATGCCTTCTAAAACCAGCTACCTCTACTTTTGTGTTCAACTTTTTTTCCTTCCAAATATTCCCCGCCTCCACCTACCCCTGAACCTAATCACAAAGTTCCACTGCCTGCCCTTACTCCCATACAATAAAATATAAAAATAAAAATACTTTTATTGTCTAAAAGTTAAAGCCCAAACAACCTAATACGAATACCTTTTTTTTTTTTTACCTTCGAAGACACGCTAAATAGCTTATCTTAAAGATACGAATACATTATCTCAAATATCACGAGAGAAACTTATCCCTGTCCTCAGACACTACAACTTTCCTTAAACTATTTTTTAAATATCTATTTATTTATTTATTCTTTTATATCGAGGATAACAGAATAAGCAATCATGTGCTTTTCTTCATCCGGTCCCCGTGTGTATGCAGTTTTGTAAATATTGTCATCTGTTCCCACCGGCACACGATGGCCTACTCTTAAGAAAAGCGGAACAGGATTTAACCTCGTGATATATACTAGAACATTTTAACCCCCACCCCCTCCCCCATCCCCTCCCTAGCATTCTTTTCACTAAAAAATCTAGCATCCCTACCCCTACCAACTCTAGCAGTAGTATCTATGATATTTTATCTTATATCTAGCACCCCTTCCCCTACCAACCCTAGCAGTAGTATCTATGATATTTTATCTTATATCCCCGAAGTCGGCATGTGGCTGCCTTAATGGGCAAAAGTGGCTGCGTACGCAAAAATCTTACCACTGATAAAACTTAGAACTCTAGCGCAGGTACAATTTTTTTTTAAAGATACTGTTATCTATCATTTCAGAACGATTTAGAACGTTTAAAACTTTGTTAATCACTACTGTCCGCGTAAGCTTTTTATTTCGTTTTGTTTTCGAAAGCACGGTGTAAAGCAATTCTATGCTTATCCATTTATTTTCAATAAATAATACGATTCAATTCTATTCAACCCAAAAGCAAAAAAAAAGTGTCTAGCCAGTGTGTCAGCATACACCATG
Organism: Stramonita haemastoma; assembly: GCA_030674155.1. Classification (NCBI taxonomy): domain Eukaryota; kingdom Metazoa; phylum Mollusca; class Gastropoda; order Neogastropoda; family Muricidae; genus Stramonita; species Stramonita haemastoma. The sequence goes on along the minus strand of CM060338.1, from coordinate 34,911,579 downwards.
TTGTCTACCTGCCTTTTGTGTCCACATGCAGGGCCAGGGTTAAGAGTTGAGGTTAGTGTTAGAGTTAGTGTTAGTTAACAACAGGGAAGGGTTGTCTGTCAGCTGGTCGGTCTGAATGTTAGAAAGCATATGGACACAATAGCACATGGACAAAATAGGTATGTAGCTATAGACACACTGGTATTCATTTCATGTTTATTATCCTACCGACCTCAATGGCTATACATAATTATTTTGCAATGGTGTGTGGCTTTAAATCCGAGTCACCTGGTCTATCAGAAAGCTGAGGCTATGCTTTAGTATCCACGAAAATTGCAGTTCTGTTATCTAAAAATATTTCAGGTCTAAAATACTTTCAACAAGTTGCATCCACTTAAAAAAAACCAAAAATTAAACCGTATTAGATCCTCGAAGTCGGAATGTAGCTACCTTAATGGTTGGCAAAACGATTGTGTATGCACCACTCTTACTATTGGCTAACCATGGAGCTGTAGCCTAGAACTAAAGAAACAGGAAAAATCTCTAAGCCAGCCCTCTTTTCTATCCACTGCTCAAATTATGCATCCACACCCCTCCTGAACACCCCTTTCCCTTCCCCCTCCTTCCAGCCTGATGTCTTCTCCCCACAACTATCCCATCAACACCACGCACGCACGCACGCACGCACGCACGCACGCACGCACGCACGCACCACACACACACACACACACACACAGTACGAACACCATCAAAAACACACACACCAACAACACGCCAACACAAAGACCAACACACACACACCAACCCCCCCCCCCCCACACACACACACGCCCACACCCACCACAAACACCAAAAAACACACACCAATACACTTCGCGCAGCACACCACCTTAAAGCGAACACACACACACACACACACACACACACACACACACACACACACACACACACACACACACACACACACACACACACACACACCACACACACACACCACAAGAGAACACATCACAACACACATCTCCCTAAAAAAAAAATATCTGACACTAATATTTGGTGAAATAAACTCATTTATGAAATTTAGACATTAACCCTAAATTCGGATTGCAGCTACCTTAATAGAGGGCAAGAACAGTCACATAATAATGCAAAAATCTATTAGTAAACCTCGGAGCTCTAAATGAGGGAAATGGGGGGGGGGGGGGGGGGGGGGGGGGTCTTTTTAACTGATTTCAATGAAGGGAAAAACAGCAGCAAATAATCACAAAATCCAATCCAACCTAATCTTGTTTATAGCCCAACCGACCACAAGAGACCATATCGGAGCTGTCACCTTGTCAATTTATCTCAAATAAAAAGTACAACTCAATACAGATTAAAACTAAGGTTTTAAAATCAACTCTACTGATTGATATACCTTGTAGCAACACCCTGGCCAAACCGTAAGGGTCAACCCAGGACAGTCATAAAATATTCTTCCTTGGAGAGGCGCTTGGCGTAACCAGTTGGTGACAGTTTTTGTTGGTTACTGGAAAGTCCTTTTCCTTGACTGTAGTGCTGTCTTGATAGAGATGTCCTCAAAATGTCATAACGTCTGAAAATGAAAAAAAAAAGTTGTCAGACTTGCTTTGGGGGGAAAAAGGCAAGAAAATGGACTGTGAAGATAAAACAAATTATGATAAGAAAAAAAGGGGGAGTAGACTGGGGTTAAGGGAAAAAGATAGAAACGGAGTGATAGAAAAGGGAAAATTTATCATTCTGGCAAGATTAAAAAAAAAAAAGTGTGTGCAGCTGGGATCTTCAATTAGGTTAGAAAAATTCAAGCACACACAAAAAAAAATGCTAAGATTAGAGGTAATAGTCACAAATGTTTTGTATTTGTATTTCTGTATCACTTTTAAGTTATGGCAGATTTCTCTGCGTGAAATTTGGGCTGCTTTCCCTGGGGACAGCATATCACCACAAGAGCAGCATCACCCATTTTTCCCTTGTCTGCATGTGTATTTGTTTCCCTACCAGAGTGACTTTTTTCTACAACATTTTGTCAGGATCAGCTCTTGTGGCAGTGGGTTGTTTATGTGCCCTAAGTGCGTGCTGCACACATGACCTCTGTTTATCGCCTCTTCCAAAATACTAGCACCCAGATCACCAGTCACGGTATAGTGGAAGTGGGGAGGGGGGGGGTGAGGGTTGACACAAACCTGTTACCTGATCATGTGCTGGAAACTGACAAGTGGCTGGATGGCGTGTCGTTCTTCGGCACTGGATTCCAGTCCAATTGTTCCTGTAAGCAGTTAAGAAGTCATCAGTGACAGGGGAAATGTTGAATGTTAGCTCACATGCTACGATGATGATATCTTACCACTTGGAAACAGAATAAATTCATAAAGGATCTATAAAAACATTGATTCATTTAAACTTGTCCTTTGTAACCTTTTGATTTAAAAATGCTTTGATCACATGCCTTCAAAACAGAATGAATTCACAATAACTCTTTAAAGACTTTTTTATAGTTCAAATGATGAAAATGATTCAGTTCTATGTGAATGGAAAATAGTTCACAATCATTCTTTAAAAGACATTATCACATTTCACCATTTACTTTACACGCTAAACTAATAAAACGATTTTATGGCATTTTGTAGCAAATATTTCACATGTTTGAAGACTCACATTTCACCATTTGCTTTATATGCTAAACTATTAAAATGCTTTGATGTATTTGGTAACAAAGAATTTCACATGTTCGAAGACTATCACATTTCATCTTTGCTTTGACAAGCCGAACTAGTTATCAAATGAGTTGATGCCATATAGCAAGAACATACAACTGTCTGTAAAGACACATTTACATTTAATCCTTTGCTTAATTACAGAAAATACATCATTTACTTTCGACTTTTAGCTACAATCTAGATTCATAAACATGTTTTTTAAAAGGCATTACAAAGTGTGCCAATTATCTCTTATCAAAATAACTGGATCATATCACTTTGTATAAAAATATTCCCATTACATTTCATCTTTGGGTTTATCAGCAGATATGACAATTTCATTTCTGCTTTAACCACTGTACCATACCACTCTTCCAGAGCATGCCCCCCTCCCCCCTGCCCCGTTCATGATGTCTAAAAGAAAACCCGAGGCACCTGGTGGTTCCAGTCCAGAGCCCTAACATCAAAGGAGTCCTAACCACTACCATTCAAAGTTCAGAGGATTTTCTTGGCTATATTTTACATTTATTCTCGTTCCCTCCGCTCTGCCGCAGATACACTGCGCTTACAAATACCTAGATTCAATCAATCCACCATCGGCCGTCGTGCTTTCTCTGTTTCTGGTCAGTGATCTGGACGATCTCCCTCTCTCCCTTCGTAAAAAGCCTACCTATGACACATTTAAATCCAGCCTCAAGACACACTTGTTTCAAAGCTAAGACTTTCCTATCCTGTTTCATCTCTGCCCCTGCTCTCAACAGCCGAACTATCACACCCTGCCAAAGTGTTAACCTCTATGTGTGTGTGTGTTGTGTGTGTGTGTGTGTGTGGTGTGTTGTGTGTGGTGTGTGTGTGTGTGTGTGTGTGTGTGTTGTGTGTGTGTGTGTGTGTGTGTATTGACTTTGTTAAAAATCTAAATTGTTGTTGGCTGCATGTGCAAGAATTGGTTGAATGCAAGCGCTTTGATTTGTCTTTGCAAGAATAGCGCTATATAAATTCCATTTATTATTTTTTATTATTTACCTGTTCATGTTACTTTGGAAGTTAGTTCTATTGTATTTTATGAGCTGAAATATTTTAATGGATTTCTTCCTTACTTTGTGATAGATTTAATTTATAACTACTACATTACTTGTGTTAAGCTTTATCTTCAACCTTTATTTGGACAGTTAATTTTTTTTTACTGCCGACAGTCAGCAAAATTAATGTACTCTAAGACTGTATAAAACACACAAAAAATTATGTTTTCTTACCAAAATACTTTACACATAATTTCCGTCAACAAATTGGGACACTTATTTAAAGGGGAAAATGCTTTGGTTACATTAAAAAAAAAATGATATCAGCAATTTTCTAACCTGGACTTTGTCGAAATGTGAGGTATCTTGACTCCATGTGACGCAGGTACATACACGGATGTTTGCAGTATAGTAGTAGTGATGCTTGTCCCCATTCAGTCAGGCTCCTCCCGTCTCGGAGGACAATGGCTGTGTCTTCTTTCTGCTTCAGTCGTGCTGGGGCTTATGTCTGGAGCTGCTCACAAGTCCAACCCGTGCATGGCAGCCTCTGGTGCAGTTGTAGCAGACACCATTGGATGGCGAGTTGATGGCCTGGTTTAGCAGTCCCTCTACTTTGAATTTCACTGAAACAGTTGTGGCTCACATGGTACCTGGTTGAATAGATAAAAATCACAAATTTTGAAATGAGAAAAAAATTAACATTAGCAGTACACGATTTGTCTTATTAATAATAATAATAATAAAAATAATAAAAAGTTGACCGGCTGCATTATTGCAGTTGCTAACACACTGAACTTGGCAGTTTACGAGTTCAAATCTCGTGAAAATCGGGGTTTTAATCGCTTTAAAAAAAAAACACATCATCCTGCTCCTACCTAGAGGAAAGCCCACAGGCTTAATGTGAAGACTGGACCACAAACTAGAGCATGAATCACTTTACAGATGCAACACAAATGTTTAAACTTCAACACTGCACAAACACTTAAAAGGTGGCCGAAAATTAGTCACATACACAAAACATTTTACCTTTGAAAAACTTCAGAGCTCTAGCTGAGGAACTACAAAAAACATAGGCAGGAACACAGAAGATAGCAACAACAAAAATATTGACAGAGAAAAGGTATATCAGAAAGTTCAGAAAAAAACAGAAACAAATACAAACACCTCATCTAGTTTTCATTTTCAGGAAAGTAGGTCAGGTGGCTGCCCTCACATATCTGGGGTCACTGGACACTTGTTCCAGACCCAGAGCCCCTGAAAACAAAAGTCATCATTTGTAGACTGAAAATTCTAGTTTCATTAGCCGATATTGTAATGACTTATTTCATTTGAAATATTCACCATGCTTCTTCACCAATTCATAATCAAATTCGAGTCCAGCAAGTTTATGGAGCTAAAATTCAAAATAATAAAAACTACACTAGAACAAGTTATTCTAATCTAATACACTATATCAATTTTTTTCAGCCAATTTTCAAACAAGGCTTTTACTGGCAACACAAATCATGATACTCTCCGTTCCAGAGTTAGAAGCTGCCATGTCTACAGCAACCAAACACCACAAGATCTTCAGAGCCAAAAATCTTAACTCGTTTTCAAAAAAGAATGTGAACTTGATTTTCTAAAACAGAAGAATCTGACCAAAAAGAAATTACCTGTAAAGAAATGAAAGAATAAAATTATTTTAAAAAAAAATCAAAACTATTTTTGTTATCAGAAAAAGATGATACCTGGAACATGTAGGATATTTAAAAAAATATAACTATAGCTGCACAGTACTTACAGACAGATGCAAGGATCTCATGCAGCAGACGACTCCAAGGTGATGATCAACAGAACCTGGCCCCACTTTTGAGAGTCTTTAGTATGATCCACATAACTGACCGCCAGGTTAGGACCCATGTTTGGTCAAGGATGGGAAGGACAAGGAAACGTCTTAGGAATGAAAAACAAAATGACCAGCTCACAATACCTCATGAAATCCGCCTCAAATTCTCCGTTATTTTCAGACATAAGGAAACCCATTAAAAATGGACGGGAATGACCCAAGTTGCAATACTTCATGAAAAACCGTCTCAAAGCTGTTGTAGGTGGTGACATTATCAGACAAAGAAACCCATCAGAAACGGAGGGGATAACCAGTCACAAATATATCCTGAAAACCGTCTCAAAGCCGCTGGTATTTTCAGATATTATAAGGAAAACCTGTCAGAAATGGAAGAGAATAACTGAGTCACAATACCTCATGAAAGCGGTCTC
>CM060338.1:34898108-34900608 GCA_030674155.1 Stramonita haemastoma | reverse complement strand
GATTACAACGCTCGCTGTCCCTTATGTCCGCAAACCACTCTTGATGTACACTATCTATCACTCTTTGCTTAAAAGCAGACAAGAACATTGATTCATTCTCTACTCCTTGGTTTAACCATACAAAATTAAAACCTAATGTTTCCAAAAGTGTTCTAACTTTTGATACCCAGTTACTTTTGCCTTGATTGTCCAGATTAAATAGCAATTGGTAAGCCTGATGAGGAAGGCGAAGTCTATCCATTTTTATTACACGGAACCAAAACTTCAGTGACCTAATGAAGCAATTAACTATGAGGGGGTACCTCCCCAACTCGCCGTATACCATGACAGAGGGTGTACGGACGGGGACATTCATGAACTTTTTACATGCATGCAAATGTACTTTTTCAGTTGAATCGCTGTTATGCAAGAGCCCGTGATTATTTGTCTGATGCAGCAGACCCCATATTTCAGAGGCGTAAAGAAGAGTTGGCTGCACTATAGAATCAAACAATTTGAAGAATGTCTGTTTGGTCATACTGTCGATTCGTTTTAATGTCCGTGTAATATCTGCTGTTGCTCGTTTACCTCTGATTGCTAGGAGCTGTGTATTCCGGGATGTGCTCATAGTGGTTGAGAAATTAAACCCCAGGTACATATAGTTATTGACCACTTCCAGCTGTTCTCCTCCAATAGACCATCTTTCATGTCTTCCTAAATATCCCCCTTTCCTGAAAACCATCACTTTTGTTTTGTCACAATTAATTTCAAGTTTGAGGTTTAGAGCATGCTTTACTGAGACAATTCAGTTGATTTTGTAAGCCAGATGGCGAACTTGACAACAATGCCAAGTCATCTGCAAACATAAGGACAAAGAGCTCCCTGAGTCCAGGGCACAATTGGACACCATGCTTTCCTTCAGCTGACAAATTGTCCGCTAATTCATTAATTATCATTGAGAAAAATGTAGTACTAGCTACGCAGCCCTGTCTCAAACCCTGTGGGCAGTCAAAAAAGTCTGTGACATCGTTGTTTGCACGCACACACGCTTTCAAAGATTTATACATTGCTGACACAGCTTTAGTGAATGCCCCAGACGTGCCAGACCTTATCAATGCTCTCAACAGGATTTCGTGCTGGACTGAGTCGTACGCCCTCCTTAAGTCAACAAAACAAACATACAGTTTAGCAGGTTTACTTAGATATTTTTGAACAGCAGCATACAATGTGAAAATATGGTCTGTTGTGCAGTAACCTTTCCTGAATCCGGCTTGTGTTTCCGATAATTTCTCATTTTCTTCCAACCAGAGGTACAAACGGGTGTTAAGGATCGACGTGTAACATTTTCCGATCAAGCTGAGAAGTGAAATACCTCGATAGTTGGATGGGGAATCTCGACTGCCTTTCTTAAATATCGGCACAATTATGGCTTCTCGCCACATATCTGGAAATGATCCTGACAAAAAAAACCGAGTTAAAGAGCTTTGTTAAGAATCCTGATATTAATGCTTCCCCGGACTTCAGCATTTCCGCTAAAATGTTGTCTGAGCCACAGGCTTTACCCGATTTTAACCTCCGTAGTGATGCTCTCACTTCATCCTCAGTAATGGCTTTGTCTAGCTCTTCGATATAGTTAAGATTGCAATCGTCAGTGTGATCGGCAGGACGGTCTAGCAGTGGTTCCTCTGTTCGTGCATCATCGGACTTAAACACTTCTTTAAAATGATTGAACCACTGTTCATTTGAAATTCTATCACTGCATGCGCCTTTACCTTTGCGAACTAAGCATTCATTTACTTCTTTCCAGAACAACTTAGGGTCTTTCATGTGTTTGACAAGGGCATCTGCCTTTGCTTTCTTGTATGCTCTTTTCTTTGAGTTGACAAGAGAACGGTATTCGCGTTTAACCTGTACGAAATCTTCGCGATTTTGTTCCGACTTTACACGTCTGAATTTCCGTAACTTCGATTTAACATCTTTTTTAGCTCGGATACAATCGCTGTGAGTGAGAGAGAGAGAGAGAGAGAGAGAGAGAGAGAAGAGAGAGAGAGAGAGAGAGAGAGGAAGAGAGGAGAGAGAGAGAGAGAGAGAGAGAGAGAGAGAGAGAGAGAGAGAGAGAGAGAGGAGAGAGAGAGAGAGAGAGAGAGAGAGAGAGGAGAGATGAGAGAGAGAGAGAGAGAGGAGAGAGAGAGAGAGAGGAGAGAGAGAGGAGAGAGAGAGAGAGAGAGAGAGAGAGAGAGAGAGGGGAAGAGAGAGAGAGGAGAGAGAGAGAGAGAGAGAGGGAGAGGAGAGAGAGGAGAGGAGAGAGAGAGAGAGGAGAGAGAGAGAGAGGAGAGGAGAGAGAGAGGAGAGAGAGAGAGAGATTGAGAGAGAGAGAGAGAGATTTGTTTGTGTGTGTGTGTGTGTGTGTGTGAGAGAGAGAGAGAGAGAGAGGAGAGAGAGAGGAGACAGAGACAGAGACAGAGACAGAGACAGAGAGAGACAGAAAGAGAGAACCAGAGAATGAGCGGAAGAGAGAGAG
>CM060338.1:34888108-34893108 GCA_030674155.1 Stramonita haemastoma | reverse complement strand
TCTTGCTCTTGCTCTTGCTTCTTCTTCTTCTCCTTCTTCTTGTTCTTGCTCTTCTTCTTCTTCTTCTTCTTCTTCTTCTTCTTCTTCTTCTTCTTCTTCTTCTTCTTCTTCTTCTGCTTCTTCTTCTTCTTCGTGTCCTTGCTCTTCTTGTTCTTGTTCTTGTTGTTCTTGTTGTTCTTGTTCTTGTTGTTGTTCTTCTTCTTCTTGCTCTTGCTCTTCTTTTTCTCCTTCTTCTTGTTCTTCTTCTCTTCTTCTTCTTTCTTCTGTTCTTGTTCTTCTTGTTCTTGTTCTTCTTGTTCTTGTTCTTCTTCTTCTTGTTCTTCTTGTTCCGTTCTTCTTGTTCTTCTTGTTCTCGTTCTTCTCGTTGTTGTTGTTGTTGTTGTTGTTGTTGTTGTTGTTGTTGTTGTTTCTTCTTCTTCTTCTTCTTCTTCTTCTTCTTCTTCTTCTTCTTCTTCTTCTTCTTCTTCTTTTCTTCTTCTTCTTCTTCTTTCTTTCAGTCAGTAGCCTTTCTTTCTTTCTTTCTTTCTTTCCTTTTTACTGTTCTTTGCCTGGGATTAAACCAGTTTTATCTAATAATCATTTACATACTGGGTGACCGTTTGCGCGCCTTGGCTACAGTACAGTTCCCCCAGTTCCCCCAGCTGTAAAAGGGTACCTGCCCGCTTTAGGGTCAGGGAAGGTAAAACCGCGAGGGAGAGGAGATGGGCGCCACCCTCAATATGCTGGCCCCTAGAGAAGCTGAGGTCTGTGATGCCTCGCTCCTCAACGACCACACAGGCTATGGGACACCTTTACCTTTACCTTTATACATGGGGACGGGATAGCTCAGTGGTCAGAACAATTGCTTTTATCAAGCTAAGGCTATGCAGCATTGAGCGTGGTTACCAAGTGGACAAGTGACCGTTTGCGTGTCTTGGCTTCAGCACAGTCTCTCGGTTTACCCAGTCGTCCATGGGTACCTGCCCTTTTTAGGGTCAGGGAAGGTAAAGCAGCGAGGGAGAGGAGATGGGCACCGCCCTCAATATGCTGGCCCCTAGAGAAGCTGAGGGGTCTGACATCTTGCTCCCCATCAAGTGCGTAGTTTTTTTTTTTTAATGATTGCATGGTAATGGGAACACCTGTACCTTTATTTTCAAATCCACAATACCACATAAGGTGAAGAACATTAGCCCAGTGCAGAGAGGCCACACATCCTTTTTGTCTTACCATGCCATTTACCTGTGGTTGTGCAGACATGGGAGATGAAAGATCTCCACTCTGTGACAATTGGTAGATGGGTGTGGGGTCATAGCTTATATTATCCTAATGAATTGGCCATCCGACTGAATGCCAGTAATCGTGCGTTGAAACGCAACCGGCGTGTGGCCATTGGTAGAAGCTACTGGTTTGAGCATCCAGTAGACTGGTCAGGTGACAGTAGCTCGAGATGCAGTACGTTAGAACAGTCGTGGGTGGGACAAGGGCGGCGGGTGTGTGTGTGTGTGTGGGGGGGGTTAATAAGGTTGCCTCCCATGCCATCAGAGACCTGCGGCAGCGTCGTGTTTCTCAAATCTGGAGACACCTGTGAATTGTGTGATCTCTGTGTCCTAGGATAGTGGTTTATACCACTCATTTGTACATACTTCATCTTTGCAATGAATTTATGAAGATATACAGCTTCATTATAGGGGTCACTTTCCCACTGTCGGATAGTGCCATTTACCTGGAGGTTGTAATTGTGCAGAGATGGGATAGGCCTGTTAAAGATAATATTTACTATGTTAGGACTGCATGTTTTATCTTCCATCTTTTCTTGAAACTGCTGCCATAAAAGCAGGGTGGCAGAATAGTTCAGCTGTTCACCTGCCAACAAGTCAGCTGTAAGGTTCTGGGCTGGGAATGCCTTACCTTTCTCATCAATTTGACGAAAAAAACATCAAACTAATTCTCAAAGCCCTCTGGATGAGACTATTAGCCGTGACACCGTGTGCAAAACTCTCGCAAGACACACATCTTGTGCCACACGTTAAAAACCCGTTCAGCTTTTCAGAAGAGTAGGCCATGGTGTGCAGGTAGGAACGGATGACACAAAAACCCAAACCAGCATGCACTCAGGTGTTGTGTTTAGACACCATCCCTAAAGTCGGAATGCGGCTACCTAAATGGTAGGAGGGGAAAAAAAACAACAACCTGGTCGTATACGCATAAACCTCACTATTGATAAACCTTAAGACCTCCAGCTGAGGAACGAAAAAAAAAAATCAAAACCAAAAAGAAAAACACTATCACCCACCCACGCACTCACTCATTCACTCCTCACCACTTGTTAACAGGGTCTAACAGACGACCAGGCCGCTAAATTCCTTCTCCGAGACGGTCTGAACCAGCTGACTCCACCGGTCACCACGCCTGCCTGGGTCAAGTTCTGCAAGCAGTTGTTCGGAGGCTTCTCCCTGCTCCTGTGGATCGGCGCCATCCTTTGCTTCATCGCCTTTAGCGTGGAGGTGGCCCGCAATCCCAAGAGCTACTCCATGGATAACGTGAGGGATTTTAAAAAATTAAAATTTTTTTTTTTTTTGGATTTTATTATTTTTGTATCGAGGATTATGGAATAAGCACTCGTGTGTGTGTTTTTTTTTTTTTGTTGTTGACATCCAGTCCCGTGTGCATGCAATTTTGCAATCTTTGTCATCTGTTCCCCCCACCGGCACACGATGGCCTAACTCTTACGAAAAGCGGAACAGGATTTAACGTGTGCGCGAGATGATCTGCGTACTTCGCACTAGGGGGGGGGGGGCCCCGGTTTAAGTCTCATCCGAAAGACTTTTGGGGGAGGGTGGAGTCAGCACTGATTTTAACTCCAGGGGAAAATCCCCTCCGACGGGAATCGAACTCGGGCCGTCAAATTGCGAGCGCAATGTTCTGACCTCTAGGCTATCCCGTCCCCCAGTGTTAAGGGGAGCGTGGTGTGGTGCTGGTTGAGTTTGAGGGGACGGGATTAGGCCCAGTGGTCAAGAACATTGCGCTATCCAAATTTGGACGAAACCGGGTTCGATTCCCGGTTTCTAGGGGATTTTTCCCTAGAGTTAACATTCAGTTGCTGAGTCTCGCTATCCCCAAAAGTTCCTTCGGATTAGACTGTACAACCTGTCTGCAAATGTATTTGTTTCCCTATCAGAAGGTGGGTTTTTTTTCCCTACAGAATTTTGCCAGGGACAACCCTCTTGTTGCATGTGGGTTCTTTTACGTGCACTAAATAATGATATTTGTAAGACACGGGACTTCGGTTTATCGTCTCACCCGAAAGACTAGCGCCCAGACCACCACTCATGGTCTAATGGATGGGGCCCGGGGGAAAGTTTCGGGCCCTAACGGGATGGTTGGGGTTGGAGGTGGTGGTGGTTAGGGTGCTAGTGAGTTGTTGGTATTTTTGTTGTTGTTTTATTTGTTTGCTGGGATTTGGGTTTCTTAGCGGATGTATTTGGTTATGTTTGTATCTTTCTTATTGTTTGTTATTGTTTGTTGTTGTTGTTGTTCTTCTTCTTTCTCCACCTTCTCCCCCTCTCTCTTTTTTTTCTTCCTCATATTGTCTGAATAACAGTGCCCTTAGAGATTGGTTCCTTTATGTAATTAGGTACACTGGAGATAATGAGAGTACTCAAGAAAGAACCTTGATTTAACTATCAAATATGATTGTGTATGTATGTGTGTGTGTGTGTGTGTGTGTGTGTGTGTGTATGTGTGTGTGTGTGTGTGTGTGTGTGCGTGCGTGCGCACTTGCGTTCGTGTGTGTGTATGTACGTGCGCGTGAGTGCGTGCATGCATGTGTACTTGCGTGTGCACCACACAAACACACACACACACACACACACACACACACACACACACACACACACACACACACACACACACACACACACACATATTATGAAAAATATGTAATGTATAATGTGTGTGTTGTGCGCACGCGCGCGCGACCTGTGTGTGTGTGCCTGTGTGTGTGCGTGCCTGTGTGCACACGCGCGCGCGCCTGTGCGTGCGTGCACGTGTGCGTGCGTGCGTGTGTGTGTGTGTGCGTGCGTGCATGCGTGCGTGTGCGTGTGTGTGTACGTACATGTATGTATGTGTGCAGCTATACCTGGGGTCTGTGCTCACCGCCGTGGTGTTGATCACAGCCGTGTTCTCCTTCTATCAGGAAAACAAATCCTCCAAGATCATGGAATCCTTCTCCAAACTCATACCTCACGTAAATACACCACCTGGACTTGTTTAGTTAACTAGTTTTGTGTTTTTGGCTGTGTTTTGTTGCTTGGCTCCCCTTCGTAGAGATATCAGGGATTTTTCCAGTAAAAAATAATAGTATCTTCACCATGTGGAAGTTTTGCGCTAAAATTTTTATCTTTTTTTGTTTCTTATATTGCCTCTTCCTGGTTTCTTTTCTTCTTCTTCTTCACTGTCATTTCATTGTCTGCGTTTCTGCCTTCTTGGTCTATACTTCTGCCTTTTTTTCTTTTTCTTTCTAGAAACTCTGTTAAATTTGGGTTATCTGAACGTTTTAAAGTCTTGCTGCATGTCCCTAGGCTTTTACTGCACAGGTGCTTCAGGTGTCAACAAATTGGGCCACTGTAAAAGACAGGTGCCCTGGACAGGAGGTGTGCAGAGTCTGTGCGAAGGCGTTACCTGATGGGGAATGCCAGGATCCTCTTTAGGGTGTGAACTGCGGAGGCGCCCATTCATTCATTCATTCTTTTATATCGAGGATAATGGAATAAGCACTCGTGCTTTTTTGTACATCCAGCCCCCGTGTGTATGCAGTTTTGTAAATGTCATCTGTCCCCACCGGCACACGAAAAGCGGAACAAGATTTAACGTGTGCGCAAGATGTTCTGCGTGCGTTCGCACACGGGGCCTCGGTTTAAAGTCTCATCCGAAGGACTTTTGGGGAGAGTGGAGTCAGCACTGATGTTAACTCCAGGAGAAAAATCTCCTGGACCGGACTGGAACCTGGGTCGTCAAATTGC
>CM060338.1:34875608-34885608 GCA_030674155.1 Stramonita haemastoma | reverse complement strand
TCTTTTATATCGAGGATAATGGAATAAGCACTCTTGTGCTTTTTTTCATCCAGTCCCCGTGTGTATGCAGTTTTGTAAATGTCATCTGTACCGACCGGCACACGATGGCCTACTCTTACGAAAAGCGGAACAGGATTTAACGTGTGCACAAGGTGTTCTGCGTGCGTTCACACACGGGGCCTCGGTTTAAAGTCTCATCCGAAGGACTTTTGGGGAGAGTGGAGCCAGCACTGATGTTAACTCCAGGAGAAAAATCTCCTCGACCGAGAGAGAGAGAGAGAGAGAGAGAGAGAGAGAGAGAGAGGAGAGGAGAGAGAGAGAGAGAGAGAGAGAGAGAAGGGGGGATTGGGGGAGGGATTGAGAAACAGAAACAGAGAGAGAGAGGGAGGGAGAGAGAGAGAGAGAGAGAGAGAGAGAGAGAGAGAGAGAGAGAGAGAGAGAGAGTGAGAGAGAGAGAGAGAGAAAGAGGGAGAAAAAAACAGAGAGAGAACACTGAAAATTGAACACTGAAATGGTTTACTGGTACGTCAGCCTTAGGCCACACATAACACGAGCGATTGGGGGGCGTGCATAGTAATACAGGATGTTGATAAATTTCAAAACATACAAAAGTCGAAACTCAGGGCTAGAGAAAAAAAATGACATGGAACATTGAAATCAAAATCATTTAAAGATCAAGACACTTTGAAAAAAAACAACAACTAGCGTCGTGCAATTTGAACATGTACTTGACCCTGGCTGAAAATTCAAGACATCTGGAGTGCGCTATCAAAATGAAAAAAAAACAAGTGCAATCAGTCAACCAATCTAACGCAACATAATTCAAAAACAGATATTAAATTCAGACAATACATCTCTCTCTCTTCTGCTAACTGAGTGGAAGAAACATGTCGGGAGACACTGTGCATCTGATGAATACCTTATTTATCTATTTATTTATTTATTCTTTTATATCGAGGATAACAGAATAAGGAATCCTGTGCTTTTTTTCATCCGGTCCTCGTGTGTATGCAGTTTTGTAAATATTGTCATCTGTTCCCACCGGCACACAATGGCCTCCTCTTACGAAAAGCAGAACAGGATTTAACGTGTGTGCAAGATGTTTTGCATACGTTCGCACACGGGGCCTCGGTTTTACGGTCTCATCGGAAAGACTTTAGGGGAGAGTGGAGTCAGCACTGATGTTAACTCCAGAGGAAAACTCCCCTCCAACGGGAGTCGAACTCGGGTCGTCAAATTGCCAGCGCAAAGTTCTGACCATTATGCTATCCCGACCCCAGCAACACTTCAATGGGAACTTTACTGTTAAATTCCCCAGGAATTTATTTCTAAGATCCGAATACAGGTGGCAGTCAAAGAGAAAATACACCTCATAAAAGTAAAAAAACAATTCTCTAAACAATACTGCAGACAATGTTCTGTTTTGTTGCGCGCTTATGCACTCACACACACACACACACACGCACGCACGCACGCACGTACGCATGCACTCACACACACAATCACACACACACACACACACACACACACGCGCGCGCACGCGCGCACACACACACACACACACACACACACACACACACACACACACACACACACACACACACACACACACACACACACACACACACACACAGGGATGGGATAGCCAAGTGGTCAGAACATTGCTCTCGCAATTTGACGACCCAAGTTCGATTCCCGTACGATGGGATTTTCTCCACTCTCCCCAAAAGTCCTTCGGATGAGACTATAAACCGAGGCCCCGTGTGCGAACGCACGCAGAACATCTTACACACACGTTAAATCCTTTTTCGTTTTTCGTAAGAGTAGGTCATTGTGTGCCAGTGACAACAGATGGCAAGATTGACAAAACTGCAAACACACAGGGACTGGATGTAAAAAAGCACACGAGTGCTTATTCCATTATCCTCGACATAAAAGAATAAATACATAAATAATAGAATAAACACACACACACACTCTCACTCACTCACTCACTCACTCACTCACTCACTCACTCACTCACTCACTCACTCACTCACCACACACACACACACACACACACACACACACACACACACACACACACACACACCACACACACACACACACACACACACACACACACACACACACACACACACAGATAATCATACTCCCCAACAATACACTACAGACAACAATTATTACCACCTCTTTCCTTCTTCCCCATCTCCAACCCCCTAGCTCAACCTGTTACTGCAGAGAGTTTTTATCTATTTATTTAATTTATGCATTCTTTTATATCGAGGATAATGGAATAAGCAATCATATGCTTTTTACATCCAGTCCCGTGTGTATGCAGTTTTGTAAATGTCATCTGTTCCCACCGGCACACGATGGCCTACTCTTACGAAAAGCGGAACAGGATTTAACGTGTGTGCAAGATTTTTTGCTTGCGTTCGCACACACGAGGCCTCGGTTTATAGTCTCATCTGAAAGACTTTTGGGGGGGAGTGGAGTCAGCACTGATGTTAACTCTAGAGGAAAAATCCCCTCGACCAGGGAATTGTATCTGGGTCGTCAAATTGCGAGCGCAATGTTCTGACCACTAGGCTATGCTATGCACTAGATGTTGTTTGTGTCCCTGTTTCCTACACACAGGTAGACAACTCTTCTCTGACAGGAGAATCGGAGCCCCAGTCCCGAACGGCGGAATGTACACACCCCAACCCTCTGGAAACCAGCAACCTGGCTTTCTTCTCCACTTCTGCCGTTGAAGGTCAGTCAGTATACATCGTCTGCTTCTTGTGTACAAGGTCAGAGTATACATACATCGTCTGCTTCTTGTGTACAAGGTCAGAGTATACATACATCGTCTGCTTCTTGTGTACAAGGTCAGAGTATACATACATCATCTGCTTCTTGTGTACAAGGTCAGAATACATACAACGTCTGCTTTTTGTGTACAAGGTCAGAGTATACATACATCGTCTGCTTCTTGTGTACAGGGTTAGAGTATACATACATTGTCTGCTTCTTGTGTACAAGGTCAGAGTATACATACATCGTCTGCTTCTTGTGTACAAGGTCAGAATACATACAACGTCTGCTTTTTGTGTACAAGGTCAGAGTATACATACATCGTCTGCTTCTTGTGTACAGGGTTAGAGTATACATACATTGTCTGCTTCTTGTGTACAAGGTCAGAGTATACATACATCGTCTGCTTCTTGTGTACAGGGTTAGAGTATACATACATCGTCTGCTTCTTGTGTACAAGGTCAGAGTATACATCGTCTGCTTCTTGTGTACAAGGTCAGAGTATACATCGTCTGCTTCTTGTGTACAAGGTCAGAGTATACATTGTCTGCTTCTTGTGTACAAGGTCAGAGTATACATCGTCTGCTTCTTGTGTACAAGGTCAGAGTATACATCGTCTGCTTCTTGTGTACAAGGTCAGAGTATACATCGTCTGCTTCTTGTGTACAGGGTTAGAGTATACATTGTCTGCTTCTTGTGTACAGGGTTAGAGTATACATTGTCTGCTTCTTGTGTACAAGGTCAGTATACAACGTCTGCTTTTTGTGTACAAGGTCAGTATACAACGTCTGCTTCTTGTGTACAAGGTCAGTATACAACGTCTGCTTCTTGTGTACAAGGTCAGTATACAACGTCTGCTTCTTGTGTACAAGGTCAGTATACATTGTCTGCTTTTTGTGTACAAGGTCAGAGTATACAACGTCTGCTTCTTGTGTACAAGGTCAGTATACAACGTCTGCTTCTTGTGTACAAGGTCAGTATACAACGTCTGCTTCTTGTGTACAAGGTCAGTATACAACGTCTGCTTCTTGTGTACAAGGTCAGAGTATACATCGTCTGCCACAGTTATCAGTTTCCCCCACTTTCAGCTCCTCTCAGCTGCTAATTAATCTATCCCATTGACGGTAAAGCAGCGAGGGAGAGGAGATGGGCGCAGATGGGCGCGGCCCTTAAATTAATTTGCTGGCCCCTAGAGAAGCTGAGGTCTCTGACGCCTCGCTTCCTACGACTGCCAGGGTTATGGGACACCTTTACCTTTACCCTTTATACATCGTCTACTTCTTGTGTACAAGGTCAGAGAATACATTGTCTGCTTTTTGTGTACAAGGTCAGAGTATACATCGTCTGCTTCTTGTGTACAAGGTCAGAGTATACATTGTCTGCTTCTTGTGTACAAGGTCAGAGAATACATACATCGTCTGCTTCTTGTGTACAAGGTCAGAGTATACATTGTCTGCTTCTTGTGTACAAGGTCAGTATACATCGTCTGCTTCTTGTGTACAAGGTCAGTATACAACGTCTGCTTCTTGTGTACAAGGTCAGAGTATACATCGTCTGCCACAGTTATCAGTTTCCCCCACTTTCAGCTCCTCTCAGCTGCTAATTAATCTATCCCATCCTAGCCTAAGTGGGGCTAGCTGGTGCTGATTTATAGCAGGAACTGACCACACTTGGACTATGTTAAAGGTAATGGTGCGCTAAATTTAGCACTCTTGACTGAGTGATGTTGCATTTGTGCCCTGTGCTGCTTCTTGTGTACATTGTCTGAGGGGGCGGGATAGTTCAGTGGTCAGAGCTTTTGCTTTCCCCCTAGTCAAGTTAAGCAGCGTCGAGCGTGGTTACCAGTTGGATGGGTGACCGTTTGCGGCTCCTTGGCTTCAGTACAGTGCCCCCAGTTCACCCAGCTGTAATTGGGTACCTGCCCTCTTTAGGGTCAGGGACGGTAAAGCAGCGAGGGAGAGGAGATGGGCGCAGATGGGCGCGGCCCTTAAATTAATTTGCTGGCCCCTAGAGAAGCTGAGGTCTCTGACGCCTCGCTCCCTACGACTGCCAGGGTTATGGGACACCTTTACCTTTACCCTTTATACATCGTCTGCTTCTTGTGTACAGGTTAGAGTATACATTGTCTGCTTCTTGTGTACAGGGTTAGAGTATACATCGTCTGCTTCTTGTGTACAAGGTCAGAGAATACATACATCGTCTGCTTCTTGTGTACAAGGTCAGAGTATAGATCGTCTGCTTCTTGTGTACAAGGTCAGAGTATAGATCGTCTGCTTCTTGTGTACAAGGTCATAGTATAGATCGTCTACTTTTTGTGTACAAGATCAGTATACATTGTCTGCTTCTAGTGTGATTCGCCAATTTGTGCTTCAATGTTCATAGGGCTGTGTGGGAAGCGATTCTCCAATCCACAATAAGTGTGTGGTGTGTGTGTATGCGCGCGCAAACTTGCGTGCCTTAATTTTAATATATATATATATATCAGTTTTTTAAACTACTGATACAGACAGACAGACAGACACACATACACACAAACACACACACGCGCACGCACGCTCACGCACGCACACATACATACATACACGCATGCATATATCATTATATGTATATATCAGTTTCGAAGCTGATGCACTTATATAGCATTGTCATTACATTTACACTAGCGGCATCAGAGCAGCAGAGAGGAACTCACAGATGATGAGGCAGTGAACCCCTCCCCCCCCCACTCCAAGATACTTTGAGGTCCTCCTGTCATCAACCACAGTGACGGAATAATGACGTGTGCCCATTTTTGAGTGTGCATATGTGTTAATATAAATTACACTTATAGGTTAAACAGACATAGACAGGCAGACATCCAGCCAGCCAGCCAATCAGTCAGAAAAACAGAACCACCAAAACAACAACAACAACCAAATATAAAGAACGCCCCCATCCACCCAAACCTCCCCCCAAAAAAAAACAACAACAAAATACCCAACAACAACCAAAAACAAACAAACACAAAACCCCAACCAAAATCCAGAGGAGCACACCTCAACACAGATAGATTACAAGTTAATCAAAAATGCACCTCCCTAAAAAAAATAGCAACCTCCCGCCCCCCCCCCCCCTCTCTATCCCGACGAAGGAATGACCCTAAAACCTGACCAACAAAACCAAACTCAAGATGTACATCAAACCTACACTTAACTATACCCTGCAGATAACTGTTCAAGCATTCGTATTTGACACTTCCTTCGAGTCATTGAAAACAGCAGCAACAAAATAACAAAACATTCACAGACACATAAAAGACAACCCCCCCTCTCCCCCCACCCCCCACCTGAAACCAAAACACAGCACTACATAATTTATGATCAGCCAATGATATTGCTTCTCTCATTTTTTAAAAACTACACAGGAACAGCTCGTGGCATAGTGGTCAAAACAGGCGACGACACTGTCATGGGTCGGATTGCTAACCTCGCCACAGGGCTGGAGATTGGAGATACTCCCATTGCCCGCGAGATCCACCATTTCATCTTCATCATCTCCGGGGTGGCTGGCGTTTTGGGCGTGTCCTTCTTCATCATCGCCTTCGCTCTGGGCTACAACTGGATTGACGCCGTCATCTTCCTCATCGGCATCATCGTGGCTAACGTGCCTGAGGGCTTGCTAGCCACCATGACGGTGTGTAGCCTATGTCAAATAGTTATGTATGTATTTATTTGATCATTTATTTATTTATTTATTTATTTATTTTATCTATTTTTTAAAATTCTTTTATATCGAGGATAATGGAATTAGCACTCATCTGTTATTTATTTATTTTTTTTACATCCAATTCCCGTATGTATGTAGTTTTGTTAATCTTGTCATCTGTTCCCACCAGCATACTCTTCATGGCCTACTCTTACGAAAAGCGGGAACAGGATTTAACGTGTGCGCATAATGTTCTGCGGGCGTTCGCACACAGGGTCTCGGTTTATAGTCTCATCCGTAGGTCTTTTTTTGGGGGGGGGGGGGAGGGGAGGGAGTGGAGTCAGCACTGATGATAATTTTTTTTTATATATTTAATTTTTTTTTTCTTGTCTTTTACTACACTTCTACGTCTTTACTTCATACCACACTGCAATACACTTCTATGTCTTTACTTCATACCACACTGCAATACACTGCAATACATTTCTACATCTTTACTGTATACCACACTGCAATACACTGCAATACACTTCTACAGCTTTATTTTATACCACACTGCAATACACTGCAATACACTTCTACATCTTTACTTTATACCACACTGCAATACACTGCAATGCACTTCTACATCTTTGCTTTATACCACACTGCAATACACTGCAATACACTTCTACATCTTTACTGTATACCACACTGCAATACACTGCAATACACTTCTACATCTTTACTTTATACCACACTGCAATACACTTCTACATCTTTACTTTATACCACACTGCAATACACTGCAATACACTTCTACATCTTTGCTTTATACCACACTGCAATACACTTCTACATCTTTACTTTATACCACACTGCAATACACTTCTACATCTTTACTTTATACCACACTGCAATACACTGCAATACACTTCTACATCTTTACTTTATACCACACTGCAATACACTGCAATACACTTCTACATCTTTACTTTATACCACACTGCAATACACTGCAATACACTTCTACATCTTTACTTTATACCACACTACAATACACTGCAATACACTTCTACATCTTTACTTTATACCACACTGCAATACACTTCTACATCTTTACTTTATACCACACTGCAATACACTGCAATACACTT
This sequence comes from Stramonita haemastoma, assembly GCA_030674155.1. NCBI lineage: Eukaryota > Metazoa > Mollusca > Gastropoda > Neogastropoda > Muricidae > Stramonita > Stramonita haemastoma. The sequence goes on along the minus strand of CM060338.1, from coordinate 34,877,989 downwards.
CTACATCTTTACTTTATACCACACTGCAATACACTGCAATACACTTCTACATCTTTGCTTTATACCACACTGCAATACGCTTCTACATCTTTGAATATACCACACTGCAATACACTGCAATACACTTCTAAATCTTTACTTTATACCACACTGCAATACACTGCAATACACTTCTACATCTTTACTTTATAACCACACTGCAATACACTGCAATACACTTCTACATCTTTACTTTATACCACACTGCAATACACTGCAATACGCTTCTACATCTTTGCTTTATACCACACTGCAATACACTTCTACATCTTTACTTCATACCACACTGCAATACACTGCAATACACTGCAGTACACTTCTACATCTTTACTTCATACCACACTGCAATACACTTCTACATCTTTACTTCATACCACACTGCAATACACTGCAATACACTGCAGTACACTTCTACATCTTTACTTCATACCACACTGCAATACACTTCTACATCTTTACTTCATACCACACTGCAATACACTGCAATACACTTCTACATCTTTACTTCATACCACACTGCAATACACTTCTACATCTTTACTTCATACCACACTGCGATACACTTCTACATCTTTGCTTCATACCACACTGCGATATACTTCTACATCTTCATACCACACTGCAATACACTGCAATACACTTCTACAGCTTTACTTCATACCACACTGCAATACACTGCAGTACACTTCTACATCTGTACTTTATACCACACTGCAATACACTGCAATACACTTCTACATCTTTACTTCATACCACACTGCAATACACTGCAATACACTTCTACATCTTTGCTTTATACCACACTGCAATACACTGCAATACACTTCTACATCTTTGCTTTATACCACACTGCAATACAGTGCAAAACACTTCTTCATCTTTACTTTCAACCACACTGCAATACACTGCAATACACTTCTACATCTTTACTTTATACCACACTGCAATACACTGCAATACACTTCTACAGCTTTACTTTATACCACACTGCAATACACTGCAATACACTTCTACATCTTTACTTTATACCACACTGCAATACACTGCAATACACTTCTACATCTGTACTTTATACCACACTGCAATACACTTCTACATCTTTGCTTTATACCACACTGCAATACACTGCAATACACTTCTACATCTTTACTTTATACCACTCTGCAATACACTGCAATACACTTCTACATCTTTACTTTATACCACACTGCAATACACTGCAATACACTTCTACATCTTTGCTTTATAACACACTGCAATACACTGCAATACACTTCTACATCTTTACTTTATACCACACTGCAATACACTTCTACATCTTTGCTTTATACCACACTGCAATACACTTCTATATCTTTGCTTACACTGCAATACACTTCTACATCTTTGCTTTATGCCACACCTTTCTTTACTTTTTCTCCTCCCCCCCCCCCCCTTTTTTTTTGAACGACTGAAACTTATTCCCAATATTGTAGAGCATGGTTGCAATATTGTCCTGTTTGCTTGTTGCATTGTTGATGTTCAGGTAGCCCACACGGATACCTTGCTTTGATGGCCACTTGTCTGAAGTCAGAAACGTAATGTAAAGATTAATATTGTTTATATCTAATCTTGATCTGTACGTTTAAGTGATCTGTCAAAACAGAAGTCTTGATTTAGCAGGCTTTCAAACAAGTAATAAACAAGTTAATATAATATAGTTTTAAAGAATAAAAACACCCAACATAAACGGAACATCGTTAAAATACAATTTCAGAAGTCAGGATACAATATCACAGCTCTGATTTGCAAGAAAACAATCTGTTATGCAAGTAAAACGGATAATTCCAGTCTTGTGTGTGTATTCCATAAACTATCCAGAGATCAAAATATAATCGCACATATATTAAAATATAATGCACTTTTGATAACCAAAGGCACCAGATAGTTTCTTTTTTGTTAAAACAATAGATCTCACCTACACACTACAATTTTCATTAAAAAAAACTCTAAAACAAAGAAACTACATTGACAAGGAGTACATATAACAGAGCAAAATATATAAGTACATGCAAATAATAATTTTAAAAATTCGAATTGTCACTAACACAGCAACTGTTCTGTTGCAAGAGTCTCCGGTATTTCGGTATACCTGCTAGTCACAAAAAGCAACGTTTGTTCCAATCAAACAGAACACATTGTAACTACAATGCAACTTTTCCCTATATACAAAGTTTGGGCCCAAAACTTTCCCCCCATCCATTAGACCATGGATGGTGGTCTGGGCGCTAGTCTTTCGGATGAGACGATAAACTGAAGTCCCGTGTGTTACACATTATTTAGAGCATGTAAAAGAACCCACG
>CM060338.1:34870608-34873108 GCA_030674155.1 Stramonita haemastoma | reverse complement strand
ACAAAACTGCATACACACGGGGACTGGATGTAAAAAAAGCACAAGAGTGCTTATTCCATTATCCTCGATATAAAAGAATAAATCAAATCAAATCAAATCAAAATGATTGTGTGTTTCAGTTTCATAAGCACCTTACATTTAACCTTTCCCCAACAGGTTGCCCGCTATTGGGCATCCAGCCATCTAGCCCTTCCCTACGTAGCACCCACATTATTATGGGCAACAGAAGCATGCAAATAAGCACAGTGCATGTGTACAGGGAAAGAGGGGTTCTCTCCCTTAACATAGGGATAGTCTACTCTTAATTTCAGTGTCATACAAACTGTCCAGATTATATTTTCAGGGTCCAGGTGTTTGTTTCCGTAATCACCCTGATTTTCGTGGACACTAGCATGTGATATGAGTCACTATCTTCCCTTGGCTTTGTTCTAGCATTGATAACTGATAGTGGGCATAGTAGGCATCTTTTAGTCTTGGAAGGCAACGGAGTTGTACTCTGTGTGTTTATTATGATACAGTGTTGGGTGTGGCTGGTCAGTCCACACAGGAATGACAGTCAGTCCCTATGGCAGAGGGCACAGATGAAGTCTGACGCTGGTCTGTCTGCCTGGTCTGCAGCCTTTCTTCTCATTTTCTCTGCCTCGTGCTGCTGAGCAAGTGTCTCTTCGAACTTGGAGAGATCTTTCTGCACAGTCTGTCTCCAGGCTGACCGTTTGAGGGTTGTTGCTTCCCAGTTGTTCTGGTCGATGTTCAGGGATTTCAAGTCTCTCTTGCACACGTCTTTGAATCGTAGCTGTGGTCTGCCTGTTGTTCATGTGCACAACATGGCCGAGCCAGCATATGTGTTCCTGTTTCAGCAGCGTGTACATGCGGGTGCCTCCAGCTCTTTCCCGGACAGTGTTATTTGAGACATTGTCCTGCCAGGCGATGTTGAGGATGCGTTAGAGGCAACGCATGTGACAAGCATTGAGCTTTCGTTCTTGCCAGAGGGTGCTCACGATGCAGGCTCTGTAGATCTGGGTCTTTGTGTGCTCAGTCAGCTTGCTGTTGTTCAATGCTTTGTCAGTCTGGTCATGGTGGTAGCTGCTTTGCCGATGTGCTTGTTGATGTCTGCGTCAAGTGAGAGTGTGTCTGAGATAGTTGAGCCCAGGTACACAAAGTCACGGACGACATTCAGTTCATGGTCATTGATGCTGATTGCTGTGGGAGAGTCAACATCCTGTCCCATGACATGACATATTTTCTTCAAGCTGATGGCAATCTCGAAGTCTTGGCAGGCACTGCTGAAGCGAGTCATGAGTTACTTTATGTAGGTCATCAACTGATTGGGGAGTTACTGCTGCATTGTCTGCCAAGAAGTCAGTACTACTCATGCAGAGACTTTCCCAATGATGCTGAGGAGGGACATGCTGCAATAATCATTGCAATCGCTTCTGTCATCTTTGTTTTTCTATAGCGTGACGACGCTAACATCCCTCATGTCTTGGGGTACTTCGCTTTCACTTCAACAGAAGCAGAGGATTTCATACAGCTCGGTGAGGAGTGTGTATTTTCAGCACTTCAATATTTCGGCGGGAATACCGTCTTTCCATTTGCTTTGCCAGAGGCAAGAGAGTCCAGGGCTCTGCTGACTTCATGTATGGTTAGTTCTATGTCAGTCCCTTTCAGTTCTGGTAGGCACTCTATGGCATTCAGGACGTCTTCTTTGACTACATTTTCCTTTGCGAACAGCTCAGTGTAGTAATCTACCCAGCACTGCATCTGTTGTTCAGTCTTGAGTTGACTCCCCTGTAACTGATTTCAAAGGGGCAGTTTTCTTTTGCGTAGGGCTCAGTGCCTGCTGATGCCACCATACATCGCCTTGATGTTGCCTGTGTCAGCTGTGATCTGAATGTGGGAGCAGAGCTGAAGCCAATAGTCGGCACATTGCCTGCAGCACTGTTGAACTTTGAGCCGAACAGCACGGAGAACCCGGAGGTTCTGCTTGCTTGGTGGATTCCAGCCCACTACTGCTGATAATATTAATAATAACAACAACAAAAATGATGATGATACTACTACTACTACTACTACTACTACTACTACTACTACTACTACTACTACTACTACTACTACTACTACTACTACTATTACTACTGATGATGATGATGATGATGATGATGATGATGATGATGATGATGATGATGATGATAATAAAAACAAAAATAAGAATAAAATAATGATGATGATGATGATGATGATGATGATGATGATGATGACAATGGTTATGGTGACAATCACACAAAAAGTAAGGAATGACGATAACGATACTGACGACGACCAAAAAAGCAAAAGGATGACGAAGATGATAGTTGCGTTGATGACGAGAAGAACTCTTTGAGAGTGATACTGGCAAAATAACCAACCAACCCCAGCAACAACAACGCTAGGGATGCCTTGAGAAAGTGTCTGATCATGCATGATATAAAAGCAATGAAAAGGATCATGACAAAAACGAAAC
>CM060338.1:34865608-34868108 GCA_030674155.1 Stramonita haemastoma | reverse complement strand
ACACACCTGAAAATCTTCCTTCTCTCTTGACAAATATGACCAGCTGCCTTCAAGACATCCAACACTGGATGATACAAAACAAATTACAACTAAATGCAGATAAAACCGAAGCCATGCTTGTAGGCACCAAACACAAACTCTCCTCCATTCCAATAACTTCAATAGAATTCGGCAATACGTCAGTTCCGCTATCCACTTCTGTGAAGTATCTAGGAGTCGTTGTCGATAACACTCTCTCCATGCAAAAATTCATTACCCAAACCTGTCAGTCATGCTACTATCAACTACGGCGTATTAGCGCAATTCGAAAGTACCTGTCCACTGATGCAACTTCCAAACTTGTCACTTCTCTTATTCTCTCACGTCTGGACTTTTGCAATTCTCTTTTGGCTGGTCTGCCAGCATCATCCATCCACTCCCTTCAACGCATACAAAACTCCGCAACTCGTCTGGTCCTCAGAAAGGAAAAATCTGAGCACATTACCCTCTCTTGCAATCTCTTCATTGGCTGCCCGTACCACAGAGAGTAAACTACAAGATCAATACCCTCTGTTACAAATGTCTCCACAATACTGCACCCTCCTACCTCTGTGAATGTCTTCACTTGTACACACCTTCTCGCTCCCTCCGCTCGTCGGCAGATACTTTGTCCCTAAGAACACCCAGATTCAACCTATCTACCGTTGGCCGCCGCTCTTTCTCTGTTTCCGGTCCATCGATGTGGAACGACCTTCCTCTCTCCCTCCGACAAAAGCCTACTTATGACACTTTTAAATCCAACCTCAAGACACACTTATTTCAAACCTAAGTTTTTCTCCTTCCGCTTCCATCTCTTACCTGTCCCTGCCTTCAACATCCACCTGCCAAAGTGCATAACGTTTGTAGGTGTGTGTGCGTGCGCGCGCGTGCTGCGTGCGTGCGTGCGTGCGTGCGTGCGTGCGTGCGTGCGTGCGTGCGTGCGTGCGTGGTGTGTGTGTGTGTGTGTGTGTGTGTGTGTGTGTGTGTGTGTGTGTGTGTGTGTGTGTGTACATTCGAATTTGTCAAAACTGTAAATAGTTGCTGATTGTGCGTCGCGTAGGTTGAATGCAAGCGCTTTGATTTGTTTTTGCAAGATATAGCGCTATACAAATTCCATGTATTATTATCATTATTATGATGATGATGATGATGATGATGATGCTATTGTTGTGTCTTTTGTCTGGCATGGTCTGTTATGGTATGCTATGGTGTGGTTTGCTTTGCTTTGATTTATTCTTTTATATCGAGGATAATGGGATAAGCATTCTTGTGCTTTTTTACATCCAATCTCCATGTGTATGTAGTTTTGTAAATGTCATCTGTTCCCACCGGCACACGATGGCCTACTCTTACGAAAAGCGGAACAGGATTTAACGTGTGCGCATGATGTTCTGCGTGCGTTCACACACAGGGCCTCGGTTTAAAGTCTCATCCGAAAGACTTTTGGGGAGAGTGGAGTCAGCACTGATGTTAACTCCAGGAGAAAAATCTCCTCGACCGGATTCGAACCCAGGTCATCAAATTGCCTGCGCAATGTTCTGACCACTAGGCTATCCGTCCCCCGGCGTTGGTGTGGTGTGGTGTGGTGTGGTATGGTATTGTGTGGTGTGGTGTGGTGTGGTGTGGTGTGGTATGGTATGGTATGGTATGATATGGCATGGCATGGCATGGCATGGTATGGAATGGTGTGGTGTGGTATGGTATGGTATGGTATGGTATGGTATGGTATGGTATGGTATGCTGCATGAGTGTCAGCTTTCCCGAAATACTTACCCAGGCTTTGTACTCTAGAGCCTAGACAAGAGCGCAATTCCATAGCCTTCCGAGACTGACGGATGCCTACTAATATACAAACATCAAGTTTTTGTTGCTGTTGTTATTGCTGTCTTTGTGTTGTTTGTTATTTTCTTTTGTTGCTATTTTAATTATTTTATTCATTTATTCTTTTATATCGAGGATAATAGAATAAGCACTCATACTATTTTTTAACATCCAGTCCCCGTGTGCATGCAGTTTTGTAAATGTCATCTGTTCCCACCGGCACACAATGCCCTACTACTCTTACGAAAAGCCGAACAGGATTTAACGTGTGCGCAAGATGTTCTGCGTGCGTTCGCACACGGGGCCTCGGTTTACAGTCTCATCCGAAAGACTTTTGGGGAGAGTGGAGTCAGCACTGATGTTAACTCCAGCGGGAAAAACAAATCCCCTCGACCGGGAATCGAACCGGGTCATCAAAAATTGCGAGCGCAATGTTCTGACCACTAGGCTATCCCGTCCCCAAACTAGTACACAAACAGCAAGTTTTTGTTGCTAATTGTTACAAGTTTTCTTTTGTTTTTGCTGTTGTTGTTATTTTCTTTTGCTGTTGTTGGTTGTTGTTTAGTGTGTGCCTAAAGACAGACTTTTGGCTTGACTTGACTTGACTTGACTTGCCTTGACCTGGGTTCTGTGTGGGCTGGTGGACACAGGTGTCGATCCA
>CM060338.1:34843108-34858108 GCA_030674155.1 Stramonita haemastoma | reverse complement strand
TTAAGATTCTAGTTTACATCATTACACATGGATTCTGAAAGATTGCCACATAAAGCGTATCATATGTTGTTAGAACTAGATAAAAAAAAAAAGGCAAACAATGCTGGGTCTCTAAAATCAGGGAAATACTATGCATTACTGCATAAAATATCGTTTGGTTGAACCAAGGAGTAGGAGACATGAACATGTTTTTGCATGTCTTTAAACAGAGACTTGTAGATTGGTTTGCCCAGAATGGACAGGCACCATTAGAGATCGTAGTCGATATGATGGTTATAGAAACTTTAAGATGTTTTTGAAAAAGAGAAATACATCAGTGAAATAAAAACATATTGTTTTCGCATTGCAGTTACACAACTATGATTCAATGCTCTACCACTGAAATATAATATACATTGCTATAATAGTTCACAACGAAGTTAAAAATGCCCTGCTTGTAAAGACTAGATAGAAAATGAATAACACTTTTTATTCAATTGTCCTGTCTATGAAGATTTGAGAGAGACGTTTCTCAAAGATTCCAAAAGACTTTCTGTCTACGTGCTATTGCTATTCAAAGCTACAGTACCTACTGATAGATACAATTTATCACGATTCATTTTTTACGAACCAACAGAAGAAATAAAATAACTTTCTAGAAAATAATCCTTGTATAGCACTTCAATTTGTTTGCTTTACAAGATTCAGCGCTGTATAAATTCAGTCCATTATTACTATTGTATTATTTATTATTATTGATGAATACTACATTTAAAACACATGAATGGTTTGAACATGTGGTTGATGTAGCTTTCTTGTTTTATATTATTGCTGACACATTATTTCCTATAACATTAATATACGTTGAGAGTCATCTCTCTCTCTCTCTCTCTCTCTCTCTCTCTCTCTCTCTCTCTCTCTCTCTCTCTCTCTCTCTCTCTCTCTCTCTCTCTTTTTATTGTTTAGTATCTTCTCAACTTGATGTATCCCTGAAAAGGGCGGGGACTGGATGTAAAAAAGCACACGAGTGCTTATCTATTATCCTCGAATAAAATACTTTGCCTTGCCTTGCCTTGCCTTGCCTTGCCTTGCCTTGCCTCTCTCTCTCCCTCTCCTTCTCTCTCTCTCTCTCTCTCTCTCTCTCATCTCTCTCTCTCTCTCTCTCCTCTTCTCTCTCTCTTTCTCTCTCTCTTTTCTCTCTCTTCTCTCTCTCTCTCTCTCTCTCTCTCTCTCCTCTCCTCTCTCTCTCCTCTCTCTCTCTCCTCTCTCTTTCTTCTCTCTCTGTCTCTCTCTCTGTCTCTCTCTCTCTGTCTCTCTCTCCCTCTGTCTGGCATGCTTGCTTAATTGCTAGCTCTGTCCTCTAAGGAATCCTTGGTTTCCAATTAGTTTCGTTTGTGTATTATATCTATCTTTTTGTTTGGGTCTGTGGTTGATGAAATAATATTCAGTATGCTGTTCTTGCTCCCTCTCACCTTTCTCAGTCTCACTTTAACCTCTGTCTCTCCCTCTGCATCGTTATCTCTGTGAATCTTTCAGGCAGTCTGTCAGTTAGTCAGTCTGTCTGCCCCTGTCTATTTGTCTATCTGTCTGTGTCTTGCTACCAGTCATACGCATCTACACATACACTCGTAGCAAAACTCCCGCAATCTCTCCAATCAATCAGAGGTCACACACATTTTTATAGTTCTCTCTTCCTCAACACAGAGACATATTTATCATAGATATTTCACGATCAATTTTGTATGCAGTTATACATATTAATATATCACATCACATATACATACATATACATTTGGGGTTTTTCTCAGCCCGCTAATTTTCAAATTCATAAATTTATGAGTTTTTGACACTTGTAATTAATTTCAGAGTCTTTTAGGGATATCCATTGTCCTCTCAAAGCGTGGTTAAACATTTTGGACTTCAACGGTTTGAATATTTCATATTATTTTACAAAAAAGCGCCCTTTTGTCTTTTGGTAGACGTCTTCCTCTGTTACTGCAGTAGGATCAGTTCCCAGGTATTCCAGGGAATCATTCAGATAAATGGCCTGTATGCCTCTCAGGCCATTGTGTGCCGGTAGAAGCGGATGACAAAATTATATTTAAAAAACCCAGCATGCACACAGGTGTCGTGTTTAGACACCATCCCTGAGGAAAAATCGGGGAGTTGGAGTCCCAGGGCGGTTCGGGGCTGTAGGTATATGGCAACGTTCTGGTGGCTCCTGCGACAGTACTAGAACCACTCGTATCGGTCATTGCCTTTCCAATGGATCATTCCAGTGGTGTGGAGAGGGGGGTCTGCTGCATGGGTAACAGCTTGCCCTCCATACTTACTTACCCAGGCTTTGTGCTCTAAAGACTAGAGCGCAACTCCATAGTCTTCCGAGACTGATGGGTGCCTACTACTATGCCTCCCAGACCCAACAGCCTAGCTAGTTTGATGGGAAAATTCCATTTCTGTATCCAACACTTGTCCTGGACACAGGCGAAAAGTCTTGAAGTTTTAACTTTATCCTCAAAGCATCAATTTGGGTGAGTGCAGTTTAAAAACAAAAAAGAAACCCCACCAGCCACTCATGTTTGAGGATTCAGACCATTCAAACTGGGGATTGGTTATCCAGTCTATATTATACAACTACAACCACTACTGCACTATAACAGAAAAGGCCCTAATTTTCTACTCGAAAAAATATTGGTAGTAACTGAATAAGATTGGCCAATTTCAATTGGCAAGCACACATGTGCACACCGAAAATTTTTTAGCACATGACAACCTGTCAGTCTGTCTGTCTGTCTGTCTGTCTGTCTGTTTCTGTCTGTCTGTCTGTCTGTCTGTCTGTCTGTCTGTCTGTCTGTCTGTCTGTCTGTCTGTCTGTCTGTCTGTCTCTCTCTCTCTCTCTCTCTCTCTCTCTCTCTCTCTCTCTCTCTCTCTCTCTCTCTCTCTCTCTCTTGTAAACAATTCTGTTAATTCTCCCCTACGACAACATAGGTTATGGAACATTTACCTTTTACCTTTACCCATTTGGGACACAAAATATGAGTTTTTAAGTTGACTTTAAAAAAAACAACGTTGTCTGTTTTTTATCTGAGTTTTTTTTTCTGTGAATGTGCATGCCACTCCCTGCAAACAAAAACCCCAAATAAGCAAATAAATAAATCCCATCCAAAACAACAACAACAAAGTAAAAACACACACACTCACACACACACACACCACACACACACACACACACACACACACACACACACACACACACACACACACACAAAATCGTACTTTCTTGTTTATGTGTTAGTTTTTACATAATTGTGTTGATATCAAATGGGTAGTTTTTACATAATTATGTTGATGTCAAATGAGTAGTTTTTACCTAATTATGTTGATGTCAAAATCAATGAGTTCACTTCCTTTACCTCTTCTTTGCTCACAGGAGTGTAGAAAAGCTGTATACCAGAAACCTCCTCATTTCTGTGGCTCTTCACGTTTCTACCTTTCCCCATTGTGTTCAGCTATCTCTTTCCTTCTTTAATTCAGTTTTTTTGTTTTTGGTTTTGTTTTTGTTTTTTTCTTTCCCCATCAGTTTTACTCATTGTTTTGTCAAGCAAACCAATCAGCCTTCTATTTTTTTTAAATAATTTTTTTTTTACAGTCTTTGACATGTATTTTGCATTGTATTTATTTTTTTCGTTTTCCTTGGCTAGCCAGACCTCTGCGGTTCACCAAAACCATTTAGGTAGCCGTATTCCAACTTCAGGGATATTTCCATTGTTTGATTCTGAAACTTTGAACATTTTTAGTTTTAATCAATTTTATTCATTCTTTGATATCGAGGATATTAGAATAAGCACCCGTGTGCTTTTTTTTTTTAAACATCCAGTCCCCGTGTGTATGCAGGAAGAGAACAGGTACAGAGCCGTGTGTACAGAAGCAAGATGTCTGTTCTGCGGCGTCATTGACTAAAATGGCCATTCTCAGTTCCCCCCCCCCCTGTATTTCAACGTATTCCCCCCCCCCCCCCCCTCTTTCCCGATAGTTTGTTAGTTCCCACTTCGCTTATTTCAATCTCTCCGCCCCAGCCATATGCCATACCTAGATTCGTATTGTCGCATCTCCAGGGTCACAAGTTCATAGCCTATCTAGATAAGGCAACCGTAGAGCCACCAGCAAGAAAGGCCCTGCACTGCTGCTGGGTCACTTTGGTGGTGTTGAGTGGTATCTGTTCTGAGCCGACACACACACATATATAGGGCACTTATTTATTTATTTATTTATTTATTTTTATATCGAGGATAATGGAATAAGCACTCACGTGCTTTTTAAAATTTTTTACATCCAATCTCTGTGTGTATGCAGTTTTGTAAATGTCATCTGTTCCCACCGCGCGGCACACAATGGCCTACTCTTACGAAAAGCGGAACAGGATTTAACGTGTGCGCAAGATGTTCTGCGTGCATTTTGCACACAGGGCCTCGGTTTAAAGTCTCATCCGAAGGACTTGGGGGAGAGTGGAGTGCACAGCCTACTAGGCTAAGCTCCCAGCTGGTGATGGTATAAGCGCAGTAACGGTGCCAGACTGAGTAAGTAAGATGCCCACCCGGAGTTCTGACCATCATAGCGTCTCTCCAACAACCTTTTCTCGTGACCCTCCAACCCCAAAGGCTTTGACACAGTCTCACCACAGGTCACGGAAGTGTATGGGGGGAAACCAAAAACTGAGGACACTATGAGACAAAGGCAACCAGAGCCACCAAATCAGAGACAAATTTCGTTAATTTCTTGGGGATCAATGACAATGTGGGTGATGTAATTATGCTGTTGCTGTGGAAAGGCATGTGTTTGGAGACTACTTGACAGGGTTGTACTCCCACACATTCTTTCAGAGTATATATATCCCAGAGTCCACCAGGCCCAAAGAGATACAGACATCTGCAGTGTTGGTCAGGTAATTTTTTTTTTATAGTAAAACTCCCCCCAAAATTGTATCCATCAAGTGAACGAAGCTCGAGTGTGTGGTCCCAGTCTTCCCAAATGAGCTCATAGAAAACTTACTGTGGGTAGGAGCCGGCTGGAGTTTAAAATATATACCCATGGCTCTTATGGGACTCAAACCCACGACCTTTCGGTCTGTAACTCAGGGCATGAACTACTGCGCCAAGGTTACACATCCACAGCTGTACAGTAGGTTTTTGTAGGTAAGACCTAAAAAAAAATGTTTCCCCCTAACTCTACAGCTTATTTCTCAGATAGAAGCATACCTGTGTTTTGTGCAATCCATCTCACAACAAGACTTCTTATTGTAGAGCTCTACACAAGCTTTGTGTACTAAAAAATCTGAGCCAAAATTGGCATAAAACATTACTAGTTGCTATGTCTCTTCCAAAATGCTCTACCTGTCACTGGCCTGGAACAGGAAAGCCGTGGAAAAAGAAATCTGTGTAGTTGTTTTGTATTACACCTTGTTGTTTCCGTTATGTTAGTACAGCTATGACAGCGGCTGGCTACACGTTGATTGTTTCGAGTATGTTTATGTCAGATTTATCAGTTAATTAAGTTATTGAATGTCCTGAGAGAGAGAGAGAGAGAAGGGAAGAGAGAGAGAGAGAGAGAGAGAGAGAGAGAGAGAGGAGAGAGAGAGAGAGAGAGAGAGGAGAGGGAGGGAGGGAGAGGGAGAGAGAAGAGAGAGAGAGAGAGAAGAGAAGAGGAGAGAGAGAGAGAGAGAGAGAGAGAGACAGAGAGAGAGAGAGAGAGAGGCGAGAGACAGAGAAGAGAGAGAGACAGAGAGTCAAGTCAAGTCAAGTCACATTCTTTTATTTCTAGGATAATGAACAAGCACTCATATACTTTTTTTTTTAACATCAAGTCCCCACCTTTATCAGGGATTACGTCAATATAAAAACACCTCTAACTAACAACAACATTATAAACCAAATAACGTAAAAAACAAGGACAACAAGAACAGTAACAAACAGAAGACAAGAAGCAAGGACAGAAGACAATAATAAAATATTAAGACGCACACACAGAGAACTAAAATAATAAACAAACAATCACACGATGTTAATTAAAGTCTGTCCCGAGCCTAAGGCTCATCGCTGGTGCTTATCCGGTTTCTGTGGCGTTAAGCGACTGAGAGTCATAGACTCCCCCCTGGATAGGACGCCAGTCTATCGCAGGGTTAACCCCCCCAACACAAGGTTGGTACCCCTTTTACACCTGGGTGGGGTGAGAAAATATCCGTAAAGTGCCTTTTCCAAGGCACAATGCCATAGCTGAAAGCTGGGATCGAACCCGCAACCTTTAGATTACGAGTCCAACGCCCTAACCACTAGACTAGCAGCGGCGGCTATTCACACGATGAGTATGATAAAAAAGCAAATACAAAACAAAACCAGAAAAACCGATAAAAAGTGAGTAGTAAACAAAAAAAACGTAACAAGTTTGCTTCTGAAAATGTTACTCTTGTAAATATACATCTATCATTCTTTGCTTAAAAACGATATGAAAGTATGTTCACAACCAACTCCTTGCTCCAACCAGGCATACCCGAAACCAAGAGTAAACAAGGTATGTTTAAGTAAAGTTACCCAGCATGTTTTACCATATTCGTCCAAGTTTACAAGCATTAGATAGCTTGCTTGGGAAGTCATCTTAGTATCTATGTCCATTTTTAAAAGCTTAAACCAGTATCGATTGCACCTGACTGCACTGTTTACATATAATGGATAACGTCCTATTTCTCCATAAACAAACTTATTTGGTACCCTAAGTGGAACGTTTAGAAAACGTTTACATGCCATGGTATGTATCTTTTCAATATTGCCCAGTCTATGAAGACCCCACATCTCAGACCCATACAAGAGAATTGGCAGTACCTGCGCATCAAAAATTCGAAAAAAACAATCCTTTGAAATGTCATTTAGTTTTGATATATGTTTCACGCATTCAACACATGCATGCCTTCCTTTCATAGCAAGAGCATCTACACCTCTGTTCAGGTTCATTCTCGTGGTAAAAACAAATCCTAGATAACTGTATTTATTAACCACTTCTAATACACTGCCACCTAACTTCCATTTTTCCTTCTTACCCAAAAATCCACCTTTGCGAAAAACCATAACTTTTGTCTTGTCGATGTTAACATTCAAAAACATTTTTGTACATGCATTGTATAGACTGTTAATTTGGTTTTGTAAACCATCCGCAGTATATGATAACAGAACTATATCATCAGCAAACAAAAGAAGATACAATTCAAGAAAACTGGGCAACAACTGTATACCATGAAGACCGTTAGTATCAACTGCTGAAGCTACTTCATTTATATACAATGAAAACAATATCGGACTCAACACACATATTCAAATGGAAAGTAAGTTAAAGAGAGAGGAGAGAGAGAGAGAGAGAGAGAGAGAGAGAGAGAGAGAGAGGAGAGAGAAGAGAGAGAGAGAGAGAGAGAGAGAAAATATCTTTATTTTTCAAGGGTTATAGAGTAAGCATTACATACTTTTTTTCATCAGAGGAGAGAGAGAGAGAGAGAGAGAGAGAGAGAGAGAGAGAGAGAGAGAGAGAGAGAGAGAGAGAGACAGACAGACAGACAGACAGACAGACAGACAGACAGACAGACAGACAGACAGACAGACAGACAGACAGACAGACAGACAGACAGACAGACAGAGCGTTTCAGAAACCAGTAACAGACACAGCAATCACTGCGATTCTGGTAATAGGTGAAGATGGATGAAGACGGAGGATCTTCTTAGCAGGAGATTGTGGTTAGGATGGGAGGGGGGTGGGGGGAGGGGGTGGGGGTTCGGGGTGGTGGTGGTAGATGTCTGTCCTCAGGATGAGGGAGAGAAATGATGGAGCTCTGCGATCTTGTTGCAAAACCTTGCTCAGATCTTGCAGTCTTGGCCATTTTCATTTCCACAGCTGTCTTACTGGAAGGAAAAGGTAAAAAAAAAAAAAAATGATTCGGCCACAGACATCCAGAATCTTATACAAAGACACCCTCAATGTTGCGAAAATGGCTGTTTCTGAAATTTTGCACATAATTTTTCGAAAAGCTAACAGTCTTTAAAATTTGACAAAAAAGATCTGTAAAAGAACAGAAAGCTTGGAGCTGGGTTTTTTTGTTGTTGAGTTTCCAGGAGTAGGACACCAAAAATTCCACGGCAGCATCCTTGGCTGTTGATGGTCTGAAAGTCTTTGTGCACACAGGGTCAGCGTCGCTGCTGCACCATTTCTTCCCTCCTTCTGATCAGAATCACTTTGAAAAGTGATGAAACCTTGCATTTCATTTTCTGCAACTAAAAGCAGGGTGTCTTTGTATTTGACAGGGGTGGAAGGATGGTAGCGGGGGAGAAAGGAGAGACGGTGGAGTTTCCCAGTTCGAAGGATTATGCGGACCCAAAAAATGATGGGAAAGCGTTAGGTTTGATGGGTTTTCACATGAGAGTATTGAAAGAGCACGGATGAAAACTCGAAAGCTTCGCGAGTTAACCGTTTTGGGAAAGTGGAATAGTGGTAATACTGAGACGAAGGACAAAACAGACGAATCTTCCTCTTTTTCCAAACAAAGCGATGCTGTTGGTTCTGGCCAGGATAAAAAAGGTGTAGGTGTGTCCACAGATAATCAAACAGAGTCCTTGAGCGCTTCCTTTTCAGTGGACACAGGTTTTATGAAAAGTATGAAAGATCAATTCGCTGCAGCACTGAAAGTGAAGGCCCACTCAGGCGGGGCTCAGAAAACAGAGGAAGTCTCGCCTTTCTCTCTCAAAAACAACGGCTGTCAGGTTGACGCAGCAAGTAGTCCCAAGGTAAAACATGGAGCAGAAGAAAAAGTTATCAAACCATCCGATGCACGCTCGCCTCACATCCCTACCCCAGACCAAGCATTGGGTGGACCAAGTATGCAAGAACGCCTCATGGCAGAGCTGAGTACAAAAGCCAGAGTGGGGACTACTAAGGAACTGACTACACAGGCAGCAAACAGCGCGGTACACAAAGTTCCATCTTTCGAAAAGTCTGTGTCAATCACAAAAATATCGTCCATTTCGAAGCTGGTTACGATGCAAGAAAAAGTTGTTTCAGCATTTAAGCGCAAAACCACTGCAAAACAATCAGACAAAGACGTGTCTCACGGACCAAAGACGTGGCACACACAGAAACAAAACGGAGTGCCAGCTGCAAGCACAGGGCGCCCCACTAAGCGTTCGCTCCTTCACTCTAAAACCGAGATACCCACAAAAAGCACCGTGGACTCTGCGACAGCGGGCAAAGCCAAACAGCACAAGATGCCCACGTTGAGTGTAGGCAGTGCGCACACGTCACTCTCGCCCTCAGGTCAGTTCTCCTGCCAACCCCTCTCGTCCTCCTCCGAAGTACACATTTCAATACCACCCGAGCAAGAAGCCATCGCCCACAGCGCCACAAAGTTAGCACCCTTACGAGAAGAGGATAAAAATAAAATACGAGCACATGGATCCTCAACTGATTTACACTGGCGTGACAAGACTGGGGTTTGTTTCAACTCTAATGCCAGAGTGGACAGGCCCGTGGGAGGATTGCCTAATCTTGTGTCTAGCGTTCTGGCGCCAAAACCCAAGGTGCAGTTCACCACAGGTATAGCCGACGCTGGAGATCCCACAGCGAAGGATGGACCTAGCAGAAGAATGTCAGCCAATTCGGTCATGAACGGTTCTCCTAGCGGGCAGATTCCAGAAACAATGGATTCAGGGCCGCTTCCTTGGAACTATATGTCCCCAACAGGCAACGCGTGTGATTTCCCTGTGGGTATTCGCTCTTGTCTCAAAGACCCGTCAGGCAAAGACAGGACAGTGTGCAAGAAGAGAGTGTCCATGTTCGAGACAGTAGCTACAATCAGGTAAGCTGGACAAGGCTGGTGCTTTCACCTCTCCTTCTCTGGTTTTTTGTTTGTTTTTTTTTGGTTTTTTTTGCTTCTTTTATCTGTTTGTCAGAACAGTCTGGAAATTAAGTCAGGTCAGATTGGTGAGATCGTTTCTAGCTTGATGGTCTCATGAATTAATTTTTGTGCTTCTATGTGACAACGTAGAGGATGCATCGTACCATCATGTGTACTCTCTCTCTGTCTCTATGTCTCTGTCTCTGTCTCTCTGTCTAGTCTCTCTGTCTGTCTGTCTGTCTGTCTGTCTGTCTGTCTGTCTGTCTGTCTGTCTGTCTGTCTGTCTGTCTGTCTGTCTGTCTGTCTCTCTCTCTCTCTCTCTCTCTCTCTCTCTCTCTCTCTCTCTCTCTCTCTCTCTCTCGGTCGGGATGGTGATCTCCCTTGGATACAGTCAAGGAAAATTTTGCTCTGCATCAAATTGTTGTAAAATACCTATTCCTACAGCACAATGCCCGTTGTCGGACTTCCAACAGCGCTGGAGAAGACCTTAAGTGCTCTGCTAGAGGGGAATCACCTGACCTCCTGGAAAGTGTCAGGAGAAGGCGACAATTTGACTGTCGTACTGCGCCTGAGAGCTGGCTGTGAGGCTGACAACAGGGCGAGTACACAAACGCAGCAGTCTTCCCAGTTCTATCGAAGAAAGCCGCCAAGCCAGCTGAGGAGGGACCGAAGACGACTGGAGGAGAGGAGACAGGCAGCTACGATGCCAGAAGTCGAAGAAGCATCTAGCGAAAATGCCAATTATGGGAATTCTGGACAGTTGTTCATGCCTACCCCCCCAGTTACAGGCGCTGTCTCTGTCACTGACACGCCCCTGTCACCAGACAACACACCGCGGCCTGGCTTGTGTTACGCTCGTGCACGTGAATTTCGCCCTGCGTCCCCTGACGTCACCGTGCCTACCGACCCAGATACAGCGGCTGATGGGCAGAGCGGAATCGACCTTGTTGACGTGCCTGCCACTGACGCTGCGCTGGAAGAGGATTGTGACCCCTGCTTGGTCAAGGTACGTGAGGCTGGATACGGGGTGGAGCTGATACGTGACTATGTGGCTGAACTGACTGACCGATCGCTACAGAAAAGGCTCAGGAACACAAAAAGAAATAAGGATTTTGTCCGTGTTTTTGTTTCCAATGACAACCCTGACGCTTTGATCTGTGAAAGCGAGGACATGGTGTTCGAGTTTAGTTGGACAGCAGCAGCAGGTGACGAACCATCCGACTTCTACTGGCTGGCTAAGCGAAGCCTACGGCACATGACGCAGGATGAACAGACAGTCTACTCCAAGTTGCGACATTGGACACCCACCGATCGCAAAAAGTTTAAAGACAAAATCAGTGCTGGAATTCGTGTTATGAATGTGATCATGGAGGCTGTGAGATTTTTCCTTGGTTAGCTAAGTTTGTTCATGTGTGTGTGTGTATATGTGTGTGTGTATGTGTATGTGTGTGTGAGTGAGTGAGGGTGTCTGTGAGTGTGCGTGCGTGCGTGTATCTGTGTGTGTGCGTGCGTGCGTGTTAGTGTGTGTGTGTGTGTGTGTGCGTATGTGTGTGTGTGAGTGCGTGTGTGTGTTGTGTGTGTGTGTGTGTGTGTGTGTAGGGCGCGCGCGCGTGGGTGTATTTGTGTGTAGGTGCATGCACGCGTTTGTGTATGTGTGTGTGAGAGAGAGGGAGAGAGAGAGAGAGAGAGAGAGAGAGAGAGAGAGAGAGAGAGAGAGAGAGAGAGAGAGAGAGAGAGAGAGAGAACTTTCTGCACGCATACCTGTGACGGAATATCACGAGCCAGTGGGCATAAAGGACAGAAGGCAGAGTGACATGGACACCTTGCCACGGACTTCGTCGTTTGTGCTGTGCTGTCAATGACTGTATGTCTAGTGCATCTCTACCGTCTCCATTGCCGTCCCTTTGCAAAGGGCAAAAGCTTTACGCAATTAATGTTGTGAATCGGGAATAATGAACTATAACAAAGATAACACGAGCCAGTATGTTTGTACCATGACGTGGAAACCATGCCATGAAGATCATTTGGGCTGCAACCATATTTTGTTTCTTGTTTTTGTTCAATATGGTTATTTGTGTTGTGCCCAATCCCCTTCCCACTGTCCCCTTGTGAATGGGCTGAAAAGCTTAATCGCAATAAACTATTGTCATTGTCATTGTCATTGTCTCTCTTCTCTCTCTCTCTCTCTCTCTCTCTCTCTCTCTCTCTCTCTCTCTCTCTCTCTCTTCCTCTCTCTCTCTCTCTCTCTCTCTCTCTCTCTCTCTCTCCTCCTTCCGTCATCCCTCTCTCTCTCTGTGTTTTTGAACATTGTCCTGAGCCTGTCTCTCACTTTGTGTGTATATTGTTTGTCTCTATCAGTTGTTTTGTCTTTCCTTGAGTGTTTGTCCCAAATTAAACAAAAAAAGCCTAAGGGGGACGACCCAGAACAACAGGACTTCATTTCTTGTTTGAATGGCTGCGTCCAGAAATAGCCTGGCTTCTGTAGAGGATCCATTAGGGCAGGGGGGGGGGGGGGGGGTGCAGGACAGGAGGGTAAAGAAGTGAGGGAGAGAAGATGGGCGTCACCCTAAAGAAAATAAGTGAAGGAAGCTGAGGTCTCTGTCACCTAGCTCCCCATCGAACTCTATAGGTTATGGGACACCCTGTACAAAATCATCAAATAGCTGCATCACTTTTAGTCCCTCGCCATTCCTGGATCTTCGCCTTCATCTTCACCTGTCCCGTAGTCCCGCGGACCGTGGGGGCACTACTGAAGATTTTGCAACCAGCTTCCTCCCACTCTCCACGGTCCTCCGCCCTCCATAGGAGATCGCTCCACCCAAGGCCTGTCCACTCTCTGATGTTGTCTTCCCATCGTTTCCTCTGTCTGCCTCTTCGTCTCCCTCCCCTTACTGTTCCCTGTAAGACAGGCTTAGCCAGTCCAGATGTTCGTGTGACGTGCCCGTACCACTTCAGCTTACGTTTTTTTCACTGAAGTCAGCTCTTCATATGGATCAATGGCATTCTTTATTCTAGTTTTCACTTCTTCATTAGTGATGTGATCTCTGTACGAAATGCCAAGGAGTTTGCAAAAGCATCTTATCTCTATTACCTGCATCCTTCTTTCAATGTCTGCTGTTTTAGTCCATGTTTCGCGTGGGTACAAAAATATGGACATGACCAGGGAACGCACCAGTCTGATCTTGAAGCTGATGGCGATGTTCTTATCATTCCACAGGACTTTAAGTTTGGTCATTGCAGCTGTGGTCTGGGCTATCCTGGAGAGAATTTCAGGTTTTGATCCTTCATCTAATACTATCGCTCCCAGATATTTGAAGCTATGGACGGTCCAGATTTTCTTACCATCTACAATTACGTCATTTCTGATGCCATTGGCACTATTTGTCATCAGCTGGGTTTTCTCTGCACTGATCTGCATGCCATATGCTGATGAGGCTTCACCAAGGTATTTATCAGGATGACTAGCTCTTGTTCTTCTCCAGCTGGGCCGTCAATGTCATCGGCAAAACGTAAGTTTGTGGTTTTCTGCCTCCAACGCTGACTTTTCCCTCATGATTTTCAAGTGTATCAGCCATTATTCTTTCTAAGAAGACGCTGAAGAGGGTGGGAGATGGCAGACATCCTTGGCTACTCCATTGTGGTTCGGAACCAATCTCCTATGTTGTTGTTATAGTAGACTGCGCTGGTTACCCTTTTTTTATACAGGCATTCTATGGTTCTGATCAGGTCGGTATTACTGTTATACAGCCTCATGGGTGCCCACAAAGCTGCACGCCAGACTGTCAAACGCCTATGGTAAAGATCTTGTTGGTGTTGCAAGTATCTCTCACAGAGTATTGTTAGATTGAAAATTTGTTTGGTTGTGCTCCTTCTTGCTCTGAACCCTGCCTGCTCTTCTTTGAACATGTCAACTTGAGGTTTTAGTCTGTTCAGGAGGATTCTCAGCATGATTTTGCTTCAATGACTGATCAGCTGATGGTACGGTAGTTTGGGCAGAGTTGTAAGTTGCCTTTCATCAGGAGAGTGATAATCAGGGACTGTGTCCAATGTGTTGGCCACTCCCCTGTCTCTCCTGGATGTATCTGTGATCAATCATAGTTACGAGACCTCAAGGAAGTAGAGATGTTCAGTTTCTATTGTGTTTCTTCTTATTGCGTATTCTCAGGTGATGAGATCTATCAGGTGACCCCAAGCTGTGAACTATCGTTATGTCCCACTTACAAATGAATCATTGATGGTTGAAGCTTAATATGCTTTAGAAAGTATATTTTTGTGATCTTCTCAAGATTTGCGGTAGGCAAGGACAGTTATCTAAAAATCTTAGTAAGGTGTTTTGGAAAGAGAGAGCTTGACTCTACAAATGAAAGCAGCATAGTACGAAAGTTTGAATTAGTTCATTCCATCTTGCCATCATTCTTTCGACTGACCATAAATAAAACTAAACAGGACAAGAATGTGGAACTTGTATTAAAGCTTTAATTAATAATATATAAGATGATGTGTCTGATTGTTCTATTGTATCTGTAGTCAGTAGCTGTTCTGATCCTTCTTTGGCATAAGGATTGAGGGGGGGGGGGGTGAGGATTTCTTTACATGTTTCATTGATTGTTGTTGTTTTTTTGTGTGTTTTTTTGGGGGGAGGCTTGAAAGATGACAAATCATTTTGAAGTAATGATTGTATTTCTTCTTTTTTAAGCTCCCCAGGGTTGGAAAGAAAAAGACAGATACACACGTATAGGTATATTTCTTTGAATGCCCAATGATTACAAATTATTGGAAAGCAAAGCAAGTTAAAAACAAAAAAGAGAATAAAAGCATTTGGGTTTATTTGACTGTGTACACTACAAGTCTACCTCCGAGGGGCTTCAACAGTATGAGGAATATCCCATATACATTGCATACATACATGCATGCATGCATACATACATACATACATACATACATACATACATACATACATACATACATACATACATACATACATACATACATACATACATACATACATACGTACGCACATACAGATACACATACACGCACACATACATACATACATACATACATACACACACATATACATATGCACACACATACATACA
>CM060338.1:34833108-34840608 GCA_030674155.1 Stramonita haemastoma | reverse complement strand
ATGTAATCTATCTATCTATCTATCTATCTATCTATCTATCTATCTATCTATCTATCTAGCTAGCTAGCTAGCTAGCTAGCTGGCTATCTATCTATCTATCTATCTATCTATCTATCTATCTATCTATCTATCTATCTATCTATCTATCTATATGTCTGTCTGTCTGTCTGTCTGTCTGTCTGTCTGTCTGTCTGTCTGTCCGTCCGTCCGTCCGTCCGTCCATCCTATCCTATCCTATCCTATCCTATCCTAGCTTAGCTTAGCTTAGCTTAGCTTAGCTTAGCTTAGCTTAGCTTATCTATCTATCTATCTATCTATCTATCTATCTATCTATCTATCTATCTATCTATCTATCTATCTATCTATCTATCTATCTATCTATCTCCATATCTAATTAAGGGGGGACGGGATAGCCTAGTGGTCAGAACATTGTGCTTTTTCCTGTCTGCAACTGTATTTGTTTCCCTATCAGAGTGGCTTTTTACTACAATATTTTATTTTTATTTATTTATTTTTTATACCACTTTATGTCACAGCAGATATCTCTTTGCGTGAAATTCGGGCTGCCCTCCCCGGGGAGAGCGTGTTGCCACAAGTGCAGCGCCTTCCACATATTTGCCAGGGACAACCCTCTTGTCGCCGTGGGTTCTTTTTTGTGCGCTAAATAATGAAGTGTAACACACGGGACCTCGGTTTATCGTCTCATCCGAAAGACTAGCGCCCAGATCACGCCACCCCACTCATGGTCTGATGGATGGGGGGGGGGGGGGGGGGGGGAGGAAGTTTGGGGCCCGAACGGGATCCTCTTCAATCCTCCTCTATCTCTTCTTGCTCTAAATTATCTGACCAACACTGCAGGTGTGTCTGTATCTCTCGGGCCCGGTTGACGGCCGGGATAATTATATTATGACAGTAAGCGTAGAGTACAACCTTCTCTCTCAAGTAGTCTCCAAGCGGATGCACCTCCACAGCAGGAGCATCATTATTTTCATCCCCAATCACACCATTGATCGTCATGCAATAATAATAATGTCCTATCTCCTCTTCTCTCTTCTTCCCCAGGGCGTCTCATCTTCGACAACCTGAAGAAGTCCATCGCCTACACCCTGACCTCCAACATCCCGGAAATCTCCCCTTTCCTCGTCTACATCCTCTTCGGCACCCCTCTCCCTCTGGGTGTCATCACCATCCTCTTCATCGATCTGGGAACAGACATGGTGCCCGCCATCTCCTTGGCTTACGAGGCGGCAGAGAGCGACATCATGAAAAGACCGCCGCGGACAGCGCAGGATCGTCTGGTCAATGAAAGGTCAGTGTGTACGTGTGGAGTAAGTCTTTGGGATGGGTGACCGTGTCTGTCTGTCCAGTATTGCATTTGGCTTCTCAGCAGTGCACAAATCCAGTATCACTCAGTCCAGACTGCTGTATTTAACCCGCCCCTTTTCCTTTTACCTAGTCCAAGTGTGGTCAGTTCCTGGTATAAATAACACCAGTTGGCTCCAACTGGGCTGGGATGGGGGTGGAATAATTAGCTGCTGAGAGGAGCTGAAAGTGGGGTAAACTGACAGCTGTGGCTTACAGTTACGTAAAAGGAAACCAGGGCAACAAGACAGTTGTCCGTGGAAAAATTACTATATAAAAAGAAGATAAGAGGAAAAAAACACTTTATTTTGTACAGCGCTGTACATTTGCTCGAAGCGCTTCCCACAGGTATAATGATACAGAACCACGTCGTTGTTATGAATTGTTATTATTACAGTCAGGGTCGTGAGATAGTCGTTTCATTACGGGGCATTCATTCATGACAAGCAAAAAGACACAGCCATAAGATTACGATCGGACCTCGTTGCTCACACATCACCAGCTCACCCTTGCACAGACTTACAGTGACAAATGTGCACTGAAGAGGCTTTTAGTACTTGCAGAGCAAGTCTACCCTGAATCGCAGTGAGTGCGGTTTTTGTGCCAACAGATAACTCTATAGACATGATCATCTCCCTCAAACGACTTCAGGAGAAATGTAGGGAGCGAAAGCAGCCACTCTTTGTTGCCTTCGTAGACCTCACAAAGGCTTTCAATCTGGTCATTAAGGAGGGACTCTTCAAGATCCTTCCCAAGATAGGATGTCTACCCAAACTTCTCAGCATTATCAGATCCCTCCACAAAGACACGAAAGGCACCGTAGTCTGTGATGGCCCAATATCAGCTGCCTTTAACATACAGAGCGGAGTGAAACTGGGTTGCATTCTGGCTCCCACCCTGTTTAGAATCTTCTTTGCTGTGATGCTGAAACACGCATTTCGTCCTACAGGTCAGACAGAAAGCTCTTCAACCTCTCCAGACTAAGAACCAAGACTTAAGTCCAGCTCAGGTGCCTATGTGACTTCCTCTTTGCAGACAACGCAGCAGTAACCACCCACTCCTTTAAGGACCTACAACAGCTCATGGCTTGCGTCAGCTATGCCTGCCAAGACTTTGGGCTTACTCCTATCTTGAAAGAAGTCCTGGGACAGGATGTGGACTCTCCACCAGCCATCATTATCAAAGAGTATGAACTGCATGTCATCCATGACTTCGTGTACCTGGGCTCAACTATCTTATAGATCCTCTAACCTGACGCAAAGCTCAACATGCTCATCAGCAAAGCAGCTACCACCATGACCAGAGTGACCCAAAAAAAGCATGGAACAATAGCAGGCTGAGCACTTAAAGATACAGATCTACAGAGCCTGTGTCCTGAGCACTATCCTGTATGGCAGCGAGTCCTGGACTTTGTGTTCCCAACATAGCAATCATTGGTGGCCAACGATTAAGTTCTGATAAAAATTATGAAGAGTGACAGCAAGCCAGTTTGCATACATATACTTACCATCATGGTGAACAATATTGTTGTGGGAAACAATGAATCTGTGCCCCCTGGGAGTTATGGAAAACAAAGTTTTGCACACTTTTCCGTTGCTGTAGATAACACTACCCCCCCCCCCACAACATTTCAGTTGCCCCTCCAACTACGCTACCCCTCCTTCCCCCCACTACCAAACCTATTCTGCTCTACCTTACCCATCACCTTTTCTCCCCTCCCCCTTACCCCCCTCCCCCCTTACTTACTAACCCCCCTCCCCACTTACTTACCCCCCTCCCCACTTACTTACCCCCCTCCCCACCTTACTTACCCCCCTCCCCACCCATTTTCCCTCCCCCCCTTTTCCCTCACCTATCCCTCCTTCTCCACCCCGTTATATTCCCCCCTGCCCCTCCTACCCACCAACCTTCCCTATTACCCTAGCTCTTAATTTAACACACAAAATTAAGAAAAACAACAACAGAAAACAGCACGAACATGGGAAGATAGACAACACATTTCCTCCACATTTAGGAGGATTAGAAGTTAGGGGTGATCTCCACATAGACCTCAAATTCTTAAGACACACACAGCTAAAGTTAATGCGTGGATAGTTTTACAACATATTATTAAATTAACAATTCCAAACTTTAAAGGTGTCTTGTCCTTGTATCAGTTCAGTTAATAGAAAAAAAGCATATTCTAAATCTTTGGTTTCACCCCGTCCTTGTCCCTGTCCTGTTTCAGACAGGCAAACAGCAGAGTCTACAAATTTATATAAAAATTGATGCTTCATTTCTAACAGAACCAAACTTTTATCTGCACTTCTGAGTGATTTCAAACAATAAAAAGGAATATAACTGTTTATGATAGCCTATGAAGGGGAGATAAAATTTCATAAGCTAGAATGAAAGATGTATCACGCACATAGAATGTGTCAAAAACGTTAAAGACAGTTGGGCAACGTCCATTATGCAGCATTTTTTTTTTTTTAATGGTAAAGGTGTCCTATAACCTGTGTGGTCGTAGGGAAGCAAGGCGTTAGAGACCTCCGATTCTGTAGGGCCAGCATGTTGAGGGCGGCGCCCATCTCCTTCCTCTCCCTCGCTGCTTTACCTTCCCTGACCCTAAAGAGGGCTGGTACCCATTTACAGCTGGGTGAACTGGGGAACTGTACTGTAGCTAAGGTGCGCAAACGGTCACCCATCCAATTGGCAACCACGCTCGATGCTGCTTAACCTTGGCTGTGGGAAAGCAAGCGCTCTGACCACCACCATGAATATTTACACGCGTAAAATAACTGACACCTTGAAGAGAGTTGTCACTGGCAAATTTGATGTCTGGGGAGTAATAAATCCAGGACATCCTGGGTGTGGCCAGGGTTTTTTGGCCTACAGGATGAAAGAATTAATGTGATCATTTTTCAGGTTGACAGTGCTGGATGCTTGGAGGAATTGGGAAGTCTTGATCTTAAATTGGAAGTGGAAGTTGTTATAGCTATTGAAGTGTTTGAGTGTTCGTGCGTGTGCGCACGTGTGCATGTTGGTGAATATATTATGTATGTGTGTGCTAGTGTGTGTGTGCCTAGTCGCACAGAACCTGACTGTGAGTGTGTGTGTGTGTGTGCGTGCGTGCGTGTGTGTGTGCGTGTGTGTGTGTGTGTGTGTGTGTGTGTGCGTGCGTGCGTGTGTGTGTGTGTGTGTGTGTGTGTGTGTGTGTGTGTGTGTGAGTGAGTGTGTGTGTGCGTGTGTGTGTGCGTGCGTGCGTGCGTATGTGTGTGTGTGTGTGCGTGCGTGCGTATGTGCGTGTGTGTGTGTGTGTGTGCTTGCGTGCGTGCGTGTGTGTGTGTTTTGCTTACAGGCTGATCGCCATGTCCTATGGACAGATCGGGATTATGCAGGCCACGGCCGGCTTCTTCTCCTGGATTGTGGTGTTTGGAGAAAACGGCTTTCTGATCAGGGACATGACTGGTTTACGTTCCAAATGGGACTCCGATAGCATCAATGATCTGGAGGACTCCTACGGCCAGAACTGGGTCAGTCTATGATGCCATCATTTATCTGAAGTCGGAGTATGGATGGATGGATGTATGCATGTAGTATGTATGTATGTATGTATGTATGTATGTATGTATGTATGTATGTATGTATGTATGTATGTATGTATGTATGTATGTATGTATGTATGTATGTATGTATGTATGATTGTATGTATGTATGTATGTATGTATGTATGCATGCATGTATGTATGTATGTATGTATGTATGCATGTATGTATGTATGTATGTATGTTATGTATGTATGTATGTATGTATGTATGTATGTATGTATGTATGTGTATGTATGTATGTATGTATGTATGTATGTATGTATGTATGTATGTACCGTAATGTGCTTTATCAAGAAAGAGAGAGAGAAAAAAAATTTACTTTGACATTGCCCTTGTAGACTTTTAGGGTCTTGCCCCAATTCCCAGGTAGGTAGGTGTGACGAGTAAGACAAGAGTGGGTGTGGACCCCTAGGGTGTTAATTAAGCCTGGGGACACTGAACAGCAACAAGGAAACTTCACAGGTGGCATTCAACACTAAATTAAGCAACAATCAACCCAGACAGAAAGTATGTTTGCTAGTCATGTCATGTAAAATTATTTAAGATCGCCAATGGCTATACCACGCTGAAAGCAACCGGTTCTCGTCCGATCACCGAAGTTAAGCAGCGTCGGGCCCGGTTAGTACTTGGATGGGTGACCGTCTGGGAACACCCGGTGCTGTTGGCAACCTTTTTTTTTTTTTTTTTTTTTTGGTGCAGACCAAAATCTGTGTCAGTTATTGATGTCAGCTAATTCCCAAGGCCTACACTAAAATATTGTTATGCTGTAAAATATTGTGTTGAGATTGCCTTGAGCCATGACAAGCGCTTACCATAACCACCTGTACTCTCCTTTAAAGGAAAAAAAATTCCTCTGAAGTTGGAGTATGGCTGCTTATATGGCAAAGTACTTGAAAACAGTGATTCTCAGGTTGGATGGATGAGTGAGTCAGGGTGACCCTCTAGCTGGGGAACGCCCAACAACAACAACAACTACAACATTTAACAGCTCCTTTTTGCTTCTGGGGGAGATGTTGGGGGGGGGGGGGGGGGAGGGGGGCACTGCATGAAATTTTTCTGGCAGTGTGTCGTGGTTATGTTGAAACTGGTGGAGTTCCATCTCTCTCCATGTAGCTGCAGAAATACTGTTCTGAGTTTCAGAAAATGAAGAAGGCAGATGGCTTTAAAATAAAAAATGTGAACAAGTTTTGTTAGCAAAAGGGGGGAAAGGGGGAAAAAAGGAAACATACAAAACTTTAAATGTAGCAGTAGTAGTAGTAGTAGTAGTAGTAGTAGTAGTAGTAGTAGTAGTAGTAGTAGTAGTAGTAGTAGTAATGGAAACATAGAAAACTTTAAATGTAGTAGTAGTAGTAGTAGTAGTAGTAGTAGTAGTAGTAGTAGTAATGGAAACATAGAAAACTTTAAATGTAGTAGTAGTAGTAGTAGTATAGTAGTAGTAGTAGTAGTAGTAGTAGTAGTAGTAGTAGGCACCCATCAGTCTCGAAAGACTATGGGGTTTGCACTGCGCTCTAGTCTTTAGAGCTCAAAGCCTGGGTAAGTAAGTATGGAGGGCACGCTGTTACCTATGCAGCAGACCCCCCCCCCCTCCTCTCCACGCCACTGGAATGATCCATTGGATCCATTAAATGTGGACGTTTTGGTTTAATGCTTATGGCTGCAGGTTTCATAGTCATACTTTAAGATTAAATTTTAATGTTTTTGATTTCAGATATCAGGATCGTTGTAAAGAACGTAATCATTCTGGTTACAGTTGTATATGAATGTATACCAGAGTTTATAGTTTTTGAGGATGGGTATCGTCATCATAGTTCAGAATTCCACGCTTGGGGTAACAGAAATAATAGTTATTTAATATATGCCAGAATTCGTTTAAGGCACGTTATGACATCATGTATCATAATCATGCGTCAGAAGTTAACGCGTAGGATTACGTGATATAATCGTCATGTTTGTATGTTAGAATTTGATGCTTATCATTGCATCTCTCTCTCTCTCTCTCTCTCTCTCTCTCTCTCTCTCTCTCTCTCTCTCTCTCTCTCTCTCTCTCTCTCTCTCCTCTCTCTCTCTCCTCTCTCTCTCTCTCTCTTGATAGATAGTGGTGGATTGATGTTTTCGGTTGTTTATTTCATTTTGTTCTCTTGTTTGCTCCTTATCTACTAACGCTTTTCTTTTTTTCCATAATCAAAATTTTTTGTTGGGACTTCTGATTTTTGTCTTCTGAAAGAGTGCATTTTATTACCTTATCATATATAGTGTCCTTTATTCTTGTGTGTTGTTTGGTACTGCGTAAAGTCTTATTGTTTAGTATATTTTTTAACTTGATGTATCCCTGAAAAGGGCGGGGACTGGATGTAAAAAAGCACATGAGTGCTTATCTATTATCCTCGAATAAAAGACTTTGCCTTGCCTTGCCTTGCCTTGTCTCTCTCTCTCTCTCTCTCTCTCTCTCTCTCTCTCTCTCTCTCTCTCTCTCTCTCTCTCTCTCTCTCTCTCTCTCTCTCTCTCTCTCTCTCTCTCTCTCTCTCTCTCTCTCCTCTCTCTCTCTCTC
>CM060338.1:34797413-34814913 GCA_030674155.1 Stramonita haemastoma | reverse complement strand
CGCGCACACGCAAAAATGATGAGATCTATGCCTTGCTGATCCGATGGAAGCTGCTTCAAAACACTCACTGAAAAAAAATGAGAGAGAGACAGACAGACAGACATACAGACAGAGAGAGAGAGAGAGAGAGAGAGAGAGAGAGAGAGAGAGAGAGAGAGAGAGAGGAGAGAGAGAGAGAGAGAGAGAGAGAGAACTCGAACTCGAACTCGAACTCGAACTCGAAATTTTTAATGAGGGTAATTGGGTAAGCCAGAGGCTTCTTTACACCAGGCCCTCATGGGGACAAAATGAAAGAAATATGAATAAATCAATGAATTAATAAACAAATAAATGTAACATATTAAGAAAATCAGTCAGTCATATTACAATTCAATTATTGATAAATCAGGAAATCAATGAAGTACCACATAAGTGAACCAATCAAGTTACTAAACAACAAACACGAAAAACTACCCTCTCTAACACCCCCTACCCTAAACAAACAGTTCTTCCCAAAAGTCAAGATAAGATACACACACACACGAACACATGCAAACACACGCACCACACAGACAGAGACACACACACAAACACACCCACACACACGCACACAGACGAGCACACACACGCACGCACGCACATACACACACACACACACACACACACACACACACACACACACACACACACACACACACAAATAAACACAATTACACCAACACGCACATACACACCAACACTCACAAACAAACACACTCACTCAATTACACCAACACACACTGACGCGCGCGCACGCAAAGACAAATTATCCTAAACACATATCCATACACATGTACATTTTTACCCATACAATGTGATAATTATGCTCATATCATAATCATCAAAATACACATTAGATCCAATGCATATACATTCCAGGACGTATCAATATTACTGACATAATTATCTGCATACAGACACAAATTAATAGCTGTATGTAAATGTAAATTCTACAAAAGCATCAAATCTTAATTCAACGACCAGGAAAAATAACAACAACAACAACAACAAACAACACACACACACAAACAAACAAACAACAAAAACCCCTTTCGTAAACATATACACACACGCATTCACACGCACGCACACACACACAAACACATACACACTCAACAAACAGAAATGCACAAAAACTCACAAACACACACGAACACGCACACGCACACGCACACACACACACACACACACACACACACACACACACACACACACAAACACACACACATACACACACATACATACACACACACACACACACTAATAGATAAAGAGAAACATACAAACACACATGCACATACACGCAAACACACACAAAATCACACACACACACACACACCATCACACACACATACACACACACCATCACACACACAAACAACAATGCACAATAAGCTTTCATAAACACATACACTAACTCATTCACTGACACGCAAAAATACACACAAACACATACACACTCAACAAACACAAATGCGCACAAACACACACACACACAAGTACGCACACACACACACACACACACACACCACACACACACACACACACACACACACACACACACACACACACACACGAGCGCGCGCGCGCGCGCGCGCGCACGCACGCACGCACGCAAGAACGCACATTCACAAAAATAACATGGCATTGCACAAACATCATTGTCGTCCCAAAGCACAATAAGCATCCTGAAAATGGAAACATCACTACACAGAAAGTAACAACAACAACAAAACAACGAAAAGTTTTTATTTTACATATAATATATCACATATTCGTACTACTATATTTGGCATGAAAATTATTTATAACATTTCCATTAGATATCTGTAGTAATCCTTTTTGAATGATGTCAAAGTGCATTTGTTTTTGATGAAGGAAGGTATTTCATTCCATAATCTGCTACCTGAGTATACTAGAGATGTCATAAAAAAATCAGTTCTAGGACGAGGAGTAATAAGGATAATTTTATCTCGAATGCTTTTTACTGAAAATCTGTCACAAAGGTATTGAGGGGAAAGGTTGCTCATAATTTTATACATAAGTATGCCTTTATTGTAACGACATCTCATACCAAAAGGAAGAATATTAAGCTCTTTGTAATGACTTATATCTAAGGAAGAAGATCTGAGAAGGATTAGTTTTAGTGAACGTCTGTATACACTGTCCAAGGGTTTTAAGCAATTTTTACTAGCCAAGTCCCAGCAAGTTGATGCATAGTCAATGTCAGGTTGGATGTATGCATAAAAAAATAGTTTTCTGGTATGTTCGTCAAGAAAATGCTTAATTCTATTAAGTTGGAAAACTTTTTGGGCTATTTTCTTGGACAGTGTATAAACATGATTTGACCATGATAGGTTATTGTCAATATTAAGCCCAAGAAGCCTGTGTGAATTTACTTCTTCTAGTACATTATTGCAAATTTTTAAAGTATTCAAGTCACATAATTTAGCTTTAATGTTCTGACGTTTCTGACGTGTTGTAACTAACATGAATTTCGATTTATTTGGATGTAGGGCCATATGATTAGAGTCTGTCCATGTTACAAGTTTATTGATGTCTTTTTGTAGATCTTTGCATACTGATTTCACATCTTTTCCTGAAATGTGCAAGGTTGTATCGTCAGCAAAAAGTTCACAACAAGAAGAAAGATGCAAAGGAAGATCATTGACGTATATTGTAAACAGTATTGGGCCTAGAACAGATCCCTGTGGAACACCAAATTTGACAGGCATTAGTGAAGATAGTAACGAATCTTGAAGGACTGCTTGTCTTCTATTAGTAAGGAAAGAGGTTAGTAGTTTAAGCGCTTTGGGGGCCAAGCCATAGATTGTAAGTTTCCTTAACAAAAGATTCTGATCAATAGTGTCAAAGGCTTTGGCAAAGTCCACGAAGACTACTCCTGTCAATAGATCATTATTTATATTTAAGTGCCACTGTTCTAAAAGGTTACTGAGAGCTGTATGGCATGAATGATTTTCTCTAAATCCACTCTGATTTGGGTGGAACAAGTTATTGAATGTAAAATGTGAAAGCAGATTGCGTTTGAGATGCTTTTCTAGAGGTTTGGACAAAGTAGATAGAATAGATATAGGCCTGTAGTTAGAAGGGTTGTTAGTATCACCAGATTTGAAGACTGGAATCACCTTGGCATCTTTAAAACTTTGAGGATACGAACACTTTTCAATGCAAAGGTTATAGATATATGTAATATGTTCAGTAATTATGGGTGCAGAGATACTTAAAATTTTACTGTCTAAGTCATCCACACCACGGGAGCTGGATTGTTTCAATAAACACAATTCACTATACACCTCACTAACACTAAGAAACTTAAAGTCAAGCTTAGTCTGTATTCCTTTAGAACAACAGTAGTCTTTTAGTGAATGCAAGTCATTATTTACTGAATTATTAGTATTGATTAGTCTTTCTGCTACAGTGCAGAAGTGTTTGTTCATGCATTCAGCAGATAAATTTATAGCTGAAGAAGGACATATTTTGGAAGTTTTACCTGATAGCTGATTTATGGCTTTCCATATCAATTTAGGGTCTTTTTTATGAGCGATAAGTTCTGAAAAATACTTGTTTCTAGCTGCTCTTTTCATAGATGTCACTTTATTACGTTGCTGTTTGAACTGGTCATTTTTTCCTGTTGACTTCAGTAATTTATCACGAATAGCTATGGCTTTATTGATTTCATCAGATAGCCATGGTGGCTTATCTTTTGGCTTAACACGTTTAGTCTGAATAGGCGCATGCTTGTCAACAATTGAAGAAAAGATACAATACCAAGTAAACAGAGCTTTGTCAGGATCAGTATACTGATAAACATCAGTGAAGCTTGCTGCACATAAGTCAGACATAAAATTATCAGGATTAAATGATCGGTAGCTTCGAAAAGATATACATTTGTGGCTACATTTAGAAATTTTAATACCTTTTTTTGACCAAGTCAGGCAAATTGGAAAATGGTCACTAATACCAACAACTGGTACAGACATTTCTACTATATTAGCTGGGTTGGTGGTATAAATATGATCAATTAGTGTCTCTGAATGGAGTGTTTTTCTGGTTGGAGTGTCAACCATTTGGGATAGATTATATAACTCAAATGTAAGTTTCCATTTGTCATGTGGCTTAATTAGGTCGATGTTAAAATCGCCAAGCAGAATTATCTCAGTTGCGTAATCTGATGCCTCGTCCATCATGAGACAAAAACGATCAAACCAATTGACCCGTTCGCTAGGATTTCTGTACAGAAATCCAAACAGAATAGGTTTATTTCCCTTTAATTGAACCTTCAGCCAGACACATTCAATATTATATTTATCAGAAAAATTAACCTGAGTGTAGTTAACAGACCTATGTACATATATTACCAAACCTGTTTCAAGTTTCGTTTTAGCATCTTTTCTAATAATGTTGTATTCAGGAATTGATATTACACTGTCAGCAATTTTATCAGATAAACGAGACTCTGAAAAGCCAAAAACATGGAAGTGGTCATTTGAATTAGACAGAATAGAAGAAATATCAGATACTTTATTTAACGGATGACATATATTCAGGTAGCCAATTCTTAATCCAAATTTGCTCAACCATTTATCAGTACTGACATTGTTAGTCATAGTTGTTAGAGATGGAAAATATCAGCACAACCTCAAGGACCCTGTATTTTGGGTATGTAAAGGATTCTTGAAGTAGCAATTATAAGACAATATTCAAAACATCCAACTGTACATATATGTGCAAAGTGTAGTGCACACAAAAGATATGTATATAATTAGCAGAGAGCAAACAGAGATGTCAATAGGGGAAGAACAAAAACAAAATTCACCCGATCTCCAACAACAAGCAAAAAACCAAATTCTGAACTGGAGAAAAGAACAAAAAAAACCCCAAAACAATCACGCTTCAGTAACCTGCAGACTCAAGGCAGTATGTAATGTTCAAAATACAAAAGCTTTCTCCTGCGATAAAGACGTTCCTTTCCTTTGATCTCTTCTCAGATTTGCAACAATCTCTTCAGTGTCCCCAGTCCATGATTCCGCTGGCACAATTGATCCACCAGGTGAGAATCATCATAAATTTAATACTGTACATAAAGGCAAGGAAAATACCAAGAGCCTCAGGAGAAAACAAACTAAGACACTAATGAATTTAAGTAACTAGAAAGTTTTCCTTGATATTATTAACAACATGCATAAAAAGTAACCAAATGTCTCCTGCTATGATTTCAACACTCAATTAGACATGAGACAACCACATTGATAAGGAATTCAATGAGAGTATTTAAAATTAAAATGACCGCCATGTCCCCAACCCACCCTTTTTTTTTTTTTTTTTTTTATCCATCAGCGTTTTACTTAAAACCCAGCATCTCATTAAGACACCAGTTGCGATGCTAAGTTAATCAGTTGCTGTGCATACTGATGGGCAGGATTGCTGGATAGCCAACCCTGGGGGTTTGAATGCCCAAAGGGTACAGGGGGTAGTAAGGTGAGGCAACAGGGTTTGAAGGAAAAGAAGGTAGTCTAGAAATAAGGTCTCTATCTTGGAGACCATAAGGAGGAAACTGACATTGAACTGGAAATTTAGGAGGGGATACTCTGAGTGCATGAAAGTTGGTTGTCTTGGTACAGGGCGGAAATTTGGTGGAGCCCTTGGGGCAGAAAATGATGGCTGTAAATTTACATCAGTCAGTGGCTGGGTGTGATCAGCAACAAAGGATACATTGTTATTGGAGGGTTCTTGAATCTCCAAGGTTGCTGGTCCCCCAGATGAAGCTGGAGGATGATGATCCAGCTTGGGAAGTCCAGGCTGGTGGCTGTTCCTTGAAGGTAGAGGAGGGAAGTCCACTGGAGACATCACGGCTGGAACACCTCGGCCCCTGGTTGAACTGGTGTGCCTGAGGGGTCTGTCCCATTCAGCACGGAGATTTTCTTGTGCACCCCCTATGTTGTTTCTGAAAGGGGGATGGCCACTGGGAGCACCACCCTGATCTTTAAGAGGTAACATATTATTCACATAAATATCATCAGAACTTAGATGTGGCGGCTGGGGGAGGGCTTGCTTGAAGGTGACAGCCAGACGGGCTGTACCTTTAGCGCTAGGATGAAAATTATCCTTATACAGGGCTTGGCGAGGAGCACCGTTTTTTGTGATGAATGTTTGGTAGTTATCCAACATGTTTGTCTGTGATCTTGAGCATGCTGCATAAAGGTTTTGGTTAGAAGGTGTGACAATATTATTTAATATGTGTCTGCCCCGTGCCGGAATGATTGAGCTAAAAGCCACATATGCATTTGGAAAACGGGTTTTGCATAGCAAAATAATTTTAGACCAGGTTTGAATCGAGATTTGTCCATTAGAACAATCGTTAATTCCCACATGTATGATGACAGTATTGATATTTTCTTGTCTGTTGAAGTCCTGTAACCAGTTTAACAAATCTGCCACAGTTAGTCCAGGGATGCAGATTTTAAAGAGTGGATCATTAGTTGTTCCCAGTCTTTTGGGATTGATGTATCTGATGACAGAGTCACCTATCAGAAGAGAGGAGGCTGTAGCTGGGATGGTTAGTTCTTTTAAGATTTGCTGTGAAGTTTTTCCTTGTTCAGAGTGAAGTTGTGTGGTTGCATGATTAGGATTTGGCAGGACTTTGGGAACAGTGGATTCAGAGCTTGGAGAAGAGTTTTCACTCTTATTACCTTTGGGTTGTCCCTCATCCTGACTGAGATGAGAAAGCAGCTCATAACGGTTTTGGATTGGTACAGTAATGTCGGATTTAATACCTTTAGACTGAGTCTCAGAACTGTTTTCTACTTCTGCATTGTCATTTACAACAGTTGGGTGAACAGAGAAGGTGTCTTCAACTATTGTGTGGACAGGTGGAGGTGAGAAAAGAGGGTTGTCAGGAAGAATTGCCCAAGTATCTTTGTAATTGTCACAGCCGTTGGCATCACAGTCAGTAGGAAAGTCACATTGTGTAGACACAGTATTAGTCTGAGGGCTTCTTTTCTTCATCTGTTTAATTTCAGAGTGGATTGTACCTAAACTTGTTTTGATTGATTCGTTATCTTTAATCACGTTATTTATTGAGAGGTCAAGTTTTAACAAGCTGGCTTTGATGTTATCCACTGTAGAAACAAGAGATTCAACTGTCTTGTCAAACTGCCGTTTCAGCTCATTTTTAATAGACACTTTGGAGTTTTCAATGCTGGACATGAAATCAGCATCACGCTCAGCTTGAGCAGCTTGCAGACTATCAAGAGCTGTTTCCATGTAATGGAGCTTGTCAGAAATATCCTTATTAGCTTGCTGTGAAGGGCACAGCGTCCTTCTTCTATAGCGTTTCGCTTGTTTTGACAGTTTAGGAGTCTTTTTCACACTGTTTCTGGATTCAGTGGCAGCATTAGGGTTGTGAGCAATGCTGTCGCTTAAATTAGGTATAGCCTGATGAGCATTATCTAGATCATTGTTTTGATCCAGAAAATCATCAGCTTGTACGTCTTTTGTCTCTTCAGAGTCAGGTGACAGAGGAGAAAAGTCCTCCATATCACCTAGTAGTCTTTTCTCAGGAGGCAACTGTTCTGGAGAAACAATAGTATCAGGGGAAGACACAACATGGGGAGTAAATGTAGTCCAGCTGCAAGCTGGTGGCAGTAACTGTAATGCACTTTCGTTTTCTGACAGAAAAGTCAGAGGATGAGAAAGTATTTTGTCATGAAATGTTTGAGTGTCATCATCATGGCAGTATTCCAGCACTGCATCTTTTAGCATTTCGCACTCCTCCTCCTCCCATGGAGCACAAAGTATACCCTGACACAGTAGGGTTCCAGAGCCCTGACGTGTAAAATATAAGGACACAGTAATGCACTTTAACTGTTTATGGAACACACGAATAACCGATTTAGCCAATTGAGTGGATATGGGTTCCTCAATCCAGATTGGAAGGGAAAGAGGACAGTCATTACAGTCATAGTCAGATTTTTCAACTGAGATATTGTCATCAGTGATAGATGCATATCTATAAAACAGACAGTTTCTCCACGCAGTAAGTTCTTTGTCAGAGCATGAGAATCGTTTCTGAAGAGAATCTAGTGTAGGTTGTAGTTTATTATCTTTTTTCACTGGAGTGTCATTCCTTACAGTTGTTGACATGGTTAGTTTTCATTACTAAGTCATGTGACTTTTCTTATCGAGACATGAGTCATGTGATATAATAGCCTGTGACATCACAGAGGTTGCGATAGTTCATCATGCCAGCTACACAGATTGGGGACAGGGGAGAGAATTACAGGCAATTCATTTTGACAGTTCACGAATTATGCACCTTTGGAAGTGTCCAGCACAAAACACACTTTAAGTCAACAAGGCAACTGCACGTGCAAAAACGGCCCAACTGTACAGCACAATATCAGTTCGTGAGTTAATAGCAGGCCGGCACAATTTCGTTCATTTCCTTCATTATCTTATATAAAATTGTTTTGTGCTAATTACGGTCCATACCTGAGATTTTGACATGAAACATCGATACCTTTGCTTCCTTTGTATCTAAGCACACCCTTCTGCAAAGTATCAGAACGAATAGCACCGTATAACACCACGGACAGGGCAATATCTGCAGAGCGACTAAATACACGTCTTGCCTCTTGCCTCTCTCCTCTTCTCCCCGAGAGAGAGAGAGAGAGAGAGAGAGAGAGAGAGAGAGAGAGAGAGAGAGAGAGAGATTTTCGCACACACACACACACAACATCTACATACTCACACCCCCCACCTCCCTCCCTCCCCCCACACACAGACACAGACACAGACATACATACATACATACATACATACATACATACATACATACATACATACACACACACACACTCCTGGAGTTAACATCAGTGCTGACTCCACTCTCTCAAAAGCCCTTCGGATGAGACTATAAACCGAGGCCCCGTGTGCGAATGCACGCAAAACATCTTGCGCACACATTACATCCTGTTCCGCTTTTCGTAAGAGTAGGCCATCGTGTGCCAGTGGGAACAGATGACAAGATTGACAAAAACTGCATACACACGAGAACTGGATGTATAAAAGCATATGGATGCTTATCCCATTATCCTCGATATAAAAGAATAATAATAATTAAAAAAATAAAACACACACACACACCATGTTTCCATGTACGCTGTAGGTACTCTTCACTCGGAGGACCTGCACCTGCCAAGTTGTATACCTGTCAACATTCAGATTCAGTAGGTTAATCCCCGCCCCCTGCCAGCCAATTTTAATGCTTCATACCTGTCAACATGCTAGCCCCTAGAGAAGCTGAGGTCTCTGATGCCTCGCTCCCCTACGACCACACAGGTTATGGGACACCTTTACCTTTTTTTTTTTTTTTTTACCTTACCTGTCAACAATCAGATTCAGTAGGTCAACCCCCCCCCCCCCCCTCCAATTTTAATGCTTCGTACCTGTCAACATTCAGATTCAGTAGGTTCTACCCCAATTTTAATGCTTCATACCTGTCAACAATCAGATTCAGTAGGTTCAACCCCCCCTCCCCCCAATTTTAATGCTTTATACATGTCAACGATCATAATGATACAGTAGGTCCCCCCTCCCCC
This sequence comes from Stramonita haemastoma, assembly GCA_030674155.1. Lineage (NCBI taxonomy): Eukaryota > Metazoa > Mollusca > Gastropoda > Neogastropoda > Muricidae > Stramonita > Stramonita haemastoma. The sequence continues at coordinate 34,805,275 of CM060338.1, read as the reverse complement.
AATTTTAATGCTTCATATCTGAAGAAGAAAAGAAGAAGAAGAAGAAGAAGAAGAAGAAGAAGAAGAAGAAGAAGAAGAAGAAGAAGAAGAAGAAGAAGAAGAACAACAACAACAACAACAAACAAAAACAACACCAACAAATTCTGCTCCCAATACAGACAGAACCCCCCCCCCCCCGCCCCCCCCCCCCCCCCCCCCACTTTTTTCAATGCTACTTTGACATAGTAACGATAATTCATAATACCTGCACATCCACTCGATACCATGTGTCGGCTCGAAGGCCGATAACTAGGGCGTTGCTTGTTGCCTCCCCTGTGTAGTGGTTCTGTATCATAGGGTCGGCAACATCGAATCGGAGTCTGTAGTTCACCTTGCAGTGCCACAAAATGACACCAAACATAATTATTTTGAAAAAAAAAATCCTATGCAAACATTACATAATTTGTTATTCCATTATCATCGAAATATTAAAAAAAACAAAAACAAATAGATTAAAAGAATATATAGACGAAAGAAAGCATGAATAAATCAATAACAAACATTGTTTTCAATGATAAGCAGATAAATAAACCAATAAAGAAAGAAAGAAAGAAATACAGACAGACAGACAGACAGAAAGAGAGAAAGACATACAAAAAGAAAGACAGACAGACAGACAGACAGACAGACACAAAGAAGGAAAGACAGAAAGAATCAAAGAAAGAAAGAAGTAAATAAACAAATAAATCTTATTACCTGGTACCCGAGAATTTTTCCTCGGACAACTTCCCGGGTATCCTCCACAGGTACCCATGACACCCTCAGGGCTGTGGCGTTGTGGCGGTAAACCCTCACCTTGGTGGGCGACCCCACCGGTACTGAACACACACACACACACACACACGCATGCATGCACGCACGCACACACACACACACACGGATGCACACACGCACACGCTCATACGCGCGCGCACACACACACGCACACAGGCATGCAAACACATCCCACATACACACGCCCACGTGCACACACGCACACACACACACATACACACGCATATACACACACGCACACACGCATACACACATTGTTCGCCTGTTAAATTATCTGAAGGTTCCATTGTATGAATACTCGTTGAATGGTATGACAAGAATACCTGAGTTTAAGTTGTGTGCTTTTATTTTTGATGGCCTGTTGTTGTTGCAGTACACTTGGACACTCAATTGTAAAAAAAAAAAGAGGTCTGTTCACAATATCGATAGATAGAGAGAGATAATTAGATAGATTGATAGATTGATAGACAGACAGATAGAGAGACAGACAGACAGATAGATAGATAGATAGATAGATAGATAGATAGATAGATAGATAGATAGATAGATAGAGAGCGAGACAGAGACAGAGAGAGATACAGGGACACAGAGACAGAGAAAGGAAGAGGACGATCTTTATTTCCGAGAGTAACAAATAAACATCAATATCCTTTCGCTTCAGCCCTTTGCCTTAAAAGTGTTACCTGGATTACATTCACTATGAAGGAGACAGCCACGCAATCAGACAGACAGACAGACAGACAGAAAAAACATAGAGAAAAAGGGAATCCCCCCCCCCCCCCCCCCCACACACACACACCGTATCCAGACTGAGGGCAACTACTCACAGTCCTCTGCAGAGTACATGGTATAAACGGAAGAATTTGGTCCCGTTCCCATGCTGTTTAAAGGCTGTACCATCACGTCATACTGCGTGTAGAAAAACTCCCTCCCCACTAGGTGTACGTATGCACTGACGTCACCCACCTCCTTCTGAAAGTGAAGGAAAAATATACTTTAAATACTACCAACGTTAAAAGCAATAACGAACAACAAAACAACCAAAACCAAAACCAAACAAAACCCTGACACAACAAAAAATAAACAACAAAAGCCAACCAGCCCAACCAAAAACAAACAAACAACAACAACAACGACAAAACACAACCACACCAAACCCAAACAACCCCAAGAACAAACAAACAAACAAACAAAGAAACAGGTTTCTCTGATTATGCTAATCAGATACATGAATATCAAATGTTTATGCATTTGTTTGTGTGTTAGTTATGTCAGAAGTTTTTTATGATATTTTATGGGCTGTCGGTTTCTTCTTTCTAATTAGACACACTCGTTAAAATACACCCAGCGTAATACTGTGTATCTATTTAGTCAACATATTTTGATACTACAACTACTACTGCTGCTGCTGCTGCTGCAGCTGCTGCTACTACTACTACTACTACTACTACTGCTGCTACTACTACTACTACCACCACCACCACCACCACCACCACCACCACCACCACCACCACCACCACCACCACCACCACCACTACTACTACTACTACTACTACTACTACTACTACTACTACTACTACTACTACTCTGCTGCTGCTGCTGCTGCTGCTGCTGCTGCTGCTGCTGCTGCTGCTGCTGCTGCTGCTACTACCACTAACAACGAGAATAGTAATGATGATGATGATGATGATGATGATGATGATGATGATGATGATGATGATGATGATGATGATGATGATGATAGTGCTAATAATAATGATCGTAATAATAGTAATGAGTATTTACATCATGCTTCTTTTCTCTTCGCGACGGTATCTCAAAACCCTTCACGTAACAAAATTACTGTGGGAAATACTGACACCCATACAAACACACATCCCATAATCAACACACTCATTACAGACAGGTTACATTCACTCCTCCTCATTTTCCCACAACACTTGAATCTTTCTCTCAATTATCTCTCTCCTCCTCCCACCCCCGAACCCCCTCACGGAGAGAGAGAGAGAGACACAGACACAGACAGACACACATAGACACAACACACAGACACACAGACACAGACACAGACACAGACACATAGACAACACAGACATACAGACACACAGACACACACACACTCTCTCACACACACACACACACACACACACACACACCACACACACACACACACACACACACACACACACACACCACACACACACACACACACACACACACACACACACACACACACACACACACACACACACATAGATATACGCAACTCACTCACGCATGCACGCATCCCGTCAGATCGTGAGCTCATCGCTCTAACCACTAGGCTATCCTGACACCCCCCCCCCCCCCCCCAGCACACACACACACTGCAGAGACCAAAAAATAGTCGACAAAATGAACTCCGTGGACTACTTACTTTGATCCACCTGTCAGTGGGTCTACTGTGCAGACGATGATAGACGTTGTAGCCAAAGCCAGGTCCTCCATGGTCCTCTAACGGTAAAGGCTGTTAGACGAAAAAAAAAACCCACGTAAGAAAATGACCATGATGATCATTGTATGTAAGGATAGTAGGCCCCATGGGTCTGGACATTGGCGATAAAATGCTGTGTATATTTTTGTACCCCAAAAAGGACGTGATTATAGAGAGTTATATGTTATAGTCATAAAGATATAGCCAAATTTGGAGAACAAAAAAATCATATACATTTGAAACAACACAAATCCTCAAAAGGACGTGTTCGATGAAATTATATTCTTATGGGTACAAAAATATGAAAACTGTATATTAGGTACTGATATATATATATATATATATATATATATAAGGGATGAAGAGAGAGAGAGAGAGAAGGGGAGAGAGAGAGAGAGAGAGAGAGAGAGAGAGAGAGAGAAGAGAGATAAGAGATATAGAGAAGAGAGAGAAGAGAAAGAGAAATAGATAGATATAGAGATAGATAACAGACAGATATAGACAGTAGATAGATAGTAGATAGACAGATAGATTGATAGATAGACAGATAGATAGATAGATAGATAGATAGATAGATAGATAGATAGATAGACAGACAGACAGACAGACAGACAGACAGACAGACAGACAGACAGACAGACAGACAGACAATCGTACTTGAAACCAGACTTTATTGTTACTCCAAGGGCACCTGGTCTGTAGCGGTGCTCCAACTGTGAGCCTTTTGGATGAAACGATAACGTTTGGTGCAGTATGCAGCATGTAAATAGTTAACACACGTTAAAGAAACCACGACAACGGGAGAATCTTTCTAGCAGAAAGCTCTGCAGAAAAGCCCACTCCTCTTGATTGATTGATTGATTGATTGATGATTGATTGATTGATTGATTGATTGATGATTGATTGATTGATTGACAAACACAGAAGAAAGAATGGGTGGCGGTGTGTTGTGAATTTCGCTACTCCTGCTACTGCTATTATTGCTGCTACTGCTACTGCTACTGCTGCTGCTGCTCCTGCTGCTGCTGTTTCTGCTACTACTACTACTTTTGCTGCTGCTGCTGCTGCTGCTACTACTACTTTTGCTGCTGTTGCTGCTGCTATTGCTGCTGCTACTACTACTTTTGCTGCTGCTGATGCTAATACTACTACTTTTGCTGCTGCTGCTGCTGCTGCTGCTGCTACTACTACTACTACTGCTACTGCTACTGCTACTGCTACTACTACTACTACTACTACTACTACTACTACTTTTGCTGCTGCTGCTATTTCTGCTACTGCTTTGCTGCTACTGCTGCTGCTGCTGCTGCTGCTACTCCTCCTCCTCCTCCTCCTCCTCCTCCTCCTCCTCCTCCTCCTACTACTACTACTACTACTACTACTACTACTACTACTACTACTACTACTACTCTACTACTACTACTACTACTACTACTACTACTACTACTACTACTACTACTACTACTACTACTACTACTACTACTAACGCTACACAACTACACTAAAACAATAACAGGCCTAATGCTGAGTTTGGAAACCGTAACAATCATGAAATGAATTCTGTTCCGATAACGATGTCACACATGTATCATGCCAGACAAGAAGAAAGGCTAGCACACTGACCACCCAGGAGATGCTGAGGTCCCCCACTTTCCCCACCCCTGACGTCACGTCGATGGGGGGACGGGAGGGGGGCGCTGGAGAGGTTTGGTAAAACCCTGCACACATGGATGCTGCTGCGTTAGTATAGGATTTTTTTTTTCATTATGTAGTATATTATTGTCTGATTATTTATCAACGTACATCATAACTTTCCATTTTCAGGGCCATGCGTGCACATGCATGCACGCACAGGCACAACGTGCTCGCATACGCACGCACACAAACGTGCGCACACGCAATCACGCACGCACTCACGCACACAAACATATACACGGCTTGATGAAAACGGCAAGTGTTTTGCTTATTCAATGTACCATCTGTAAATAACAAATTTGACTCTGACTTTGACTTGACAGCCTTGTGTGTATGCATGCACGCATGCATACATCGGCGCGGCACGCATACACGCATGTGCGCAGACATACAAGCACACACACTCGCATACATACACATATGCACAACCAACCAAAGAAACAAACACAAAGAAATACACACATACAACCAAAGAAACACACAGAAACAATGAAACAAACATACACACACACACACACACACATACACACACACATACACACACACAGAAAAACAGACACACAGACACAGACACAGACACAGACAGACAGACAGACAGACAGACAGACAGACAGACAGACAGACAGACAGACAGACAGACACACACACACACACACACACACACACACACACACACACACACACACACACACACACATCCTAATGTACACGAGCACATATACAGCTCTGCTAGTGCTCTTGAACGCATGTTTACACATACTCCATGCACACCCAACCCATGCTGCTAAGCAAACATGTATACACAGAACTTTAGAACAGTGGTATCGAAGATAAGAATATTTGAATTAATAAGCGACTGGCTCTGATCAAGTAACTGCCATTCAGGCCAGCCAGCTAAATAACCAACCAGCCAGCCAACCAACCAACCATCCAACCAACCAGCCAGCCAGCCAACTAACCAGCCAACCAACCAACCAACCAACCAACCAACCAACCAACCAACCAACCAACCGACCAACCAACCAACCAACCAACCAACCAGCCAACTAAGCAGCCAACCAACTAACGAAACAACCAACAAGCGAACCAACCAACAATCCAATCAATCAATCAACCAACCAACCAACCAACAATCCAATCAACCAATCAACCAACCAACAATCCAATCAACCAATCAACCAACCAACCAACCAACAATCCAATCAATCAATCAACCAACCAACCAACCAACAATCCAATCAACCAATCAACCAACCAACCAACCAACCAACCAACCAACAATCCAATCAATCAATCAACCAACCAACCAACCAACAATCCAATCAACCAATCAACCAACCAACCAACCAACCAACCAACCAACAATCCAACCAAATAACCAACCAGCCAACTAACCAACCAACCAACCAACCAACAATCCAACTAACAAACCAACTAACAAAAAAAACACACCAGCCACCCAAACAACAAGAATAACCAACGAACCAACCAATTCCTGCATCAACTGGTAGTACCTAGCCAAATATTCAAATTAAATACTGTCAGAAAGGACTCAACAAACCAACAAACAAACCAGTCAACCAACAAAAAAACATGAACGAACGAATAAACGAATAAGCAAGCAAATGAACAAAGAATAGAACGAACAAACAAAATAAATGAATTGATTTATACACAAACAAGCACAAAAATGGAACTGTCAAAAAGGACTCAACAAACAAACAAACAAACCAGTCAACCAACAAAAAAAACATGAACGCACGAATAAGCAAACGAGCAAAAGCAAATAAACAAGGAATAGAACGAACGAACAAAATAAATGAATTGATTTATGCACACAAAAAACAAGCACAAAAATGGACGCCACAGACTGGTAGGTCGACTGTACGGCCCTAGTCCATAGTTATTGCGGGCCCGGATACGGAAGCGGTAGGAAGTCCAAGGCTTCAGGTTTTCCACTTTAGTCTCCCGCCTCGACTGGTCTTGAATGACTGTAGAGGACTCCGGGATATCTGTAACGTTCGTCAGGATTGTGATTATTTGAGGTTTTGTAATGAGGAGAAATGCAGGATATCTGTAACGTTCGTCAGGATTGTGATTATTTGAGGTTTTGTAATGAGGAGAAATGCAGGATTTCTGTAATGTTCGTCATGGTTATGATTTGAGGTTTTGTAATGAGGAGAAATGCAGATATTTGTATTATGATCATGAGTTGAGGTTTTGTAATGAGAAATGCAGGATTTCTGTAATGTTCTTCATGATCATGATTTGAGGTTTTGTAATGAGGAGAAATGCAGGATTTCTGTAATGTTCTTCATGATCATGATTTGAGGTTTTGTAATGAGGAAAAATGCAGGATATCTGTAACGTTTATCAGGATCATGATTTGAGGTTTTATAATGAGAAATGCAGGATTTCTGTAATCTTCCTCATGATCATGAGTTGAGGTTTTGTAATGAGAAATGCAGGATTTCTGTAATGTTCATTATGATTATGATTTTATGTTTTTCTCTAATGAGGAAGACTATCTGATAATGATATCTGTAATATTCATTATAATCATTATTTGAGATTTTTCTCTAATAAAGAGGACAGTCTGATGTCCCTTTACCGTCAAACAGTGTCCCCTTACCGTCTAAAACGTCAGGCAGTGTCCCCCTACCGTCTAAACGTCAGGCAGTGTCCCCCTACCGTCTAAACGTCAGTGTCCCCTTACCGTCTAAACGTCAGACAGTGTCCCTTTTAGCGCCTAAATGTCAGGTAATGTCCTAAGGGGCGGGATAGCTCAGTGGTCAGAGCACTCGCTTTCCTCAAGTCAAGTAAAGCAGCATCGAGCGTGGTTACCAGTTGGATGGGTGACCGTTTGCGCGCCTTGGCTTCA
>CM060338.1:34787413-34789913 GCA_030674155.1 Stramonita haemastoma | reverse complement strand
ACACACACACACACACACACACACACACACACAGCGCAGCAGCTGTTTTGCAAGGAATGCCACGGGAGTAAAAATATAATCTATCTATCTATCTATCTATCTATCTATCTATCTATCTATCTATCTATCTATCTATCTATCTATCTATCTATCTATCTATCTATCTATATCTATCTATCTATCTATCTATCCCTTAGTCTGGCGACCGTGGGGGCACCCCTGAAGACTTGGCAACCAGCTTTCTCCATTCCTCTCTCTGTTCTGCCTTTCTCAAAGTTTTGTTGAGTTCTAGGCCTGTCCATTCGCTGATGTTGTCATCCCATCTCTTCCTTGGTCTGCCTCTTTTTCTTCCTCCTTGGACAGTGCCTTGCAGTATTTTTTTTGCTAGTCCTTTTGATCTTGTGACATGCCCGTACCTTTTAAGTTTACGCCTCTTTATGATTGATACAAGGTTTTCATAGGGACCAATGGTTTGCTGGGTTCTGTTATGCACCTCTTCCTTGCTTATGTGGTCTATGTAGGAGATGCCAAGGAGTCTCCGGAAGCATCTCATCTCTACTTCCTGTACTCTTCTCTCCAAAATCAGCAGTCAGGGTCCACGATTCACAGACATACAGGAATATGGATATGACAAGGGAGTGCGTTAGTCTGATCTTGAGTTGAAGGAAAAGACTTTTATCTTTCCAGATGGTGTTCAGTTTTTACAGTGCCAAAATATAATACTTATTCTTTTCTTGGCGTGCCTAGACGATGTCTTTGCAGTAACCTGTTCTTAGCTGCTTAAGTTTGTGTACACATCCCGCTTTTCTTCAGCATATCAGATGTGTAAAATATGCTAGAGTGATACAATGAGATATCTATAAGTGTTTATGCATCTGTTAGTTTCAAAGGACTATGGACCTTCCCTGACCCTAAAGAGGGCAGGTATCCATTTACAGCTGGGTGAACTGGGGAGCTGTACTGAAGCCAAGACCCGCACAAACGGTCACACATCTTCACTTGGTAACCACACTGAATGCTGCTTAACCTTGGCTAGGTAGAATAGCGAGTGCTCTGACCATTGAGCTATTATGTCCCCGACCTATGTATAAAAGACATAGTAGTAGTAGTAGTAGGCACCCATCAGTCTCGGAAGACTATGGAGTTGTGCTCTAGTCTTTAGAGCTCAAAGCCTGGGCATGTATGCATGGAGGGCAAGCTGTTACCCATGCAGCAGACCCCCCCTCTCCACGGCACTGGAATGATCCATTGGAAAGGCAATGACCGATACGAATGGTTCCAGTACCGTCGCAGGAGCCACCAGAACGTTGCCATATACAGCCCCGAGCCGCCCTGGGACTCCAACTCCCCGATTTTTCCTCAGGGATGGTGTCTAAACACGACACCTGTGTGCATGCTGGTTTGTTATAATTTTTTTTATCCGTTCCTACCGGCACACGATGGCCTGCTTAAAAGACATAGAGACCGGCAAAAATACTAAAAGATAAGATATGAAATTCAACAACATTAACAAAAAAGATTTAAAAAAAACCCCAACAACAAAAAAGAGAGAACAAAAAAACAAAACAATAACAACAACAACAACACCACACAAATCACAACAGAAACACAACCAGACGGGCGGATCATCGACCTTGAACCAGGAGTAAGAAGGGGAGGGCACTCCCCTGGCCTCGCATCTCCAAGTTAGCAGACGACCTTCATCCGTGTGCTGATCCCCAAGCTGATAGATGAAGTAGGGCTTCGCTGTACACACACACGCACGTACGCACACACGCACGTACGCACGCACGCATGCACAGACACCATGCACGCACGTATGCATATACACATACACACGCGCCAGCGCGCAGGCAGGCACGCAAGTACGCACAGACACACACATACAAGCGCATGCACACACCCAAACACACACACATGCGCATGCACGCACTCATGCACGTACGCACGCATACTCACACACATATAAACACGCATGCACGCACGTACACACACATACACACACACACACATGTACGTACACACACACATTATATTTATGTATATATACATATATATATATATTTATGTATGTAGATAGATAGACAGATAGATAGATAGACAGATAGATAGATAGATAGATAGATAGATAGATAGATAGATAGATAGATAGATAGATAGATAGATAGATAGATAGATAGATAGATAGATAGATAGATAGATAGATAGATAGATGGTTTAAAGCAGAAGTCAATAGAAGTCAAAAGCAGAGGTCAACCATCTCACGACTTCTCTTCAGACTTCTCTCTGCCACTTACATCCCCCGGTCACTCATTAAGGGACTGAAGCAGAAGTTAGCTGAAGTCAAAAGCAAAAGTCAAAAGAAGTCAAAAGTATTATTTTATTTCATTTTTTTTATTTTTATTTTATTTTTTATTTTTTTTTCCTTCTTCTTTTCTCATGACCGGGATGGTCGTGGAGGAGACATGAGAGACGATTCTGCAGCCAGCCGTCGCCATCC
>CM060338.1:34769913-34777413 GCA_030674155.1 Stramonita haemastoma | reverse complement strand
TTTCTCACCCCACCCAGGTGTAAAAGGGGTATCAACCTTGTGTTGGGGGTTAACCCTGCGATAGACTGGCGTCCTATGCAGGGGGGTCTATGACTCTCAGTCGCTCTGCGCCACAGAAACCGGGATAAGCACCGGCCTGATGAGCCTTAGGCTCGGGACAGACTTTAACTTAACTAAAACTTTAACTAATATATATATATATATATATATATATATATATATATATATATATTCTTGCAAGTGTTACCGGGAATCAGTTTCTGGCGTGATGAGACTGGTCTCCCCTGTGGAAGTGACAGTGCGGTACATCCGGTAAGATGGCGAGGGGTTGGAGAAAGCGGCACAGTCGATGACAGCAGAGCTGATGTCGGCGATCAGCCACAAGTCTGAGGGCTGCTGGGTGAACTTGGGGCCCCGGGGTATGTCGTTAAGGTCCAGTACATCCTGTCCGTAGTCTGAGACAGAAAGAGATGGGTAGTTTTTAGATGTTTTGTTGACTAGAAACCCTGTCACTGTTTTTTTGAGGTGAGACAGAAAGAAATGTGTCTTTTTTTTTAGATGTTTTGTTTACTAAAAACCTATCAATGTCTTTGAGTAACAGCAACGAAAAGTAGACAATGAATGAATACCAACAATTGCATTGTCCATTGTTCAGGTAAGACGCTTTTGTATATATATATATATATATATATATATATATTATATATATATATATATATATATTATATATATATATTATATATATATATATATATATATATATATATATATATATATACATATATTATATATATATATATTGTGTGTGTGTGTGTGTGTGTGTGTCTGTGTCTGTGTCTGTGTCTGTGTCTGCGTGTGTCTGTGTCTGTGTCTGTGTCTGTGTGTGTACAGTGATTCTCTGATGTTCATTTCAGCATATTCTTTATAGTTTGCACTTTTTCACAAAGACAGGATTTTTAAAACACTATCTAAATAAATGATACACACAGACGAGCATAACATAGAGAGATACAGAGATCACATAATTAACAAAGAAGTAAAATTACGAGTTGAAAACGCCATCCGGCCAGCTCCTAACCAATGAAAAAACGCAAATCGGAGTGGTACGGGCACGTCACACGAACGTCTGGATTGGCCAAGACAGTCTTACAGGGAACAGTAAGAGGAGGGAGACGAAGAGGCACGAGGAGTGGAGGAAGAAGAAGAAAAAGAAGAAGGAGGAGGAGAAGAAGAAACACAGAGTACAGCAAAGTAACAAATTCAAACGCATTCATCCCAGTGACAAAGAGCAGAACATATACATTCAGCCATCATGCAAACATCATGCAAACAACGAAAACTATACATACACATTCAACACATAAAGTGGTATAACAGTCGACCATTGAACGAACATCCATGCTCCCATAACACAAAACATTGTAAAAGTGAAGACAGATGTGGAACTGACCAAAATCTCGTCTGTCTGCAGTAATTCTGTACGCCTCCTGGCGGCTGATTTCACAGATGAAGGGAAGATCACTCTGTCCCGGAGTCCGGCTCCAACCATAGGTCACCACTGTCATTACAGTCACATAAGTGTTCAACATGTTGGTACTCAGGACATTATTGATCAACATATCAATGTCTATGACATCATTGTCTAAAGCATATCAATACTCAAAACATTACTGTTTATAACATCAATGTTTTAGACATTGTTGTTCAACATATTAATGTTTGAGGCATTGTTCAACATAATTATTAATGTTTTAGACACCAGTGTTCAACATATCAATGTTTTAGACATCAGTGTTCAACATATCAATGTTTTAGACATCAGTGTTCAACATATCAATGTTTTAGACACCAGTGTTCAACATATCAATGTTTTAGACACCAGTGTTCAACATATCAATGTTTTAGACACCAGTGGTCAACATATCAATGTTTTAGACATCAGTGTTCAACATATCAATGTTTTAGACACCAGTGTTCAACATATCAATGTTTTAGACATCAGTGTTCAACATATCAATGTTTTAGACACCAGTGTTCAACAATATCAAATGTTTTAGACACCAGTGTTCAACATATCAATGTTTTAGACATCAGTGTTCAACATATCAATGTTTTAGACATTAGTGTTCAACATATCAATGTTCCAGACATCATTGTTCATACTATAATGTTTGAGACATCATTGTTCATACTATAATTTTTGAGACACTGTTCTTACTATAATGTTTGAGACATCATTGATCATTCCAGTGGCGTGGAGAGGGGGGGTCTGCTGCATGGGTAACAGCTTGCCCTCCATGCATACATGCCCAGGCTTTGAGCTCTAAAGACTAGAGCGCAACTCCATAGTCTTCCGAGACTGACGGGTGCCTAGTACTACTACTACTACTACAATAAAACAACAATTTCATAAAATTAATTTTTAAAAAAACACTCGGTGACTCACCCACCTCCATACTTATAGGTGATAAACTGCCCACTGTCCAGTCTGTCTGCCTCGCTTAGCCAGACCTGCAGATCAGGGGACACCACCGAACCGTCGGTTTCCCAAATAACGTCCCCTGCTTCCAGGTTTCGGATCAAACCGCTCGTATGCCATTCTCCCCTGCAAGGGAAAACAGAACCAGTAAGAAATCTGGAAATTTATGGGGAGGAAATTCGGGGGGGGGGGGGGGGGGGGGGGTGCAGGAAGGAATGAACAAAGGAAGGAATGAGTCAGTTACGAATTCATCAAGCAAGGAAACAAGCAAGGACGGAAGGAAGGAAGGATGAAGGAAGGATAGATGAAGGAAAGAAGAAATTAAGTAAGGAGGGAAGGAAAGAAGGAAGGAAGCAAGGAAGGAAGCAAGGAAGCTAGGCAGGAAGCAAGGAAGGAAGCAAGGAAGGAAGGAAGCAAGGAAGGAAGCAAGGAAGGAAGGAAGAAAGGAAGGAAGCAAGGAAGCAAGGAAGGAAGCGAGCAAGGAAGGAAGCGAGGAAGGAAGTAAGCAAGGAAGAAAGCAAGGAAAGAAGCGAGGAAGGAAGTAAGGAAAGAAGCGAGGAAGGAAGCAAGGAAGCAAGCAAGGAGGTAAGGAAGTAAAGAAGGAAGGAAGCAAACCACTGGCATACCACTCTCTCCTGCATGGAGACAAAATAAGGGATGGGGGAAGACGGGAAGGAAGAAATGAATTGAATGAATAAGTGGATGAAAATAAGGTAAAGAATAAAATAGTGAGTGAGTGAGTGAACGAACGAACGAATGAATGATTGAATGAATAAATGAATGAATAAATGAATGAATGAATGAATGAATGAATGAATGAAACCGCTAATTATCCACAGTTGCCTCTTACATGGGAGAAAAAAAATGAACGGCTGAAGGTATGAAAAACCAGCAAAGGAACAAGTGGAACGATAGGGGGGTAGGAAATCTACTGAAAAAAAGGTAGAAAGAAGTAACGCACACGAACACACACACACACACACACACACACACACACACACACACACACACACACACACACACACACACACACACACATTTAAGCGCGCGAGCACGCAGGCAGGCAGGCAGGCAGGCACGCGCGCGCGCGCGCACACACACACACACACACACACACACACACACACACACACACACACACACACTCACCACCACTACCACCACCATCACCACACACACACACACACACACACACACACACACCACACACACACACACACACACACACACACTCACCACCACCACCACCACCACCACACACCACACACACATACTGTACACACCCACACCACAGCACAATACAACACAATACACCACAACACAGGCCAGCCCAATACAATACAGAGCGGATCAATCATCAAGATGGATCTAGACAAACATACCTAGAGAGGTCTTTACCACCATCACCACCACTACCAACACCACCACACACACACATCACACCACTAACCACCACCACCACCACCACCACCATCACACACACACAATCACACACACACACACACACATACACACTCACACACACACACACACACACACACACACACACACACACACACACACACACACACACACACTCACCACACACACTCACACACACACACACTCACCACACACACACACCACACACACACACACACACACACACCACTACCACCACTACCACCACTACCACCACCACAACCATCACACACAGACACACACACACCACAGCAACAGCACAACACATCACATAACACCACACAAAGCACACCACACCACAACACACCACAACACAGGCCAGCGCAATACAATGCAGAACAGATCAATCATCGTGATGGATATAGATAGACATACCTAGAGAGGTTGTTACCACCATCACTACCATCACTACCACCATACCACAACACACACACACACACACACACACACACACACACACACACACACACACACACACACACACACACACACACACAACACAAAACACACACACACACTCACTCACTCACTCACTCACTTAGTTTTATCATTGTTGTAATTATTCTTAATTCTAGTACTGAACTGTGTACCTGTCTCACCATAAGAGCTATAATGTGTAAGGTACGTACGATAAAAATTCTGCAGTGGAATTGCAGATCTATTAATACTAACCTACATTATCTAGAACAACATATTGTCTCAACCAGTTACCAAGTACTTATGCTTCAGTCACTGAATGTGACCAGGCACAATTTGCCCAAACTATCGAAATTTTTCTATCCACCTGTGACCGAAAACGTAGATCACAGTGCGAAAATCAAAACAGCTATATATGTGCATGAAAGTTTAGAATATAAAATGTGCGTTTCACCAGCACCAAATAACATCCAGAATTTATATACTTGTGCTGCTCAAGTAAAATTTAGCAAGGATAACGTGATGAATTTTGTCTCTGTATATTTGCCCAAAGGCCCCAATGACGAGAACACAGAATGGGTTCGTTCTTTACAAATGTCAGGGGATAAGTGGCTCGTCGCTGGTGATTTTAATGCCCATTCCCCTTTTTGGGACAAGAATTGTCAGTCCATCACCAGTAGACGATTTGTAGAAAATATTGTGGATTCCTCTCTGTATCTGCTTAATGATGGCAGTATCACAAGAATCCCCGATATTTCTACTCAGAGACCTAGTGCTATTGACCTGTCGCTTATCTCTCCCACTCTAGTTCCTTACTGTACATGGGAAACGCAGAGTGACACTCTGGGAAGCGACCATGTACCAGCTGTTATGACATTGTATGATGAGTCAGACCAAACAAATGACGTCAAAGATTCTGTTTCAAAATATAACTATAACAAGGCTGACTGGGATAAGTTTCAGTCTCTCTTAAGAATGTAAGAGACTAGCACTTTAAAAGATGATGATATCGACATATTTTATCTAAGATTTACAGAAGGTATTCTGAGGGCTGCTGATAATTCTATACCCAAATTTTCTTCCTTGAAATCTAAAAAACACACAGGTAACGTTTGGTGGAATGAAACGTGCCAGAAAGCAGTAGACAAAAAGAAAATAATGTTCAAAGCCTACTTGAGACATAGATCCTCAGAAAACCATGCGCTTTTGAAGAGGGCTAATAAAGAGGCTGACAGAGTTATAGCTCAAGCTAAGACAGATTTCTGGTCTGCTTTTTGTAATAGAGAGGTTAGTAGTCATAAAGACATGCAAAAAGTATGGAAAAAGTTTAATGACATGAAGCATGGTGTAAAAGTACCCATCTATCCAATTAAATATAAAGATAAAGATTTCCTACTAATTCAGACAAAGGGGAAGCTTTTGTGGACATGTTTGCACACACAATGAGTGATGCAGGTCTCTCTCAAGCACAAACTGTCTTCAGAAGTACGGAAATGCAGAAAGATATATATAAAGATCCCATCTCTGATAATTCACACATAATAAACGCTCCGATTACATTGCAGGAGGTCAGTGATGCTATCCAATCTGTAAGCAATAAGAAAACATCGGTGGGAATCGATGCTATATCTAACGAGATGATGAAACATTTGCCAGAAAACTGGATTTCTTTGCTTCTTGATCTATTTCAGCAATGCTGGGCTAAAGGTTTGCTCCCCATGGTGTGGAAACAATCTATCATAGTTCCAATTTTAAAACAGGGAAAACCCAAAGAAGACAAAAATAGTTACAGGCCCATTGCACTCACTTCACACGTAGGAAAACTTATGGAAAGGATTATATTAAACAGATTAGTGCATTACTGTGACAAAAACAAAATACTTCCTGTTGAGCAGGCAGGCTTTCGAAAAGGCAGATCCAGTATAGATCACCTGGTAAAACTAACCACACATATCAAGCATCAATTTGCCCGCAGAAAAAAACGTTCTTGCTACTTTTTTCGATGTATGTAAAGCATATGATCAAGTCTGGCATGCAAGATTACTTTTTAAACTTAAATCTATTGGTTTGTCGGGTAACATGTACTTCTATGTCAAAAATTTTCTATGGGGCAGAAGCATTCAAGCTAAAATTGGAAACACCTATTCCACCCCGAGATTTCCGACAATGGGAATTCCACAAGGATCTGTTATCGCCCCTTATCTTTTTAATCTTCTACTTTATGACCTTCCGAGATCCTTGTCAAATAACGTTGTCCTCGTTCAGTATGCAGATGATCTGTGCATGTGGATGAAGACAACAATGAAAAAGGTAACCCCAAGAGACAGTTAAGCTACATTAGAAAAACTTACCAGCTTGAACTTGATAAGCTTAGTATTTATATGACAGAAAATGGATTACTGCTGTCTCCAGAGAAGACCAACATTGTTCTCTTCAATAATGGGGCTGACCCTCAGGGTTTGCCTACTTTCAAAATGCAGGATAGGCACCTTTGAATACAAACCAATGGTAAAGTTTCTGGGTATTTATATTACATCAAAACTGACATGGAATTATCATGTTGAATATTTATTAACTAAAGCTAGAAAAACCTTAAATTTTATAAAAGTAGTAAGCAAACAGCATTGGGCTCAAGATGTATCAGTCTTAAAACATCTGTCATTGGCATTAGTTCGTTCTACACTGACATACGGCCATGAAGTCTTCTTTAATGCCCCAAAGTATTTATTAGATAAACTTAGAAGCATAGATTGTAAAGCTTTTCGCATTGCCTTGGGAGTACCCTTCCATGCTTCATCCTTGGGAACATATAAGGAAGTGGGAGTTTTGCCTTTGGATGACTATCGAGAGGTAGCAGTCGCAAAATACGTTCTTAGAAGCTCAGCATCAGTAAATAATATAGAAGATGAACTCAGTCTAAGATCTGACAAGCAATTTCCTAAAAGAGCTAAAAATATCCGCTCACTCACCACAATCAGCACCTTCACAAATGGTCTTTTTGAAAAGTCAGGAGTTAATCCCAGAGAAGTGCAACAGCTTATACCTCTATTATCTCCTTGTCCGTCATGGGAGCTTCAAAGGGCTCAATTTGATTTGGAATGCTCCATCTATAAAAAAGATAATGGAAGTAATATTCTTAGCGC
>CM060338.1:34757413-34759913 GCA_030674155.1 Stramonita haemastoma | reverse complement strand
GAGAGAGAGAGAGAGAGAGAGAGACAGAGACAGAGACAGAGACAGAGACAGAGACAGAGACAGACAGACAGACAGACAGACAGACAGACAGAGACAGACAGACAGAGACAGACAGAGACAGACAGAGACAGACAGACGGATTGACAGAGGGCGAGAGAGAGAGAGAGAGAGAGAGAGAGAGAGAGAGAGAGAGAGAGAGAGAGAGAGAGAGAGAGAGAGAGAGAGAGAGAGAGAGAGAGAGACAGACAGACAGACAGACAGACAGACAGACAGACAGACAGACAGACAGACAGACAGACAGACAGAACGTGATGACAAGGTGTGTGTGTGTGTGTGTGTATGTGTGTGTGTGTGTATGTGTGTGTGTGTGTGTGTGTGTGTGTGTGTGTGTGTGTGTGTGTGTGTGTGTGTGTGTGTGTGTGTGTGTGTGTATAGAGAGAGATAGAGAGAGAGGGGGGGGGGAGGAGTGTGATGACAAGCCCCTGTATTTGAGTCATGGTATGCACCTGCAACAATTACCAGGATGGTCAGGTCATGCAAATTATTGTTCAGTTCATAAGAATGGATCCCTCCACAAAATATGTATCCACATAAAGAAACCCTCGCGTGTTTGCAAAATAGTTTCAACAGTATGGCTGCTTGAAGATGGTGAAACCTGCAGATAAATGCTAAAAAAATAAAGTAATCGAATTCTCGAAGGAAAAAAAGTAGAAACAAACCCATTTTTAGTTTCGATAAGCAAAAATAAGCCGATATTTTTCATTAATTAGGCATTAATCTTAACATATGTAAACTTGCTTGTAACACATGTAAACGTGACTTGCCTCTAAAGCAATGTATGCTCTTTTGAGGAAGAGCAATAAGTTATGTTTGCCCTTCTTTTTCTGCTTTGCATTCTTCTTTGCGTTCTTCTTCATCTTTGCATTCTTCTTCTTCTTTGCATTCTTCTTTTCTTGACATTCTTCTTCTTCTTCATCATCTCTGCATTCTTCTTCTTCTTCTTCTTTGCAATCTTCTTCTTCTTTGCATTCTTCTTCTTTTTCTTCTTCTCCTTCTCCTTTTTCTTCTTCCTTCCATTCTCTACCGCCTTCAACATAGGGAAGATTCTGCAGACTTCAGGGTGTATGCTGGGTATGTTCGTGTTTCCGTGACCCACCGAACGCTGACATGAGTGACGGGATCTTTAACGTGCATATTTGATCTTCTGCATGTGTGCATACACGAAGAGAATTAAGGCACTGGCAGGTCTGCACTTGAAGTTGACTTGGAAGATCGTAAAAATACCCACCATTAATTCACCATACGCCGCCGCGATTCGAACCCATGACTTCATGACCCTTGGGATTGAAGTCAAACGGTGTTAGCAACTCGGCTACCGCGCCTGTCGCCTATTGATGTTTTGACTGAAATTTTGTTTTGTGTGTGTTTGGGGGGGGGGGGGGTTGTTTTGGTTTGTTTATGGTTCCTCAGCTAGAGCCCCGAGGTTCCCCAATGGTGAGATTCTGCGTATACGAACAATTTTGCCAACCATGTCGCCACCTCAGATGGGTGACTCACTCAGTCTGGCTCCGCGACTGAGCTAATACTGTCGTTATTAGGGGGCTTAGTATGGGGTGTCCTGCGTATATTAGCTCAGAACAGACACCACTGAACACTACCAAGGGGACTCAGCTGCAGTGCAGGGCCCCTCTGGCTGGTGGCCCCACGGCGGCCTAATATTGATGGGCTCCCTGTGGACTACCGATCCCGAGGATGAAACACAACGAACCTGGGTATGGCTGTGGCCGTTAGATTGAAATGAGCGGCGTGGGAGCAACAGGACGGCGACGTCACAGAAGACTAGGCAGCATAAAAAATTGCCCACCATGAAGGTAGCTGTATTTCGACTTCGGGAAACTGAATTGTTTGATAACACTGTGACACCGATTCTGACATAAGACAGTGAGATATCGGGGCCATGATTTCACGGATATAGATAGATAGCTTCTGGGGACGGGATAGCTCAGTGGTCAGAGCGCTCGCTTTCCCCCAGCCAAGTTAAGCAGCGTCGAGCGTGGTTACCATTATTGGATGGGTGACCGTTTGCGCCCCTTGGCTTCAGTACAGCTCCCCCCCCCCCCCCCCCTCTCCAGTTCCCCCAGCTGTAAATGGGTACCTACAAATGGGTACCTACCCTCTTTAGGGTCAGGGAAGGTAAAGCAGCGAGGGAGAGGAGATGGGTGTCGCCCTCAATATGCCGGCCCCCTAGAGAAGCTGAGGTCTCTGACGCATCGCTCCCCTTCGACCAAACAGGTTATGGGACACCTTTACCTTTTTTCACCTTTTAGATAGCCTCTAAAGTGCAACTGAAGTGTCACGAATTCATTCTGGTAAGGAGGCAATGAGTCTACTCTCATTTTCATGGGTTTATTGGGGAGGATGGAAAAATCTCTGTCCGTGTTATGAGAAAAATAAGAATGTTATGCTTTTATTGTACAGGTTATGTAGAAAGAAGTCAAAC
>CM060338.1:34742413-34744913 GCA_030674155.1 Stramonita haemastoma | reverse complement strand
CCCCCCCCCCCCCCCCCCCCCCCCCCCCCCCCCCCCCACCCCCCCGCCCCCCCACCCCCCCCCCCCCCACCCCCCACCCACTCGCCACCGACCCCCCCCACATATCTCTCTTACACCACCCCCCCCCCCCCACCCATCCCACCCCCCCCTGTCCCCCTCGCCCTCCCCCTCCTTCTCCCACAAACATAATGAAGCAAACGAAAAAGGTAACCCCAGGAAGAAAAAATGTCGGCAGTCTTGACATAAATAGTTGCCATAAGAACCCGAGTCTGGGAATTATTTGTAAATAAATGTAATTTAAATCAATAGCAATGCTGAAAAGCTCGAAGAAGAAAACAAAAAATCCTCAAAATTTCACAAGCAAACACTGTACTCAGTTAAGTACCGATGTGTAGAGAATCCAACAAAGCATTTTTAAAAAATTTTTTTAAAAAAAAAAAAAATAATAAAAGAAAAAAAAAAAAAAAAAAAAAAAAAACATAAACCCCCCCCCCCCCCCCCCCCCCCCCCCCCCCCCCCCCCCCCACATTAAAAACCTCATTACAGCATATTTATGCAAGATTCAAAAGTTCTGCATTTAACTCTAACTTCACAAATTCTTTTTTTTTTTTTTTTTTTAGCAAATTTGCACAAAAACATTTACAATGATCATTTTTTATGATTTTATTCTGTATAATTTTCAAGGATGAATGCGAATTATTAAATTATATAACATACTCGTGTGCCTTTTTTTTTGTTTTTTTTGTTTCGTGTCACTCTCAGACAGGTTCCTATAGCTGTGTATGTAATTTTTATATTAATTTATTTTAATATAATAAAACAAACTAAATTATTTTTGGTAATTCATCCATTTACTATGGCCAACACATTTACCGACTTGTTCCAATAATGCAGATGCAGAACGGCAGATCGGATGTTTGTGGGGGTGTTTTGTTATATGTGTTTAGGTAACCATGTCTCTATTGCACTACGATTGGGGGCTTGGCGATCGCCCGGTTCTGGACGCGGGACTGATTGGGATGTTAGTAATATTTTTATTTATGGTTAGTCTGGGTGGTCGTGGGCTCGTGTTAACTTTTTGGGGGGGCTGTGTGGCCGGGAGGGGGTATGTGTATCTTGTCGTTTGTTATATTGGGGTGTGGGTATATTAATTAAATTAATATAATAATTAGGTGGTTGGGTATAATTAATAAATAAAATATTATTTGTGTAGTTATGAATTATTATTATTCGTTTTATGGCATGGGTTTCAATTGGAGGGTAATCTTATGTGAATATCTATCGCTGGTTTACTGGACACTATTTCAAATAGTCTTCATGTAGTGTATTTTAAATCATTTGTATAAAACTGTGTACTGATTTTTGGGTTCATTTGACTCTTTGGGTGGTACCGGGTTGCTCCGACCCGGGCTGGCGACCGGCCTCCTCCCTCCCTCTTCTCTCTCTCTCTTCTCTCTCTCTCTCCTCTCTCTCTCTTCTTCCTCTCTCTCTCTCTTCGTCTCCTCTCTCGCGCTCTCCTTCTCTCTCTCTCTCTCTCCCCACCCCCTCCCTCTCCCTCTCACTTTCTCCCCCCTCCTCCCTCCCTCGTCTCCCCCTTCCTCTGCCCCCTCTCTCTCTCTTTTCCCTCTCTGTCTGTCTCACACACCCACACCCTCCACACCCAACCCACACACACACACGCACAGAGGATGGTAAAAAAGAAAAACGCACACATGGGTTGACCAACCCCACCCCACCCCCCACCACACCCAGTGCTTTATTCATTTTATCTGAAATATAAAGGATTTGGAGGTGGGAGTTGGATTTTGGGATTGGATTGGATGATTGGATTGGAGTGTGGTTCTATTGGACTCCCTCTCTCTCTCTCTCTCTCTCTCTCTCTCTCTCTCTTCTCTCTCTCTCTCTCTCTCTCTCTCTTCTCTCTCCTCTCTTCCCACTCCTCTCCCTCTCCTCCCTCTCTCTCTTCTCTTCCCTCTCTCTCTTCTCTCTCTCTCTCCTCCCCTCTTCCCTCTCTCCCTCTCTCTGTCTGTCTCACACACCCACCACCCACCCACCACCCCCACCCAACACAACACAACCAACACGCACAGAGGATGTTTAAAATATTTTTAAAAAAAGGAAAAAGCACATGGGGTGCTTATTCATTATCCATATCTCGGTAAAATAAAATGATTTTGGATTATTGGATTTGGGATTGGATTGGATTGGATTGGACTCTTCTCTTCTCTCTCTCTCTCTCTCTCTCTCTCTCTCTCTCTCCTCTCTCTCTCTCTCCTCTCTCTCTCTCTCTCTCTCTCTCTCTCTCTCTCTCTCTCCTCCTCGCTCCCTCCCTCTCCCTCCCTCCACTTACCAAGCCACAGCCTTTACACACTAACTGACTTCAAATAAACCTATACCCCATTCATCTTTCATCTAAATTTTTTTTTGGGGGGGGGTGGGTGGGGGGGGTGGGGGGTGGTCTAATGTGTTGGTGTCAAATCTGCACAATGTTCTCCCAACC
>CM060338.1:34714913-34729913 GCA_030674155.1 Stramonita haemastoma | reverse complement strand
GGGGAAATGTGCAGAAAATACTGTTGCAAAAATAAACCTGATTTTAGAGGGGGGGTGAGGGGGGAAATGTGCAGAAAATACCGTTGCAAAATAAACCTGATTTAGAGGTGGGGGGTGAGGGGGGAGAAATGTGCAGAAAATACCGTTGCAAAATAAACCTGATTTTAGAGGGGGGTGAGGGGGGAATGTGCAGAAAATACCGTTGCAAAATAAACTGTTTTAGCGGGGGGGGGGGGGGGGGGGGGGGGGGGGGGGGAATGTACAGAAAATACTGTTGCAAAATAAATCTGATTTTAGAGGGGGGGGAGGGAGAAATGTACAAAAAATACTGTTGCAAAATAAACCTGATTTTAGAGGGGGGGGGGGGGGGGGTGAGGGGGGAAATGTACAGAAAATACTGTTGCAAAATAAACCTGATTTTAGAGGGGGGGGGGGGGGGAAGGGGGGAAATGTACAGAAAATACTGTTGCAAAATAAATGTGTGAGAGAAATATATATACTAACTACGAAACATATCTATATATATTCCGGGATCTATGGGTTTGCAGAAAATTATTTCGATATACAGTTGTGGTCAATTTAGTCATTGGGTTACCTAAATAATGTCGGACCATTTAGAACCAGTTGATAAAAAAAAAATGTGCAAAAAGGCCTACACTTGGATCTCAAGACATACAATTCAGCCACCCCTTTGGTCGATATCATTTAGTACCCGCATTAAACGTGACTTTCTTTCACTTAAAAATCATCTCTGCATGTGTTTCCGTACAAACAAATACATACCAAATTTTAGAATCAACAGACATTTCATTCATATAAAAACACTAGAATATCATTCACTTAAAAACATATCCATGTGTTTTCACACAAAAAATACATAACTAAATTTTAGAATTACCATCAATTTTTCATACATATTTTTAAAAAACCCACTAGGGTATCAAACTTTTTTTTTTTTTCAGAACTTTTGCATTTACTGGAAAATGAAAATACAAGAAATCGTTTCTTCTAAAAACAACTCATATCCCCCCCCCCCCTCCCCCCAAAAAAAAAAAAAAAAAAAGAAAAAGAAAAAGCCATCCAACCGAAGCAATGGCATAACTACTTCAACATCAGAGGCTTTTCCAAATATTTGTTTACAGTTATAAAAAAACCCCACAGCAAATTAGAAAATAAAAACACCAACAACACGTGTAATATCAACAACCCAGTCTACTAGAATAATTCATGCCTCCCGTGTATCCATATAAAGTTTCCATTCACGCCATAATCACAGGACTAGATGGTTTTTGTCTGGCATTCATATGAATCAATATTGTGAGAAAAGAAGCTTTAAAGATCCTAAGACACCAGTGGTACATGTCACACAAACATCCGTAGAAATCTTTGAAGTAGATTTTATGTATTTTTTGTGTGTGGGCTCAGTTGCATGCAGATCGTGGAAGAAACCATATTATTATTATTTTTTTTGTGTGTGTTGTTTTATTTTTTGGTTAGAGCTTCTCCCGTATCTCTTCATAGGCCCCAAAAAAATTTCCAAAAAATTTCGAATAAAGATTCGTTGTCGAGCATTAGTTTTGTTTCCTTTTCCTTTTCCTTTTTTTTTTTGTGATTGTTTCATTAATCATTACTCCTTTGTGTGCCACCCCCCCCCCAACCCAAAACAGAAAACTATGTTCCTTTAGAGTCGTGAGGTGTGGGGGGGGGTATTTTTTTTAGGAGTGTTCCAGTGTCTCCGTAGACCATAAGTATAACATGGTTAATTCTTAATTGCTCAATAAACATCATTAGCGATTCACTTCAAAATAAGACATCAGTGACTTCAAAATTAACTTTTCCTTCCAGATACATGTTCTGGCTCAATGAATTTCGGGGGAAAAAATGTTTACAATTCGAACGGGTTTGTAGAAGAAGTGTTCTGTAAAAATCAACTGTGATTAGAGTATGTACATTAGTTGTTTTCTGTTACATCTTATGTAGAATAACGTTAGTAAATTATAATGAACATTTCTTTTCAATGTAAACATCTTGAATCTGTTTTCTTTAGTAGGCTACTACATAAAACTATACAGGGATGCATTCCTGCCATTTTTTCATCCTTCTACACACCAATGAAATATGTAAAATCCCCCCCCCCCCCGAAAAAAAAAAATTCTTCCCAAAATGTTGCTTCTTGCATATTTTTAAGTCTTTCCATTTTGTGATATTTACAGGATTCTTTTTACATATAATCTTAATCATATAAAAAGCTATAAAAAAAAATTCAAGGACCCCAGCGGTCGATCATATAAACTATCCATCCAAAACACAAGGTAATATTCTAAGCATTTAATATGGAGAACTATACATAATTATCAAGAAACAAAGTATATAACAACTTCAGTTGACGTGCACTAGCCGCTCACTATTTCAATATTACTATTTTAAAGTATAAACACATGGGCATTAGATATGGAAAAAAAAAAAAGAAGAAAAGAACGAAAAGAAAAGAAGAAAAAACACTCGAGTTGCTCCATTATCCTCGAGATAAAAAAAAAAAAGAAAACAATACTACAGGGAAAAAATTCCTTGAACATGATATTCATAACAATCAGTTCAACATTTAATCCGAGTCTTCCTTTTGTTGAGGACTTAAGAGGATTTGGGTATTCTCTGAAGTCAAATCAAAATGATAATATTGAGGGTAAAAGATTAAGTTTACACAACTTTTTTTCATCCTGCCCTTCCCCAAAAAATTAAGAAAATCGACTTCTAAAGCATTCAAAAGGGAAATATTCACCTATGTTGAATGAAACTAAAATAAATGATTTTCTTTCAAACAAGACCTCACAATACAAGATAAACAAACCCAAGACAGTACAACATAAGCTCAAGTCATACAGAGACAAAACAAAAATACAAAATAATAAAGGTAAGAACAACAACAAAGCAGCTAAATGTAAGGCTGCCTCCAGCATTAAAGTGGACTTACAACCATTTGTCCATCAGATGTAGTTGTGTGTGTGTGTGTGTGTGTGTGTGTGTGTGTGTGTGTGTGTGTGTGTGTGTGTGTGTGTGTGTGTGTGTGTGTGTGTGTGTGTGTGTGTGTGTGTTGGGGGGTGGGGTGGGTTGGAGAGCCTATCTTTTCGTTCATTTTTTCCCATTGTTTTTTAAATGAGTGCATCACGCATCTCTTCATAGCAAAAAAAAAAACCGACACAAACAAAAAACTCATTTCTCTTGTTTGTTTGTTTTTTTTAGATAAAGACTCCTGAATAGGGCTTGAATTACAGGTCATTTTCCCCTCTCGCTGTTTCTACCGTCAAAATGATTTTGGTAACGTGCTTATACGTGTTCCTTTAAAGAACGGACCGAGAAAAGGTAATAAAATCTGTTATCAAAATCACCACTGTTGAATTTGGTGAGGCAACGTTCATTTCTCTGAATTCCTAAAAGAAATAATAATAAAATAAAAATAAAATAAAAAATATAAATAATAAATGAATCAATAAATATATATATATTTTTTTAAATAGACAATAACAACAACAACAACAACAAACAACAACAACAACACAACAACAACAACAACAACAACAACAACCTTCTAACACACACTAGCACACACATGCACAAGCGAGTATGCAACTTCTGCGCTAATTTCACTACAGCATAGATCTACTCTAGTATCCCAATACCACTGACATAGCTTTCCATATACATGACTACAGTACATATCAAACACACAGTCATCCCTCTGGTCGGAATGCGGCCACCTTCATGGTGGGCAAAAATGGTGGCATGTGCAAAAAATCTCACCATTGGTAAACCTTAGAGTTCTTGCTGAGGAACGAAAAACTAAACGGGGAAAAACACCAGACATATAATTGTTTCCTTAGTGAGAATGTGGCTACCTAAATGGTAAGTAAAAAAGTCGCATACACAAAAATCTCACTATTGGTAAACCATGGAGCTCTATCCAGGAATCTCTTTCTCAGTAAGTACTCACACACACACACACACACACACACACACACACACACACACACACACAACACACACACACACACACACACACACACACACACAGAGGCACACGCCACACCCCCACACACACAGAGGCACACACCACACCCACCCCACCCACACACACGCGCGCACACACACACACACAACACACACACACACACACACACACACACACACACACACACACACACACACACACACACACACACACACACACACATGTACAGATTTAAACTAAATGCCTTCAAGACGAAATACTCAAAAGGATGTAAACTGTATATGTGGTGATAAGATAACGAATAGTCATATTCTTCTTTGTGGATATCTAAAATCACTTTTACCTGTTGTGCCTAATCTATCACTGGACCAGTTGTCTGAACCATCGCGTTTGTTGGACATTGTGTTAGCACTAATAAGAAGTCAGATAATTCAGTATTTATAGTTTGTTCAAGTTAGCTTTATATTTTAACTTTGTTATCTGGCATTGGTTTCAGCTATTGTTCAATTTTTCTTGTTCAGGGTGTTTTGTTTTTGTTTTTGTTTTTTTGTTTTTT
This sequence comes from Stramonita haemastoma, assembly GCA_030674155.1. NCBI lineage: Eukaryota > Metazoa > Mollusca > Gastropoda > Neogastropoda > Muricidae > Stramonita > Stramonita haemastoma. The sequence goes on along the minus strand of CM060338.1, from coordinate 34,725,351 downwards.
GTTTTTGTGTGTGTCTAAAATCACTTAATGTGAATAGACGTTAAACTGAAGAACACACACACACACAGAGGCACACACCACACCCACCCACCCACCCACGCACACACACACACACACACACACACACACACACACACACACACACACACAACACACACAACACAACACAACACAACACAACACAACACAACACAACAACACACACACAACACACAACATTTTGTTTTCAAATACCCTCTTTCTTTTGGTCTAAAATGCTGTTTCCCACCCGCATACTTTATTCCGAAGATGATTCCCTACTCTCTAACTCTCTCTGCTCAACACACAACATGCCCTCATCATACTCATTCCCCCCAACCAAACCCCATTTTGCGTATTCCAAATCTCCATCTAACCCCCTAATCTATCATAACATCTTGTTGCAAGGTAAAACCTGTTCCGCCTTTCAAAAGAGTAGGCCATTGTGTGCCGGTGGGAACAGATGTACAAAGTTTTACAAAACCGCTTACACAAGGGGGCTGGATGTAAAAACAAAATTAACAAAAAATAAATAAATAAGGCACACGAGTGCTTATTCCATTATACTCATAAAAAGAATAAATAGATTAAAATAGATATATATATATTTGTTTTCCGAAAAATTGTCCTCCCTACCCCACCCTCAAGAAGAAGAAAAAAAAAAGGTTTTTACCACTAGTGTGTCAGCATGTATCATATTACTATTGTACAACCTGCCTATTGTGTCCACATGAGGGGGGCCAGGGTTAGTAATAGTAGTAGTAAGGTTAAGCTGTTAGTGTTAAGAGTTAAAAAGAGTTATCAAAAGGGGGGGGGGTGTCAGGGTTTGTCGGTCACTTGGCCGATCTGACCTGTCCCTGTTAGTGGAATGCATGTGGACACAAAAAGCAGGTGCGCACAATAGTACGTTAGCTTTAGATAGATTGATTGATTGATTTGATTGATTTGTTGATTGATTTATTCTTTTATGTCGAGGATAATGCAATAAACCATCTTGTGCTTTTTTTTTTTTTTTGCATCCAGTGCCCGTGTGTATGCAGTTTTGTCAATGTCATCTGTTCCCACCGGCACACGTTGGCCTACTCTTACGAAAAGCGGAACAGGATTTAACATGTGCGCAAGATGTTCTGCGTGTGCCTCTGCACACGGGGCCTCGGTTTAAAGTCTCATCCGAAGGACTTTTGGGGGAGAGTAGACACTATGGTACCCATCTTTCTGTACATTGTACATAACTGTCCAGTCCTATGATCAGCTAAAGGTCCTGGCCTGAACTTTTAGTGTTTTCGAATTTCTAATCTTGGGTTCAGCTATCAGCAAAGTGATTCAAGTCTTAAGACATTTTCTGCAGAAGTTATGTCGAGTTTAACAAAACCTTTTTTTTTTTAAAGGATTCGGCCCAAAATAAATCTTGTGAGAGAAATGTTTTTGAACCAAAACATTATGCCAGAAATAAACCGTGTGAAAAAAATCTCCCAGCCATCACTTTTTTCCTCTTCTCACTGATAAAAAAAATAAGGATGGATACACTACCTGCCCCTTCCTCCCAAACACCCATTACCTTTTACCTTACCTTTACTCCCACTCATCAATAAAGGGTGTATACACTACCTACCCCTTCCTCCCAAACACCCATTACCTTTTGCCTTACCTTTACTCCCACTCATCAATAAAGGGTGTATACACTACCTACCCCTTCCTCCCAAACACGTATTACCTTTTGTCTTACCTTTACTCCCACTCATCAATAAAGGGTGTATACACTACCTACCCCTTCCTCCCAAACACGTATTACCTTTTGTCTTACCTTTACTCCCACTCATCAATAAAGGGTGTATACTCTACCTACCCCTTCCTCCCAAACACCCATTTCCCTTAAACATCTCTTAAAGCTGATGTCCTCTCTTTACTGCCACCCCTATCACGCGCGCACACACACACACACACACACACACACACGCGGCGCGCGCGCGCGAGCGCGCACACGCACGTGCGCGAGCGCGCACACGCACGCGCACACACACACACACACTTATACACACACACTTAAACCTATGTCCTCTCTTCACACACACACACACACACACACACACACACACACACACACACACACACACACACACACACACACACACACACACCACTTAAACCAGATGTCCTCTCTTCACACACACACACACACACACACACACACACACACACACACACACACACACACACACACACACACACACACACACAACACCACTTACACACACACACCACTTACACACACACACACACACACACACACAACACACACACGCACACAACACACAGCACACCACAACCACACACACACACCACTTACACACACACACACACACACACACACACACACACACACACACACACACAACACACACACCACACACACACACAGCCTTACCGAAAATCATACAACATACATGTCTTATGGGGGGGAAAGTATTCAATACGCATGTTTTATATACTGTACATAAGAAATTCCTCTTTTATTAAAAAAAAAGTGTCAACGTGCATGTTTTGTTCTGTACGAAAGAGACCTATATATATGAAAAAGAAAATATTCAACGCATATATTTCATGATGTACTGAAGATTTTCTTCCTTTGTTTATATATATATATTATATATATATATATCTATCCACAGCCTTTATTAAAAAAAAATTCAACACGCATGTTTGATAATGTACGGAAGAATTCTCCTTTATTAAAAAAAAAAAAAAAATAAAAAGAGAACTCATTTTTGTACTATACCGAAAAATTCCTATTAAAAAAAAAAATAGAAAGCGCATGTCTGGTAATGTAGAGAGAAACTCCTTTATAAGAAAAAATGTATCCAACCCACAAGTTTTGGAATGTAGGAAGAAATTCCTTTTATGTAAAAAAAACCAAACACAAAAAAAAAAGCACAAACAGTTACAAGTCATTAAAGCTATTTTGTAAAAAAAAAAAAAAAAAAAAAAGTATTTGACACCCATGTTTTATGATATACTAAGAGATTCCTCCTTTATACAAAACAATACAACACCTGTTTTGTACAATACGTAAAAAAATCCTTTATGTAAAAAATATCTATTCAACATGCATGAATTATATAATGTTCGGAAAAACTTGTTTCTATACACAAAAAAACATACAAACAATACACAACACGACATCTTGGTACTGTAAAAAAAAAATCCACATTTATATGAAAAAATGTATACCTCCACAACGCACATGTTTTGGAATGTACAGAACAATTCCTTCTCTAAAAAAAAAAAAAAGAAATAAAAGAAAAGCTACAACTCATGAAAACTAGTTAGAAAAAAAAGTATCCAACGCCATGATTTTAAAAATGTTTCGAGGTTTCAATACTGTGTTATTTCCTATCGAACTCTTGCTGTTCGGTTCCGTTATATTGATATTCATTTTTGGGGTGTATTGCTGTAAAGTTTTTCTCTGTTGAATTCCGTTTGTAATCCTTCATGCCCCAAAAGCGGGTAAAGGGAATTAAATCTTGTATCTTAACAATGCTGAATACTAATCGTTCTTGTTCATCACACTGTGGAGTATAATAACGATGAAAGATGATGGTATGCTTTCCTCTGTCTTTAGAAACCCCACTCGCCTTTACAACATCTTTTCGGTGTTTTCTGGGATACCTCAGTGGTCAGAGCACTCGTTTTCCCCAAGCTGAAGGTTAAGCAACATCGAGGGTTGGTTACCAATTGGATAGGTGATCGTTCGCGCGCCTTGGCTTTCAGTACAGTCCCCCAGTTCACCCACGTACCTGTCAATGAGTACCTACCCTCTTTACGGTCAGGGAAGGTAAAGCAGCGAAGGAGAGGAGATGGGCGCTGCCCTCAACATGCTGGCCCCTAGAGAAGCTGAGGTCTGACATCACAGTCCCCAATTCACCCACGCTGTCAATGAGTACCTACCCTCTTTACGGTCAGGGAAGGTAGTAAAGCAGCGAGGGAGAAGAGATGGGCGCCGCTGTCCTCAATTGCTGGCCCCTAGAGAAGCTGAGGTCTCTGATGCCTCGCTCCCCAACGACAGCACAGGTGATGGGACACCTTTACCTTTATGGTGGCGATGTTTTCCAATGACTTGATGGTTCATCTTCCTCAGGACACTGTGTGGGTGTCGCCCAGGATGCTTAGCCTGAGGTGTCCCAGATCCTAGTCTGCTAGTCTTTCACTGGGGTGAGATCCTGCAGAAAAATAACCAAAACAAATTTCAGAGTTTGGATAAAATTTAGTGAATTTTTTTTGGTTTTTTTGGTTTTTTTAACTTTGTCAATAACCGACTCATCTCTAGCAAGACTATGGGGACTCATTTTGGTATGTTAGGGGTGGTAGAGGTAGTGGGTAGTGGGTGGTGGAGGGGGCAGTGGGGGGAGTGGGGGGGGAGGTTTTGTGTGTGGTGTGTGTGTGTGTGTGTAAGGGAAGAGAGTAGTGGGTGTGTGGTGTGTGTGTGTGTGTGTGTGTGTGTGTGTGTGTGTTGTGTGTGTGTGTGTGGTGTGTGTGTGTGTGTGTGTGTGTGGTTTGAGTGCGCGGGGTGTGTGTGTGTGTGTGTGTGTGTGTGTGTGTGTGTGGTGTGTGTGTGTGTGTGGTGTGAGTGTGGTGTGTGTGTGTGTGTGTGGTGTGCGTGTGCATGTGCGCGTGTGCGTGTAGTGCCTGTGCGCGGGTGTGGCGTGCGTGTGCGTGTGCGTCGCGCGCGCGCAAATTAATCTCAACATGTACCTGATCACGGCAGGGAACTAAGCTGTGGTGCCCAGTAGTGTGTTGTTCTTCAGCACTTGACTCCTTGACCTCTGTCCTGCACAGCCCCTGAAAGCAGTTCAACAGTCATCAGTGACAATCAAAATGCTGATAGCTCTGTCCTCTAAAATATTACTACGATTTTTTAAAATCTTATTCACTTTGAAACCCTGTAATTTACGATTGTTCTTTGAAGATAATTGATTGTTGTCATATTTCATCTCTTGTTGTTTTGTTATCTCCCCTATAAAAATTTGCTTTGGTTTGCTCACTGCAAAACAAAAAGGTAAAGGGGGGGGGGGGGGGGGGGGGGGACACACGTGTGCGTGTGCTGTGTGTGTTGTGTGTGTGTGTGTGTGTGTGTGTGTGTGTGTTTGTGTGTGTGTGTTGTTAGGGGGAGGGGGAAAGAAAAACAAAAAGCTCCAAAATAGACCATGAAGTTGTCCTGATTAATAAACGATAGTTACCACCCACCACCACACCACACCACTACTAATATAATAATAATAATAATAATAATAATAATAATAATAATAATAATAATAATAATAATAAATAATAATGATAATAATGATAATAGTGATAACCACTAACAATTTCTTATAACAATAATAATAGGCAATCAAAAAAGCGCATCTTTCAACACAAATCAAATAATTCCCTATATCAGACAATACAGATCCTGCCCTGTCCTTAGCAACCAAACATCATAAGCTCTGTACTAAAACTTTTAAAAAAAACACAAAAAAACCTCAAAGTGACCCCTGATAAAAAAAAAATCAGTGAGCTTCTTTTCTTCTCAATATAGAACTTATCTGAAAACCGACATCTGAATCATTAATCAATCCTAAAGTCGCTGCATGCTATAGCTGCACAGTTGTGAATGTACTTACCCTGTCAAGACTTGGATGCAGGAAGCTGCCCAGATGACAAAAAAAGCCCCCTGGACCAGACCACCCCAGATATGTGATCCACACACAACCCACCAAGTTAGGCCCCGTGTGTGGGATACAAGGAGGGGAAGGACAACATGCTTGAAAGTTGTGAGGGGAAGAACCGAGTCAATCCCTCATGACCACTGTAGCGAAGTGGTTGTAATCGGTGGTATTTTCAGACATAACGGTGGTCTTTTTTCAGACATAACGAAAATGCGTTAAGAAATGTGAGGGAATGACCAAGTTACAATGCCTCGTGACCACTTTCTCAAGGCTCTTGTAGGTGGAGATAAATTCAGATAATAAACAAAACGCATCACAAATGGAAAGGGATGACTAAATCACGATGTCTATGTCACGAAGCCATTTGTAGCAGGCGGTGGTTTGGAACAGGAAACAGAAATATGAGGATCAGAAATCGAAGTGGTTGTAAAGGATGGTATTTTCAGACAACAAACGCCTTAGAAATGTGAGGGAATGATCAAGTTACAATGCCTGTGACCACTGCGCATCAAGGCCTTGAGGTGGAGGTATTTTCAGACATAACAAAAGGCATCACAAATGGAAAGGGATGACTAAATCACAATGTCTAATGTCACGAAGCCATTTGTAGCGGTGGTGGTTTTTAGACAGGGAAACAGAAAAATATGAGGGAGGATCAAATCGCAATGCTCACATCTCGAATGCCATTTGTAAGGGAGAAAATACATGCTGAGACGAAGGCATTGTGAGGGGGTAGAGTAGGAGACACAAACAAATATGAGGGATTATCAAATGGCAATGCCTCATCTCAAGCCATTTGTAGGGGGGGGGGGAGATACTTGGAGATACAATGAAACAAATATGAGGGGATGGTAATAATGCTTCACGACTACTCAAAGCCATTGTAGGGGTGGTATTGACGACGTAAGGAAACCCATCAGAAATGTGAGGGAATGACAAAGTCACAGCCCCTCACGACCACTGTTTGAAGGAAGTAGTAGTATTGTCAGTCATGCAGATCACTGTCACCCAGATTGCTCTCTGATTCCTTGCATAGGTCGTTTTTATTATTTTGATTCTGTTCTTTTTGTTGCCTTTTTTTTTTTTTTTTTACTGTTTTATCTCGTTTTATTTTATATGCTACTTTTGGTTTTAGTTTATCTTTATTTTTATTTTACTTTATTTTCCTGCCTTTTTGTTTTACTTTCATGTTTAGTTAATTTCTGAAATGTATTTTATAGTATTTGTTTTATGGTTTTGTTTTGTTTTATTGTATTGTATTTTTGTTATCTCGTTTTAGGTTTATCTTGTTTTAGGTTTATCTTGTTTTAGGTTTATTGTTTTAGGTTTATTTGTTTTAGGTTTATCTTGTTTTAGGTTTATTTTGTTTTAGGTTTATCTTGTTTTAGGTTTTATCTTGTTTTAGGTTTATTAGTATGTTTTTAGGTTTATCTTGTTTTAGGTTTATCTTGTTTTAGGTTTATCTTGTTTTAGGTTTATCTTGTTTTAGGTTTATCTTGTTTTAGGTTTATCTCGTTTAGGTTTATCTTGTTTTAGGTTTATTTTGTTTTAGGTTTATCTTGTTTTAGGTTTATCTGTTTTAGGTTTATCTTGTTTTAGGTTTATCTTTGTTTTAGGTTTATTTGTTTTAGGTTTATCTTGTTTTAGGTTTATGTTTTAGGTTTATGTTGTTTTAGGTTTATCGTTGTTTTAGGTTTATTTTGTATAGGTTTATCTTGTTTTAGTTTATTTTGTTTTAGTTGATTATCCTAATTTAGGTTTTATTCATTTTAGTTTAATTTTCATCTTATTTTATAATTATAAGTTTATTTTATTTTTTAATATTTAAGTTTTGACCTTTTCAGCAAGGAATACAGAAGCAATCAGAAGAGTGGTGCCCAGTGATCATTGAAAGACCGACCAACAATGTAAAGTCCAACGCAAAAACAGCGAGCCTGCCAAACACTTTCGAGGGCAAGGCAAATTTTTGTCACAACAGAGGGGATAATTTACAGGAGATGACACCCCAGTCCCTTTCTGTTTTGAGCATAGTGAAATGTAAACAAAAACAAGACTGCAAGGCACTGTCCAAGGAGGAAGAAAAAGAGCAGACCAAGAAGAGATGGGAGGCAACAACAGCGAAATGGACAGGCCTGGAACTCAACAATAAAACCCTGAGAAAGGCAGAACAGAGAAGAGGAAAGGAGGGAACTGGTTATCAAGTCTTCAGGGGTGCCCCACAGTCGCCATACTAGAGAGGGAGAGAGAAAGAAGAGAAGAGAGAGAGAGAGAGAGAGAGAGCAGAGGGAGAGGGAGAGAGAGACGAGAGAGAGAAGAGAGAGAGAGAGAGGAGAGAGAGAGGGGGGGAGGGAGAGACAGAGAGACAGAGACACAGAGACACAGAGACGTTTCCTGGTCAGTTATCTCTTGTGGTCAAATCTGGGAACCAGCTATGCAAGACACCCCTTGTGTGGCGTGGCCAGTGTAGACGGCTTTCTCCCCCCCCCCCCCCCCCCCCCCTGCCCCTGTGGTTATTTCTACTTTCCAGTGTGGAACAACCGCCTTACTGCAATTTCTCATTACTTCCGAACAGCATTTGAGATGCGGACATGCTATGCAGACCCACTCTCTCGCATGCAAAAAAAGATGGCGAATATTACAGAATATTACATCCCCCCCCTCAGCCCCCCCCCCCCCCCCCCCCCCGTGGGGTCTAGAAACATCGCAAAGAAGCTTCATAAAGACTTGAACCACTGGGACAAACAATCCGATCTCCAGACGAAAGACAGTAGTATAAGTTTTATGTCCCAGATCCGCGAAGAAAACGATTTCCTTTGAAAGTTTTTTTTTAATTTTCCTTATTGAGCATTTTCGTCCTTTCCCTCCTCTTCTTCACAACACCAGGCCTAACAGAGATTGGTGTCTGTGGTGAGAAGGTGAAAATGTGCTGGCAGAGTATCTGATAAGACAGACAACAGTAACTGATAATATCATGGCACTTACTAATTGTGTGTGTGTGTGTGTGTGTGTGTGTGTGTGTGTGTTGTGTGTGTGTGTGTGTGTGTGTGTGTGTGTGTGTGTGTGTGTAGAGAGAGAGAGAGAGAGAGAGAGAGAGAGAAGAGAGAACAGAGAGAGAGAGACAGACAGACAGACAGACAGACAGGAGACAGACAGAGAGACAGAGACAGAGAGACACGAGAGAGAACAGAGAGAGAGACGAGAGACGAGAGAACAGAGAGAGAGAGGAGACAAGACGAGAGAGAGAGAGAGAGAGAGAGAGAGAGAGAGAGAGAGAGAGAGAGAGAGAGAGAGAGAGAGAGAGAGGAGAGAGAGAGAGAATGTGTGGTGTGTGTTTGTGTGTGCGTGTCTGTGGCGTGTCTGTGTGTCTGTGCGTGTCTGAGTGTGGTGTGCGTGCGTGCATGCGTGAGAGGGTTGTGTGTGTGCGAGAGAGAGAGAGAGAAGAGAGAGGAGAGAGAGTGTGTGTGTGGGTGTGGGTGTGGGTGTGGGTGTGTGGTGTGTGGTGTGTGTGGTGTGTGGGTGTGGTGTGGTGTGTGTGGTGTGTGTGTGTGTGGTGTGTGTGTGTGGTGTGTGTGTGTGTGTGTGGTGGTGGTGTGTGCTTGGGTGGAGTGTGTGTGTGTGTGTGGGTAGGTGTGTGTGTGTAGGGGGGTGCGTGCATGAGAAAGAGCGAGCGAGAGAGGGTGTGTGCGCGCGCTTGAGAGAGAGAGAGAGAGAAGAGCGAGAGAGAGATAGTGTGTGTGCGCGGAGAGAGACACAAAAGAGAGAGAGAGCACAGAGAGAGGAACAGAGAGAGACAAAGAGAGAGAGAGAGAGAGAGAGAGAGAGAGAGAGAGAGAGAGAGAGAGAGAGAGAGGAGAGAGAGATATGGGGTGAGAGAGAGAGAGAGCAGAGAGAGAGAGAGAGAGAGAGAGAGCGTGCGTGCGGTGTCGTGCGTGCGCACGCGCGCGCGCATGTTGTTTATCACTTAAGTTGCAACAAATTTCTAAATGTAATAAGAGCGGCTGTCCTTAGAGAAGACAGAAGCGTCATTACATGAGTACCTCCATCACCCTCTCTCTCTCTCTCTCTCTCCCTCTCTCCCTCTCCTCTCCTCCTCCTCCTCTCCCCTCCCCTCTCTCTCTCCTCTCCCCTCTCCCCCTCCCCCTCTCCCTCTCTCCCCCCCCCTCTCCCTCTCTCCCTCTCTCTTCTCTCTCTCTTGCATTGGTACCATGTAGCATAACAGGTGTAGTGTGTGTGTGTTATGACGTGCGCGCGCGCGCGGCGGTGGTGGTGTGCGTGTGTGTGTGTGTGTTTTTGTGTCTATGTATGTGTGCACGCACGTGCACACACACGCACCAGACAGCCCGCCTACAAGAACTGAAACATACTAGCAAGCCAAAAAAAAAATAGTGCCAGCAAAAACGATAATTATATTATCTTAATTCTACTCACAATTAAGATGATGGTGGCCGAGGTCGCTTGTCCTCTCACGGCAATGGCAATGAAGACTTCCACAGCTGCTCGCTTGCAGCTTCTCAAATCAGCATGGTACCAGCATCGCTCCTGTTTGTTTTTTTCTTTTTCTTTTCACATTCATTATTTGGACAGTTCAGTCAAGTCTTTTGCTTTAAAAACATCAGCAGGGTGCTGCAAGGTCGGGTGGGGGGGGGGGGGGTCCTACAAGTCACTGTATTATAGAGTTTCTTGGCCAATATTGGGGGTGGGGGGGGGGGGGTTAA
>CM060338.1:34681778-34684278 GCA_030674155.1 Stramonita haemastoma | reverse complement strand
CTACCCGAACATGTCCTGAAGAAAAGAAAAAAAAAGGAAAAACCCAAACAATTCTTATACATCACTTATTCTAACAAACGTTTTTTCAAGACATTGAAAAAATACCGATCCTTTCAAAATCATATCAATATGCGCACTTACGTATCAACATACATCCCTCCCCCAATGTACATCTTTTCAACCCATCCCCCCCCCTTTCTCCTTCCTCCCCCCCAAAAATGAAGTAAACGAAAAGTAACCCAGGAAAAATGTCAGCAGTTCTTGACACAAATAGTTGCCAAAGAACCGATCTGAATTATTTGAATAAATGGATTTCAAACAAAGTAAAGCAGCGAAGCACGAAAAAAACAAAAATCCTCAAAAGAATTTCACAAGCAAACACTGAAGTACCGATGTACAAGCTAACAAAGCATTTTTGGAAGAAAAAAAAAAGAAAAAAAAAACCCACATAAAACCAAACAGCACAATTATATGCAAGATTCAAAAGAACTGCTTTAACTCTAACTACACAAAAAAAATTTATAGCAAATTTGCACAAACATTTACACTGATCATTTATTATTGATTTTTTCTGTTATAATTATCAAGGATAATGGAATAAACACTCGTGTGCTTTTTTTTTTACGTCCAGTTCCTAAGTGTAAATTTTTAAAAAAAATTTGTCATCCATTCCCATTGGCACACAATAACCTACTTTTCCAAAAAGCGGAACGGGTTTGAACGATTAAATGTACCAAGACACAAGCACAACTAGGCTATTCCGCTGAACATGCTTTATAGAGGATCGTAAAAAAAAATTAAATACATTTAGTGCACTAGAACCAATTCATATCCTTTATTAAAAAAAAGGGAAAAAAAGAGTAACTGTACTGTAACTAATTCAAGTCATTTAGATATATAAACATTGAAAAATTCCTAATATTTGTACAAATACACATGTTTTGACCCTATCACCTCCCCTTGCATTCTCTCTCTCTCCCTCTCTCTCCCTCTCTCTCCCTCTCTCTCCCCCTCCTCCCCCTCCTCTCTCCCCTCTCCCTCTCTGTCTGTCTCACACACCCACACCCACCCACACCCACCCACCCACCCACCCACCCACACACACACACACACACACACACACACACCACACACACACACACACACACACACACACACACACACACACACACACACACACACACGCACAGAGGATGTAAAAAGAAAAAGCACATGAGTGCTTATTCATTATCCTCGAAATAAAAGGATTGGGTTGGATTGGACTCTCTCTCCCTCTCTCTCTCTCTCTCTCTCTCCTCCCTCCCTCCCTCCTCGCTCCCTCCCTCTCCCTCCCTCCACTTACCAAGCCACAGCCTTTACACACTAACTGACTTCAAATAAACCTGTACCCCATTCATCTTTCATCTAAATTTTTTTTTTTGGGGGGGTGGGTGGGGGGGTGGGGGGTGGTCTAATGTGTTGGTGTCAAATCTGCACAATGTTCTTCCAACCAGTGGAAGATCAGTGCACAGATTTGCCACCAAGACAATGAACTAATCTTTATCTCAACACCAAAGCCATCGCACAAGTTTAAGTCCCAAATTTACATTTTCAATTGACACAACAAGCATAAAAAAAAAAATTCTGAAAAAAAAAAATCGACTGTCAAACATCCAAAACTAACTTGAATTTCAGCAGAACACAGTCAAAATCATAATCATAATCACAATATTGTTTATAGCCCTACCCACCACGAAAGCCATATCAGGGCTGTTACCTCACTCAGTATCAGTGGCTTCAGTAACTCGAAACACAGTCAACCCCCCCCCCCCCCTTACTAGACTCTCAGAGTTTATCCCTTCCTGGCAAACTTAGCCGTCCATCTCTTAGGAAAAATAGCACTTAACTAAAAAAAAAAAAAAAAAAAAAAAAAAAAGAAAACCTCAACGAAAAGAAACAAGCAACAACAACAACAAACAAACAAAAAATGCCACACTCGAAGCCAGACTCTCTCACACGTCATTTTAAAAACCAACTCTTATCCACCGGAAAACTCTGCCGTCCATCTCTTTGCAAAAATGGCGCATTAGAAACAACCCCCCCCCCCAAAAAAAAAAAAAAAAAAAAAAAACCCTCACTAAAACGAAACCAAAAAACCCCAAACCAAGTAAAAACCCTACACTCAAAGCCAGACTCTCTCACGTTTTAAAAACCACTTTTCTCCTTTGGAAAGCTCTGCCGTACATCTTTATAAAAATAGCACTTTAGAAACTAAAAGAACACAAAAAAAAACCTCCACAAAAATAAAACCAAAAAACCCCAAACCAAGCAACAACAACAACAAAAAACACTCAAATCCAGACTCACACACACGTCATTTTAAAAATCACTTTTCTCCTTTGGAAAACTTTGCCGTCCATCTCTTTGCAAAAATAGCACTTTAGAAACTAACCAACAAGAAAAATATCCACAAAAAACCAAGCAAAAAACCAAGCCAAAAAAACAAAAAAAAACAATTAAA
>CM060338.1:34674278-34679278 GCA_030674155.1 Stramonita haemastoma | reverse complement strand
GGGATCTAAGGGGGTGCAGAAAATCGTTTCGAATATACAGCTTCAGGGGTCATTTTAGCCACTGGGTTACCCAAGTAATGTCAGATCATTTAGAACCAGTTGATCAAAAAAAAAGTTGCAAAAAAGGCCTACACTTGGATCTCAAGACATACAATTTATCCACCTTTGGTCAATATCATACGGTACTCTGCTGTAACGTGACTTTCATTCACTTAAAACATATGCATGTGTTTTCATACAAAAAATACAAAACTAATTTTAGAATCAACATAGATATTTCATTCATATAAAAACACTAGAATATCATTCACTGAAAAACATACCCATGTGTTTTCACACAAAAAATACATAATTTTGTAACTAACGTAAAATATTTCAGATATATTATCTTTTTATATAAAAAAAAACCACTAGGATATCAAACTTTTTTCAGAAACTTTTGCATTTACTGAAAATGAAAATAAAAGAAATCGTTTCTTTAAAACAACCCATACCCCTCCCCCCCCCCCCCCCCCCCCCCCCAAAAAAAAAGAAAAAAAAAAGAAAAAGCCGCCAACCAAAGCAATGGCATAACTACTTCAACATCAGAGGCTTTTCAGATATTTGTTTACAGTAAAAGAAAATCCACAGCAAATTAAAAACATACAAAAAACAACAACCCTCTTGTAATATAAGCAACCTAGTCGACTAAAAGAAGCATGCCTCCCGTGCATCGATGTCAGTTGCCAATCTTGCTATGATCACAAGACTAGATGATTTTTGTCTGGCATTCCATATGAATCAATTAATAATAATAATAATAATAATAATAATAATAATAATAATAATAATAATAATAATAATAATAATAATAATAATAAAACATGGAATTTATATAGCGCTATATTTTGCAAAAACAAATCAAAGCAAACATATAATAATGAATAATCATCATCATCAGCAGCATACATGAAATTTATATAGTGCAATATCTTGGGGAAAAAATCAAAGCAAACAAATCATATGAATCAATTCTATGAAAGAGAAGCTTAAAAAATCCTAAGACACCAGTGGTACATGTCACACAAACATCCGTAGAAAACTTATGAAGTAGATCTATGTATTTTGTGTGTGGGCTCAGTTGCATGCAGAATGTGGAGAACCATTATTTTTTGTTGTTTTTTTTTGTGTTGTTTTATTTTTTGGTTAGAGCTTCTCGCGTATCTCTTCATAGGCCCCAAACAAATTTCCAAAAAATTTCGAATAAAGATTCGTGTCGAGCATTAGTTTTGTTTCCTTTTCCTTTTTTTTTTTTTAGTGATTGTTTCATTAATCATTACTCCTTTGTGTGCCAACCCCCTCCCCCCCCCCCCCCAACCCAAAACAGAAAACTGTGTTCCTTTAGAGTCTTGAGGTGGGGGGGTGGGGGTTCTTTTTAGGAGTGTTCCAGTGTCTCGCCAGACCAATAAGTATAACATTGTTATTTCGTAATTTCTCAATAAACATCATTAGCGATTCACTTCAAAATAAGACATTGCTGACTTCAAAATTAACTTTTCCTTCCAGATACATGGTTTGCTCAATGAATTTCGAAAAAAAAATTTTTTACAATCTTACAGGAGTAGAAGAAATGTTCTGTAAAATCAACTGTGATTAAAGTATGTACATTAGTTGTTTTCTGTTACATCTTATGTAGAATAACGTTAGTAGGATAATACTATGATGCACATTTCTTTTCAATGTGACATCATGAGTCTGGTTTCTTTAGTAGTACATACAACTATATAGGGATACATTCCTGCCATTTTTTTTCCATCTTTCTACACACCAAAGGAAAATGCAAAATCTACCCCCAAAAAATTCTACAAAAAAATGTTGCTTCTTGCATATTTTAAAGTCTTTCCATTCTTGTGATATTTACAGGACTTTTTTTTTTTACATATCACCTTCATTTTTTTTTTTAAAAGCTTAACAACTTTAAGGACACCAGCGGTCGATCATATATGAATCCATCCAAAACACAAGGTAATATTTAAGCATTTTAAACTGGAGAACTATATATAACTTTCAAGAAACAAAGAATATAACAACTTCAGTTGACGTGCACTAGTCGCTCACTATTTCAATATTACTATTTTTAAGTATAAACACATGGGCATTACATGTAAAATAAAATTTTAAAAATAAAAAATAAATAAATAAAAAAATAAAAAAATAAAATGATAAAAAAAAATAATAATAATAAAATAAATAAAGCACTTGAGTTGCTCCATTATCTTCGAGATAAAAAATAGAATGAAAACAATACTACAGGACAAAAAGGGTGCTTCATCATCTGTTAATCTCTTTAAAAAAAAATTCCTTGAACATGATATTTTTAACAATCAGTTCAACATTTAATCCGAGTCTTCCTTTTGTTGAGGACTTTAGAGGATTTGTGTATTCTCTGAAGTCAAGTCAAAATGATAATATTGAGGGTAAAAGATTAAGTTTACACAACTTTTTTTCATCCTGCCTTTACAAAAAAAAAGAAAAGAAAGAAAATTGACCTCTAAAGCATTCAAAAGGCCAATATGAACCTATGTTTTAAAAAAAGACCTGAACTAGATGATGATTTTCTGTCAAGTAAGACCTCACAATACAAGATAAAACAAACCCTATCAAGTACAACATAAACTCAAGTCATACAGAAAAAATAATGAAAATACAAAATAAAGGTAAGGGTAAGAATAACAACAAAGCAGCCAAATGTAAAGTAGCCTCCAGCATAAAGGTGGACTTACAATTTGTCCATCAGACGTAATATGTGTGTGTGTGTGTGTGTGTGTGTGTGTGTGTGTGTGTGGTGTGCGTGTGTGCGTGTGTGCGGTGTGTGTAGTGTGTGTAGTGTGTGTAGTGTGTGTAGTGTGTGTAGTGTGTGTGTGTGTGTGTGTGTGTGTGTGTGTGTGTGTGTGTGTGTGTGTGTGTGTGTGTGTAGTGTGTGTGTGTGTAGTGTGTGTGTGTGTGTGTGTGTGTAGTGTGTTAGTGTGTGTGTGTGTGTGTGTGTGTGTGTGTGTGCGTGTGTGTGTGTGTGTGTGTGTGTGTTGGGGGGAGGGGTGGGTTGGAGAGCCTATCTTTTCGTTCATTTTTTCCCATTGTTTTTGTTGTGAGTGCATCATGCATCGCTTCATAGGCAAAAAACCCTGAAAAATATACACAAGGTCTTTTTCTTTTGGCCATTTTTTGTAAAACAAAGACTCGTGTATTGAGCTTAAAGTACAGCTCATTTTCACTATCACTGTTTCTACTGGCAAAATGATTAGGTAACATGCTTATATGTGTTCCTGTAAACAATGGACAAAGAAAAGGGAAAATGTGTTATCAAAATCACCACTGTTGCATTTAGTGAGGCAACTTTCATTTCATTGAATTCATAAAGCAATAATAACACGAAACCCAAACACCAGAGCTCACACACAAGCAAGTAAGCAACATCTGTGTTGATTTCACTACAGCATAGATCTACTTTAGTATCCAAATACCAGTGAAACAGCATTCCATATACTCGACTCCAGAACAAATCAAACACACAGTCATACCTCTAGTCGGAATGCGGCTACCTTCATGGTGGGCAAAAATAGTGGCATATGCAAAAATCTTACCATTGGTAAACCTTATACCTCTAGCTGAGGAACGAAAAAACTAAACGGGGAAAAACACCAGACATCTAATTGTTTCCTTAGTGGGAATGTGGCTACCTAAATGGTCAGTAAAAACGGTCGTATACACAAAAATCTCACTATTGATGAACCATGGAGCTCTATCCAGGAACGGTCTCTGTCTCTGTCTCTGTCTCTCTCTCTCTCTCTCTCTCTCTCTCTCTCTCTCTCTCTCTCTCTCTCTCTCTCTCTCTCTCTCTCTCTTCTGAGTGAGTACTCACACACATACACACACACACCTCTTCCCCTCTCTCGGTGAGTACTCTCTCTTCTCTCTCACACACACACACACACCACCACCACACACACACACACACACACACACACACACACACCCAACACACACCAAAAACAACACCCAACACACACAAAACAAAAAAAAACACACACACAAACACCCAACACACACACACCCCCAACCCCCACACCCCCACAAAAAAAAACCCAACACACACACCCCCCAACAAACCCCAAAAACCCAAACACACACACCCCAACAACACACAAAACCACCCAAAACCCCCACACCCCCACCAAACACACACCACACACCCCCACACCACCCCAAAACAACAACCCCCACAAAACCCACAAAAAACACCCCACACACACCACAACACAAAAACCCAACAAACAACACCAACACACCCCCAACACACCAACAAAAACACACCACACACACAAAACACCCAAAAAAACACACACCTCCCAACACACACACACACCCAACACACACACACCCCAACCACACACACCCAACACACACACCCAAAACACACACACACACACAAAACACACACCAACCCACACACACACAGCACACCCAACCCCCCACACCCGAGGCACACACCCCACCCACCCCACCCACACACGCGCACCGCCCAAAAACCCCACACACACACAGGCACCAAACCCCACCCCCCCCCCCCCCCACCCCCAAAACACCACCACACACACAACACACAAAAAAAACCCCCCCCCACCAACACCCCCCCCACCCACCCCACACCACCACCACCCCCACCCCCCCCCACCACCAACACCACCACACCCACCAAAAACACCAAAACCCCACCACCCCACACCCACAAAACACACACCACAAAACACACCACAAAACACCCACACACCCCCAACACACACACAACACCCCAACACCCCACCCCAACACACAACCCCCCAAAACCCAACACACACCCAACCCCCCAAAACCCCCCCACCCAACCCAACACACACCCACCAAACCCCCCAAAACACACACCCAACACACCAAAACCCCCCAAAACACACCCCCCACACCCACACAAACCCCCCCAACACCAA
>CM060338.1:34635730-34674178 GCA_030674155.1 Stramonita haemastoma | reverse complement strand
ATACGGGATTTGTCCTTCAGGGGCTTGTCTTGCAGGGCGCTGCCATTCGGGGGGCTTGTTTTGCATGATGCAGCCCTTTAGTTAAAAGTCTGTCACGAGCCTATAGCTCATCAGGCCGGTGCTTATCCCGGTTTCTGTGGCGTTAAGCGACTGAGAGTCATAGACTCCCCCCTGGATAGGACGCCAGTCTATCGCAGGGTAAACCCCCAACACAAGGTTGGTACCCCCTTTTACACCTGGGTGGGGTGAGAAAATAGCCGTAAAGTGCCTTTTTCCAAGAGCACAACGCCATAGCCGAAAGCTGGGATCGAACCCGCAACCTTTAGATTACGAGTCCAACACCCTAACCACTAGACTACAGCGGCGGCAATGCAGCCCTTTAGGGTCTCGTGTTTTCAGACTTTAGGGCTGTGTTCAAGCTGCTCCTTGTCTCCGGTTGTTTACCCGTCCTCCCTATCGGTTCTTACATAGGTCAAGTCAAGTCATGTGGGTGAGGACAAGTCCACTGGGCCCTGTGCTCCAGCATCGTGCTGCTGGTGTCTTCACAACCTGCAGTGGACAGACAGATCCATGAGGGTGGAGATGACCTGGGGAAAGAAACCATGAGCAACTGGCTACTACAGATCCATATCACAATATCCATGGCAAAACTTTTTGAGAGGTCACTGAAATGTTTTGTTTTTTTAATTTTTACAATGATTATGGTTTTTTATTATCTACACTTAGTTCCATGATCCTGTCTTTTTATTGTCTATTTTGGCAGATCCTTTGGAAATATGAAAAACGTCTTCTGACGCGAGTGCAAGATGTCCTACCAAAAGGTCTTTTGACATGTGTGTTCGTAAGATAATCCAGTTGTTTTTTTTTAATCGTCTGACGTATGTGTAAGATGTTCTATGAAAAGGTCTTCTGGCGTGTGTGCAAGAAATAAAATGAAAATAGAATAAAATTAAATAGAAAACCAATATGGTACAGATCATAGACTACAGCCATGAGCACCTCATTGCCTTCTATCTAGGATTGTGGTTTTAGCGTTAAAAATTAAATTATATGAAGAGAAATATTGCGCTGGCAACCTGGGTTCGATTCCTGGTCGAGGGGATTTTTCTCCTGGAGTTAACATCAGTGCTGACTCCACCCTCCCCAAAAGTCCTTCCGATGAGATTATAAACCGAGGCCCCGTGTGGGAACGCACGCAGATATCTTGCGCACACGTTAAATCCTGTTTCGCTTTTCGCAAGAGTAGGCCATCGTGTGCCGGTGGTAAAAGATGACAAGATTTACAAAACAGCATACACACGGGGACTGGATGTAAAAAAGCACACGAGTGCTTAATCCATTATCCTCGATATAAAAGAATAAATAAAATTTAAAAAATACATTAGCATGCATTATAGATATCCCTCCCTCAGTTGAAGCAATTTTTTTTCTTCAAAAAATGTTTTTGATCTCTCATTTCCCAGTACTCATTTTCGACAGAGATTCTTACGTTAGCTTTCAGACATTTTTTTTTGTAACGAACACGTTTTAGGATAAAGGACATAGTGTCTTAACACGATTTTTCAAAGACAAACTTTACAACTGTGGGAAATCTAACCAATAATTATACTTGTGGTAGTAAATGAACAACAGCACTTCTCTGATGTAAAAGTTAGGTCATGCACTACTGTATCACAACCAAAACAAAATGAAAAATGGGTTTACATTTATGAGATTGCCCAGATTGTTTCTTTACCCTTTTAAAATAATTCTCAGCTACTCTTTACTTATTTTTTCTTTTATGTCAAGGATAATGAAATAAGCACTCGTACTTTTTTTTACATCCAGTCGCGTGTGTATGCAGTTTTTGTAAATTTTCTTCGGCACTGTCTGCTGTAAGAAATACGTGTACCTTTTTAAATGCCGTTTCAGAAACACGTCCAGTAACTGAAATAAAACTACAAGTAACCATATGAAAAAAAATATGGTGGATATTTTTTTTCCTTTTTTTTTTTTTTTTTTTTACAGAATTGAGAAGACATTTTTTCCCCGTAAGCTACACCACGTTGTTTTACATACCTTTTCTCTGGAATCTGTGGCCATGATGATGGTAGGGAAGGGAGACTGAAGAGCATAGTGCTGATCTTCCTCCCTCAGGGGATGCTGCTGCAGGCATTTCATGTTGAGGTTTGTCTGGTCCTTGATGTTGAGGTTTGTGTGGCCCTTGATGTTGAAGTTTGTCTGTTCCGTGTTGACGTTTGTCTGGTCCTTGATGTTGAGGTTTGTGTGACCCTTGATGTTGAGGTTTGTCTGTTCCGTGTTGAGGTTTGTGTGGTCCTTGATGTTGAGTTTGTGTGGTCCTTGATGTTGAGGTTTGTGTGTCTATGTTGAGGTTTGTGTGGTCTATGTTGAGGTTTGTGTGGTCCTTGATGTTGAGGTGTTGGGTCTATGTGAAGTTTGTGTGGTCCTTGATGTTGAAGTTTGTGTGGTCTATGTTGAGGTTTGTGTGGTCCTTGATGTTGAGGTTTGTCTGGTCCTTCTTGTTGCAAACCCAACTCTTCCTCTGGTGTCTGTGATGTCAGCCTCCCTCAGCTGCCATGGCAGGTCGCCTGGCCACCAAGTTTTACCTGAACAAAAAAAACCACGTAAGTTCATAAGGTAGGTGAAAAATTATACAGCGATATATTTTTTTAAATCTCAAAGTATGAAAATTTACACCCATGTTATAAACGACAGTTTTACTCGTTTCTATCCTAAAGCAGTGTAAAATAACTTCACAACTGAACTGATTTCAAATAAATTGAAAATTGAATTGAATACCACTTCCAGTCACAGCATATTTATCTGCGGGCAATTTGGGCTTCTCTCTCAGGGGTGAGTGCGTTGCCACAAGAGCAGTACCACTCCAAAAAATGTCCTTTTTTTAAAAGTGTATTAGTTTCCCTATGAGAAGGGCTTTATTCTACAGAATTTTGCTGGAGATCTCTTTCTTGGTGTCGTGGGTTCTTTTACGTGCGCTGAATGTGTGCTGCATGCAGGATCTTGTTCACCATCTGTTCTGAAAGACTTGTATGCAGGCCACCACTCACAGTCTAGTGGACAGGATAAAGTTTCGGGCAATAAACGGGGATCAATCTCTAGACCATCGATCCTCCCAATTACCAGTAATGGATAACATTAATGACATCATTGATAGGAGCTGTAGTAAAAGATTCATATCCTCCAGTCTCTTTAACACACGAATAATGACATGCAACGTTTTTATATTCAGATATCAAATTATTTACGTATTTACTTATTGTCCACATTTTTCTGTCAAGATAAAGCCAAACCCAACTCATAAATGTACAGTCAAGCAAACTTAACTGGGCTGACAAAAATGTTTAATATCAGCAAGTGCAAAAATTAACTACAATAACAACAACACGTTAAAACTTGTTCCGTCTTCCGGAAGAGTAGGCCGTTCTGTGGCGTTAGGAACGGATGATATTAAAAAAAATATATATATAAAAACCGCATACACACAGGTGTGTTTAGACATCATTCTTGAAGTCGGAAACCGACAACCTTAGAGGTGAGCAAATATGGTCGCATATGCAAAAGTTCATCTTCAGTCAACCTCGGAGCGTGAACCTCGGAACGAAAAAAAATTGTAAAGATGATAAAATTCACAATTACCACAGGCAAAAACCACATCGTTCCATTTGACATTATTGTCAGTTCTCTTGTGATCACATCAAAACTGCTCTGCTAAAACTTTCAGCAAGAAAATGCATAAACATGTCCTAAAACACAAGATGTCCATTTGCACCTGTTGATGTAAAGATGCTTGCCTGCCTACCATTTAATATTAGGATCGTTTATCCAAAATATCTATCTTTGTCTATTTCTCAATTCTACAGCACTATTTGACAATATTGAAAAAGAAAAAAAATCAGCTGTAGGAAGAAGGGGAGCATCACGACATCTTTCCCATTTCAAGCATTAACATAATTATGAGTAAGGGTTTACGCTTTTTTTTTAGGGGGGGAGGGGGGTTGGGGAGGGGTTAAGATCTTAAGGTCACACTAAAAACCTTCCCTTAACATCTTGCTTTAACGTCCTAATCAAAAACAATCTTGCCTTGAAAGTCTGGATGTGTGTGTGTGTGTGTGTGTGTGTGTGTGTGTGTGTGTGTGTGTGTGTGTGTGTGTGTGTGTGTGTGTGTGTGTGTTGAAGGATGCGTATTCGTGACAGTACCAAACCATTTTGGTTCACGACACAGCTGTATCAGTTTTCAAAACCACGTAATAGGCCTGGTTGGTTTATGACACAACTACACTAGATCAGACTCTCAGCCCTGGTCCTTGTGAATACGCCAAATCACTCACTCGCTGCACTCAAGATTAACATTTCTTGGCAGCAGTTGTCATGAAATTCACAATGCAGGGATTTCCCCCTAAGTTTTAAAATAAATAAGGAAGATTAAAGGCCCGAAACACTTGTTTGAAGGGGGCTTCTCCTCTGAGGACTCTGCTGCCATGCTCTACGCGAGTTTCTTACCACTATCGATACCTAATGGCCTACTTACTAAGTAGCTACTTCTAAATAAAAATTACTCACCAATGCTGCTCTTCATCATAGTCTTTCTATAAAAAAGACAAAGGCAAAAACCATGATGTTCAAAATCCCACATTTTGCTTTCCCAGCTGTTCAAGTGGTCCACACCGCTTGCAGATGTCAGGCCCTTTGAAATGGCAAGAGAAAAAAAAGAAAAGAAAGAAACAAATCAACTCACCGGAACTCGCAACAGAGACACGATTTGCACGTGTGTGTTGTGTCGCTAAATGTGTTTTCTGTCCCTAGCTGGAGTAAGACCTTCAATTGCAAAAACCTGGTCTTAACAATGTGACTGGATTTTTATTTCTAAACTGCCAGGCGCTTCGTTTTCTATCAATACACTTGAAAAACCCACCCAAAATGATGGCCATAAAAAGATACTTCATATAAGATAAAAGCTATGTTGAGACTGCAAACTCAAAAAGTAGTAGCAGTAGCAGTAGTAGTCTTTAATTTTACGTCCTCCCACATAAAGTGATACCGTGAGGTGGATGGGGGGAGGGGGGGGGGGGGACAAATTAATTAATTAAAAATAAATAAATAAAAACATAACAACAAATGTAGAAGAAAAAAAAACCTGATTAAAATGCGAAAATATGAATGAAAATTGAAATATTGATAAAAACCAAGAGAGAAAGGGAGACAGAGAATGGTGGGGGAATGGTGCCGATTTTTCTTTTTTTAAAGACAGACAGGCAGACATACCGACAGCTAGACAGCCAGACTAGCCAACCAGCAAGCCAGCCAGACAGCCTAGACAGACTAGACAAACGGTAAAATTAGTTTTAAAACATTGTACATGTCAACCCGAAGCTAAGATGTAGCAGCTGCTGCGAGCAGACAATGGAGAAATGACAATAAAACACACACACACACAAAAAAAAACAACACAAAAAATACAATAAAAAACTAAAATTAAAAAAAACAGAAACAAAATACAATACAATAAAACACTAAAAAAAATAAACCAGAAACAAAATACAATACAATAAAACCCAGCAAAACAAAGGACACCAAGCAACCCGACCATCTGGAGCTTTTAATTGAACCCCACTTTCATTTAGAGGTCGTTTTGCCTATGAATGACGCAACAGCCTGAACAACAATTAATTAATTAATTAAAATATATATCTCTCTCAACAAAGCACTGGCCTATCATCCACCCCCTACCTACCCCTAACCCCCACCCCTTAACAGACTCTTCCACCCGCCAGGGCCTAGTGGTCAGAACATTGCGCTTGCAATTCGAGGACCGGGTTCGATTCCCTGTCGAGGGGATTTTTTCTCTCTGAAGTTAACATCAGTGCTGACTCCACTCTCCCAAAAAGTCCTTAGCATGAGACTATAAACCGAGGCCCTGTGTGCGATTCTGTTCTGCTTTTCGTAAAAGTAGGCCATCGTGTGCCGGTGGGAACAGACGACAAGATTTACAAAACTGCATACCCACGGGGATTGGATGTAGAAAAAGAAAAGAAGCATATGGATGCTTACTCCATTATCCTCGATAAAAAAAGAATTAAAAATAAAAAGAACAAAAAAGAAAATCCCGCCTCCCTCTCATTCCCGCCTTAATTTATTAAACCTACTTCTCCACTCACCCCCCCCCCCCCCCCCCCCTATTCAACACAGACTCAAGACTCCTCAAGGAGTTAACGGGAGAAGTCCTATCAAGTTTGATCTGAGGGGTTCGAAGCCAGTTGTTTATGTTGCCAGTCTTACCGCTGACAAAATGGTGATGTTCGTTCGTTCGTTTCCATTGCGTGTCGGTGGCACGCCATCATCGTTAGCTGCTGGTTACTTTGTTGCTATTTTTTTCCCCCTAAAACTTAAAAAATTTTTTGGCGTAGCCTACATGTGAGCAAAGTGTGCTTGGGGGGCGTGCATGCACACGCAAGCGCACAGAGAGAGAGAGAGAGAGAGAGAGAGAGGTATGCGCGGGCGTGCATGTGTAGAAGGCTGTTTTTGTTGTTTCCTGGGGTGGAGTGGGGGTGGGGGTTGTTTGTTCTTTTTTATGTTTTGCTGTTATTGTTTTGTTTTGTTTGATTTTTTAAAAAAATTATTCTTTTTTTTTTTTTTTTTTTGGGGGGGGGGGGGATACTTTGCTTTTATTTGTTTCGAAAATCATCTGTAAATCTCTGATCCAATGAAATTCCAGTTTCTACCCAAATCCTGATGCCCGGTCACTATAACCATGGAAAGACTGCTTCATAAATCAATCTGTATGGACAACAGATTTCTGTTTTCATTCCTGCCTAGAGCTCCAAGGTTCCCTCACCAACGGTGACATTTTGTGTACGCCACCATTCTTGCCCTCCACGAAAGGTAGCCGCATTCCGACTCCGGGATAAAGACGAGGTATGATTTTTCAAGCATAAAATCATATTCCTGAAAGTTTGACAATAAAACAGATCTCTGGAATTATATTCCTGAAAGTTTGACAATAAAACAGATCTCTGGAATTATATACCTGAAAGTTTGACAATAAAACAGATCTGTGGAATTATATACCTGAAAGTTAGACCATGAAACAGATTTCTGGAATTATATACCTGAAAGTTAGACCATGAAACAGTTTCTGGAATTATATACCTGAAAGTTAGACAATAAAAACATCTCGGGAATTATTTTACCTGAAATTAGACCATGAAACAGATTTCTGGAATTATATACCTGAAATGTTACACCATGAAACAGATTTCTGGAATTATATACTGAAAGTTAGACCATGAAACAGATCTCTGGAATTATATACCTGAAAGTTACACCATGAAACAGATTTCTGGAATCTGATTACTTCTTGCCTTCATGAAAACAAGGATTGTGTTCAGATTTATTGATCATAATTGTTAAACCACCCCCAAAATAAATAGTTCTGTTGGCAGTTTATCCAAATCATCTTCACCTTGATACTCTCACTTTTCACAATACACTAAGTGTGTAGTCTTACTTTGAGTTGTGGTCTGGGTGCTAGTCTTTCAGACGAGATGATAAACCGAGGTCCTGTGTGTTACACGTAATTTTTTAGAGCATGTAAAAGAACCCAAGGCAACAAGAGAGTTGTCCCTGGCCAAAATTCTGTGGAAAAAAAGCCACTCTGAAAGGGAAACAAATACAGCTCTGCAAACAAGAAAAGAAAAAAAAAGGGTGGCGCTGCTCATGTGGCTACGCGCTCTATCTGGGGAGAGCAACCTGAATTTCACTCTGCTGTGACTTAAAGTGGTATGAAATGAAAAAAAAAAGAAAAACAAAAAACCGACATAGATATTGGTGCTGTCTTTAAGGAACTTGCTACTCTAATATTCAGTACCACTCCACACACACACACATACTAGCCACACTTCAGAGACACTCACAATCACCACTCATGAGCCGATAGTCATGGTAACTGTTACACCTTTTAATTGTAGTCTTTCATTTCGATGCCAAGAAATTTCTGAACCAAAGGTCAGTTCAAAATATTTGAAACAGTAACTGACATCAAAGTTCCACCTACAGAGAACTGTACATATCTTTGTCTACAGCCATTGATTAACACACTGACCAAAACATTTCTATATTTTTTATTTTTATATATATATATACGTTTTTTTCAAAGTATTACATTGATAATTCTCCTTTGTGGACAATTTTTATCATAAGGACAAGCAGACAACACATATGCCTGCCTAAGAATGAAAATCAACACATACATGCACGCACGCACGCGCCGCACGCAGCGCACACACACACCACACGCACACACACAGTGTACACACATTCTCATATGAACAAACACTCCAAGCATAAATGAACATTCTAGGTAAATTCAAATGAATTAAAATACATCAATATACTGAAAATATTCCCTCATACATGCATGCTAGTCGTTATCACAGACACACATCCCTCGCACATATATAATATATACAACTTCTGTCACACAGGCATACAATCATAACAAGATTCTACATTGAAACAAACACACATTCACAATTAATACCCACGTCCCGCTCATTCTCTCTAGGCCTTTTACATGAACACAAGTGTTACACCAGCATACAGGTTACAGCCATCTTTTTTTTTTCTTTTTTTTTTTTTTTTAAAAGAAAGATCAAGCACTGTCATAAAAAAGACTGACTGATAGTACCATATGTAATTTGTCTTCAATGGCAAGTACAGCCTTAGCTGCAAAAAAATGTGTAGTTTACCATTAAATATTCTACGATCGTTATACACCCTCTCTCATCAGCGACAATAGTCTTGTCTGTTCATTCTGTGTGCAGCCCAGCCGACTGCGGGGGCCCATATTAGGGCTAAAATATATATAGCACTAATTTCTTCTCTACAGCGTCATGATTTGCAAACTCTATTCACACAAATTTTCAAAACAAGAAAAAGATTCAAACAGTCCATTTACAAACATGTCATACCTCCGAACTCAAGGAAAACACTTTTTGAGTTCTTTCAAACAAATGCGTCAAGATTGAATATTAGCTCTGAACAAATATATAGTTATTCTTCAGCTCCACATAGGAATATTTTTTTGTTACAGCTTAATTTGTCCTTGAAAACACCCCCAACCCATGACCTCTGACTTTTTCACACTAGCTGAAGACAGTGACCACAACAAAACTAATACACCGTATTTCATGTATCTTTCATGTATCGATCATCTGTAAAAATTTGATGCTTAAAAGAACACACTGGCAAGTAGGATGAAAAGAAGTTCAAATTTCCTCAAGTAAAAATTGCTTCAAGGATACATAAAATACACCACCCCAGATCTAAAAACAAACACACAATCACACATACAAAAAAAGAAAAAAAAAGAAAAGAGAAAGATATATGTTCTAAACATATGCCTCAACACAAAAGTGAACGAAATGAACACCATATCATCCCCACAATTATGCACTTGCAAAGGAATCATTCTAATATACTCCATACATTTTTGTTTTACATCAGGCTGAACGAGTCATTATAAGAAAAATGATTACCATAATCATAATTAACCCCCCCCCCCCCCCCCCCCAATATGAACTCATTCACCACAATGCCAGCTATGTATAAAAACTTTAAAATTATCCTTAAAAAAAAAAAAAAACACCACTAAGCAAGGTTCAGTTCAAGGGAAACTACTTTATCATTTTTCTATCTAGAGTTCTTTCCCATTGACCACAGATCCAAAGAACAAAGTTTTACACAACTATGTCAGTCCCATTCTGTCCAGTACTATGACTTCTTTTTGTTTTGTTTTGGTAGTGTATACACTAATATATGATGTCAAACAGACTCTGAAAGCCCTGGAACATGCATTGGTGTGAAATCATCTCAACTTCCCTGGTGGATCTGGCTATTGATAGAAAAATCAATGCCTTGTAAAATAGAATTTAATAAAGATTTGTTACAGAATTTTTCTTTGTCCAGTATTCAGTGGTAAAATTTGAACAGTCTAAAAAAAATCAAATCAAAAGCACATGGGAACACATAAGTTTGTATATTTTTATAAGAAATAAAAAATGGTCTAATGATATAACATGTATGATTTTATGCAAGCAGTTTAGTGTACTTTTTTTTTTCTTTTTTTTTTTTTTTTTTACAATACAGCCAGAACTGTTCTTTGAGGCAGAATGCACAGGCAAATTCTACTGCAATTTTGATGATTCAAATGGGTAAAAGCTAGAACAAGCTGGACGAGGCTAGTTTTCTAACAAAAAACATAACCCTATACAATCACCTTTACATCTTTTCCAGTAATCACCACATTGGATTTCTTTCTTTTTCTAAGGTTTAAAAAAGTGAAAACTAAAAAAAAAAAAAAAAAAAAAATTCTATTTCACCAAAAAAAAAAAAAAAAAAAAAAAAAAAAAAAGAGGAAAAATTATCAAAAGCAAAATTCATATTTATCATCATGCTCGAACTTTCGAATTTAGATTGCCCTGTTATTAAATTAAAATTTGTTCCATGATATAAAGTTAAAGGAGCCACAGCTACAATAAGAGGCAGAAGATGATCTTGACGAAAAAGAACAAAAAGAAGAGCAAACAGAAGACAGACAGAAAAAAGAGCAAGAGAAGAAAAAAAAAGAAGAGACACAAACAGAAGAGAAAAAGAAGAACAAACAAAAAAAAGAGCAACACAAGACAAAAAAGAGAGCATACACAAGATAAAAAAAGAAGAGCAACACAAGACAAAAAAGAGAACACAATAATTGAGAGAAAATAAGTAGTCAGGAAAGACAAGCGCAAGAAGAAGAATCAGAAGACAAAAAGAAGAATCAGAAACAAAGAAGAACAAAAAGAACAAACAGAAGAGCAAACAGAAAACAAAAAAAAAAGAGCAAAAAATCAGATATCAACAAATCAAAAAAGAAATTGTCCTGGCAGGTTTCTCTGTGTGAAATGCAGGTAGAGAGGCCTGCATGCTGTGACTGG
The DNA here is from genome assembly GCA_030674155.1 of Stramonita haemastoma. Lineage (NCBI taxonomy): Eukaryota > Metazoa > Mollusca > Gastropoda > Neogastropoda > Muricidae > Stramonita > Stramonita haemastoma. The sequence goes on along the minus strand of CM060338.1, from coordinate 34,663,187 downwards.
GAGCGCGGTAAACAACTTGGTCATGGATCAGCTTCTGCATACAATGGCCGGCCAATGTCACACTTTTACTGTACATGTTTTTTGCACTTTACCTTAAAGGTTACCAACACCATCACACTGTTACTGTTCACGTTTTTTTGCACTTTACCTTGAAGGTTACCAACACCATATTATCTGAGCTTTTATTTCGTCCGCTTAATTTCAGATCACATAATGGGGGTATGTGACCTTTTAAGCCCAAAGTAAGTGATACGAAATGACACATTTCCAGGTGAAAGAGAAAAAAAAAAAGGGAGAGTTATGGGGAGAAAGGTTTATTCTATATTACATTTCTTTGTTTGCTGTTTCTAGGTTGTTGGGGTGGGGTTGTTTTTATTTCTTTTTTTCCTGTGTGTGTCAACAAAAAGCTTTACTTTAAAACACAGGTCCACAAATGTTCATAGTCTGACCACGTGAATTCCAACAAAAGCATCTTACCTCACTTAAGATTTTTTTTTAATTTTAATAGAGTCAGTATGGACTTTCTTTCTCACCTTCTAGCTATACAACAAAGTCTTACTCCATCTTCAAAAGAAAAAATTAAGGGAAAAAAAACCAAACATTACAAACAAACAACAATAAAAAGGAGGCAAATTGATGCTGTAAGCTTAAATGAAAAATGTAGATGTATAGAAAAACAAAGCCGCTTGACATGAAAAAAAAAGAACTGTAATTACCCAACTTACAGCAAGCTTTGACAGCTCCTGTAGTTTTAAAAACAGTACTGGCCTTGAATTTGGTGGTAAGCAATGCCCATAAAAAAAGGAGACGAGAGAAGAGAGAGAGAGAGAGAGAGAGAGAGAGAGAGAGAGAGAGAGAGAGAGGACCTGCTTAAAAAAAAAAACACCCAAAAAACCCAAACAGAACCACAGCAACAATTTTTTTTAAAACCTAAACTAAAAGATCTCTCTCTCTCTCTCTCTCTCTCTCTCTCACTACACACCACACACCACACACACACTACCACACACAACACACACAACCACACAAACACACACACACACACACACACACACACAGAGTGACAGACACTAATCAATCACAGGCCTACAGTACCCTGCTATTACTTTTAACAGACTTGCCAAATCACAACCACGGCATCTAGCAGTCAGCATCAAGTAACCAACATAAAGTCACACTGCTAGTTCAACAGTTTTCCTTCCTCTAGCCCCCCCCCCCCCCACCCCAACCTGAGTCCAGGGTTGGGCAAGTGTGGATGTCTCTCTTAAGCATGTCAAAGTCCTGGCACTGTGGCAGTTAAGGGGCTTAGTTAAAGTCTGTCCCGAGCCTAAGGCTCATCAGGCCGGTGCTTATCCCGGTTTCTGTGGCGTTAAGCGACTGCGAGTCATAGACTCCCCCCTGGATAGGACACCAGTCTATCGCAGGGTTAACCCCCAACACAAGGTTGGTACCCCCTTTTACACCTGGGTGGGGTGAGAAAATAGCCGTAAAGTGCCTTTTCCAAGGGCACAACACCATAGCCAAAAGCTGGGATCGAACCCGCAACCTTTAGATTACGAGTCCAACGCCCTAACCACTAGACTACAGAGGTGGCAGTTAAGGGGCTAGTCACAGCAAATCAGTGGCAGCAAAACCTGAATTCTTGGCCCAAGTCAAAAGCTTTGCCAACTATTAATGTATACATGTAAGCTAAGTGCCAAGGCCTACATTTTAAAATTTACTGTTGTTATTATTATGTTACTTCCCCGTGGGGATGCCAGGGGGCCTGTCAGTACAAATAACATCCCCATCTTCTGGAAATTTGTTCTAAGAATTCCCTCTTTTCTATCACCAATGGCCAATTTGCAGTAAAATCAAGTTGTATAATTTATATTTCGAAAAATTATTTTTTAATCAGGTGAGTCTATCAAATCTGTCTAAATGGGAATTGAAAGCGGTTGAATTTTACTCTGATACTTTGTGTATACATCATGTATAGAATACAAAAGCTAAAAATGGTATAATTTATACACCGAAATGTTCTATTTTAAAGGTTGGTGACAATTTTTCACTGTTCCTCTAAAAGAGTCTAGTGACTTGTTTTCCTGTGCAATGTCACATATAGTGGGGTATTTGAAAAGAGTCAAACATGCAAACTTCTCACTAGGGAATACTTAACCATCTCATGATTTACATTATTTTCTGGGATGATGAATGTGTCCTGAAGGCTATTCTGGGTGACCCCCAGGGTGTTAAGATGGGGAATGTGCGACTACATAATCAACATACCCTACTCTCTCTTTTTTTATGGAAATGCATAATATGTATGCATGGGTGCCAATAATGCACACATAATTGCAGACACATATATGCATGCCAGCATGTGTGTGTGTGTGTATGTGTGTGTGCATGTACACACAAACATACACACATACATACAGCACTTTCAGGCACAGTAAGCTTTTCATTAGAAACTTGTGTCACTGCGGCTTGAAAATTTTACACACACACACACACACACGCTGATCAAGTCCTACACACACAAATGTTAAGCACATCATTTTAAGGCTAGTCATTAACTGTACACTTTGCTTTACTCCTCTTAGTGGTATATAACTTTTACCTATCAAAAACACAAAAATAAACATGCAAACAATAAAATCATCCAGTAAGCTATGTCCTCAATAAACAACCAGTTAACTTTACGAATATAAATTTTTTTCAACAAGGTTAGGCTTTGCAATCAATACAACACAACGTAAAAACATAATATGCCCTATTAAAAACACAGGACCATCACCTGCACGAAATGGCTGCTAGACAAAATAAATCAGCTGAGTTTTAATACTTCTGTTTTTAATCAATCTTCACCCACCTCTACAACAGTCTAGGAAATTGGACAATTGTGGTAGAGGAAGAACAATTAAAAAAAAAAAAAAAACAAACATATCATACCCTCAAACAGACTAAACGGTTTGAATCTCATCAACAGCTAAAAACAAATGTCCTGCCTCCCTCATCAGACCTGCTTCAGTGGTGGTGGTCTGAGAACTAGTCTTTCTGGGATGAAATGACAACAAACAGGACTGAATTGCATATAACCAGCAGTAAATGCGGGCCAACAACAATGTAAAAAAAGAAAAAAAAGAACCAAGAAAATGGACAAAGAGCTGTTCCTGGCCAAAGTCTGTGGGTAAGTCCACTCTCGTGTGTAACCAATTACAAGGACACTAAGGAGAATAAAGGACAGGAAAAAAAGGACCAATCCCCCTCCCCCCCCAATAAAAAAAAAAAAGGATTGCTTTTACTCTTCTTGCTCTCTAGTCCTGCCAATCATCAAAGCAATATCTAGGCTAAAATAAATTTTGAAGGGAAAAAAAAAAAAAGCAAATCTGTACATGACCAAGTCAACACAACAGTCCTATGACCAAAGTGTAGGAAAGCAAAGGTGGTATTCAAAAGTCATTCTGGCAAGGCAGAGAAGATGTCAAGTTCTGCAGCTTTTGTTCTCCGCATACTGTACTGTTTCTACTCTTGGCTTTCAACAATTAAAGCACTTTTGTGGCTTCATTTGCACCACCACTGGTGTTCAATTAACAGCATGAAAAAAAACCCCCCCCCCCCCCCAAAAAACACAACAAAAACAATAACCCCCCCCTCCCCCCAAAAAAAAAATGTACCCCCTCCCCTAAACAACCAAAAACGAACCCTCCAAAATACCACCTCCCCAAAAAACAACAAAGAAAAACCCAAATTACCACCACCCCTCCCCCCCCCTACCACCCCCCCCCTCCACCACCACCACCACACCCCACCCCTGACAATAAAATTTGACCAACTTCTGCATCCATAACTGATTTTAAGGCCAAGAAAACATGCAGGACTTAAAAAAAGCAGATCAGCTTCGTTCTACCTCTACATCACGAACACTGATGAAAAAGTAAACATCCCGCAGACGAAAAAGTAAACATCCACCCACTTTCTAAATGAAACAGTCACAGAGAATCACTGGTTTTTATCAAATCAATACACAACGTAATGTGTGCATGCATACTTTAGACTAGTTTAGTGTTTTTTAAAAGAATTCTGTCATTTGTTCCTACCAGCACAAATGACCTACTCTTCAAAAAGGCGGAACAGGTTTCTGACGTGTAAAATATTCTGCAAGCATTCACACACACTGACACAGGGTCTCGGTTTACAGTCATCGAATGACTTCACTTCAGTTCAATTTTTTTCCCTTAAACTGGGAAGAAAGAGAAAGGCTGGGAATGGAACCCAGAACCTCACAGTTTACGTGTTGGGCAGGTGAATGTCTGCGATGGTACTGGAACCATTCATATCGATCACTGCCTTTCCAATGGACTTTCCAGTGGCGTGGAGAGGGGGTTCTGCTGCATGGGTAACAGTTTGCCCTCCATACTTACTTACCCAGGCTTTGCGCTCTAAAGACTAGAGCGCAACTCCATAGTCTTCCGAGACTGATGGGTGCCTACTACTACTATTACTATCATTATTATTATTATATTATTATCATCATACTCTACTTCTGATTTCATCATGTACCACTGTTTTCAAAAGCCTTTTTTAAAATTTTTCATACAGACTTGAGTATATGCCTTGATCAAAATGAACACACATCAGTGATACATTCTTCACCTTGAGCAGAAACATCAACACTGTATGACAAAACACAGCCATGGTAAGTCACTGAATATGGCTAACATGATTAAAACACAAAGCTCTGCCTCTTACAAACATAACCAACATGACAAAAATAAAATCAACATTAACATCCCTAAAAGTGATTTTTCGCAAATAAAAAATGAACACAATCACAGTAAAAGTAAACAAGATGCATGCCACGAATGAACAAGACCATTAACTTATACTGATCATTCACATAACCTCAACAAAATAGTGATAGACGTTGCAGATTTTCATCATTATAAAAAAAAAAAGAAGAAATAACTGAAACTTGATCACAGCTTTAGAGTAAAACTGTTGACAAAACAATAACAAAAAAAAATGAACACAAAAATTATACATGAAACTGACCTCCACTGAACAACTGTAACAGGAGAAAGAGGAGAGAGAGAGAGAGAGAGAGAGAGAGAGAGAGAGAGAGAGAGAGAGAGAGAGAGAGAGAGAGAGAGAGACAGAGAGAGACAGAGAGAGACAGAGACAGAGAGAGACAGAGAATGAGAGGGTGAGAGAGAGAGACAGAGAGGGAGGGAGGGAGACAGAAGAAATAGGTTAGGAGGCCTTATCAGATAAAACGTTCTAATGTCCAATTCAGGAAACAGATATGAGACAGATGTTTGCGGTGAACGAGTTGAAAAAGGGTCAGCAGTATCTTTTAAAAAAAAAAAACTTTTTATAAATCAAAACAAAAGAGACAACAAAAAAACCAAATCTTGATGTAGTGATTGTTAGTCTAAGTTCTCTAACTGTATGAAGGTAGGAGGATTAGCTTGTAGGCTGGAACATGAGACAGGTAATCAGATGATAACGGAGGTCCAGATTTCTGGTATGCTATTCAAAGGGAATTTCATTTTCTTTTTAGTATTGACTCTATTTCCCTCAACGTACTTTGGCTGAAAATACTTATAAATAAACTTAAGTCCCATGTGTGAATGCTTACAAAGACATTACGCACCTGTAAAAAACCCTATCCATTTTTTAAGAAGAGAAAGAAGAACAGTTGGCCAGCTATGATCTGTGGAATGGATGACACGTACACACCCAGCATGCATTCTGCTACATAGAAAAGGACAAGCTCCCCATCAGGTTCAATATCCCCATGACTCAACGCAATGCCCCAACAACTTTTCTAGGAGTTTTGAGAAGTCACATCAAGTCAAGTGTAATGGGTGAGCAAGTCAAGTCAAGTCAAGTCAAGTCAAGTCTGCTGTAAAGTGTAATGGGTGGACAAAGGTCTCTTGTTCTCAATGTTGTGACACCACAGCCAGAAAAAAAACAACCCCAAAACAGGTTGAACATAGCGACTGCGAACACAATACAACTTTCACACCTTGCATTAATTGACATGTTTACGCTTAGGAGTCCTGCAGCAGCTTATAATAAATGTTCTAATGATAAAAAGAGCATGGTACTATAAGTCTGTACTGATTTACCTGTGAATCATAATAGTGAACAGATTTATGATCAAGAGCATGGTGCTGTATGTCTGTACTGATTTACCTGTGAATCATAATAGTGAACAGATTTATGATCAAGAGCATGGTGCTGTACGTCTGTACTGATTTACCTGTGAATCATAATAGTGAACAGATTTATGATCAAGAGCATGGTGCTGTACGTCTGTACTGATTTACCTGTGAATCATAATAGTGAACAGATTCATGATCAAGAGCATGGTACTACACGTCTGTCCTGATTTACCTGTGAATCATCAAAGTGAACAGATGTTAAATCAAAGAAAACTCTCCACCTAGTCCAAAGCTCCTAGAGCAGACACTGAAAGCTGTTGTCATCACCTAAACTTTCTGTCCCATTTGATATAGATAGATCTCTGATTAATTACTGGACTGAAAAAAAACTATATAATGGTAATATTCATAAAAGGTAAACAGTCAGTCTAATTAATATACCGGGAACAAATCTTATCCACAAAAGACACAACCCATGACAAACATGAAAACTGGTTGTATTTGTGCCAGGTGCTTGCGTATTACTGGACTGGCAATCCTGCATGAAATGAAACTGTGACTAAAGCGCAGCCTTGATTTTCAATTGCAAGACCATACTATACAATACTAAAGAGTTTTTATTCACATTGACACCAGTGACTGATTCAAATTACTGATTCAAGAGAAATTTGACGAGTCTGACAGGTGGCTAGTACACGCAATTTGAAAAAAAAAAATTCAAAATGTTTCCTGCTTTTTATTGTTTTTGCCTTTCTTTCATATTGATCAAGAAAAAACAAACTATCACAAAACCAACAAAAACAAAACAAAACCAACAACAAAACCATAAAGAAAATGGCAGTCATAACTTAAAAAAAAAAAAAAAAAAAAAGCAAACAAAACAACCCTTAAACCCCAAACAAAGCTAGTTTCATTTTCTCCATACTGTAGATTTCATATATATTTTTTAAAAATATAATCCACACTACTGCGACTGAAACTTAAAAGAGTAGGCTATTGCACAGACTTTCTAAGCAGTATGACACACAATGAAAAGAGAGCCAATGTCACAGAATTAGCCACACTAATTTTAAATAACAGTTTGTCTTGCATGAAAACAGTCAGAAAAAAATTAAGAAAAACAAAAATAGTATAATTGGTAATCAAATTACAACTCTCTTATTGCACCCCCCCCCCCCCCCCCCCCCCCCTTTTGTGGCTTTAAAAAAAAATTTTTTTTTAACCTTTCTCATTTTTCAAAAAAAACAAAATAACAGAAAAGCAGATAATAAAAACCCCATAAGAACTTCAACTGAAAGAAGAAACCACACACTACTCCTTGGTCAAAGGACGTAAGAAAGATCTTCCTTTTCTTGTGTGGTCTTCGTCTGTTTATAAAGCAACAGGAGGCAAAACCCAGTATATTACTTATCAGATGGCAACAATTGTTTTTCTTTTCCAATTAAGGTGATGGGTATTATTACTTCAAGAATCAGGTTCAAGTATCTATAAAATGACTCATGGACAACTTTAAAAAAAAACAACAACAAAAAACAGTAGCACAAATGCACAACTCTATTGTTCACCCCTTTGCAGCGCTTTTATGTAATCCTTAAAAGTACAAATCAAATGATTTTGAGTTGTCTTTTTTTGTTGTTGTTTTTTGTTATCCCCTCCCCCCCCTTTTTTTTTTTTCAAACTGTATCAGGCACCAAAGTTTCACCAAAAGACTCATTAGTCTTTTGGATAGAGAACCAATAAGTTTTTTTTTTTTTTTTTTTTTTTTTTTTTTTAATGAAATGACAGCAAACAAAACAAGATGAACAACACAATACTGGCATCACATACATTTCACCACATCGGATTACCAAACTCTCAGTTCTAAGCCAGTGTTCCGTGTTCAAGCACACATATATATATATCATCAAGTTCCTGCATGAAACAGTTCACCAAGAATCCATTCACAAATAACATGGGAGTGTTTGTTTACAAGTTGTTTCTAGGTTCACAAATCCACGCACAGCACTCGAAGTCAAAGGCAGTGTATTGTAACAATCCTTGAAACACAGACATATCCGTCAGAAGATAAATCTCACAGTGCGGAGCAGCTCTGTCCAAAACCATAAGGTTTTATTTTTTTGAGTATCAGAGCCCCAAATCCACACACAATCATCTCCGCTTTGTGTCGCGCACACAATCATTTCCGCTTTGTGTCTCACACACGATCATCTCCGCTTTGTGTCACACACACACACAATCATCTCCGCTTTGTGTGTCACACACGATCATCTCCGCTTTGTGTCACACACACAATCATCTCTGCTTTGTGTGTCACACACGATCATCTCCGCTTTGTGTCACACACACACAATCATCTCCCCTTTGTGTCTCACACACAATCATCTCCGCTTTGTGTCTCAGATCAGTCTCTGCATACTCGCTCCAAACAGAACACCTAGTTTTACCCTTCTTTTTCCTGCTTCCAGCTGCATAAAAACAACAAACAACAACAACAACAACAACAAACCTAGAACACAGCCACAAGAAATGTTTGTGGTAAAAGTAATCAGTCCCTGCTCTGTTTTGCTTGAAGTAACTGTTGCAGCAGCGTAAGAATCATTTAGAAGGGAAACATTATTGTCTTCTACTATTATATACTGCCAATACTGTTGTTGTCGTCACACGTACATGTTTACAAGCTGGTTTACAAGTTACCTACAACTAAGCTAAGATTTGTTCATTGTAGGCTAATGCAACTTTACTTATCTTTTTACGCAAGTCTTCTTCGATGCCTACGGGTGTGGAAACTTCTTCAGGCAAAATGCTTCAACGCCAAGATTTTTGTGTTTTTAAATCACAATTTGTAATGTGATAATTTCATTCTTTTTGTTACCACTATTAACATAATAAGTATAACGAATAAACCCTAATGTTGCGTTAAAAAATCCCCAAAGTGAATTTCCAGCAGTGTCCTGATTTTCTTCACTTGAATATTCTACTGCTGTTTGACTTTTGCAATGGCTAAAGCAAAATTAAAGAAAACAACAACAACAAAAAGATGAAAAAAAACAAACAAACAAACAAAAACACCCACCCCCAAAACCCACAAGAGACATGAACAAGGAGATACGAAGGGATATATTTTTACCATCAAATATGCATGTTAAAGATACCCTAACCTATGTCAGTGTTGGAGAGTTATGGAAACAATAACACACCCAGCATGCAACCTATAATGAAATGAGCTGCTCTGAAGATGGAATGTGTCTGCTGAGGCCAGTGGGCTAACCGCCTGCTAACTCACAGGCACAGGAGAAGACCAGGTCCTCTGCACCTTGAGGGGATGGAGAGAGAGAGAGAGAGAGAGAGAGAGAGAGAGAGAGAGAGAGAGAGAGAGAGAGAGAGAGGAGAGAGAGAGAGAGAGAGAGAGAGAGAGAGAGAGAGAGTGTGTGTGTGTGTGTGTGTGTGTGTGTGTGTGTGTGTGTGTGTGTGTGTGTGTGTGTGTATCTCAACCTTCCTTCAGACAGATAAATCTGTCACTTCTTAATTTTTAGTACCTTTATGGAAATGGCCTTGGGTGGCTTTATACTGAAACTAGTGGAAGTTCCTTAAAACTACTGGCTCTAAAACTGTAACCTGAAGAAACTACACTGTGCTTGTTGCATATACTGGTGAATCTGAGTGAGAGGAGCAGCAATAGAAAAAAATCCCTGGGGCTTGGCAAAGGCACAAGGAGTGACAGAAACCTCTCTCTCATGTACTAATTAGCGTAAGGAATTTATGTGACTCTGCAGATGAAATGGTGGATAATATAATCCGTTAATATTGCAGCGTTTCAAGCTTTTCCTCTGAAACGATAGTCTTTGTTGTTTAAGATTAATACGGTAAATGTTTCACACTGATAAGACTACTGTCGTAATACAACAAGACTGTTGGAATCATAGGGTAAAGCATAATTAAAATGGTTTAATATCATGATGCATAGCTTGTGTAATGTTTAGACTGCAAGTTCACCCAATGACACAATATGGTATCAAATCTTTCCATCAGATAATGATAACAAATCACTTTTGTAAAGCACCATTCCCCATGAATAAGCTCAGAGTGCACCAGCTGCACACACATACATCATGCACCTTGACAGACAACGCATGAACAATCCAGTGCATTGTATTCTACGGTTGCTAGGTTAGAAATTATATCTATCTATAGCGTTGGTGTCAAAGTCTTTGGCATTCCAATACAAACTAAACGGCACATGAAAACAAACAAAAAGCCCCAAAATAACCCCAAACAAACACATGCATACAAAACCCTCAAGCTGTTTTCTTGCTGTATGAATCCTATATTGGCACACATTGCATAGATGCAATGCTATGCTGACAGGTTCCCCTCCACTATCAATTAATATACAGATCAGACCTCAATTCCCATCTGCTTTCAGCCATAATCTGATTTTGTCATCACTTGTGAACACTGCAAACACTCGTAAAGCATCAGGACTAACTTTCTAATTCTACAAACTACTTAACTCTCCTACTACCGCCGGCGGGTTGACCCGCCCGCTTACTACTTGGTCCGCGAAGCCGCGGGCGGGTGTGCCCGCCGAATACCTGGGAACACCCGGTGTCTCCCTTTGCGCTATTTATACACCATGGTCATACACCCTTTATGCCTTTGAGCATGCGCAGTGGCTCCCAAATAGAGTTAGCTGCCGCCATTTGCAATTTTGTCTTCAGTGGATCGATTTTTGTGCTGTTTTTTGCGATTTTACGGCGATGTCATCGAGTGACGAGTTATGGAGGGAAGCCCATCAAGATGGCGACAGCTACAGCGAACTTTTTGGAGGATTTTCTGTGAATAAAACAGTGGAATCTGAACTTATGTGGACTGAAATGGACTTAGAAGCTGCACAGACGATGCAGGAGTTGCAGAGTGGAATCGAAGTGCTGTGTTTACGGACAGTTCGAGTGATGAAGATGACAATGGCAGTGACGTAAATAACGATCTTGCCGAGGGGAACATGTGACTGTTGCTGGTTGAAAATGAAAGAATTATGTGAAAATAGTGGCTCCAGAAACTTAAAAAACGATGCTAGTGACTGGTGAGATGTACAATGTTTTTTTTTTCTCGGTTTTTCACTGACGAAGTGCAAAATAAAATTGGAACTAACCATGATCCGATTTCAATGGCTGTTTGTTCGTCAGCCTGTATGCTTGTTTGCGAGTGTGTTTGCATGTTATTCTAGCATTATCTGATCATTTTTATTTATTTTCCATGCATGCATGTTTGATTTTAGTTTACTTCATCATGATGATTCTTTGCCGCTTGAAGTACTCGTATTAAAAAAAAAAATATTGAGTAACCACCGTCGTCAACAACAACCACAACATCATCACCATCAGCATTCAACAACAACAAGTCACACAAGAGTCAGATGAAGAAGTATGTTTCTTTCTTCAAAACTACACAAGCACAGAAAGTTTCATGCAAATGTGTCTGTATTTCGATTTTTTATGATTTTTTAAAGTCAGTAGGTGTGAAACTGATGGGCACTGGTGAAATTACTTGGTATGCAGTGGTGAGTAAGAGAAATGGAACTCGGTAGTAGGAGAGTTAACAACAGGTATTGCATACATCTGATGTAGTGTATAATACTTAATACCTTAACCCTTTCACTGCTATATTTTGCTCAGGAACATGCTGGACGAAACAGAGAGAGAGCGTTGAAACATGACAAACAGCGATCGTCAACTGAGCATTGCTGGTGACGGTTTCTATGATGAATGCCATTCGTCAACAGCACAGTAAAGAGGTTAATACAATCACTAATATCAGTAAAGCAGTTTTTAAAAAAATATTGTCACTGCTACAGTTCTTTCTGCCCTATTGGTTGCTAACTGTTCCTGAACCAAGAGCTATCAAAAAAAAAAAAAAAGCTTCAGCCTGCATTTGGTTATGTTAGTTTTTGTTAGTCTTCTATCATTGAGTGGATACACTGCCCAGGTTGTCAGAGAAACTGACTTTTATTCAAACACTTAAAACATTTGCACAAAAAAAACCCATTGTTTTAACATAAATCTCTCTATGGACAAATATGTGCATGCACAACTGGCAAAACTGTGTGCGTTTAAGCACAACTAGCGAAACAATGTATGTTTACAAAATGCAAGTCTATTTAGAGTGCGTGTATGATGTGGGTGAGCGTAGTGTGTGTCAAATGTGTTGATTTTTCAATTTGATGTCTCTTCGCCAAAATGTGACTCATTTCATGCATCTCTGTGACTGTGCTCACTTACTTGTTTGCACATGGTGTGTACAAATGTGTGTGAGATGTGTGTATGCATGTAGTTATACATGTATGCATGAGCACTGAGGGTTCCTATGGCACTGCTGATTCCCTACCCTACAGCCTTTCTTTAGAGCTCCTTGGTCTTGCTTCCTTCTCTCCTATCGCCATGAACATGCTGAAAAGAACAACATTCTTTGCGTACTTTAAAACCTATTCTTTGTCTTGCTTCTTTCTCTCCTGTCGCCATGAACACGCTGAAAAGAACGACATTCTTTGCGTACTTTAAAACCTGTCTATTCACTATTTACAGTGTTAGTCTACAAACTCCACAGTTTGACTAACGGCACTAAATTTACCTTCATGAAGCAATGCTGTCATTTAAAAAGTAACAGATCTGATACCACATTGTTAGCTACCATTAACAACGCTATTCAGCAGGTGACTGACTCCTGCTGTAGTAGTAAGGAGACTCCTACAGCAGCAATATGACCAACAAACAAACAAACAAAAAAACCCACATCAAAAAAAAAAACAGCCCTACATCCATCACCACACTATGGAGCTGAGTTGAGTTAAGAGTAGTCTGAGGAGCGAGCATGCTTCCCAGCCTGACTGCGCGTGACTCGGTCCCAGACGAAAGGCAGGGGGTGCCGAGCTTCTGTCTTGGAGGGAGTGGCCTTAGCCCTGCTCTCCTCCGACACCGTCTTGGATTTGGAATCCACCGTTTTGCTCTGCACCTTTTCCGTGGCTGAGCTCACCACGTTCTGTTGCGTCTTCTCCGTTTTTGAAGTGTTCACTTCCAGACACGTCTGCTTCGCCTCGCTCACCGAGCTCTCGCTCACGTTAGAGGCCGAGCGTTTGCGATGAGCGCTGAACTTTTTATGCTTGTACATGAACAGATCTGCGTTCTCGTCTGCGTCTAGAGAGGAGTTGGATGACCCACCGACAGACGCGGAGTTAAACTTGCTGTTCTCGTCCACAGGGGGAAACTGTTTGCTGTCTGTGTCCACTTTACTACTACTGTCCTTGTTGTCTGTGTTGGGTCTGGCGGGTTCTACACCCTCTGAAGACCCCGACTTGGGGGAATCCACAGAAGATTCCGTTTTCCCCCCTTCTGCCTTGCCCGGCTCCGAACTGGACACGGGGCTGCTGTCCTGGTTTTTCTTGCTATCGGCATCCTGAGCTTTCTTGTTGTCCGAGCTGCTGTCGGGACTGGCACTGGTGACGATGGGATCCGCCGGCAACCGGCAGATCTCCAGATCCGAGGGCGTGGTCACCGTCAAATTGAACGAGGACGCTGCCGCGGCGTTGGTGAGGGAGGTGGTGGGGGTTTCCCGCTTCACCATCGACGTGCTGCTGGAGGATATGTCACAGTTGGAGGAGGCCGACGACACCTTGACCCGGTCACTGACCGTCACCGGGGAGGAGGACGTGGCCTCGTACGAGGAGGAGGAGGAAGAAGAACTGCTGTGCACAGTGCGCATGTGGTCCTGGTACTCCGCCGACGTGGGCAGCGAGGCGCGGCACAGGGGGCACGTGAGCGGGGCGATGTTGGCGTGGTGGCGCTGCACGTGCTCCTGCAACAGCTGGGGCTCCGAGTACGAGCACTGACACTCGGCGCAGCTGTACACCCCTTGCGTGGCGCCCCCCTCCCTCCCTCCGGCCCCCTTCATCTGGCTGTGCTGGCGACAGTGGCGCTTGTAGGAGCCAAAGTCGTTGAGCTGGAAGGTCTGGCCGCACTCTGGGCACTCCAGACACTTGGTGTCCTCCCTCTCCTCCCCCACAGACCCTCCCGAAGGGGAGCAGCGGCCCTTGCTGTCCGTGCTGCTGCGAGAAAAGCTGTTGCGATGCCGGTGCTCGCCCCCACCCACCCCCTCCACCGAGTGAGCGTCCCCCAGGGATTCATTGCTCGTGTTGCCCGGGCTGGCAGACACCGCAGACCGCATCAGGTCCGCTCGCGGGGAGGGGGAATGGGACGGGTAGGCCACGCCTTCCAGACTGGACGTCCGGCTGGGACGCCCCAGGCTGTCCTGGGAGGGGCTCTCGGGGTCGAACGTGGGGGTCGTCCCCCCGAACATCTGCCGCGCATTCTTGGTCGCCGAGATCGTCTGCACTTGGGCGTGCTCGGCTTTGGGCTCGAAGCCGTGCTGGTTGCGGAAATGTTTTCTGAACCCGTAGGGGCTGCCGTAGGTCTGGCGGCAGAGGCGACACCTCAGGTAGAGGATGTCCTGGGGGTTGTTGTTCCCCAGCAGGCTGTGGATGGGCTCGTGCCTTGACACACCCGAGCCCCGCTGACCGTCCTCCCCTCCCCTCTCGCTGCCCGGGGGCGGGGAGACAGACCTGCTGCCACTGTGCCGAGGGTAGTCCGAGGGGAACTGGGGTAGACCCCCGCTGCCCGACCGCTGGGGGCTGGACACGGGTACGCTGCCGGGTGGGGTTGCCCTGGGCAGGGTGGAGGGGAGGGAGACCATGGGGGAGGTGCTGGAACCTGGCACCGAGGACATCCCAGCAGGCACGCCGCCCCCTCCAGCAGATAGGGGCACTGAGGAAGCCACGGGGGCTAGGGGAAGAGCACAACTCCCCGGAACAGACGAGGCCCCTGTTCTGCTGCTCTGGAACGAGGGGGCAGAGCGAGGGGGAGGGGGGGGAGCCGACGACCCCAGGGTGGTGGAGGGGTTGGGAGGGGGGATGGGGTGCAGTTGGGGTCGGCGCCCTCCCGGGGAGAGCACAGGATCCGCCGAGTAGCCAGGCACCGGCTGGATACCCGGACCATACCCCGGGTGACCACCACCACCCCCACCACCCGAAGACCCTCCAGCATGGGAGGGAGGGAGAGTGGGGTGGTGTGGCGGCAAGGGAACTGCGCTTCCGTGACCCACGTTTGCTGGGGGTCGACCCCCGGCGGGGTGAGGGGGCACAGCGGGTGATGCCCTGTGGGGGGGCATGCCCGCACCAAAGCCGTGGTGTGGGGCAGGGGCACCAGCACTGCCGGCATGCCGTGCATGGGCCACACCTCCTCCTCGATGCCCTACTGCGTGCTGCAGCTTCTGGAAGTGCGTTTCCACACTGGTCTCCAGGTTGTGCAGGTGTTGGCTGGCAGACAGGTACTTCTCCTCCCCACCCACCCCTCGCCCCTCCTCCTCGTTCCGCCAACATCCCCGGATGAACCGAATGATCCCCCCCCACCTCCCCTCCTCCTGCGTCGTAGCGATGATGCTGCTCGCTTTCTCGACGATGTCGCTGCAGGTCCGCTCGTTCATAGTACATGGGGGACGCCGGTTTTTGGAGGAAAGGTCCAAGGGTTTGTCTTCCTCTGGGGCGGAGGGGGCCGATATGTCTTTCTTGTAGGTCAGATCTAACAGGGGCACGTCCGGCTTGCCGGGGTGAACACTGGGGTGGGCGTGGGCGTGGCGTGGGTGGGCGTGGGGGTGGGGGTGGGGGTGAGGGGGTACCGAGGGGGGTTTCGAGGCGGATATGCTGGTGGGGTACGGATGCCTTCCGGGTCCCATCTCCCGCACGTCCGCTTTCGTCTGCCTGTGGGCATAGTCCCCCATCTCGTAGGCCTTGGGGTAGTGAGCGTCTGCCGCGTGCCTGCTTTCCAAGGCTTGCTTTTTCGGCGTAGGCCACGTGGGACGGCACACCCGTCTGAATGCCGTACGCCGGGTGGCTGGCCGGGTAGGCTTCCTGGCCACGCGGGTACGGGTAGTGAGGGTGGGGCTTCTCAGGTTTGGCGGCGTCCAGGTGATGTTGTTGCCCGTCCACAGCCCACTTGTGAGAGTGCGAGGCGGCAGGCACGGGTTTGGAATACGCAGCAGGGTGTGGGTGGTGAGCAGGGTGAGAGGACATCCGAGACAACCCCCTCTCCACCGGACTGGACTGCTGCTGCTGCTGCTGCTGTGCTGTTGCTGATGATGATGATGATGCTGAACCATCCTCGCTCGCTCCGCGTCCCGGGCCCAATACATCAAACACGTGGAACACATGCACGACCTGGAAGGGGGATGGGAGGGGGGAGGGGGTTTGGGCTGGCCGTGGTGAGAGTGAGAGTGAGAGTGCTCCCCTCGCTCCATCCCGTCCACACGCAGCAAGGGGGGAGGCTGCGAGCCAGCGAGGCGTGCTGGGGTCCGTGATGGGGGTGAGACGACGACGACAACGATGACGCTGACGCATGCTGCGTGCCGTGCAGACGAGGAGGGGAGGAGGAGGAGGCTGGAGAGAAGCCGGGGAAGCGTGCAGCCCGCTCATCAGGAAGGAATTCTGCGTGGCCGACACCGGCACACCTCCTTTCGTCAACGCCGCGGCTGCGGCTGCCGACGTCGGCATGGCTCCGGGCAAGAACGGCGCCATGCGATGTGCGGGGTGAACGGCCCCGTACTTGGCCAGCGCTGCTTGCATGGACTGTAGGTAGTCTTCTCCAGGACCCAGGATCCCGGCAGGGCCTCTGCGAGCTGCCTCCCGCGGGCCATGCAGGTACTCAGGGCCCAGGACAGGCTCTCGCCGCTCGGGCAGGGGCTACGCATGCGGGGTCTCCCGCGACGGCCCGTTGTTTCGCGCGGTGTTTCCTCTTTGTGGGTCTCTCTGCGTTGTTGTGGTGGCTGCTGCTGGCTGGTGTGGTTGGTAGAGTCTCCTGGGCTCTGTAGACATGGGTGGTCACAGAGTGTTTGTTATTTTTATGTTTTTGTGGTGAGGTGGGTGCTAGCTTTCTACATACAGGTAACCACAGTCAAAGCGTCTGTTATTTTTAAGATATGTTTTTGTGGTGAGGTGAGTGCAAGCTTTGTACGCACAGGTAGCCACAGTCAAAGCATCTGTCATCTTTATGTTTTTGTGGTGGGGTGGGAGCACGTATGACGTATCACACGTGTCTAATATCACATGTATCACAAACATGAAAAATGCAAGTTTCTTAAGTTGGTAATAGCATGTAAGTTAAGATAGAATCAGAAATTATTTATAAGTTAACTCAATAATAATAATATTATGGGATTTATATAGCGCTGAATCTTGTAGAGAACACAAATTAAAGCGCTTATAAATCAAAGCAGTCTACACATATGTGTCAGTGTTTTAATAATGAGCTTCACTTTCCAACAGTACTTTTCATGGGCCGTATTTCATTTGCATGAGAAAAGATGGGCACAATGATGAATGGATAAGACCACAGCCTTCTGAGGTTTTCTTAGTCCTACAAAAAAAGTTAAAGACTTAAATCTCAGTGATGTTTGCCTGATCAAGAAGGGGACTGGCTCAATCTCCATTACACTTGCCTGTGTCTTACTCACGCACTCACTCAGGGAGACTCACTTAGGGAGACAGAATAGCCTAATGGTCAGAACATTGTGCTGGCAATTTGACAACCCGAGTTCGATTCCCAGTCGAGGGGATTTTTTCCTCTGGAGTTAACATCAGTGCTGACTCCACTCTCCCCTAAAGTCTTTCAGATGAGACTGTAAACTGAGGCACCATGTGCAAACGCACACAGAACATCTTGCGCACACGTTAAATCCTGTTTCGCTTTTCATAAGAGTAGGCCACTGTGTGCCGGTGGGAACAGATGACAATATTCACACAACTGCATACACACGGGGACTGGATGAAAAAAAGCACATGAGTGCTTATCCCATTATCCTCGGTATGAAAGAATAAAATAAATAAATAACCTCATCTTCAACTATGCATGCATGCAGAAGATCAAGTACACGCTAATTGCTGTTTAAAACGTGAAAGCTTGCTAAAGCTATGCTTAACAGTAACACTAAAATACCCAGCAATCACACAGCTATACTTTAGAGCGCTGGATACTGCAGCTGGTCAAGCTACTACTAATGGAATTCTTTACTGAACTATCTACATGATTTGGGCTTACCTATGAGAGTATGAGAGTTTATGCACCACTGACACTTAGGGTTAGGGTTAGGGTTAGGGTTAGGGTTAGGGTTAGGGTTAGCATCTCCAACACCAAAAAGACTTGTACCACAATTTTATAGACTTCAAAAAGGCCTTTGACAGGGTATGGCATGACGGCCTCTGGCAAGTACTCAGGCACTTCAACATTGACAACTGCCTAATTGAAGTCATCAAGGCTCTGTACGAGAATGCAAGAAGTGCAGTTTTCATGAACAGCCACGTGGGCGAGTTCTTCAAGACCACGGTTGGAGTCCGCCAGGGCTGCCTTCTCTCACCTGTACTCTTCAACCTCTTCCTCGAAAACATCATGACAGAGACACTGCAAAACCACCACACTTCCATCTCCATTGGTGGAAGACCCCTTTGCAACCTCAGATTTGCAGATGACATTGACCTCATGGGCAGCAGCAAACAAGAACTGCAAATCCTCACAGACAGTCTAACAGACCGAGCGAGCGCATACGGCATGGAGGTCAGTACAGAGAAATCGAAGATCATGGTCAACAGCGCGAGTAATGACAGCACGGAAATAAAGATGAATGGAGAAATATTGGAAGAGGTGAGCCAATTCAAATACTTAGGCTCCATCCTAACAAAAGATGGCACATCAAACAATGAGGTGAAAGCTCGCATTGCAACAGCAACATCTGCTCTAGTCAGACTCCAGAGGATCATCAGAAGCAACAACATCAGCTTCTGCACCAAATACCACCTCTACAAATCCCTCGTAATATCTATCCTCCTATATGGCTGTGAATCATGGACTCTGACAGCAGAGTTAGAGAGAAGAATCCAAGCATTCGAGAACAAGTGCCACAGAAGACTCCTCAAAATATCATACAAAGAACACAAGACCAATAACTATGTGAAAGAGGAAATCAAAAAGCGTGTGGGCCCCCAAGAGCCTTTGCTCTCCACCATAAAGAGGAGAAAGCTGATGTGGTTTGGTCACACCACAAGACACAACACCCTAGCAAAAACCATCTTGCAAGGAACAGTCGAGGGCAAAAGAAGAAGAGGCCGCCAAAAGAAATCATGGGTTGACAACATCAAAGACTGGACTGCCCAACCCCTGCAACGCCTCCTACTAGCCACACAGGATCGTGAAGCATGGAAAAAGATCTCCGTTGCGTCTTCTCTCATGTCCCCCCTACGTCCTTTGGGACATGGGACTGAGTGAGTGAGTGAGTGACACTTCACTGGGAGCACTTAACACCAAAACTTAAAAAGAGACAAAAGAAAAAGAATGACCACTACCACTCCACCGGTGAGCTTCGTCTGCCAACTCAATGACCAAGTGCTAAGCTGATTTTGTGTTTTTCCTCACACAACAACATTGAGCAAGTTGTGAGCAGCAACAAAACAGTATCTCCCCCCCCCCCCCCCCCCCCCAAAAAAAAAAAAGTATGAAACTCAGTGGATTAAAAACAGGGGGCAAAAATAACATCCACATGTGTGGTTGATGAGGATCAACAGGACAGATGACAGGAATATTCTGGGTAATCTGAACAGTGGTGAAATTGATGCTTCAGATGGCTAAATTCACGACTGAACCGGTAGTACTTGGTATAGCGTTGAGCCAATGAGCTAATCACCATGGCTTAATGGATGGAGTGACAACTGGAAGATCTGCGTCAAACCATGTTTTGCGCATTGCTGTAATAGGAGTGTTACGGTTTTAATTACCAGAAGTGAGCCTAGATGGTCTGAACAGTAATTACATAAGGAGGACTTGTATTTCTACACATTGACTTCAAGACAATGACTGAAGGAAAAAAAAAAAAGATAAATGAGCAATTTGATATTATAAACATATCATCCCCCCCCCTTCCCAAATATAACTACCTGTATTGAGCCTAGATAGTTTGAACAGTTATAACAGGTAGACTTGTATTCACTTCAAGACGACTAAGGGAGAAAAATGATAAATGAGGAATTTGATATAAACACATCACACAAACAGCCCCCTCCCCTCCCAAAATATACAAAGTCTCACACACACACACACACGGCCTAGTGGTCAGAACATTGCGCTCGCAATTTGACGACCCAGATTCAATTCCCCGTTGAGGGACTTTTTCTCTCTGATGTTGACATCAGTGCTGACTCCACTCTCCCCCCAAAAGTCTTTCGGATGAGACTATAAACTGAGGCCCTGTGTGCGAACACACGCAGAACATCTTGCGCACACGTTAAATCCTGTTCCGCTTTTCATAAGAGTAGACCATTGTATGCCGGTGGGAACAGATGACATTTACAAAACTGCATACACACGGGGACTGGATGTAAAAAAGCATATGAATGCTTATTCCATTATCCTCCATATTTAAAAGAATAACTAACTAACTAAATAAATAAACACAAATACACTTAAACCAAACAAAGCTTATCACTGTCGACTATTTCAGTCTCCGAGGTGAGAAACCTTCACGAATTATGCAAAGAAGCACGTCTTACTTGTCAGGATAGAAGGTGCCAGACGCCGACACCGTTGGCTTGACATCCGTCTGCTGCGCAGGCAAGGGCTGCTTGGCCATCACTTCCGTCTGGCTGATGACTCGGTCCACAATATCCTGCACGGAAATCGTCCCGTCCCCGGCAGAAACCGGCACCGATGCCGAATCACCGGCTTTGGACGTCCGACCACTCCAAGCAGCAGAGTTCTTGCTCTCACCACCGCCTTTGCCTGAAGACGGCGTTCCACCGGTCGACTTTTCCTTCTCCTTCCTCTCCTCCTCCTCGGTGATGGAGGAGAAGCTTCGCTCCACGGCTTTCTCTATGTGCTCCATGAAACAGATCGCCATGGGATCCGCTCTCCGCTCCGAGCCGCTAGCGGAAGCGTTCCCGCCGGTTTCCCCGCTCTTGGATTTGTCCCCCGGGGGAGCGGAGGAGCTGGAAGAGTCCGAGCGCTCTTCCACCACGATCTGCGGAAGGAGGCGCTGTTCCATGCTGACGGGGTTCAGCTCTGTGCCCCCCCCGCCCAGCGAGTTGTCCAGCATGCGGTCGATGATGGTCTTCAGCCGCATGGACTCCATGCCCTCCAGAGCACCGTGAGCGCCACTGTCACTGGGACGAGAGGAGGAGGAGGGGGGGTTGCTGTCTCTGTCTCTGCTGCTGTTGCTGCTGCCACCAGTGCTGGCTTTCTCACCACCACCACCACCACCACCGCTGTTAGCAGTCTGAGACGGCTTAGAACTGGGCACTGGACCCGTCTCGGACCCATTGGAAGTCTGGTCTTCTTTAGGCACGGACGCTGAAAGACTTGTCGGAGGTAAATCCTTATCCGGTTTCTCTCCTAAAGAGGAGGAGGAGGGGGGGCCTGCGTCATTACCTGACACCGCCGAATCCGTCTTTCTCTCAGGGGTACTGTTCGTCCTGCTCGAGTCTGAAACACCACCGCCCTCCTTCATCATCCCCTGTCCCTCACACACCTTACTACCACCACCACCACTCTTGTCTTTCTCCCCACCTCCCCCCTCACCCCCACCATCCCGCTTGTCCCCCCCGTTATCGCCGTCGCTCTCGTCTTCATCGGGCACAGTGATGACCTCCACACTGTTGGGGTCTGGCGACCTTGAACCACCGTCACCACCGGCTTGGGCGAAGAAGGGCCGTCATCGGAATCGGCCAGGCAGGTCTCGATGAACGACTCGATGGCCGCTCGTACCGACTGGGCCTGCTCCACGCCCCCTCCCCCTACCAGGCTGTTGGCGCCGCCGCCGCTGCTGCTGCCGGGGGAGGGGGGTTGGCCAGGGAGGGGTGGTCCTGCCCCCCCGCGCTGTTGGGGTTGGCCGGGAAGAGAGGATGGCCGCTGTCCGCGCTGTCGGCGGCCGAGGTCACCAGGCTGGGGATGGCCACCCCCTTTCCTGCCAGGGAGTGTTGCTGACCCATCGCGCATCGCTGTCATCTGCACACAGAGACACAGGGAGATAGAGTCTGTCAGTCAGTAGGACAGTCAGTCGTCAGTCAGTCATTAGTGGTTGCTGACCCATCGTGCATAGCTGTCATTTGCACACAGGGAGAGAGAGAGAAGAGAGTTAGTCATAGTGCATAGCTGTCATCTGCACAGAGAGAAAGTCAATAGTGTTGCTGACCCATCGTGCATAGCTGTCATCTGCACAGAGAGAGAGAGAGAGAGTCAGTCATCGTGCATAGCTGTCATCTGCACGCAGAGTGAGTGAGTCAATAGTGTTGCTGACCCATCGCGCATCGCTGTCATCTGCACACGCACAGACAGGGATTTGATTTGATTTGATTTATTCTTTATATCGAGGATAATGGAAAATGGAAGGGAGAGAGAGTTAGTCAGTTAGTCAATAGTGTTGCTGACCCATCGCGTATTGCTGTCATCTGCACAGAGAGACACAGAGAGAGAGAGAGAGAGAGTCAATAGTGTTGCTGACCCATCGTGCATAGCTGTCATCTGCACACAGAGGGAGACAGAGAGAGAGAGAGAGTCAATAGTGTTGCTGACCCATCGTGCATAGCTGTCATCTGCACATAAAGACACAGAGAGAGAGAGAGAGTCAGTCATCAATATTATTATATATAATCCCATTATCCTCAATATAAAAGAATAAAATGAAAAAAATAAAATGGAAAAAAAAAGTAATTGTGCATAGCTGTCATCTGCACACAGTCAGGGACAATCAGTCAAGTGTTGCTGACCCATAGTGCATATACGTCAATAGCGTTGCTGACCCATAGTACATATACGTCATAAGTGTTGCTGACCCATAGTGCATAGCTGTCATCTGCACACAGTCAGGGACAATCAGTCAAAAGTGTTGCTGACCCATTGTGCATATACGTCAATAGTGTTGCTGACCCATAGGCATATACGTCAATAGTGTTGCTGACCATAGTGCTTATACATCAATAGTGTTGCTGACCCATAGTGCATATACGTCAATAGTGTGGCTGACCCATAGTGCATAGCTGTCATCTGCACACAGACACACAGGGAGAGACAGTCAGTTAGTCAATGGGCTGTCCTGCTCTTTTGGCATGTCTTGTCTGGAGTAAACTGGCCAAAGACAGCATCTGAAGTCACAGAGGATTTTTCTGCCTGAAATTGCTGACTGGTCACTTTTGAAAAAGCGTGTTTGACTTGTTCACAGTATGACTATCTTGATGTTATGCAGCCCATTTTAATTAAATCTTTTCAACAATAGTTTCTCCAATCATCTTATGACTAGATAATCTTTTTTTTTTTTTTTTATTACCTCCTCATTTTGCCCCCTTTATCAAACTGCACCTTCTGTTTTCTTTCTTCAGCTCCCTCCAACCATCCCCTTTTTCTTTTCTCACCCCCTCGGGTGTTGATTGTAGGATTTCAAAAAAGGGGGCCCAAGGGCCCCCTGAAATGAAAAAAAGGGGCATTTGCCCCTTTTCTCTTAATAAAAAAGGGGGGGACAAGTATAAGAAGTATTTGCTCATAATACCGTTAGTACTCTGATTTCCGCTATTTTTTTCAAGAGTGAGAAACAAAACAAACAAGATGGTATGTAGGCGGACAGGATTTAATATACACCTTATGTATTGCAGCTGATCTGTAAAAGAGAGAGAGGGGGGGGGGAGGGGGGAGGAAGAGAGGGACGGAGAGAGAGAGAGAGAGAGAGAGAGAAGAGAGAGAGAGAGAGAGAGAGAGAGAGAGAGAGAGAGAGAGAGAGAGAGAGAGGGGAGGTCAAAGTCATTTTTGATATCCAGCGATAGTCTACCCTATGCTATCATTATTGTTGCCAAGCAAGGGCTACTTGTCCAGCCAGATCTGAAAAACCGCCTTGAAAACTCTTTGGTCTATCAGCTTTGAACCTTGCTGGGATGCAGCTTCTTCCACTAATGATCTCTGTCACAATGACGTCACTTGTTTCAGGAGTACATGGCTCCTTTGAAAAATGACGTAATGACGTAAATGAGTTGAAAAATTACGTCAGACCAGCCGCTTTGTGACGATTATAGGTGCTAATCAATGCATCCTGCTGTCCCTGGGGTATCAACGTAATGACCAACGCATGTAGCGCTATTTTGAAACTATACAAACGGCAATTGTGGGGGCGCACTGTTTGTTCAAATATGCGCTATCCAGTTTTTTTTGCGTCTGTTAGGGTGCACTGGTCACTTTATTTTGCGGCAAAGTTGAAAAAAAATGCAGGAATCCCACAAGGGCGCACCCTAGAATCAACACTGCCCTCTCTCATTCCCTGAGTCACCCACCCCCCCCCCCCTCTATCTCAATATTTTACTTTACAAATTTTAATCATCAATTCATCTGAGAGTGCATTCAGCTCTTTTCCATCCATTAGAGCACGAAGAGAAAGTCACTGAATCCATTTCACACTTAAAGCAAAATGTGTTTAACATGACTGATGATGACAGAGATAACTCCTACCCGACTTCCATGTATTCATTCATCTTAGGCTTCAAAATACCCCACTCTCTTAATTCCTTTCTCTGAAAGCTTTGAAAAAAAGATCTAACAGTTAGCTTGTAGCTAATAGCTTTGAATATATACAATTTTGATAAAGGGTAGTCTGACTGTACAAACGTATTATCAAAAAAAACAAAACACTCTCCATCTGGTGAAAATTATCAAATGACTGCTGTAAAGGTTTTTTGTCCCCCCCCCCCCCACCCCCCACCCCCCCCCTCCCCCGATAGTCACAAATGTTTTCCATTTTACAAAGAAACAGCATCCTCCTCTCGTGATCACAAATCAAAACTCTTTTCACAGATAAGAGAGTGACATTTTGTACCAGCTGTGTTTTTTTCTCATCTGCTTGGCACACAGTTTTTGCAGCCACTCATTTCTGAAAGGCACTTTCTGGGAACATTAGTGATACGTTGTGTACCCATGGGCTTGGAGATTTGTTTGTGCCCTACAAATCATAACACTCATGCATTCAATCACAAATTTCAAGACCCTTGAAATAACAGAACAATATAAAATAAATAAATGAAGCATGGAATGACCAAATAGCCTAGTGGTTATAAAGCATTTTACAATGCATGATCTGCTTACTCGGTTTGGATCCCGTTCAAGGGATTATTTTCCCCTCTAGAGTTAACATCAGTGCCAACTCCAAGTCCACAAGGAGCAGAAATCACATCACCCTCACAATGATAACAGCACACTAAGAGAAGATAAACCAAGACAGCCAATTCTTCAACATCTCAAACCTCAACAGATGCTCATGCACAGCTATGGCAGATAACCTTCACCACTATAACTTTAGTTTTCACATCATATTTATTTATTTATTTTATTTTATTTTATTCATTCTTTTATATCGAGGATAATGGAATAAGCACTCCGGTGACTTTTTACATCCAGTCCCGTGAGTATGCATTTTTGTAAGTCTTGTCATCTGTTCCCACCGGCACATATCACAAATTGACCCAACACCACACTTCTTAAAAGCACAAAGGCCTTCAATCTGCCTCTCAACCTATGCATTCTAGGAAGCTACATCACCCAAGGTTAGACCCAAGTAGACCCTAAGACAAACTTGAAGAGGAACTGACCATGTGCAAAGGCAATGAGAATTTGCAAACTCTGGAACAACCATCATACTGGACACAGGCTACTCTGGCTAGACAAGTTACCTGAAAAGGTCAGTGACCATGCTGAGAAGTGCCCAACCAGGGAAACACAATGCTCCAACCCACCTATAATTCATGACATTGTGTGCCGGTGGGAAACAGATGACAAGATTTACGAAACTGCATACACACGGGGCTGGATGAAAAAAGCACACGAGTGCTTATCCATTATCCTCGATATAAAAGAATAAGTTTTTTTAAAAGTAAAAAGTGACAAAAAGCACGTGTATACGACTGGTATTACCACTCACATGAACAAGATCTCTCTGAAGGTCTGGTGTTGTCTTGGTGATTTTACAGAGTAAGGGGAAGGAAGTGTAGTGGCGTCATGATCCACGGTTTCCACCGTCTGTGTAGGTCATCTTGCCCTGCATGGGCACAACTGCTTTCTTCTGCCCACCTGCCTTGATCCTACCTGAACAGCAAACAGCATAGACAGTGAGATTGCATACATGTATAACATGACATCCATCCCTGCACGTATACACACATGATGGAGCATGCACACAGGCCAGCATGCACACACACACACAGTGCGATTTCATTGTAAGAGTGTTGCGATTCGAATCAATACTATGCTGCATGTAGTGTATATGTGTACAGAATACATATGTAAGTTGAGGGGTGGGTGGGTGGGAAGAGTATTATTGTTGCTGCTTTTGTCATTGTTAAAATACCTAGTTTGGAAATGAAAGGTTACCAATGTGTGTTTATGGTAGAAAGGATGGGGTGCAGAAAGGGAGGGATTATATCTTTGGGGTTAACTCTTTTATTCTAGCTGGCAGCTTCAGCAGAAGAATACTGCTTACTGCTGATGCCAGACTTTCCAGACCTAGTGTTCCTTTGCTTCCTGGGTTCCCAGTAAGAGACACTGTGCAAAAGAGGTTCTCCCATAACATAACATGTCAGATACTGTTGAGAATGGGAATGATGTGGCACGCAGAACATCTTGCGCACATGTTAAATCCTGTTCTGCTTTTCGTAAGAGTAGGCCATTGTGTACCGGTGGGAACAGATGACATTTACAAAACTGCATACACACAAGGACTGGATGTAAAAAAGCACACGAGTGCTTATTCCATTATCCTTGATGTATAAGAATAAATAAAAAAAATATTTTAAAAAATAACAGTAACATAGTTTACTGAACATGTGCGCCTGTGGCATCGCATATGGAGTCAAGACAGTTGACAGTATTGTGTCAGAGATAACAAACAAAACAATCACACGCAGACAGCTAGCTAACTGTATAGATGAAGCTGACAAAACAAGTACTGACAGGTCTATGTGACTTCCTTTCATGTTGCTCAATGCTGTCTCATACTCATACTGTCAGTTTGAAGAAATATTCAATCACACAACATGTGTCCTTGCTGTCACCATAAAATCCCATCAAAGCACAAGAAGTACTCCTAAATGTCACATCATGTCTGTTTCTGAACAGTAGAACTCAGATGGTTGTTTTGACCATCACAAAAGCCACGACTGAAGTAAACACATTTCTCTTCATTACTCTTCTACCTGT
>CM060338.1:34613230-34630730 GCA_030674155.1 Stramonita haemastoma | reverse complement strand
TATGTAAAGGGCCTAACAACAATAACTATGCAGATTTTGTGAAGTAGTTTCAGTTTTCCCAAAAAGATTACCACGGCGTGAAAACTAAAGCCTAGAGATGGATTACTACATCTGAATTTATAAATAACAAATCGAGAGTAAAATTACAATTGCAGCATAAGCCTTAGTATCTGGAAATATGAGGACCCTGGGCTCACAGCTAAAGCATAAAACGGCGAGTCGACTGTTTAACTGGTGGTTAAAATATCGACAATCTATGTGAGCATGACCAGCATGTGGGGAAATAGTTTCTCCCATTTCACGTAACAGAAATTGCCTTGACCAATATCCCCACTTGTAAGACCAGGAGTTATAAAGCCCTCCGGTACCTGATTTATGACGTCAAGGAGTATAAAACGCTGGCAATTATACAACATCAATCTAGCAACAAGGAGATTGGACCTGGGGGGCTCTCTCTGCCTCCAAAGGGGACTGTAGCATCCCATTTCACTGCTGATGTAATTATATGCCCTCTTGTGTAACAAAATCTATGCTAATGGGCAACTGGTGGCGTGGGTTGCATTTTACAACATGTACGATGTATAACCACCTTCTCCCGAGTTGCTCCACTAGAATCCCTCGTTTACTCCTCATTAAGCTTTTACAGCCTGATCACACATACGGTTGCATAAATTTTACCAGGGTACTTGGGCAACTGTATTCTGCTGTGGGAAATGACTAACGTCTACTTTTTCACAACTACAGAACTTATACCTTTTCCAGCACTCTCTCTCTCTGTGTCTCTCTCTCTGTGTCGCCCCCCCCCCCCCCCCCCCCCCTCTCTCTCTCTCTCTCCTCTCTCTCTCTCTCTCTCTCTCTCTCTCTCTCTCTCTCTCTCTCTCTCTCTCTCCACCTTTTCAACCTTTTCTTAGGATTTTCATTGTGAAGAAGTCGCATCCTTTTTCTGAGTCTCAGTCTCTCTCTCTCTTTACCTTTTCCATCTTTTCCTAGGATTTTCATTGTGAAGAAGTCGCATCCTTTTCCTGAGTGAATATTTCCCTGTCTCTGTCTGTCTGTCTCTCTCTCTCCCCCTAACCCACCTTTTCAACCTTTTCATTGTGAAGACGTCATGTCCTTTTTTTCTGAGGGACTGACTACCTTTAGCTGTCAAAAATGAAGTGGCTGCCAGCTCCCCATGGCAAGTCCCTTTATTTTCCTTGACTTCAAATACCCTGCAGACACCCACTGTTTGAAAAAGAGAGAGAGAGGGGAAAAAAAAAAAGAAAAGGCTTTTGAGAGGTAGTGACAATGATTAATTCCAAACACATGACAATGAATAATCGCAGGTCATTCACCGAGCACGGTTCATGAACCGAAATTTTAACCTGATCTGCACAAAGCTTCGGTTTGTGGTTGTCAGGTCAGACAGACTACTACACTTATGCTGACCTCAAAACAAACAGGGGGGGGGGGGGGGGGGGGACCAAAGATGGAGGGGGATACACAACACAAGATCATGAATAATGGAACGGAGGGTGGAGCACCAACTCTTACATTATTCAGTTTGTTTACAGCTCTACATGCTTTCAAACGTACCACCAATGCATACATCTATGTCAATGATACTGACTGAACTAAGTCCGGGACAGCTATCATGTGTCAACAAGCCTCTTTCTAAGTGATAGTAATCTGAAGGACTCCAAAACACACACACACACACACACACACACACACAACACACACACACACACACACCACACACACACACATTCACACCAAACATTACAATGTACTCTTGTGGTGCATTACTTTGCTTGATTATTCCATCTCGGACACAGCATACATTCTGACTTAATTAAGGGAATGATCACAGTGATCTGGATATATACCCAGGGCTCACATCTACCACTGTGTGTACATCATATAGCAAATTCATTCCTGCTCACTCTCTTACCCACTCTGTCTTTTTTCTTATGCTAGATTCTAGTAGAAGTACATTCCAAGGTTTAATCTGAAATCGTTTGTTCGTGCACCTTCAGCTTCCTCTATGCGGCTAAAAGAGTCTCTTCTTTGGAATGATCTGGTTTCTGTCTGCAATTCTGATTCAGTTTACACCTTTAAAAATGCAGGAAAAATTGCTTCCATTCTTTGCGAGTTACATTTTTTATACAGCTTGTAGTGTCTGGAGCGGAATAATGTCCCTAGCCAGAATTTTGTATGGAATGCAAGTGCATGCGTGTGTGTGTGTGTGTGTGTTGTGTGTGTGTGTGTGTGTGTGTGTGTGTGTTGTGTGTGTGTGTGTGTGTGTGTGTGTGTGTGTGTGTGTGTCTGTGTGTGTGTGCGCGCGCGCACGTGTGTGTGTGCTTGTGTGCATGTGCATGTATTAGCAAAAGCATGTGGGCATCCATTCATATCAATAAATAGATGTATACCTATGTGTGTACATTACAGAACAAGTGTATAAAGTTTGTATGCATACATGTTCCTTCTGATAATGCAATGACAATTCAAAACTTGCTTTTCCATCATGACTTTCACTGTATCAGTCAGTATTGCTGCAGGTGCCCCCGAGTTACTTTGGGATTGTTGTTGTTGTTAGTATTTCGGTAGATTTGGGTAGGGGATGGGGGAAGGAGTGGATTGGTGGTGGTGGCTGGAGGGGGAGGGGAGGAGGGTGTTGTTTTGTTTTGGGAGGCTTTTTTCTTGTTGGCTTCCTATGATGGAGAACAAAAAAAAGAAATAGGTGAGGAAGACTATGGTGTGACTATGGCTTGTTTGCTGATCATTCAGTATGGATATTGCCCATTGTACTGTACCTCATGATTCAATGGTCTGTGTTTTTGCCCCTTGAGCTCTCTTTCATGCAGAAGTAATGCAGCAACCACACTCACTCACACTGACTGACACAATTTACCTATCTTTGTTATCAGTAACCTTTGTACTATTGAAGAGGGGGGGGGGGGATATTGATCGTGTGTGTGTGCGTGCGTGTGTGTGTGTGTTGTGTGTGTGTGTGTGTGTGTGTGTGTGTGTGTGTGTGTGTGTGTGTGTGTGTGTGTGTGTGTGTGTGTGTGTGTGTGTGTGTGTGTGTGTGTGTGTGTGTGTGTGTGTGTGGTGTGTGTGTGTGTTGTGTGTGTGTGTGTGTTGTGTGTGTGTGTGTGTGTGTGTGTGTGTGTTTGTGTGTTGTGTTGTGTTGTGTGTGTGTGTGTGTGTGTGTGTGTGTGTGTGTGTGTGTGTGTGTGTGTGTGCCTGTGCGGTGTGTGTGCGCACGTGCATGCATGCGTGCGTGTGCAATTGTGCAAATGTTACAACAGACCCTATTCCACAGCCTAACACTGGTGGTACTTTTTTCTGTTATTTGTGCACACATATGTGACATAATGATCATTCTTTTTTCAACTTAATAAGTACTCTATAATGTGTGTAAACTGTTTGCCTCTCTCTCTCTCTCTCTCTCTCTCTCTCTCTCTCTCTCTCCTCTTCTCTCTCTCTCTCTTCTCTCTCTCTCTCTCTCTCCCTCTCTCTCGTGTACAATGTTATGTCCTTCACAAGCTTCATCACAAGGTCCTAGGCCTACTATACCTATTTTAGTACTTGAATAATAAATTCAGGCTGAAAATGTTGTACACTATGAAGATACTTGGGGGGAAATGTACTTGGTATCTAGAACAAGTTCTTTGGTTCATAAACATCAACTGATGACAAAAAAACTAAACAAACGAATAAACACATGGAACTTTTAGTTTGTTTGTTTTGATAAGCAGAACAGATTGTGTCTTCATGGCAGATTTTCAGTTGACTTCTTGAAAGTTTGGTTGTTCTATAGAACTATAGATACAATGATCATTTCACATTAGGTTGTG
The DNA here is from genome assembly GCA_030674155.1 of Stramonita haemastoma. Taxonomy (NCBI): domain Eukaryota; kingdom Metazoa; phylum Mollusca; class Gastropoda; order Neogastropoda; family Muricidae; genus Stramonita; species Stramonita haemastoma. The sequence continues at coordinate 34,626,888 of CM060338.1, read as the reverse complement.
TAAAACTCTCCTTTGTGAGCATTTGACAAGAGAAATCATCTGTTTTAATCTACAATTTCTTTTTCTAATCCCTCCCCCCCCCCCCCCCCCCTCCTCCTCTCTCTCTCTCTCTCTCTCTCTCTCTCCCCTTCTCTTTTGGATTGATTGGATATGACTGCGAACTTCAACTCATTGAACTATAAATGTTGAATGGATTAAAATCCCTGCATGATCGAGTGAAGTTAAAAACCCCAAATCCTAACCCCTCCCCCAACTTGTCGAACAGTAGCACTAGTGCACATTCAACAACTTTTTTCAGGGGAGGGAGGGGGATTTCTATGTTTATTTTCTTCTATGCATATTCCCAATAAGTTAAAATAACCAATACCAATAATACCAATAATTATGTTTGGGTGTTTTTTTTGTTTTAACAACAACCCAAAAACATATTTAAAGCAAAAAAAAAAGAACATCATCACCACAACCCCAAACCAAGAACAAGCAACGAAAAAAAAAGACAGAAACATTCTTCATACCAATAACTTATTAACTATATTTTTGTTTCAAAAACACCACCAAAAACACATTTTTAAAGCAAAAAAGAACACCACATCACTACCCTAAACCAAAAACAAGCACATGAAAATAAAAGACAGAAACAAATCATAACTTTGCAAATTTCATTACAGTCCAAAAAATATTCTGCCCACTCAGCAGAATGATAGATTTAAATATAAAATAATAAATTTTAAAAATCAGATAGACAGATAGTCTGCAGCCATTCAGTATACTCACTGTTGCCAGTGTCAGTTCTCTTTCATTATGATTACTTACTAGTATAACACACCATCTGCTGCAACTGTTTGATATAATTATGATCTGCTGTTTTAAAATTACTTCTTTGTTGGGTTTTTATTTTTTCTAAATTAGATGTTATCGTCTGTTTATCCTGCGTTTTGAGCTTACCTTCACTGAACAAACACCTTGCCACTTTCACTCTGTGTTTATGATTATTTTCATAGGCAAAACCTTCCATCCCTTCGTTAGCTCCTTGAGGTGTCATTGAGGCATTGCTCATTAATTATCAATTCTTCAGGCTGTCTCTACGACAAGCTGAACGTGGCGGAGCCCACCCCTCTCCATGCATGCACAAGGTGCATGCTGGGTATGTTTGCCCACCAAATGAAGACATGAAATACAGAACCTCTAACATTAAAATGCGCCTAATAATGGATTTTCTGCGTACTACCAGAATATATACATGTACACAATATGACATACATGTACACAAAGAGGATCATAAAAGCACAGGCGGGTCTGCACTAAAAGTTGGCACAGGAGAAAATAAAAAATCCCCACCCTTCATTCACTATACACTGCCACCCAGATTCAATCCCACAACTTCATGGATCCCTAGAATGGAAGTCAAATGCATGCTTAATTCACTCAGCTATAGCAATTTCTCTTGAAATCAAAAAAACAAACAAAACAAAAAACCCTCAAAACCTGCAAGTCTTAAGTTTAGTTAGTATACAGACACAGAGACAAACAAAAACTTACAGTTCTAACGTTATGAACACAGATCAATTCCTAAGTCAAGTGTGATCTGTGACTGAGTGAGGCAGGAGGAGTGCGTATTATTCTGTGTGACCCTCAGGCCGCTCAAGTTTGGGAACACTCGACGACAACAACAACATACCCACTGATGTAGACAGAGTACACTGGTGTTAACAAGCTGCCTCTGTGTCAGACACTGATGCAGCATTATCCTCTTCATGTTGCAATGCATGCAAGGTGTGTTTTTTCAACCCAGTCAGGCCATGTAGTAGCCACCTACATACATACATACATACACAGGCACATGCCATGCAGTCACTTCATTAACTCTCTGGTTACAGATAACATTTTTTAACAAGGGCAGAAGAGAACAGCTGCACGCATTGTTTTTTCAAAGAATCCAAAGTTCTTCCGAGTTTACCTTACATCGCGCACAGGAATGTTCATGAATCCCCTTTATACAGTATACATTTGTGTACACACACACAGAGAAAGTCAGCTGTGAATCTGCTTCACAAATGACACAATATTTCTATGTTTACAATAATACACAATGCATACTACGATAATGAAACGATTAAAAAGGTCAGTACATACAACTGATGCACTCTGAGAAAGTCCCCCTTACCCTCCCATTACACTGGTCTCCCAGTTTTTAGTTTCTGGCTTGAAAACAATGACATATCATTACATACTGCCTCCATGGGTGCGACTATAATCCTTTTGTCTGGGCAACATCGAACGAAATGAGCACAAACATTCATTCCCCTTTATCTCCTGGCTGTTGACTTGTGGCCCCACCGTTCAAGTGGATCAAATTTTATCTGCACCACTTGACAACTGGTACAAGCCTACCTTCCCTTGCCCTTTCACAGTGCATCACTCCTGCTAACCCATGAAGAAGAGCAGCAGGATTCTATTTCTCTTGAAACACTAGCTTCAGCCACATTATTATCTACCATGTCAAAATTGAGGGCAACGTAGGTAGAAAGGGAGAAGCTCTAGATGAATAGGGTCACAGAGAGAGAGGGAGAAAAGGGGGGGGGGGGGGGGGGGGGGCTACAGGGTAGAGAATGTGTTGTGTTGAGACGTGGCAAGATTTAATGCGAGGAGGAGGAGGAGGAGGCCGTGGTGGGGAAGGGGACAAGGAATCCTACTCTTCTTCTTCTTCTTCACCCCACACACGTATACATACACACACACACACACTATTCGATCTAATATCACTATGAGTGAAGAGACGTTAAATTGAAGAAAGCTACAACACACACACACACACACACACTCACACACTGACACAGGAGAGCAAGGATTATATATATTCAAAAACCAGAGTGTGACTGCCTTCACCTTGCTCCTGACATGACATATAGATCTTGGGTAATCTTATCTGCATAGATGTTGTTGTTTTTTTACAGCTGCCACTAACCACCCTTGCTTGGCTTCGGCAAGCACAGAAGTAGGGTACAGCAAGTTGAGCACGCACCGCACCAATGACGCCCTCTCGTCATACCCAAATTACAACCCACACCACTTCGTCTGTCTCCTCTCCTCTTACGCTTCTCCTCTGAATCAGGGTGGAGTTTTTGTTTTTTTGCTGGTGATACAGGACAGTGTCTCATGGTACAAGTTACAACTCTTGACAGTGATTAACAGGGGTGGGGGGAGGGGAGTGGAGGGGGAGGGGGTTGGGGGTGGAGTGGGGGGGGGGGAGAGAAGGGAGGGAAGATAAGAAGGGGGTATTCTTCGACCTTTCCAGGATTTTTTTTTTTTTTTTGTTTAGTTCACACAACTGTCTGACGACCTTACAGAACCTTATTCAAACATGACGAAAATAGGTCAATCCTTTCTTCTTCTTCTTTTTTTTCTTTCTTTTATTTCTGGACCACTTCTGTCACTGTGGAAGATTTACAATACTTCCTTGTTTTAGTTTCTAAAAATAGACTAGTTGAAACTTGCAGACAACAAAAATGGCTTTCGCACTACTAGCAAAAAGAGAGAGAAAAAAAGAAGAAAAAGTTGCTTTTATCTGTTTTTGTCTGATTCTGAGTGTCTCCTCTTCTACTATAAAGCACCAGTGCTACTAACCCATTCTGCTGCTCATTCCAATCTTACCACACCATAACAAGAGATGAACTCTTACTTTCTTTTACCTTTTTTTTTTTTTCCTTGATCCTCAAACAGAAAAGTGAGGTTCACAAAAAGTGAAAATTTTGCGTACACAACTGCTTGCCCCCAAAACACCACAGTGCAGGTGCTTTTTAATGTTATCCATTCCTACAGGCCTACAACAGCTTACTCTTCTGAAAGGCAGAACAGGTTTTGACAAGCATGCAAGATGTTCTATGTGCATTTATACACAAGAATCTGACAGAACACGCACACGCACACACACACACCACACACACGAATCTGACAGAACACACACACACACACACACACACACCAAGCACACACACACACCACCTCACACACACACATGAATCTGACAGCACCCCACACCACACACACACACACACACACACACACACACACACACACACACACACCACACACACACACACACCACACATACACACACACACACAAGGTATGCATGCATGCACGCACGTGCGCACCACACACACACACACACACACACACACACACACACACACACATACCAAGCAGGCGCCCATTCACACACCAAGCACATGCATGCACGGGCCACACACACTCACACAACCACGCATGAGCACCATACACACAGTACACATATTGTTACATGCATTGGCACACATACACACACACCACACACACCACACCACACACACGCACACACACATTACTCCACACACACAAACAAAAAAAACAATTCACAGAGACAAATCCCAAGCAGGAAGTTGAAGGCGTTTTGCAGTGCTTCTGCACTTAGTACAACATTAATTAACCGTTTACCCAGCTGTCACTTTCCGTCATCAGTAATAAGAACCCTGCTTTGTTGTTGTTCATCTTTTTTTACCAACCCCCATCTTCAACAAAAGCCTGCAGCACACGATTTCACACACACTGTATACAGTCATGACACCCATCTCTGATCTCTATATAATGGCTGAAATGAAAAAAAAAAAAAAAAAGAACACAGAGAGAGAGAGAGAGAGAGAGAGAGAGAGAGAGAGAGAGAGGAGAGAGAGAGAGAGAGAGAGAGAGAGAGAGAGAGAGAGAAAGAGTGTGTGTGCGTGTGTGGTGTGATGTGGTGTGGTGTGGTGTGGTGTGGTGTGGTGTGGTGTGGTGTGGGGTGTGGTGGTGGTGTGGTGTAGCATGGCATGATGTGGTGTGGTGTGGTGTGGCATAGCATGGTGCGGTATGGTGTGGCGTGGTGTGGTGAGGTGTGGTATAGTGTGCTGTGTGAAAAGCAAATAGATGGTGAATTGAATTAGCAACACATTTACTTTTTGTCATTAAGCCATCCTTCAATTTTTTTTTTTTAAAGTGTGTATGTGTGTGTCCATCCAATCTAATCATGTTGTTTATAGCCCTGCCGACCACACAGGCCATATCGGGCTGTCACCTCGTAAAATTTAAAACTCAGATATGGTGTGTGTGTGTGTGTGTGTGTGTGTGTGTGTGTGTGTGTGTGTGTGTGTGTGTGTGTGTGTGTGTGTCCGTGTGCGGAGAGAGAGAGAGAGAAGGAGAGAGAGAGAGGAGAGAGAGGAGAGAGAGAGAGAGAGAGAGAGAGAGAGAGAGAGAGAGGAGAGAGAGAGAGAGAGTCTAAAAGTATTTTGGATTGCATTAAAGTACTTTGCAGAAAATATAGTACATGACATACAGCACAAATCTGAGTCAACACTTATAATACCTGTATGATTGATTGATTTATTGAATGATTGTTTGTGTCTTGTATGGGTTGAATGCGAGCGCTTTGATTTGTTTTTTTGCAAGATATAGCGCTATATAAATTCTATGTATTATTATTATTAATAGTTAATAGTTGCTCCAGCCACCTCAACAAGCCACATCTGCATCAGATGCAACAGAGACTGCTACTCCCGCATCGGACTGACCAGCCACAGCCGGCGCTGTCGCTGAACAAATGACCTGTCTTTTGGCGCGAATTCCATAGTCGACACCGACTGACGGAGGCCTACTACTATTATTCACAGATCTATACAATTCAAAGTTGCCCTGTCATGAACAGACATTAAAAATCACAGCAACCTGAAAGAAAGAAAAACAAAATCTTATCTAGATACATGCATACACACTTTGCCTATAGCAATCCATACACACTTTGCCTTTACCAATACCTCCTCGCCTCTCTCACAAACAGTTCACACGCCTTACAGGACTTACCTCTCTCCCAGACGACACTGACAAACTGGGCTGTCCAACTGCTTATCACCCTCCCTTGACACGAACCGAACCGTGGAGAGCGGTTACATCAAAACCACATAGTCCTAGTCCCTCCACACAGGTACACCCTCGCTTCAAACCCGACCACTAACACGTACCATGACTGGGGTTGAACAGGTACGTGTTGGACAGTCAGGGAGGCCTTTTTTCGAGTCAAATCCTACAAGATCCTGACATGTTTACGGGGCAGGTGTTGATGCTCGAAGGGACATCAGGAGGAGGATGGGGTTGGGAGTTTTGGTGGTCGGTCAGAGGTCTGCTGCCAGTGATGGTATTCATAACTGAAGGTTGACGGCATCCACACTCGTTTTTTTCAAACCCTCGGTCCCTCCATTTCTCCTACCTGAAACAAACAGAAATGTTTGCGGCGTTTAAGTGTTGTGCTAGTTAAGTGGTCACAGACAGCTCTACAACAAAAGTAAGAGCAAAGTCGAAACAAATTCGTCTCCTAAAAGCACAGTGATAAAATCACTGTTTGTTGCCAGTTACTAGGTCCATCTTGGATGTGTTTTGAATTAGAAAAAATATATCTCTCTGAGAGAGACAGCGTTGAAGAATGGTTAATAAATCTCTAGTGTCACTTTGGTATGGTTTGATTTCTCCTTCCTTTCTGCATCTGGGTTTGTTTGGTTGGTTGGTTTTGTTTGTTTGTTTGTTTGAGAGAGAGAGAAAATGGGGGAGGGGGGGGGAGGAGTGAGAAACAAATGGAGACAGAGAGAGGAGAGGTGGGGAGGAGGGAGGGAGGGAGGGAGGAGAGAGAGAGAGAGGAGAGGAGAGAGAGAGAGAGAGAGAGAGAGAGAGAGAGAGAGAGAGAGAGAGAGAGTACAGAAAATATAAAACTGATATGGTTGTTTAAAGTTTCCCATTAAACATGAAAAACTGCCAAAACCAAACAAACACAAGATCGTATCTGTTCTTGTGTAATTGTATTGAGTTTCACGAGTGTTCCAATGTCAACATCGCCACACCAAGCCACCGAAAAATGTCAGACAATCAATCATTATTCAATAATTAATCAATTTCTTGGCACTGATTCCAAATGTTACTGAATAAAAGTATAATAGTCTGGTCATGGTTACAAGTGTTCAAAAGTCAGTCATTGGCTTAAAGCCTGTATGTACATAAAAGCAAATATAGTGTGTGTGTGTGTGTGTGTGGTGTGTGTGTGTGTGTGTGTGTGTGTGTGTGTGTGTGTGTGTGTGTGTGTGTGTACCTGTATAGTGTATGTGTGTACTATGAAATGCTTGCATCCATGCATGCATACATGTATGTGTGATTCAAATGCACAGAGCAAGAATGGAAATGTACCGATTAAACATAGTGAGACCAAAAAGACATGCAAAATATGAGCGTGAAATGGAAGTGGATTTTCAATCAAATCATCAACTTGACAAGATTTAAGGAAAAAAACTACTCAGATAAATATGGGTTATACCTTTTCGAGATTTCATTTTCATATTTTCAATGGTATTCAAGGAAATGGTTTCATTTTGTTCTGCTTCTATCAAGGGTGTCCTTGTCTGGGTAGACTTTCTGGCTCTAAATTGTTTGAATGGAGTATGGAGGAATGAGGTTAGCAAAACAAAAACCCAACAGAAAATCACAACACAAAATCCTTTCTTCAGGACGCAAAGGTTAGGAGAGCAGTGTGTACTCTGAAATGGAAATCTGCCGGAGATGACTCACGAGAATTTGGCAGCTGGGTCAGCCAGTGTCTGACAAGGCAGTGATGGTTATACTGAGAGAGAGAGAGAGAGAGAGAGAGAGGAGAGAGAGAGAGAGAGAGAGAGAGAGAGAGAGAGAGAGAGAGAGAGAGAGAGAGAGAGGAGAGTTCACCTTGTCATTCTTATCCTTTTTTTTTTTTTTTTTATCCATTTACTCTTTTATATCGAGGATAATAGAATAAGCACTCCATGTGCTTTTTTACATCCATGATCCAGTCCCCAAGTGTATGCAGTTTTGTCAATCTTGTCATCTGTTTCCACGGGCACACAATGGCCTACTCTTACAAAAAGCAGAACAGGATTTAACGCATGCGCAAGATGTTCTGCATGCGTTCGCACACAGGGCCTCGGCTTATAGTCTCATCCAAACGACTTTTGGGGAGAGTGGAGTCAGCACTGATGTTAACTCCACGAAAAAAAAAAACCCTCGAGTGGGTATCGAACCCTGGTCGTCAAATTACGAGCGCAATGTTCTGACCACTAGGCTGGTATACATCTGTAGCGGTGCCTTACACTGGACAGACAGGCTGCTGCTGTGTCCATAAAACAGCAGTGTCAGTCACTCCCCTCCACAGCAATAAAATAACCACTCTGGCCTGCCAAAGCTGTCAACACACCAGACACCGACACAGTGACAAATATATTCATGACCATAGTTCAGAAAGGGTGTCTGAGTTTGTTAGAATGAAGGTCAAAAATAGAGATTCGGAAAATGCTTCTTGTAACCATTTTCTTGTTCCTGGGAAATAACTTTTAAAGTACACAGTTCCTGACATTTTTGCCTACGCAATCATTTTTATCAATAACTAAGGTATGAGCCTCTAGCTCTCATTGAAATAATGATTACAATGACATAATTATGAAATTTATACGGCACATGATCCAGTAAAATGCAAATGAAAAGCTCTTATACTAATTTGATTCCTACACCTATAGCCTTCACCAATAGTATCATATAAGAAATTCAAGTTCCAAAACAATTCTGACTTTTATTTTAAAGCTTCTTCAAGGTGTCCATGATGAAGTCATGCCAATCCAGCTTTGAATTCATGACAACCAACTCCTATTTAGAACAGTCCCTTTTCCCATTTTGCAAACTGACATGCTGCTTGACACATCATTTTACATGACACAGACAGAGGCAGCTGGGATTCTTGTTGTCATTGATATCCCAGAACCCCAAATGTGGCTACCTTAAATTAATGGTGGGCAAAATGGTTGCGTATGCAATTATCTCACCGTTGGTGAAATTCAGAGCTCTAACCAGGGAACCAAAAAAAAAAAAGTGCTGTACACTCTGCTTGGCAATAAGCCTAACCTGGGTTCTGGTGGCTGGTTGAGTTTCAGAATTTTATATGAAAATCATCACTGTCAACTCAGCATTCCATCTCAAGGAGCCCCCCCCACCCCCCCTTTTCATGTGTTATTGGAGGGCAGGGGCAGGGTGGCAGTCTGACAATATCTACATAATTTACATCAAATTCAAGGGGGGAGTGACAGATACAATGTATGCCTTAAAAGTGATACTTAAGCATATTTCTAGTCCATTACCGCCCCCCGCTAAATTAAATCCTTTACCAACCCAGTAAAATAAAAACAACAACAACAAAATAACCAACAACAACAAACAAAAAACCAAAGGCAACAGGTGGGGGTACAGACCTCCTCGTATTTAACCCTTTCCCCACCACCTGTGAATCCAATTCTCTCTTCACCTTCACCTTCAGTTTTAAAACACTAACACGGGCAATGGCCGACTGGTTATGACAGACAGATGGCCTCCAGCCTCCATGGTCCCTGAGTCCGGTCCCTGACCGGAATCTCTAAGGCTACGGCCATAGTAAACCTGGCCCAGCCAGCTGTTTTGATGGCCGTCTCTTTGACAGCTGCTCTGCCCCACCCTTACGCGAGATCGACAGAAAATAGTTCGACATAAAAAGTAAAATCCCCCCACAACACTTTTATCAAAACCACTGGAATGTAATCGGGAAGGGTCAATTTACTAGTTTGTGTAGTCATAATTTTTGAAGCACCATAAGTAAGGTTTTCTTGATTATTTTCCTTTCCGTCAACCCGGCAAACCGACACGTGTCACTCGAACGTCAAAACAACGGGTTAAAAAAAAACAAAACAGGCGGGCTGGCTCTACTATGGCCACGCACAGCCGTCATCAGTGACGCACGAGTAATTCAGCTGGGCAGCATTTTTCACCCGGCCCGGCAAAACTGATGGTGTCAAAATGCCAGGTTTACTATGGCCGCAGCCTAAGAGTGCCTGGTGGATTCTGGTTTGGGATTTTTTATTTTAAAAAAAAAATTTCCCACATTATGTTAGTTATTAGTTGTTCTTCAGTTTAACATCCTTCCACTAATTACTGATATTAGATGGTAAAGTGTATGTGGATGAGCGAGTGTATAGGAAGGAAGGGGGGGGGGGGGGGTAGGGTGAGTACATAGCTAATTATCTGCATAGAACAACTATAAGAACCAAAACTAAAAACCATACAAGAATAATGAAAGAATTAACAGCTTTAACACTACTTTGCAATACATATAACTATTAAAAATCATTATGCTATAAGAAATTGATAATAGGGACTATGACTTAATGACAATACAACTTCTTTCATAAGCGGAATGTCTTTTAGAATTTGCTCTACGCAAACATATGTGAAAACAGGTATCAATTTTTTTCAAGTCTCTGCATTCTAAAGTAAAAGAATCTGAATGTGAGCTATGGCTAATACTTTTACCACAGATACATGTTACTTTTTTGGAAAATATGGATCTAAAGGAATTGAGCTTTAAACCTATAAATAAGAGATACAACATTTCTATATATTCATGTGATTTACGGCATTTGATCTTATCAAAAGATAACAAATGCATTACATCAGCATTCCTGTGAGAACCAATATCTTGTTTCTTTTTTAAAATGTTTCCAACATGCATTTTGTAATATGCTATAGCCTCATGATGGATAAGGGGACATTTATGCTGCAGGACCCATTGGTATGCTTAGCTCCACATTTGCTATTTTGTCAACTTTTTCAATAAAGTAGTTACCACAGTGCGAAGGAATCCAGCAAAAGGTAACACTGATACCTCATAACATCATAAAATGAATCAGATGTCCAATCTCAGTTACAAGATCTTGTCTCCTTTTGAACTGGAATTTTTTTTGAGCAAGTAAAACCAACTTGGAATCAAGAACAAAAAAAAAGCGTCTGAAATATGTCTTTAGGAAAATCTAGAAGACGACACAAAGCCATCAGAATAGCAAATAATTCAGCTGTAAATATAGATAGATTTTTCCCAATATGAAATGATCTTTCTACTTCCAATGCCCACCATGTAAACTTCAGAAAGCTAATTTTGACTTCAATTATTCTTCTTTAACCAAAAAAAAAAAGGGAATGAAAATGTTCTTAGCGCGTCAGTGAAAGAACATATTTATCATATTAACTACATATCTAGATGATCTTAAAATCTACACTGACAGTTCCCTTTTGAGCAACGAGGCAGAGCTGCGTTTGTGATCCCACATTATGTTGGTTTCCTGAAAACGTATATTTCATTCTATTTAATAATAAACAGTCTTGGACCTTTCCATCTGTCACATTTTCTTCATTTGGAACTACCAATCACCGTTCTCAAATCTTCCGCTGGTTTAGGGTTAATGTTTCCGAGCACGCCAACCTTTCAGCTAAAAACTACAAGGTCCATATTACCAGATACAAAAGTAACATTGTTGACGTCTACAACACACACGAAAAAAAAAATCTCTCCGCAGCAGCACAAAAGTGTGTGAAGCACGCAGTGATACAACTCAACAATGGCCTCTACCACCACCATCCCCGTCAACCCTCATCATTTCTGCTGATTTTCAATTTCCTCCTTTCCTTTCAGCTGAGCACTTTTTCATTGCTATTTTTACCCAATCAACCCCCCCCCCCCTCCCTCCCCCCATTACCATCTTGAGGGCAGTGACCTGTTCATTCTTTTTTCTTTTTCTTCTAAAAGGTATAAAAACAGAACAGCTAAATCCTGCACTACTTAACAATAAATGATTTTTTTTTTTAATTAAAGTCAAAGGCTGTCTAAAAACACACAAAAAAGAAAAAAACTTAAAAAAAAAAAAAAAAATGTGACAAGCGTGGACAGAGGAGCATTCTTCTCTTTGACACCGACCTCTCAAGTCTAAGTTCTCTTTGACATTGTACATGCATACAGGGGCTGCCTCTGTATTGTTAGACAATCACAGAGTGAACACACACTGAACTTTTAAATAATGAACAGTGACAAAGGCACAGGGGTGATTATTTGGGACACAAGGCATCTTCAGCGATTGGGGAAGAGGAGGGGGTGGGGTTTGCAAGCTTTATTATTCTGAAACATACAAAAACTGTCTTTTTTTTGGTTTTTTTTTTTTTAAAGTATTGATTCGCACGCTTCCCTGAGCTTTAGGGCGTTATGGGGCCTTCTTTTTGTCCCCCAGCAATGTGACAGCAGCAAATTTAGAAATGTCAACATTACAAACTGCATAGAGTATGTATGTCAACCACTGAATCAGAGCGCAAACACACAACAGTCACACACAAATACACAGATACATGCACGCACGCACGCATACACACACACACACACACACACCATCCAAAATAGATTATTCACAAGTGTTGGTTTCATGAAAACCAGAACAAACCTTTTTCATTAAGGACAAAAAACTTTGTGACCCAAATTTGGGCTCTAAAAATACAACCATAATAAAAACAACACATCAACAGCCGCATAATACAAATTTCCTAGAACTTATTTCATGTGCGCAAAATATTCTGCATAGGACCTTCGTTTTATATAGTTTTATCCTAAGGATTTTCAGGCAAGTGGACAACTTCTGATGTTAACTCCAGGGCAAAAATCCTCTTAAAGTTGAAAGTGCATCCCAGTGGTGACTCGAATCCCCAAACCTCAAGGATATCTAGCACTCCTCTCCCTCCCATTTCTCCCCCGACTGTCAATCTAAAAGTATAGTATAGAGTGTAGCTGCTGTGCGTGTGTGTGTGGTGTGTGGGGGGGGGGTGACTGTGTGTGTTTAGTTTATTTTATTCTTTTATATCCAGGATAATGGGATAAGCACTCATGTGCTTTTTTTACATTCCAGTCCCCGTGTATATGCAGTTTTGTAAATCTTGTTATCTGTTCCAACCAGCACACAATGACCTACTCTTACAAAAAGCGGAGCAGGATTTAACTTGAGTGCAAGATGTTCTGCGGGCGTTTGCACATGGGGCTTCCGTTTATAGTCGCATCCGAAAGACTGGGGGTTGGGGGGGGGGAGTGGAGTCAGCACTGATGTGAACTTCAGAGGAAAAATTCCCTCGAACGGGAGTGTGTGTGTGTGTGTGTGTGTGTGTGTGTGTGAGAGAGAGATATAGGACAGGGCTCCCAGAGTGTATGAGATATAGGACAGGACTCTCACCCCCCACCCCCATCCCCTCCCCCAACCGACCTCTTGTCAGACACTTTGGTGGGCTGGCAACAGACACTGAGACAGATAAATGGTGGCGGTCTGCTATTAATTAATCACCTCAGCCTGACAAGGCAGCTGTCAGTTACCTAGGTAGGTATACACACAAAGCACCGCTGAGTCTGGGGTCAGAATCCACAGGTCGCTGTGGTCAAGATTCTTCTTCTTCTTCTATCCCATAGTCTGTTTAGACCGTAGGGGCGCCACGGAAGACCTCGCAAACCAGCTCTCTCCATTTCCCTCTGTCCTCGACCTTTCTCCGGGTGTCACTCAGCCTGAGGCCCGTCCACTCTCGGATGTTGTCTCCCATCTCTTTCTCTGCCTGCCTCTCCTTCTCCCACCTTGCATAGTTCTTTGCAGAATCGTCTTGGCAAGCCCTGTTGATCTTGCGACGTGCCCATACCACTTCAGTTTGTGGTTTTTGACTGTGGTCAGGAGATCTTCAAAGGGCCCGATGGCTTGACCGATCCATATCAT
>CM060338.1:34588230-34608230 GCA_030674155.1 Stramonita haemastoma | reverse complement strand
TTATTCTTTTATATCAAGGATAATGGAATAAGCACTACTGTGCTTTTTTACATCCAGTCCCCATGTGTATGCATTTTTGTAAATGTCATCTGTCCCCACCGGCACACAACGGCCTACTCTTACGAAAAGCGGAACAGGATCTAACGTGTGTGCAAGATGTTCTGTGTGCGTTCGCACACGGTTTAAAATCTCATCCGAAGGACTTTTGAGGAAAGTGGAGTCAGCACTGATGTTAACTCCAGGAGAAAAATCTCCTTGACCAGACTCGAACCCGAAGAGAGAGAGAAGGGGGGGGGGGGGGGACATAAAAGCTGAAAGAGGTGGATTTTTCCTCTCCCTGTTCCTCAGCTACAGCTCTCGACACTAATTGCGATATTTTTTGCATTATACGATTATGTCCATAATTGCACACCATTAACTGAAAGTAGAGCCCTGCATTCTGACATTGGGGAAGCTGTCTAAATACGACCACACTACATGAGGACTTTGTGAGTGGCATCCATTCTTACCGGCAGAATGGCTTACTCTTCCAAAAGGCGGGATGGGTTTTGACAGGTGCGCAAGATGTTTGTGCACGCATTCCCACACAGGGCCTCCTCGGGTTATGTCTCATCCGAAGCACTTTCAGGGAAGTGGAATCAGTACTGATGTTAACCCAAGGGGAAAATTACCCTTGAACACACAGGGGGGGGTGGCTCAAACCTGAACTCAATCCTGGGCCTTCAAACCACCAGAGCAATGCTTAACCAGTAAAGGCAATATGCCATTCCGCCCCCCTCCCTACCCCCCCACCCCCCAACTACCCCACCTCCCTAGAACATGTGGATGATGTAATCAAAACAAAACAACAAAAAAAGAAACAGGTAAAAGGAGAGAAAATGAAAACACTGTGATCCAATGCCATGTGCATAGGATCACGAATCTTTATCTCCCATCCCAGTGATCTTATATTATTTCAATTGGTCTATCTATTCACAGCAAAACACAAAGGCCTCATCTGGTTGAGATCGAAAGCATGGTAACATTTGAAATATGTGTATGTGATGAATACAAATCCTGTGTAAAGTATACGGATTGAAACAAACATTTAACACAGCAATTAGTTAAAACAATAAAATAATGAAAAGATAAGAAGAAAAGAAGAAGATAAGAAGAAGATGAAGAACAATAATAACAAATAATAATAATAATAATAATGATAATGATGATGATAAAAATACATGGAATTCTATAGTGCTGTATCTTGCAAATACAAATCAAAGCGCTTGCATTCAACTTATACAACACACAAGCAATCAATGACTATTAACAGTTTTAGCAAATTTGAATGTATACACACACGTACACGCACACATACACACACACATGCATGCACGCACGCACACACACTTATAACAGTTATACACTTTAGCAGGGTGAATGGGAATTTCAGATGTTGAAGGCAGGGACAGATAGGAGATAGAAACAGTAGTCAAAAATCTAGGTTTGAAATAAGTGTGTCTTGAGGTTGATTTAAAAGTGTCATATGTAGGCTTTTGCCGAAGGGAGAGAGGGAGGTCATTCCAGATCAATAAACGAGAAATTAAAATAAAATAAAAAAGAGCATCAGCCAACAGTAGATAGGTTGAATCTTGGTATTCTTAAGGACATAGATAGGTTGAATCTTGGTATTCTTAAGGACAATAGGTTGAATCTTGTATTCTTAAGGACAAAGTGACTGCAGCCGAGCAGAGGGAACGAGAAGGTGTGTACAAATGAAGACATTCACAGAGGTAACAGCATGATAATGAAGGCTAGTCAATCCGCAAGTCAATGCATGTGTGTGTGCGCGTCATAGTTATATTTCCAGATGGTACAGTGTGTTTGTGTGTGTGTGTGTGTGTGTGTGTGTGGGTGCGTGTGTGTGCGTGTGTGCGCGTGACGTGGTGCATGCGTGTGCTACATATGCACACATATGTAATGTATGTCAATGCACGGGCAGACATGTGCATGAGTGCACTACCGCAGGAGCAAACATGTGTTCATTTTAAACTGTGGCACTATGGACGATGATTCATCCACTATTTCTATGCTTTTGACTGCTGATCTTATTATTCATTACCACTGACTGCTGATCTTATTATTTCTTATTACCACTGACTGCTGATATATAATATCATTTCTCACTTACCACTAACTGCTGATATTATTTCTTGCTACCAGTCTTTTTTCAGTAGTAGTAGTTTATTTTTTATTGTACGAGACAATCTTTCATATTAATTTGCTTTTCCACAGCTTGTCTAGTCAGTGACGTCAGTCATTTCATTTTCACACCTTGGGCTTTTTTTTTTTTTTAGGAAAAGCACCACATAAGTGATTTTTTAAAGTCTCCCATTACATTACATTTAAACAAACTCAAGGAGGCCAATCCAATCCAATCTAATGATGTTGCTTAGAGCCCCGCCAACTGCACAGGCCATATCGGGGATGTCACCTTAACTCAAGGCCACTGCATCACCATGTCATATATTATTATATATATTATACTAAAAAATATTTTTTTTAAAACAAAAAAAAACCCCCATAGCATTAAGTGATTAACCCTTACAGGAACGATGTCACTTTCTGGCAACATGAAAGGCTCACCACCAAGATCACAGAAATGCGACATGTATACTAGAACATCACAAAGCTTATGCTCTCACCTTTGAAGATCTACACAAAGATACCAGACGACATCAATCAGTGACCCAAGAATTCCCTTACTGATAGCCATTTGCCCTGCTTTTGCATGTCTTCAGTTTCATTCTATTCAGTTGTTGGGTTTTTCCCCCCAACACAGGTATTAAACTTACGTTTTTTAAAGAAAACTGGCTGGGGAATTTCTGTAGAGCAGAATGGGTGGTGGTGAAAGGGTTAATAAAAAAAATAAAAAATCAAAGCGCCAGACTGGTGGCCTTGCTCCTCTTTTCTTTGTGCCAATAAAAATGCAAATATACACATACATGTATGCGAATATATACCAAATAATGATAAGGAAAAAAAAGGAGGGAAGGTTTTAAAAAAAAAAAAAAAAAAAAAAAAAAAGACACCCAAAAAAGTGTGAAACTGCAAAGGAGGATCTGGAGTGCTAACAGTACCTGTAGATAAAAGTTATACTCCCCCCCCCCCTCCCCCATTCCACCAAATTACTTGGTTTACATGTCCATAAGTATGATGAGAGCTTTGCTGATCAATATATATTTCTATCCATTTCATCAGTTTCATGGTGAACTCCCTCTTCCCTTTTCCCCTGCTTTCTCTCTCTCCATATAAAATAAACAACACTAAAAAAAAAATATCCAAAAAAAAAAAAAAAAAAAAAAGCATGGAATCATGATAGTTGCTCCCCAACTGCAGTCTATTATATGTCGATTCTAAAATTACAATGCACACAAAGGTGTGCGCATCCATAAACCCCATTTTCTTGCATGTCATGAAATCAAATGAAATAGCAATGCAAACACACACGACACAGGATAGCCTAGTGGTTAGAGTGTTGTGCATTGTGCTCACCATCTGTCGACCCAGGTTCAAATCCCGTTCAAGGAGACTTTTCCCCTGGGGTTAACATCAGTGCGCGCCTACTCCACTCCCCCCAAAAGTTCTTCGGATGAGACTTATAATTAGTATAAACCGAAATACTGCTATCACACGCAGAACATCTTCTACACATGTTAAAACCTGTTCCGCTTTTCGAAAGAGCAGACCATCGTGTGCTGGTGGGAACGGATGACAAAATTTACAAAGCCGCATGCACATGGGGACTGGATGTAAAAAAAACAAAAAGCAAATTCATGAGCGCTTATTCCATTGTCCTCAAAATAGAAGAACAAATAAATGATGTGTATTCAGGAGCGTTTATTCCATTATCCTCGAAACAGAAGAACAAATAAATAAATCGATGCCTCACACACACACACAAAATGTCACACACACACACACACACACACACACACACACACACACACCACAACACACACACAAAAGAACTCTACCCCCACTCAAAATCTTAACATCAATACTTTTCTTTTTGTTCCCCCCACACACACACACACAAGCAGAACATAACACACAAAAGGAGACAAAATCAATAATCCGCAATATACAGAGCTCTCTTTTTCTTCTCTCCTCTATTCCTGATGTGCCGACAAGCTACTGAACCGAAAATAGCACGTCCAGCACTACTACTCCAATCAAGGCTGCTCGAGGTAGTCGTGCTGTGCTGTGCTGTGCTGTGCCTCCCTATGCATCAGTGTGAATCATTTGCCACAGTCTGTTTCTGTGGACACCGATTATTGTGTCACCCAAAAAAAGAAAAAACCCACCCCAACCCCAAACCCACCATGATGAGTGATGTAGTAGGCTGGGAAAGAAGAATGATGATGCTAAATATAGCAGCATTCATGATGTCATTTTTGTGGAGGACTAGGGATCAATTTCCAGACTGCTGAAAATATCGAGGTCAACATTACCTACTTTGTTGGGTGAAAAATGTCACATACCCTCCACATACTTGTCCCCTTTTCTTCCTTTTATTTTTTTTTAATTTTTTGGGGGGGAGCAGGGGTGGGGGTGGGGGGGTGGCAGTTTGCTGTACTGTGTATTTTTGTTTTTACAAGAAATTATATATTCATGCAGACCAAATGTCTGGAAATAACAAAGCTTGCAGCAGTCTTCTTCACAATGGTGAGTGATCTAGGCTAGGGAAAAAAGAAACGTTTTTCTGAGGCTAAGTTTAGTAGCAGCGTTCATGATGACGTCATCTTTGTGGTGGACTGAGTGTCAAATTTGTGTTGACAGTTTGTCACAATGTGACAAATTAAAATGTTGAGCTCATTAGTCACCTCGTTTGTAAGGTAAAAATAATTTAGTTATCACATACTCCCTGTTCCCATTTTATTTCCTCCTCTTCTTATTTTTTAGTTTGTTTTATTGTAAAAAAAAAAATAATAAATAAAACACCTCTGTTGTTGTTGTTTTACATTACAAGAAACTAAGACTAATACAACTATGTAGAACACAAAACGTCTAGAAAAATAATGCTTGCTGTAACAGCCACATTTTAAAATCACACAGTAAACCTCAGGCATTCAAGTGCATACATTACAAGTCAGTAATTTTTTTTTTTAATTGCTTCTAAAAATAGAAATAATCGCACACACAAATACACACACACACACACACACACACACACACACACAACCACACAGATGCAAGCTCACATGCACACACAGCAAAGGAGGAAGAGAGAAAGAGAGGGAGAGGGAGAGAGAGACACAGAGAGAGAGAGAGAGAGAGAGGGAGAGGAAGAGAGAGAGAGAGAGAGAGGAGAGAAGAGAGGAGAGAGAGAGAGAGAGGAGAGAGAGAGAGAGAGAGAGAGAAGAGAGACAGAGACAGAGAGAGACAGAGACAGAGACAGAGACACAGAGAGAGATAGAGACAGAAAAAAAAATCCTGCCCCACTTTTAAAATAAATCCCCTTTTTTTCCCCTTCACAAGAACAACAACCCAGTATATTACACAGAAAAGGGGAGCTGAGGGAGAAGAAGAAGAAAAAAAAAAAATCAATAATCATAGAGCTCTCTTTTTTTTTTCTTCTGTCCACCCCCCTCATCCCCCCCCACCCCCTTTCCCCCATTCCTGATGTGCTGACAAGCTACTGAACCGAAAATAGCACCGTCCAGCAGCACCACTACTCCCAATCAAGGCTGCTTGGGTGGCCCTGCTGTGCCAGCGCCTCAACATGCATCACCCTGGATCATTTGCCACACCTCTGTTTCTGTGGATGGACGGCTACTAATGTGTCACACACACACACACACACACACACACACACACACACACACACACACACACACCACAAAAAAAGAAAAAAAAAAGTCCATGATATTGAAGGCTGGGAAAGAGAACTAAAGGATCAATGCCAAGTGTAGCGCTCAGCAAAGCAGCAGCAGCAGCAGCAGCAGCGTTCATGATGTCATTTTTTGTGTGTGAGTGATGGGCTGAGGACCAATTTTGTTGTCATTGCTGACTACACCACCAGCCAGGGTTCATTGTTACATACCCAGTTTGTTGGGTAAAATGTCACATACCTTTCTCTCTATTTGTCTCTGTCTAGAGCTCTCTCTCTCTCTCTCTTCTCTCTCTCTCTCTCTCTCTCTCTCTCTCTCTCTCTCTCTCTCTCTCTGTGGAACAGTTGACAATATTTACACAACTGCATACACACGGGGACTAGATGAAATAAAGCACATGAGTGCTTATTCTATTATCCTTGATATAAACGAATAAAATAAATAAAATCTCTCTCTCTCTCTCTCTCTCTCTCTCTCTCTCTCTCTCTCTCTCTCTCTCTCTCCACCAGTTTCTGGTATAGTTGATACACTTTAGTTTTAGAGGGATGTAAGAAAAAAGTAAATAATGCAGAGCATAAAATCTCTGAAAATAGTATCACAACATGATCCATAATACTTTGTGACAGTGGGGCAGAGAAAACCAAACAGATAGGCAGAGAGAGCGGAAAGAGAGAGAGGGGGGGGGGGGGGGTGGAAGAGAGAGAAAAAGAGAGGAGAGAGAGGAGAGAGAGAGAGAGAGAGAGAGAGAGAGAGAGAGAGAGAGAGAGAGAGAGAGAGAGAGGGAGAGAGAGAGAGAGATGAGGAGGAGAGAGAGAGACAGACAGACAGACAGAGAGAGACAGACAGAAGAGAGAGAGAGAGAGAGAGAGAGACAGAGAGAGAGAGAGAGAGGAAGAGAGAGAGAGAGAGAGAGAGAGAGAGAGAGAGAGGAGAGAGAGGAGAGAGAGAGAGGAGAATTTGATTTGATTTATTCTTTTATATCAAGGATAATGGAATAAGCACTCTTGTGCTTCTTTTCATCCAGTCCCCGTGTGTGTGCATTTTTGTAAATGTCATCTGTTCCCACCGGCACATGATGGCCTACTCTTACGAAAAGCGGAACAGGACTTAACGTGTGCGCAAGGTGTTCTGTGTGCGTTTGCACACGGGGCCTCAGTTTAAAGTCTCATCTGAAGGGGAGGAGAGAAGAGAGAGAGAGAGAGAGAGAGAGAGAGGAGGAGAGAGAGAGAGAGAGGAGTGGTGAGTGTGTGTGTGTGTGTGTGTGTGTGTGTGTGTGTGTGTGTGTGTGTGTGTGTGTGTGTGTGTTTTATTTTATTCTTTTATATCAATGATAATGGAATACGCACTCATGTGCTTTTTTTCATCCAGTCCCCAGGTGTATGAAGTTTTGTAAATATTGTTATCTGTTCCCACCAGAACACAATGGCCTACTCTTACGAAAAGTGGAACAGGATTTAACGTGTGTGTGTGTGTGTGTGTGTGTGTGTGTGTGTGTGTGTGTCTGTCTGTTGTCTGTCTGTCTGTCTGTCTGTCTGTCTGTCTGTCTGTCTGTCTGTCTGTGAGTGTGCACATACACACGCACATGCACAAGAGTGCATGTGAGCCAGTAGATGGTGCAACTGGGGGTAAGCACCTGCCTGCATGTAAATTTTATAAACAGTACATCTATACATGTATGTAATGCAAATGATTCCAAAAGAGCACAATTCTCTGTCTGTCTGTCTCTCTCACACACACACACACACACACACACACACACACACACACACACACACACACACACACACACACACAGCGACACACACACACACACACACACAAACATGCACACGCATGCGAGCGCGCGCGCACACACACACACACAGGTTGTCTAAAATCACTTTTTAGTGGATAGACGTTAAAGGAAGACACACACACACGCACACACACACACAAACACACACACACACAAACACACACACCAAACACACACACACACACACAAACATACACACACACAAACACACACACACACACACTGTTCTGTGTAGATTTAGTGAATTAACCCACTTCCCCACTTCCAAAACTCCTCCTACCCCGCCCCCTCCCCACATACACACTCACACTTTTCTTTTTTTTTTAAATGTCTAATATCACATTTTGTGAAAAGACGTAAAATGAATCGAACACGCACACGCACACACTCACATGCACACAAACACAAACACGCACATACACACATTCTCCGAGATAATGGGAAAAGCTGGGCATAGCGCACCTTTTACAACACTCTTCAATCTCTTTCAAAGGAAAGTTTATCATGAAGAATCATTTCATTTCCACCCTTTGATCTGCACTCAACTTTCACGTTTTAACTTGAAATTAAATTCATTTGATCTGAAATTACAATTTGAAGTAAAATACACATCACAAGATTAAAAAGATTTTTTTTGTGTGGTTATTTTCAACTCTTTATCAAGGAAAACTACAAAAATGCAAGACAAACAATAATGGAAATAAGCAAAACATTTTTCTTCTTTCTCAACACATAATTTTAGTTCCAGTAATTATATATCGTACTGAATTGTATGCAAGCAAATTTTGTGGCCTAAACTCAACCTGATTTAAAACTTCATTCAAGATTTCTGTGATCATACTACAGTACTTACTGATGGGAGAAATCACAAAGACAGACTTGCAAAATGACCAAACTTTGTTGTCTCGAACAGTTGAAGTCTGTAAATAAACTGTAGATAATTTCTTTCGGAAATGAGGACAGGATGTAATGTTTTATTTTCTTTTTATTCAATTGTCAAAACCAGTTCTCACCCATATCATACCAAAAAAAAAGAAGAAAAAAAAACTAGTTTAGATTTCTGATTAAAAGGACATCTTTCCTGAATAGTGTAAGTACTAGTAAGTAATCTGCTCAGTGAAATATTTAATAGAAACAGAGAAAAATTTGATTTTTTTTTTTATAGAATAAAAACATACAAAGAAGGAAAACAGGCTTACCTTTCATTTCTACATTCTACAATTATAGCACTGTTCCCTTCTTTTTGCCTCAATTTGTACTGATGCTTATTTTTAGTAAAGATTCTTTTATACGATTCAGACATTCTAATGCAAGACATAAAAACAAAAATCCCCTTTCCAGGATTTTCCCTCATTGAAAGTTGCATATGAAAGCATTTTCTACTATCGACTGTGTCTACCTGGCACAAATATCAAGGAGGACTGATGACCCAAAGAAAGACAGACTTCCCCTTCATCTAAATTACAACACACACACACCACACACAACACACACACACCACACACTACACATACACACAAACACACACCAACCCACCAACACACACACCACACACACACACACACACACACACACACAACACACACAAACCTACACACACAGAGAAAAAAGGTGGCGGCACTGCACTTGTAGCAACACCCTTTCTCAGATGATCAATCTGAATTCCGTACGTGTACACAAAATAATCTGCCTTGCCTATGGGCTGAGCACAATACAAAAGAATACAATAATTATAATGAAAAGGTTGGGAATGTTTTACAGGGTGAAGTAACTTTCCCTTGCTATGGTCCTGCTAAAAGAATACACTCAAGGAAATCCTAAAGATGAAGCCAAAGTCTTATACCCCACCCCCCATCATAATATACAATATCAGAAATTAACAAAATCAAATTTATACAAGCTAACATGCTTTTTCTTGTCTGTTTGGTTGGGTCTTTTTTTTTTTTAAGTCCCCTTTCATATTTCAAATAACTGAAAAGTCACCAGCATAGAAATTCATGGAGTTCACCTAAGATTATTTTATAATGAACTCAAGGCTCTGGTGAAATATATCCTTCTGACTTTTGAAGCTTTATCATCACTTCTATGTTATATGCACCTTTAGTCACTTAATTTTAATATGCAGACCTTTCAAGTCACTTCATATGTTAATATGCAGACCTTTCAAGTAGATAAAAAATAAAAGCTACCAAAAAAAAACAAAAAAACTCAAGCCCCAAAACAAACAAAAACCCAAACCAAACAAGAAAATTCTCTCCTCCTCCTATAAAAGCAAGCGCAGAAACTATGGATTTTTTTTTTTTAAAAAGGCTTCACACAAAAGTTAAAAAAGCATCAGATAACTTGACAAGTTTCTCTCAGGTCGCTGATGATCGAATTATTTCCTGAATTTTTCAAGAGCTGGTTTCTTGTTTCACAGCAACACGAGCACATGAAGTGCTCTTCATTAACATCCACACAAGTATAGCCATAATACTTGACATGGCTGACACAACCAAACCTTGTCGGTTAAGATGTGGGACTAAAGACTCCAAGCATTTCAATACATGATCAAAGACACCCCATGCTTTTGCCTGTATGCATGAATAGCTCTCTATAGAGTATATACACCATGCAGCACATTTTGAAAGAAAAAAAAAATGTGTTCACCCCACACAAAGTCAGCCTTCTCCCAGTTTCAAGGATTCGGTTGACAGCTCTCTGCTAACACTCTTTTTACAGGGTTTTTTTGGTGTTTTTTTAATAAAAAGGCTTTTCCTCCCTCCTGCTATCATTTTTTTTATAAATTTAAATGGTAATGGGAGATACTGAAACAAGAAGAGTGGCGAGGTTGGTGTGAGATGCCAATGATGACAACGACAATGACAACCACTCATGATGCTGATGAAGTAGAGCGGTTGAATATGGATTTTTACAAATTATTATCATTATTATTATTATTACAATTTCTTATCAAAGAAGCTTGATCAACAGCTCGGGGCCATTTCAGGGTTTGAACCAGGAAAAGAAACTAAATTACAGAAAAATGTAGCTTGCAAGCACGATGTGACACATTCAACTCAAGCCCATAAACTTGGCATACATATGACAAAAATTATCATCCTCGCCTGGGGACAGATCACAGCGTTTTAGACTATAAAAAAAAAAATTTTTTTAATGCGACATAAAGCGGCATAAAGTGCAGTCCGACATTTAAAAACTGTACCAGGAAAAGAGCCTACTTGTCAGAGGGGTTCTTAGACACATAAAATATTATAATGAATCATAACTTTATGCAGAAACTGAGTGTGAGACGACAGAAAGGAGAAAGGAAAAAAAAAAAGAAACTGAGAAAGAAAAAAAAAGAATAATAAAAAAAAAACAGGGCAACATTTCACGCACACGACCTTCATATAGCAATATGTGTTATGATAATGCAGTCCTGCATGCACAGACACACACATACACTGAACCTTACTCCCCAACACATCCACATCCTTCTCCCACTCTTTCATTTAAATTTTTTTTAAAAGACAAACTTTAAATCAACAAAATAAAAAAATAAAAAAAGACGAAAAATCCCCTCAGAATTTGAACTGGTGCCAAGGAAAGAAAAGTGCTATAGAAATCCTATGCAGACCACTGAAAAGAAAGAATGGAGAACTGCTTCCAATGAAATGGGACATGGTTCACCCAGCTCCCGCCTTTGTGCCAACTACAAAGACGACAAAAGAGAAACCCTTCTCCCTCCTTCTCCACTTCGAGCCATAAAAGAGAAGGATTTCCATCTCACACTTGAAAAGACAGCTCTATTAAATCCGGTCGATCTCAAAACTAGGTCCCAGCCACAAATGAAAGGATGAGGGGGGAAGGAGGGGGAGTGGGGCTGGGTGGGGGGGGGGGGGGATGGCTGTAAAGAGGAAACCTCCCTTTTTCCCCTTTTCCCCTTCCTGAAACATGGCACGTCCCTGAACTTGGACAAACCATGTCTCTGTTCGTTTTCGTTTTCATGTCATGCAAGCAAGTATGCTTGCACTTGCAAACACTGTAGCACATAGCTGTATGTCTGCAAGTGTCTGTGTGCATATTATTATATATATATGCAGACTTACATACACCCATGCACACAGCAGCACAACACACACACACGCGCACGCACACACACACACAAGCACGCATGCACACGCACACACACACTGCCCTTTGGTTCACTTTAATTATACCATTTTAATAGCTCATTTCAAAGACCAATCAAAGCTGCCCATTCACTACAAAGCAACAACACCACACACCACACACACACACACACACACACACACACACCAACACAGCCGACACCTACAAAGCAAATTCTCAACAACAACAACAATTTTTTTTTAATTTGCAAAACACCAACCATCAGTAATCACCACCATGACCTACACCAGAAGTGACAACTAAATGCAGTGTACCAGATCAATCTTCTCAAAGACCAAGCATACTTGATCCATGAACATCAAGATTCATCAGCTGCACTGTTGAATTTTCAGTGAATCGAATGATACTGAGAACATTCATAAATCCTTTTAAAAAAAAAATTACAGGAAAAGATAGTATTACAGAGAAGAAACCTTGAGAGATACAGAGTATAAATTACATACATGTATGAAATGGCAGTTTACACAGCACAATGAACATCCTATGCCAGTCTCACTACTCTTTGCTCATGAATCTCAGTGTTTGTAACAGTCTGACTAACAAGCAACCAGAATAAAACAATACTAACAACATAATTATATCAGTAACAGGTGGTGATGGTGACACAGCAATAACTTGATTATGGAGGGGGGGGGGGGGGGGATGAGAAAAACAAGATAAAAAAAAGGTCTATTTGGGGGAGAGAAAAAAAATAAAGACAAATGCAAAAGAAAGGCAGAAGACGAGCTAAACTGAGGTGACAGGATGGACAGTTCTGAAGACGGCTGAAGCAAAAGGAGAGACAGAAACAGGGGACATTTCTGGCGCGAAAGGAGGCGGATTTGCCTGATACTAATTAATAACTATTTACAGTGAGAATGCCCCCAGTTATCACCAGGGCAGAGGGGAAAGGACACTATCACTATTATACAATAATTAATATGTATACAAGAGTTGAAGACAGACCCATGGGCATACTGAGTGACATAGCTTGAGCACAGAGTAAGTACTCTGAAAGATCTTTACCCACAACCACACAAAGTACACAAAACAAAACAAAAACTTACCCCAAAACAGACAGAGAAACCTGTTTTAAACTAAAGTCCACGACAACTATCATTCTCAACCATGCGGTCCAGACTAGGTTCACTGACACCCGTCAGTGTAAAAGGGCAAACTGATACACGAAACATTTGAAAGACCCGTGTACAAGCTGCTACAAGTTAGATAAAGTCTAAGGTCACTGCATATGATACCCTGAGGTTTCAATTACATTCACAAAGCACACACGTTCATTGACCTAAAGAACCAAACTAGAGTTATTGATTGGCTGGAAGATGAGAGTGATCAGTTTGAGATACGAGTAGGACCTATTCAGAATGGTCCTGTTGAATCTAAAGCCTCAAGCCACTTGAGATGTACCTTTAGAGTGATAAACAGGCCATCCTTTTGGAGATCATTGTTCAACCCTTACCATTCTAGCAGTGCCAGATCATCCTTTTAGAGATCCTCTGTTTGGAACACCCTGACCATTCTGGGTTTATCATGGTTCAGGAGTCTGGCCACTCTGCATGAAAAGTATGATCCATGTGAAAAGTTCAACTGACCCAACAAAGAGTCAAGACAAAACTGTCAAACAATAAAGTACAAGATACTACCAACCATTACACGATAAAAGTAAAGCACAAAAGCAAAGTCATAAACAAACTCCAATACTAGAAAAAAATGTTTAAGTACTGTAAGAAACTGCAAGCTTACCAGACAATAAAAAAACCTACACAAAGTGAAGTCAAAGTTCACCATCGTACAGACCCATATGATACGAGATACTGCCAAAGTTCTATCAGACGAATGATAAAACACCAAAGTGCTAAAGCGCAACCCCATATCTTGAACAAAGCATGTGTAGAGAGTCTTACAAGCAAAGTTCAAAGTGTTCGGCTTACAGTATAATCATACAGGCCGCTCCGTCGTTGGAGAATGTGGTTGCCAATTGTTGTGGCAGTACTGAGCTTGAGAGCTAGAGAGGTGTTGTTGATGATAGCAGAGGTATATCATCTGATGGAACTCAAATTGCTAGATATCTAACTAATATTAATAAGTAATAAAGATCCTAACAGCTAATTGATCCAGACTGTGTATCCTTTTTTATCTTAACTTCTTTTGTCCCTTCATATCTGCATTATTTATTCAAACACTATATTAGTATGTACATGCTTTCAAATTCAACACTAATGTTAATTGTAAGACTCGCTTATTTCAGGAGAGGTACTATAATTCTAACCTGTCAACCTTACACTACAATGCACTGGATTGTTCAAGCTTATAGATCTGTACAAAGGTATGTGTGCATGTGTACAAGTTTAGTGTGCCTTGAGGCTATAATTCCTAATATACACATAAATATAAATTTCATAAATTTTTATACAAAAGTGACACAATCTGTTCTTCTTCTTATCATTAAAAGTAATTAATAATCACACAAAACAAATGAATAAGCAGCTTGAACAAGTGAACAAAAATAGAAAATAGACAAATGAATGGCACTCCATGCCAAATGCAATACTGCATACAACACATAATTTAACACTTTTGACAGCGAAGTGCGTACAACACCAACTCTCAATCCAAACAGCTCTGACACCACAGATAGTGAGTTCAAACTTCAGTGGACCTGACAGATAAAAGGTTGAACTTCAGCATCTCCCTGATCAAATTATGAGCAGACCTATCCTCACTTTCATGCTGGGGGGTTGTTTTTTTGGGGGGGTTTAATGCATGCAGATGATCCGTATGCAGTGCATGTTAAAGATCCTGTAGTGTAATTCGTGTTGACCAGCGAGTGGCTGGTTGCAGTTCACAAAAGCGCACAACACACACAGGCAAGGCTTGGCAAAGCATAATACACGTGACTATAGACGCAGATCAGATGGTCAAGCATCTGCTGGATGGATTTAACAGATGGGGCATAGTATACATCACATACAATTTACATGAATATCGAATATTCCACATGCTGTGGCCTTTACGACATCTAAAAAAACAAAGCATCCCTACCTCCCCCCCCCCCCCTCCTCTCCCTCTCAACACCACCTGCAGCTGACACTGCCTAAGAAAACAAAAGCAACACTACCATTGCTTTCCTCCCAGCTACAGCCCCAGTGTGGGTGGTTTGTCTAACTTCTAAGGCTCTTCGACCATGCTGTAGTCTGACAGATGGATCAAACAAGCAGAACTAGAACAAGATTACCCCCCACCCCCCCTTCTCCCTTACACTCCATCCATGCTACAGCCAAACAGCTGGAGAGGTCACACACATCACAGCTGGTGAAATGACCACATGACAGGTGGAAATTTTCTTTTCTTCTTCTTTTCATACTGAATGGACCTTATGAATACAAACATGCAATATGAAATGTCATACTGCATTAGATAAATATTACTAATAATATTAAATTTAAAGAAAGAAATATAGCTCAAAATGCAAAATATAATATGATGTATGGTGTGATAATTATGTGATCAGTATGGTGTGAGGTGACATGATGTGTCAGTGATGTTTACAATATCTCTGAATATAATTCAATGCATATTTGATAATTTCAGATTACTTTTATATTCAAATAATTTCATACAGCAAATGTTGGTATATTTTAATACTCATTTACTGTCAACTCACTATACTTCAAGCACCTTCATCTTAATCATTGTCAAAAGCTACGGACAGGTAAAAAAAAAGTTATAGAATCAAAGTTTGTCCAGAAAAAAATTATAGAAAAACAATTAAAAATATGTACCTTTTGAAATCTCTCTTTTTTTCATTCCTTGGTAAGACTATAAGTTGGCTGATAATTGATATCCATGGCCAAGTATTAAGATCCTATGGCTTTGCTATTAAAGCTCTTCCCCACAGAACTGTTGAGGGAGCAATCTGGTAGAGTGCTCAGAGAACCCATTTGCGGAAACCATGGCACTGGTTCATATGCAACATACAATGAAAAATAGAAGAATCCAGTGAACAACTCTTCAGTGAAACACTCCACTGACTCCTCATGAAGTTTAGAGAGAAGAAGTTGGCTGCAAAGATTCCCTGATGGAACTGCTGAAAGAGAAATAACCATAAAACTTGATAGGGAAGTATATCTCTTTAAGTCTTAACGAGATTTTGATCACTGACGATCAAAAGTACAGAAGCGCTCAAAGGTTTGTTTGCTGGGTGTGTTAAAATCAAGAGAAGCACATTTGTCATACTTCCAAGAACTGCCATACCCACATTTATCTTGAGTCACATCATAACAAATACTAAACAAGATTTTCAGTACATCATAACAGTGCCCAGCAGAACTAAATGAATCGAAGCATGTTGGTTGCAACCTACTATTTTCTGTCTCTAATCAATGATGAGTAACCAGCATAATTGAAAATAAACACACTAAACAGTTTTCATGATCTGTTGACATTTCGCACGCGCACACACACACACACACACACACACACACACTTCTCACTTTACATTACAATACTTATATGTAAGATCCTCCATTTCCTTTTCATGTCTACGAAATTCATCCAACACTTCACAGAACTAACAATAACAAAGAAGGCAATCACAACCATCCCTGAAAACTGATTAAATGACTACGCTAAATAGTTTGTTGATTAATTTCTAGTGGCCTCAAACTGTTGCCACAGAAGCAATCATACAGCTAGCCCTCTTTCAGATCAAATGCTGAATGGCAACAGTCTCTCATCACAGACCTGTTGAAACTCAGCTGTTGTTGGAGAAACCACAGCAGCTAATTTAGACACTACCAGGGCTAGGCTGAGAACAACCCTCTCTTTGAGTTTGTTTCACATGAAAATACCACAGCAACTACAGACATGTCCGCTGTGCACAGGTGGGCATGAGTGCAGTGGGGAGGTTTTGTTTGGTTGGTTTCGTTTGGTTGGGGTTTTTTTTGTTTTGTTTTGTTATTTTAAAACTTTGTGTTGTGTTGTGTGTGTGTGTGTGTGTGTGTGTGTGTTCCGCAAGCTGGCAACTGCCCCCAGAATACGGTCTCTGGCTAACATTACATGCAAAGTTAGGCTATGCCATTTCAGCACACATGTGAAAAGGTCAATAACTTCAAATATGACTCCACAGGCCTACAAGCAGATTTTTTTTCGGTACAGACATTACATGCGGTATTTCTATTCTAAGGACACAGTCTATTCTTATTTCTTCACTCTTCAATTATTTTCTAACTTTAGGTTAAAAATATACTACAGACTTGGTGACAATCAAAGTAGAGAAGTATTTCTGGGATGGCAAAATCTTCATTAATTAAATACTATTAAGTCAGCATCTACACACTAATACAGAGTAAGAATTAATAATACTCTATTTACATTAACTAAAATAAGTATGCACCATTATGGCTCAATTTTCACAGCGGGGTTTTGAGGTTGCTTTGTTGTTTGGGTTTATTTTTTGTTTTGCTTTGTTTTGTTTTGTTTTGGGTTTTTTTGCATTTTTTTAGGGGGGGGGGGGGGGGGGGGGTGGGGTAGGGATGCTGTATCATACTCAATGTCCCTGTCCTACTCTTCCCATGCTGCTCAATCCCCCATTCCAGCTATACAGCCATAGTCCAGTTTTTTTTTGTTGTTGCTTTTTTTTTGCTGACTCATCTTCTGTGACCTCCCCATCCTGCTGTTACCACACCGCTCATTCCAAATTTAATCTCCTCACCACAGCCATACCCAGACTTGTTATGTCGCATCCTCAAGGTCGGAAGTCCATTGGGAGCCTATCAATACCAGGCCACCGTGGGGCCACCAACCAGATGGGCCCTGCACTCCTGCTGGGTCCCTTGGGTGGTGTTCAGTGATGCTTGTTCTGAGCTAACATACACAGGACATCACCTACTATGCCCCCTACTAACGACAGTATTAGCTCAGTCGCAAAGCCCAACTGACCCTGACCCAGTCACCCACCCAAGTGGCGACCACCACAACACCCCTCCAACAACCTTCGCCCGTGAACCTCCAATCCCAAAGGCTTTGACACAAACTCACCACAGGCACAGAAGTGTATGGGGAAACCAAATCTGAAGTCACCACGAGACCAGAGCAACAGGGGCCACCGAATCAGAGGCAAATTTTATCAATGCATGATGATCAATGGTAATAAGGGTGATGTAATGATGCTGCTATGGAAAAGCATCTGCTTTGAGACTACTTGACAGGGTTTTACTCTATGCTTACTATCATCTATCAATAAATCCCGGCGTTAACCTGTCTCAAGAGATACAAACACCTGCAGTGTGCCCGCTGGTCAGATAATTTGAGCAACACTCTCAAATTAGCTGTAAAGTGGATGAAGCTCGACTGTGTGGTCCCAGTCTTCCCACTGAGCCCACAGCACACTCACTCTATGTAGGAGCCGGTGGGAGTCCGAAAAATCCCTATGACTCTTATGGGATTCAAACCCATGACTTTCCAGTATGAAATCTGAAGTGCTAACCACTGCGCCATGGCAGCTGGCTGCCTACAGTCAAGCTTATCTATATCAATCATCCTCTAATTTAGAATTCCAAAGCAAGAAGTCAATGGAGTACTTATTGATTGATGTTGGGCCACCATGAAAAACCTCGAATCAAGAGGGCCCTTGACTGCTGCAGTGCTGGTAAACTTCAGCGTTGTTTCAAGTGGTGTCTGTTCTCATTCAACTCATGCAGGACACCACCTACAGCTCTAGCCAAGGCCTGTGCACCCTCACACTACTGATTTCAGTATTTTTATGACAGTTTTCTGTATTGTCCAGTTTCCGTATTTTTATGCCCAGACTACTAGTAAGTGACATGCTTTTTCAAGGTGAAAAATGAATGACATTTATATCTCCTCTTTTGTCTTGCTTTGAACTTCATTTAGTTTTGATACAGTGAGCTCCTACACCTATGGGGAAGTAGGTCTCTTTCCAAATAAAGTATAAATATCGTCTCCTGTCCATCTCCTGGAAATTCTGATCTAGAAATTTTCCTTTTTCTGTCACTCACCAGTCTCTCTGTTTCTGTCTTTTTTTTTTACCTTTCTACCATCTCTCTTGCTTATTTCATGCTTTCCCAGTCCATGCTCCTACCTTTGTTCCAGCAAATCTTACAAGTAGTTTTTTTCATATATTGTATTAACTTGTATGACATTTGTCTGTGTTGTTTTGTGCTGGGGACAAGGGAGTGATGATATTGTAAACTCTGGGATGGGCACAGAATGTCCACTCTGCAGTGTCATTTACCCACATGGCATTTTTCCAATATATTTTTGCATATTGAAGTGTTTTTAAACTTCTTTTTTTTTTAATCCTTTGGGGGGGGGGGGGGGGGGTATTGGCATGAAATAGCCAACTTTTCCAACAGATGCCAGAGTGAGTTTTTTAATGTGTGCGCAAGATGTTCTGTGTGCATAAATATGGGGCCTTGGTTTATAAATACTAAGTCTCACCCAAAGAACTTTTGGGAGAGTGGGATCAGTACTACTCTAACTCTAGGGGAAAATTCCCTACAACAGGCTCTATTCCAGGCTATCAGATCATGAGCAAGACACTCAAGTCTAAGCACTAGGTTATCACCCCCACTGTTTGGTATAAAACTGTTTCCTATTTAAGTTACACTAAGTATTAGTATCACAATATACGTCACAGATAGTGTATACTCCCACCCCCACATCACACAAATATTTATAATACTTTTAACAGAGAGAACATAAAAGCCACGACAAACAAAACAACACAAACAACCACTCTATCAATACCATATATCTATCATACTTTACCCTCTATAAATATTGTACCATATAATTATTGATATTATATATCATATCAAACCAAATCATATCAATTCATATTACTTTTTTTATTAGGTCATAGGCTTGGTTAGCTTTTTTTCAAATCACATATCTATTTCAGTTGGGTTTTTACCAATATTTTGGGGTTGGTTTTTTTTTTGTTTTTTTAGGGCCTTGTTGACCTTTAAACTGTGTAATTGTATCTGATGTGGTATTTCTGGAACTTCTCAATAACTAATGCATTGCTGAAGCTTTCTTAGGGAGGAGAGGAAAGTTCCGTGGGATTTTTTTTTTAATTATTCAATTTATTGAATTTTAGGTCTGTTATTTTTTTTTTTTATTATAGTTATAATTATGAT
>CM060338.1:34578230-34580730 GCA_030674155.1 Stramonita haemastoma | reverse complement strand
AGTGCAGAGTATTGTAGCGTAGTGTAGTGTAGTAGTATAATGAACTGGGGAGTGGAGTGGAGTGAGTGGAGTGGGGTTTAATTAAAAATGTGGTGTGGTGTAGTACAGTGCAGTGTATTGTACAATACTAAAATCACTGAGGGCATTGTACTGCATTGCATAGTATTGTATTGCATTCGTTGTAGTATTGTATTATAATATATTTGTCGTATTGCATTGTATCATAATGTACTGTATTGTAATGCATACCATTTATTTTAGTCATGCACGCAGATTTCTCTACTGGAAGTTCGGGTTACTGCCCAGGGAGAGTGTCACCACAAGAGCAAAGCCACCCAATTTTGCCCCTGTTCGTTTGATTTTCCTTCCCCCCTCAAACCTTAAAGTTAAGTTTAAAAAGTTAAAGTCTGTCCCGAGCCCAAGGCTCATCAGGCCGGAGCTTATCCCGGTTTCTGTGGCGTTAAGCGACTGAGAGTCATAGACTCCCCCCTGGATAGGACGGCAGTCTATCGCAGGTTAACCTCCAACACAAGGTTGGTGCCCCTTTTACACCTAGGTGGGGTGAGAAAATAGGCGTAAAGTGCCTTTTCCCAGGGCACAACGCCATAGCCGAAAGCTGGGATCGAAACCCCCAACCTTTTAATTACAAGTCCCAAAGGGCCCCAACCCCAGACTACAGCACGGCCCCCTCAACCTTAAACCCAAAACTGTCGGCCACAGATGTACATTGCCAGATCAGTGGGGTTGGGAGGGGAAAAATTTGATGTAGAACTCAGCAAAAAAGGGGAAAAAGAAGAGAGGGGAGAAAGAAGAGAAGAGAGAGAGAAGAAGAGAGAGAAGAGGAGGAGAGAAGAAGAGAGAAGAAGAAGAGAGACAAGAAGAAGAAAGAAGAAGAAGAAGAAGAAGAAGAAGAGAGAAGAAGAGGAAGGGGGAAGTGGAGCTTCTACTGACGACAGCGGCAGGAAAGTTGATTATTGGTTTTTTTGTTTTTTTTTTTTTACTGTTTTTGGGGGGGTGTTTGTTTTTTTTTTGTTTTTTTTTATTTTTTGGGGGGGGGGGGGGTTGGGGGGGGTGGTAGTGGTTTTTTTTTCCTTTTTTTCAAAAATGACATTTTCATGGGTTTTTGCCCAAAACAGCTCCTTTTCCAGGGGTTTTTACGTGTTTTAAAAAGTGTGACCACAGGCCCTCTTTATTTTTCTCATCCACAGACTCGCACCCAGACCACCACTGAAGACAGGGATGGGAAAACGTTCAGGTTCATGAAAAGCAATTTTTCGGCAAAAGGGACGGCCAGATAAAGTTTTAACACCCCACACACACACAAACCAACCCACACACACACAACCCCCCCCACACACCCACACACACACAACCACAACCCCAACCCCCCCACCCACCCCTAAACACACACAAACACTACCAACAAAACCACACCAAAACAACACACACACACACAACACACCACACACACACACACCGACGCCGCCGCCCCCGCGCGCGCGCCTGCCCCTCAGCAGGGCTCCCCTCACAAACAAAAACCACAACACAGACAAGACAACCCACACCCCCACACCCCAAAACACCCGCCCACCCAAGCCACCAAGAAACCAAAACCCCCCCACACAACACCCACAAAACAAAAAACAAACCCAAAAATCGCACCCAAACCCAAAAGCGCCAAACAACACACACACACAAAACCCAAAACCCCCACACACACACACACACACACCCCCACCCAAGCAACCGCAACACACACACACACACACACACACCCCCGCCGCCGGCTTTTCGTAAAAGTACCATTTTTTTCCAGGGGAACAATAACAATATTTACACAACCAACCACGGGGACTGGGTTTAAAAAAAAAAAAAAACAAACATGCTAACCCATTATCCCGATATAAAAAAAAGAAAAAAAAAAAAAAAAAAAAAAAAACCCCCAAACCCCCCCCCAAAAACCCAAAACTAAACCCCCCAAAAAATAGGAGCAAACATTGAAAGGGAATTTTTTGGGCAAAAGCAAAACTAGGGAAAAAAGCTTTCAAGTTTTTGGTTTTAAAAATGATTACACACTCGGCGCGGGAAAAAAAAAAAGAATTTAAAAAAAAAAAAAAAAAAAAAAAAAAAAAAAAAACCAAAAAACCCAAAAAGGGGGTTTTTTTTGTTTTGTTTTTTTGTTGAAACCCAAGTTACGAGGAGGAAAAAAGGGGGTTTTAAAAAAAACCCCCAAAAAAAAAACCTTAAGTTTTTTTGCCCCCCTTTTCCCCTTTTTTATAAACTTTTTCCCAACTAATCAAAAGGGAATTTAAAAAAAAATAAAATGCAAAAAAACCTGTTGGGGCCCCCAAAAAAAAATTTTTTTTCGGGAAAAATTTTTTTTTTTTTTAAAATGCCGTGTTTGGGGGTTTATTTTTTTTTTTTGTTGTGTTTTTTTGGTTTTTTCCGGGTTTTTGGTTTTTTTTTAAAAAAAGTTTGTTTGGGGTTTGTGTACGCTTTT
>CM060338.1:34575804-34578130 GCA_030674155.1 Stramonita haemastoma | reverse complement strand
AACATCTTGCGCACACGTTAAATCCTGTTCCGCTTTTCGTAGGAGTAAGCCATTGTGTGCATGTGGAAACAGATGACAATATTTACACAACTGCACACACACACGGGGACTGGATGAAAAAAAGCACATGAGTGCTTATCCCATTATCCTCGATATAAAAGAATATAATGAATAAAATATTTTTTAAAAAATGGTTAGGTCTGTTTTTTTCCCCTTGTATCGTTCATTCAAGTCAACAAACAAACACACTTATATACCTTTCTATCTCCTCCTTCCCTTGTCCTGTCTAAAATCTCTTTTCAGAGGATAGATGTTAAAATTAAAATGAAGACACACACAACGTCAACAACCGACATAACAACTTCACTCTGGGTCTAAAAACTTTACAGCGGACATGGGGGAGGGGGTGGGGGGGGGGGAGCTTCTCCTTTCCTTCCAATGGGCTTCCAATGCACAGACTGCAAATGTTAAGACAAAGGATTCCATATCTGACAATACTACTATTGTCTGTGGGAGTGTACGAATCGGGGTTAAAGAAAAAAAAACAACAAACACAAAACCAACAAAACAAAAGCAACAAAACCAAACAGAATGATGTTCCCCCTGGGGAAAGTGAGGGAAGAAGTATTTGTTTTACACTCTGTTGTCTCAGCTTGAGTGGTTAATATAACATGTAATATATTTGTTGTTGTTGTCATTGTCTTGGTCAGGGGACGGGATAGCTCAGTGGTCAGAGCGCTCGCTTTCCTCCAGCCTATGTCAAGCAGCGTCTAGCGTGGCTGCCACTTGGATGGGTGACCGTTTGCGCGCCTTGGCTTCATTCAGTACAGCTCCCCCAGTTCCCCCAGCTGTAAATGGGCGCCTGCCCCTCTTTAGGGTCAGGGAAGGTAAAGCAGCGAGGGAGAGGAGATGGGCGCCGCCCTCAATATGCTGCCCCCTAGAGAAGCTGAGGTCTCTGATGCCTCGCTCCCCTACGACCAGCAAAGGTTATGGGACACCTTTTACGTTTACCTGCATTGCCTTGGATAGTGTTTTTCATGTGTCGTGACAGAAAACAAGGTGGTAAAACTATTTAAAAAACACATTTAGGTTTCTTTTTGACCAGGTTTGCACAGTTTGAATGTTTAATCCAGTAGTTCTGTTGTGTTTTATTGTATTGTATTGTACTGTATTCCATTGTCTTATATTATATTTCATTGCAATGTATTATATTGTGTTATATTATATTACATTGTTTTGTATTGCATTGTATTGCATTTTCTTGTATTGTATTGCATGGTATACCACTTTTAAGTCACAGCAAATTTCTCTTCAAGAAATTCGGGATGCTCTCCCTTGGGCAAAGTGCATTGTCCAAAGAGCAGCGCCACCCATTATGATTTTTTGGGGGTCTTTTTCCTGTCTGCAAATGTATTTCATTCCCTATCAGAGAGACTTTTTCGTACAGAATTTCGACATGGACAACTCTCTTTTTTCCCGTGGTGTCTTTTACGTGCGCTAAATATAACACACGGGACCTTAATTTATCACCACATCCGAAAGACTAACACCCATACCACCACTCATCGTCTAATGGATGGGGGAAAAGTTTTGTCCCCTAGGGGGTATCGAACAGATGACAATATTTCTAAAAGTGCATACACACGGGGCTGGATAGAAAAAAAAAAGCACACGAGAGCTTATTCCATTATCCTCGACATAAAAGGATAAAAAAAAAAAATGAAGTAAAAGAACCACACCACAAATCGAACCCGGACTTCTCGCTTTCATTTTCTTCAGATGCGTTATTATTAACCCTCTAAGACCACCGATCCTTCGCATGAGACTTTAAACCGAGGCCCCGTGTGCGAAGGCACGCAGAACATCTTGCCCACACGTTAAAATCCTGTTCCGCTTTTCGTAAGAGTAGGCCATCGTGTGCCGGTGGGAACAGATGACAATATTGACAAAAACTGCATACACACGGGGATCAGATGAAAAAAAAGCACATGATTGCTTATTCTGTTATCCTCGATATAGAAGAATAGATAAATAAATAAATAAATGAATAAATCCACCAATTAGCGACAAGCGATTCCTTTAAGGACATCAGAATCGTGCAACCCTTGAGGGTATGGTGGGTGGGGGAGGTGGGTGGGGGAGGAAATGAGGCAGATGGAGGAGAAAGAGGAAGGAGGTGGGGGGGGGGGAAGTAGGTTGGAGGAGGGGGTGGTGGTTGAAAGTTGAGGGAGAGGGTGGGGGGTGAGGGTGGGTGGAGAAAAAGTGGAGTGGGAGGGGGTGGGGTGGGGGAGGGGGGGAGGGTGTTTGTGACGTTATGTTAAATTCT
>CM060338.1:34535804-34538304 GCA_030674155.1 Stramonita haemastoma | reverse complement strand
TCTCTCTCTCTCTCTCTCTCTCTTCCTCTCTCTTTCTCTCTCTCTTCTCTCTCTCTTCCTTTATTTTTCGCGCTCGGGTGGGTGAGCTCCCTTGGATAGAGGCAGGAGAATTTTTTGCTCTGGCAATTTTCCAATCAAAAAAGTAATTTATTCAGCACCATGCCAGTTGATGGACTACCAACAGCTCTGGAAATCACCATAGGTGCCCTGCTCCAAGACCATCACCTAACATCGTGGAAAATATGCGCAGAAGGCGACAACCAACGGTTGTACTTAGGCTGAAGACCAGCTCTGAACACACAAGTATGGCTAACCAGCAAATGTCTTCAACCAGCCAGCGTTTCCGCAGAAAGCCCCCCAGTCAGCTTAACAGAGACAAAAGACGGATAGAGGAGAGAAGACAGGCAGAAGAGAGGAGACAGGTGGAGGAAAATAGAAAGGAAGAGGAAAAGAGACAGACAGCAAGAAGGCAGGAAGAAAATCAAGCAAGTGAATTTTTCGCCTCTCAAAATTCACACAGTTTTATTTATGCCTACACCACCGACATGCAGCGCTGTGTCACACACGAACACGCCCCTGTCTCCAAACAAACACACCTCTGCACGTGCTGTCTTCTGCACGTGAATTCCACCCTACACCACGTGATGTCACCGTGCTAGAAGCAGACCCAGTTCCTGACCAGCTGTTTGACATCGGCCTGGCTGACGATGTGTCTGCTTCATCGGATACTACCGGTGACAACACGATGACAGCCCTCTACGGAAAGCTGAGGAGATGGGCTACAGTGTGAGCTGATCAGAGACTATGTGGCGGAGTTATCAGACAGGTTCCTGCAGAGAAGACTCCGAAACATCTCCAGGAATCGGGACTTTCGCCACGTGCTTGTCTCTGAGGACAAACCTGATGTTCTTATTTGTGAAAGTGATGACGTGGTGTTTGAATTTAAGGATTCCAGGAACAAGTCTTCTGGTTCGTGAAAAGAGACACCAAGCACATGTCTGAGGAGGAACGGACCATCAGCTCCAGGCTGCAGCTGTGGACACCTGCTGATCGCGAGAGATTCAAAGACAGGATTGATGCTGGACTAGTGGTGCTAAAAAGTGATCATGGACGCTGTCAGATTCTTCCTAGGATAACTGATCGTGATTGTGATTGCCTGCTTTTGAATGCCTTTGTTTAGGTGTGTGTGTGTGTGTGTGTGTGTGTGTGTGTGTGTGTGTGTGTGTGTGTGTGTGTGTGTGTGCGCGCGTGCGTGCGGTGTGTGTATGTGTGTGTATGTCCGTGTGTGTGCGCGCTTGCTTGCAAGGTGTGTTAATGCGTGCAGTTGGTTGTGTGAGTGCATGTGTGTGTATGTGTATGTGTGTGTGTGTATGTGTGTGTGGTGTTTGTGTGTGTGTGTGTGTGTGTGTGTGAGAGAGAGAGAGAGAGAGAGAGAGAGAGAGAGAGAGATGAGGAAGAGAGAGAGATGAGAGAGAGAAGAGAGAAGAGAGATGAGAGAGAGAGAGAGAGAGAGATGGTCGATGGTGGTGGTTGATCATAGAGAAAGAGAGAGAGAGAGCAGGCAAGCATAACCGCCCGGACAGCTACGTGTGCACCCCAATCCCCGTGTTTGTACCACGAAACAGAGCCAGCCAGTGAGACTACCTGAAAAAAGACATTGCGTGACATGGAATCCTTGTCACAGATTCAGTTATGTCAATGTATGATGTGAATTTGAAGTTTTGTGTCCAGTCCCCTTCCCGCTGTCCCCTTGTGTATGGGCTTAAAAAGCTTGACACAATAAAATATTGTCATTGTCATTGTCATTGTCATTGTCTCTTTATTTTTCTGTTTATCTCTCTATGTTTTGTATCTGTCTGTCTATCCTCCCCCCCCCCCTCTCTGTGTTCCTCTCTGTCCCTCTCTCTGTCTTTCTGTGTGTCTGTCTGTTTCTTTCTCTCTCGCTTTCTCTCTTTGTTTCCCTCTCTGTATTTCTGTATCTCTGTTTCTCTCTCTCTCTGTGTCCGTCTCTGTCTGTCTTAGTCTCTGTCTGCCTGTCTCTCTCTCTCTGTATCTGTCTCTTTCTATCCGTCTCTCGGTCACTGTACCTCCGTCTTTGTCTGTCTGTTTTTTTCTGTCTGTCTGTCTGTCTGTCTGTCTGTCTGTCTGTCTGTCTGTCTGTCTTTCTTTCTTTCTGTGTGTCTTTCTGTCTTTCTGTCTTTCTGTCTTTCTTTCTTTCTTTCTTTCTTTCTTTTTTTCTTTCTTTCTTTCTTCTCTACAAATCTGTCAGCCTGTGTAAGCAATTTGTCATCACGCAGTGGAATGAATGAAAAAGAGACAAAGAAAAGACCTGTCAAATTATGCATGCAAAATCTATGATGGATAGCATTGGGTTTTTCCTTTTGACAGATGTGAAGAAAGCGACAAAAAAAAGAAAGAAAAAAAAAGAGTATTATGCGAGGTTAGGCACATCTGGATGTACATGCCTCAGAATGAATAGGAAGTAATGTCAGCAAAACTT
>CM060338.1:34520804-34523304 GCA_030674155.1 Stramonita haemastoma | reverse complement strand
CTGGGGGCTAGTTGGCCTTTGGAGAACATCACCATCCCTGACTGTCCTTATGCCTTCTTAGCCAAGAGAGTGGAGATGTGCTGTGAGCAAAGCATCTCCACTATAATTAAATTTCTGCCCAGTTTTCCGAAACAGCAGCTGCCTCCTTTGCTGTTTTGGAGGTCATCGTCGACACGATGGACAAACAAACACTAATGGGCTACCCGTGGACTTCCAACACTGATGATGGGACATAACGAATCTAGATATGGCTAGGGAAGAGAGGTCGAAATGAGCGGCATGGGAACATCAGGACAGGAACGTCTCAGAAGATGAGCAACCCCCCCCCCCCCCCCCCCCAAAAAAAAAAAAAAAAAAAAATCGGAAAAAAAGAAACTTGTTTCCGACACACAAATCATAGAAAAAAAAAGTATAACGTCATGTAAAAAATTAAAAAAATTAAAACACTCCTAAAAAAAAGAGACCCAGAAAAAAAAGGAATGCACTATACTTTTCGGCTTAACCCACATTTTGGCTCCAAACGATGTCTGAAAAGTGCCTTTATATACAGACCACAGAGTCAGGCAATAGCAACACACATAACGCGGTATCCATCCATTAAACCCATCCATACCCGTTGTCACGACACTCCAAACCGTTTTTATCAAATCCCCTTGACAGCTTTACCGTGTCCCACTCTCCCCCCCCCCCCCCCCCCCCTCTTCTGCCAAAGAAAAGGTCATGGATGACGTCAAATCACTGATATAAGCAATTGACGTCATGCGTGGCGTTTTTTTTTTTTTTTTTTCCAGCATACGGATGTGCTACTTTTCCAAATTGTATCTGTTAAGTGTCTCTTCAGTTTGGAAACCACTGACGGTCAGTAGCCTACTCACTCAGTGGCTGTTGTTCGGTCAAGAGGTCAGATTGTAGAGCCACGAGTCAGAAAGGTGGAGGAACGCGCGCGCACGCGCGGACACACACACACACACACACACCACACACACACACACACACACACACACACACACACACACACACAAGCTAAATGCTCTTAGATCGAAATTTTCAAAAAAAGCAACATGTATCTGTGGCGAAAATATTACAATAAGTCACATTCTTTTAGAATGCAGAGAATTGAAAAACTTTTTACCCGTTTTCACATACGTTTTGCTTAGAGCAAATTCTAAAAGACATTTCGCTAATGAAAGAAATTGTATTGTGATTAAGTCATAGTCCTATTATCAGGTTTTTATGATGTAATGGTTATTATTATTATTATTTTTTATATATTTTTTTTAACTAGTTTATATGAATTGCAAAGTCAGTGTTTAAGATGTTATTTCTTTCTTTTTATTATTCTTGTTCTATGGTTTTAATTTTTGGTTCATATAGTTGTTTAATGCAGAAATTTAGCTGTGCCCATCCCAACCCTCCCACCCCCTCCCACCCCCTCCATACTCACTCTCACTCACTCATATACACTTTCCCGTCTGATATCACTATTTAGTGAAGGACGTTAAAACTGAAGAACTAACTAACACACACACACTCACACACACACTGATAAACCAAGGTTCTGTTTAGTAAAAGTTATTTAGAGCACATATAAATGTGTATGTTGTATCATACATGTAAAATGTTTGCATTAATTTTTTTTTTTAAGTCCTCTTAAGGGGGGACATGGGGGTCGAAACTGATGAAATTCTGTTTTAAATGATAAGAACACCACCATCAGCTTCAAGATCAGACTGATGCGTTCCCTGATCACATCCATATTTTTTGTAAGCGTGTGAAACATGGACCGTAAACAGCAGACATTGAAAGAAGGATACAGGCAATGGAGATGAGATGCTTTCGCAAACTCCTTTGGTATCTCCTACAGAGATCACATCACTAACGAGGAAGTGAAAACCAGAATTGAAAACGCAATCGGGCCATAATTATGAAAAGATCCTGTCTAGTGAAAGAACAGAGCATGAAGTGGTACGGGCAGGTCACACGAACATCTGGACTGGCCAAGACTGTTGTCCTACAGGGAACAGTACAAGGAGGGAGACAAAGAGGCAGACAAGAGGAAACGATAGGAAGACAACATCAGAGAGTGGACAGGCCTCGAGTGGAACGACATACTGCCGAAAACTGAGAACCACTTGCACGCGGAGTGTGGAGGAAGCTGGTTTCAAGGTCTTCAGTGGAGCCCCTAACAGTCAGCCAGACTACTGGATCAAATAGGCGGGGGGTGAAGGAGAAGATGGAAACCTCATTTTATTTATTTTATTTATTTATTTTATTCTTTTATATCGAGGATAATGGAATAAACACTCTTGTGCTTTTTTTTTACATCCAGTTCCCCGAATGTATGCAGTTTTGTCAATCTTGTCATCTGTTCCCATCGGCACACGATGGCCTACTCTTACGAAAAGCGGAACAGGATTTAACGTGTGCGCAAGATGTTCTGCGTGCGTTCACACACGGGGCCTCGGTTTATAATCTCAATACGAAGGACTTTGGTGGAGAG
>CM060338.1:34503106-34520704 GCA_030674155.1 Stramonita haemastoma | reverse complement strand
GGGGGAAATCCCTGCATTGTAAA
Source organism: Stramonita haemastoma (assembly GCA_030674155.1). Lineage (NCBI taxonomy): Eukaryota > Metazoa > Mollusca > Gastropoda > Neogastropoda > Muricidae > Stramonita > Stramonita haemastoma. Next base: position 34,520,681 of record CM060338.1, on the reverse strand, counting down.
TTTTCATGACAACTGCTCCAAGAAATGTTAATCTTGATGCGCGAGTGAGTGATTTGGCATATCCAAGGACCAGGGCTGAAGTCTGATCTAGTGTAGTTGTGTCATAAACCAACCGGGCCCCTATTACTTGGTTTTGAAAACTAAATACAGCGGTCGTGAACCAAAAGGTTTGGTACTGTCACGAATACGCTCCTTCAAACACACACACACAACACACAAAACACAACCAAAACACCCACACACACACACACACACACACACACACACACACACACAACACATCCAGACTTTCAAGGCAAATTGTTTTTGGATTAGGTTTTAAAGCAAGATTTAAGGGAAGGTTTTTTAGTGTGAGCTTAAGATCTTAACCCTCCCCAACCCCCCTCCCCCCCTAAAAAAAAAGCGTAAACCCTTACCATAATTATGTTAATGCTTGAAAGGGGAAAGATGTCGAATGCTCCCCTTTTCCCTACAGCTGATTTTTTTTCTTTTTCAATATTGTCAAATAGTGCTGTAAATTGAAAAATAACAAAGATAGATATTTTGGATAAACGATCCTAATAATTAATTGGTGGCAGGCAAGCATCTTTACATCAACAGGTGCAAATGGACATCTTGAGTTTTAAAGACATTTTTATATGCATTTTCTTGCTGAAAGTTTTAGCAGAGCAGTTTTTAGTAATCACAAGAGAACTGACAAAATGTTAAATGGAACATGTGGTTTTTTGCCTGTGGTAATTGTAATTTTTATCATCTTTAAAAATTTTTTTTTTCGTTCCGAGTTCACGCTCCGAGGTTGACTGAAGATAAAACTTTTGCATATGCGACCATTTTGCTCACCCTAAGGTTGTCGCTTTTCCGACTTCAAGAAGATGTCTAAACACACCTGTGTGCATGCGGGTTTTTTTTATATATTTTTTTTTTAATATCATCCGGGTTCCACCGCCCGAACGGCCTACTTTTCCCGGGAAGAGGGAACAATTTTAACGTGTTGTTTTTGTTATTTGTAGTTAATTTTTGCACTTGCTGATATTAAACATTTTGTCAGCCCAGTTAAGTTTGCTTGACTGTACATTTTGAGTTGGTTTGGCTTTATCTTGACAGAAAAAAAGTGGACAATAAAGTAAATACGTAAATAATTTGATATCTGAAATAAAAAACGTGCATGTCATTATTCGTGTGTTAAAGAGACTGAGGATATGAATCTTTTTCTACAGCTCCTATCAATGATGTCATTAATGTTGTCCATACTGGTAATTGGGAGATCGATGGTCTAGAGATTGATCCCCGTTTATTGCCCGAAACTTTATCCCCTCCACTAGACTGTGAGTGGTGGCCTGCATACAAATCTTTCGGAACGGATGGTGAACAAGGTCCTGCATGCAGCACACATTCAGCGCACGTAAAAGAACCCACACACCAAGAAAGAGATCTCCAGCAAAATTCTGTAGAATAAAGCCCCTTCTCATAGGGAAACTAATACACTTTAAAAAAAGGACATTTTTTTGGAGTGGTACTGCTCTTGTGGCAAACGCACTCACCCCTGAGAGAGAAGCCCAAATTGCCCGCAGATAAATATCTGTGACTGGAAGTGGTATTCAATTCAATTTTTAATTTATTTGAAATCAGTTCAGTTGTGAAGTTTTTTTAAACACTGCTTTAGGAAAAAACGAGTAAAACTGTCGTTGTTATAACATGGGTGTAAATTTTCATACTTTGAGATTAAAAAAAATATATCGCTGTAAAAATTTTTTTCACCTACCTTATGACTTACGTGGTTTTTTTTTTCAGTAAAAATTTGGTGGCCAGGCGACCTGCCATGGAAAGCTGAGGGAGGCTGACATCACAGACACCAGAGGAAGAGTTGGGTTTGCAACAAGAAGGACCAGACAAACCTCAACATCAAGGACCAACAAACTTCAACATAGACCACACACCCCTCAACATCAAGGCCCAAACAAAAACCCCTCAACATAGACCACACAAACCTCAACATAGACCACACAAACCTCAAACCCCAATCAAGGACCACACAAACCTCAACATCAAGGACCACACCAAACCTAAAACACGAACAACAAACCTCAACATCAAGGGTCCCCACAAACCTCAACATCAAGGACCAGACAAACGTCAACACGGAACAGACAAACTTCAACATAAAGGGCCACACCAAACCCAACATCAAGGACCAAACAAACCTCAACATAAATGCCTGCAGCAGAAACCCCTGGGGAGGAAGATCAGCACTATGCTCTTCAGTCTCCCTTCCCTACCATCATCATGGCCACAGATTCCAGAAAAAGGTATGTAAAACAACGTGGTGTAGCTTACGGGGAAAAAATGTCTTCCAATTCCCTGTAAAAAAAAAAAAAAAAAAAAAGGAAAAATATCCACCATATTTTTTTCATATGGTTACTTGTAGTTTTATTTCAGTTACTTGGACGTGTTTCTGAACGGCATTTAAAAAGGTACACGTATTTTTTTTAAGCAACAGTGCCGAAAAAAATTTTACAAAAACTGCATACACCAGCGACTGGATTAAAAAAAAATTTACGGGGTGCTCATTTCATATCCTTGACATAAAAAAAAAAAAGTAAAGATAAGCTGAATTTTTTTTAAAAAATGGTAAAGAAACAATCTGGGCAATCTCATAAATGTAAACCCATTTTTTCATTTTGTTTTTGGTTGTGAACAGAAACTGCATGACCTAACTTTTACATCAGAGAAGTGCTGTTGTTCATTTACTAACCACAAGTATAATTATTGGTTAGATTTCCCACAGTTGTAAAGTTGTCTTTGAAAATCGTGTTAAGACACTAGTCCTATCAATAATGCCTGAAACCAGTATCCACGGTTCGTTACAAAAAAAATGTCTGAAAGCTAACGTAAGAATCTTTCTGTCGAAAATAGTACTGGGAAATGTAGAGATCAAAAACATTTTTTGAAGAAAAAAAATTGTTTCAACTGAGGGAGGGATATCTATAATGCATGCTAATGTATTTTTTAAATTTTATTTATTCTTTTATATCGAGGATAATGGATTAAGCACTCGTGTGCTTTTTTAACATCCAGTCCCCGTGTGTATGCTGTTTTGTAAATCTTGTCATCTTTTATACCACCGGCACTCGATGGCCTACTCTTGCGAAAAGCGAAACAGGATTTAACGTGTGCGCAAGATATCTGCGTGCGTTCCCACACGGGGCCTCGGTTTATAATCTCATCGGAAGGACTTTTGGGGGAGGGTGGAGTCAGCACTGATGTTAACTCCAGGAGAAAAATCCCCTCGACCAGGAATCGAACCCAGGTTGCCAGCGCAATATTTCTCTTCATAGAATTTAATTTTTAACGCTAAAACCACAAATCCTAGATAGAAGGCAATGGAGTGCTCATGGCCGTAGTCTATGATCTTACCATATTGGATTTCTATTTAATTTTATTCTATTTTCATTTTATTTCTTGCACACACGCCAGAAGACCCTTTTCATAGAACACTTACACATACGTCAGACGATTAAAAAAAAACAACTGGATTATCTTACGAACACACATGTCAAAAGACCTTTTGGTAGGACATCTTGCACTCACGTCAGAAGACGTTTTTCATATTTCCAAAGGATCTGCCAAAATAGACAATAAAAAGACAGGATCAGGAACTAAGTGTAGATAATAAAAAACAAACATAATCATTATAAAAAAACAAAACATTTCAGTGCCTCTCAAAAAGATTTTGCCTGGATATGTGATATGGATCTTAGTAGCCAGTTGCTCATGGTTTCTTTCCCCAGGTCATCTCCACCCTCCTGGATCTGTCTGTCCACTGCAGGTTGTGAAGACACCAGCAGCACGATGCTGGAGCACAGGGCCCAGTGGACTTGTCCTCACCCACATGACTTGACTTGACCTATTAAGACCGATAGGGAGGACGGTAACAACCGGAGACAAGGACAGCTTGAACACAGCCCTAAAGTCTGAAAAACACGAAGCCCCTAAAGGGCTGCATTGCCGCCGCTGTAGTCTAGTGGTTAGGGTGTTGGACTCGTAATTCTAAAGGTTGCGGGTTCGATCCCAGCTTTCGGCTATGGCGTTGTGCCCTTGGAAAAGGCACTTTAACGGCTATTTTCTCACCCCACCCAGGTGTAAAAGGGGTACCAAACCTTGTGTTGGGGTTTACCCTGCGATAGACTGGCGTCCTATCCAGGGGGGAGTCTATGACTCTCAGTCGCTTAACGCCAAAGAAACCGGGATAAGCACCGCCTGATGAGCTATAGGCTCGTGACAGACTTTTAACTAAAGGGCTGCATCATGCAAGACAAGCCCCCCGAATGGCAGCGCCCTGCAAGACAAGCCCCTGAAGGACAAATCCCGTATGCAAAACAGGCCCCATGAAGGCAAAATCCTCCATGCAAAACGTGCCCCTGAAGGGCAAAATCCCGAAAGACCTGCCCCTCAAGGGCAAACTCCTAAAGACCAACTCCTGAAGGGCACACTCCTGAAAGACCACCCCTGAAGGGCAAACTCCTGAAAGACCAGCCCCTGAAGGGCACGCTCCTGAAAGACCAAGCCCCTGAAGGCACGCTCCTGAACAGACCAGCCCCTGAAGGGCACACTCCTGAAAGACCAGCCCCTGAAGGGCAAACTCCTGAAAGACCAGCCCCTGAAGGGCACGCTCCTGAAAGACCAGCCCCTGAAGGGCAAACTCCTGAAAGACCAGCCCCTGAAGGGCAAACTCCTGAAAGACCAGCCCCTGAAGGGCGAACTCCTGAAAGACCAGCCCCTGAAGGGCAAACTCCTGAAAGACCACCCCTGAAGGGCGAATCCAGTGCAGGCCTAGCATTGTTGCCCAGGGATCTAGGATCAGATCCCACCAGGCTGAAGAGCAAAGTTGATAGAAGTTTGGGGGCTTTCGCATCATGTCTGCATGACCTCGTATCTCTGAAACAATTCAGGGATCAAATGCGATGAGAGCAGTGAGGACTGGGGTCTCTGTGGACATCGGACATTCGACATGCAGCAGCATGTGAAAGGTAAGAATTGCAAAGCCTCCTTCCATGAAAGGGCTACCTTGATTCTTCACATGTATCTTTGTACCGAGTACAACCTGTCTATGCCTGCGTGCATCATGTTCACACGTGTACCTCAGTCTTTCACATTTCCCAAATCAAAATTTGTCCCTGGAGTTTTCGGTAAGGCTCAACGATCGCGGATTTCAGAACTTCATCAGGAGCCTTTGAACCTTACTCTGGGGTCACAAAGACTAGCAGACTAGCTGTCGCATTGGGTTTGGATTCCTAAACTGGCACAGCCAGTAAAACCCTTGCACACAGTGCTCAAGGGAAAGGACACATCCAGCCCCCAGACTTTGTTCAAGCATTTGCTCGACCTACCAGGTCTCTTCCATCTCGCCTGAATTCCTTAAAAGTCTTAGCATAGATGTCAAAAAGTCATGTGGGTCATCTTAGTTCTCTGGCCCTGTCTCTGACGTCGTGATTGTCACACGTATCAAGACCTCACAGAGGTAAGTACACGTGCAATGTTTTCTTCTTTTTTGTGCTTTTGTTTTTCGAGGTACCACTGCGAAGTTTTAAGATTTATGTTGAATATTCCAGTGCTTCCTAACTTACCGAAAGAGACAAAACTTCCAGACCTTTATGGGGCCTTTTTGATATTCCGCATGCCTGTATACACGAATGAAAGTAAAGCACCAGCAAGCATGAATAGAAGTTATAAAGATGATGACAAAATGTCCCCCTGATGTGTTAAGCACTGTCAAGATTAAACCTGGGTATCAAAGATTTCATAATTGTAACAATTAGAAATTCGACACAGACAAACAAATCGCCAGCAGTTGATGTGAAGAAAAGCTTAGACACCTGTTAATTGCTAAAACATCCCTAGAAACTGTGCATTTTCTGAAATGTAGAGAATACACAACATATATACATAATCTCTGTCTCTGTCTCTGTCTTCTGTCTGTCTGTCTGTCTGTCTGTCTGTCTACTGTCGTCTGTCTGTCTCTCCTCTCTCTCTCTCTCTCCTCTCACTCTCTCTCTCTCCTCTCTCTCTCTCTCTCTCTCTCTCTCTCTCTCTCTCTCCCCCTCTGCCCTCCCTCCCCCCTCTCTCCTCCCCCTCTCTGTCCCTCCCTCCCTTCCTCGCTCCCTCTCTCTCCATATATATAATATATATATATATATATATATATAAATATATAAATATATAAATAAATATATATATATATATAACAAGAGAGAGAGAGAGAGAGAGAGAGAGAGAGAGAGAGAGAGAGAGAGAGAGAGAGAGAGAGAGAGAGAGTGTGTGTGTGTGTGTGTGCCCCGTGTGCAGGCATTACGTTTTTGAAATTCTCAATTTTTTGTGTAGAAATCCTTCCGTCATCAAGGCTGTTCCCGTCCTAGGTACTTCAATGCCTGAGGACGCGGCACGAGCAAGTGGAAACACCCAATAAGGTATAGGTCCCTACCGTGTGTCATCTTGTTGTAGTTGCTGTAATTGTTGTTTTTGTTGGGCGTTTCCGTTGCATCGTATCTTGTGTTGTATAATATTGTATCGTATTGTACTGTATTGTTTACTACTATTGTGATGTATCGTATCGCATTGCATTTGTTTAACTCTGTCATATCGTGTGGTGTGGTGCTGATTTGTGACTTTTTTTCCAATTCCCTATCTCCAGACAAACTGGGTTCGAATCTAAGAAAACTCTTATAGCCTTCTTCAGTGCTAACTTTGTTGTTCTGGCATCAGTGTTATTCTCTCTCTCTCTCTCTCTCTCTCTCTCTCTCTCTCTCTCTCTCTCTCCTCTCTCTTCTCTCTCTCTCTCTCTCTCTCTCCTCTCCTCTCTCCCTCTCTCTCTCTCTCCTCTCTCTCCTCTCCTCTCTCTCTCCTCTCTTTCGCCAGGCCGCGCGCTCCATTCCCCTCTCTGTATATAAATACATCCCCCCAGAATATATACATATTTATATTATATTATATAATATAAATAGAATAATAGATATAAATAGAATAGATAGAATATATATGTATATAATATTATATAATATATATATATATATATATATATATATAATTCTCTCTCTCTGTCTCTCTTCTCTGTCTCTCTGTCTCTCTGTCTCTGTCTCTGTCTCTGCTCTGTCTCTGTCTCTGTCTGTCCCGTCTGTCTGTCTGCTGTCTGTCTCTTCTCTCTCTCTCTCTCTCTCTCTCTCTCTCTCTCTCTCTCTCTCCTCTCCTCCTCTCTCTCTCTCTCTCTCCTCTCTCTCTCTCTCCATCTCTCTCTCTCCTCTGTCTCTCTCTCCATCTCTCTCCTCTCCTCTCTCTCTCTATGTCTCTGTCTCTGTCTGCTGTCTGTCTGTCTGTCTCTGTCTGTCTGTCTCGTCTGTCTGTCTGTCTGTCTGTCTGTCTGTCTGTCTGTCTGTCTGTCTGTCTGTCTGTCTTCTGTCTTCTTCTTCTCTCATCTCATCTCTCTCTCTCTCTTCTCTCTTCTCTCTCTCCTCTCTCTCTCTCTCTCTCTCTTGTGTGTATGTGTATGGCCACGCGCTTGTGTGTGCGCGTGCGTGCGTGCGCGTGCGTGCGTGTATGTGTGCGTGCGTGCATGCGTGCAAGCATTCGAGTTCAAAATATCTTGATTTTCTTTTCCTAGAGTCATTCTGTCATCGCCATGCCGAAGTCGGAAGCGCTGGACCTGACTTGTCGGACGCTTAATGGCGATCGCAACGCAATTTTGCTCATGGGACAGACACAGGCTGCTGTCAGAGCGTTTCGATGAAGAAGAAGAATCCTTTTGTCATCAAGACTGTTCCCGTCCTAGGTACTTCAATGCCTGAGGATGCGGCACGAGCTAGTGGAAGCACCCATAAAGGTAACACCAGTATGTGATCTGTTGTCGTTGGCCGTTCCATAGCTTAACCTTCTGAGAGTACTCAAGAACATGTACTCTGTTTCGCACATCATACTTAGGAATATCACTGAGATGAGAAAAAATATTATAAGAAGTTTGCGTATATGGCCGGTTTTTTTTTTTCAAGTGCTTTACTATAATTATAGGCAGCTGTACTCTGTCTTCAGAAGATTTTTTTTAATCCTTTTATGGAGTGTAAAGCTCATACTAAGAGTATGTAATGGAGGAAGACAATCTTTACATAGTTTAAAAGCATAACATTTTAATATTGGCATTTGAACTTTGTTTACACCAATGACCCACAAAATAATAATAATAATAATAAATAATAATAATATATAATAATATAATGATGATAGTAATATAATAATGATAATAGTAATAATAATAATAATCATAATAATCATAATAATAGTAGGCACCCATCAGTCTCGAAAGACTATGGAGTTGCACTCTAGTCTTTAGAGACTAATGATAATAATAATAATGATAATGAATAATAATAATAATAATAATAATAATAATAATAATAATAATAATAATAATGATGATGATGATGATGATGATGTGATGAAAATACTACAAAGATGATAAAAACAGTGATAATATTCTTTGTACAAAATTCGGAGTAAGTGTAATCTATCGTGAAATAGCCCTGAGTCAAAGTTTATTTTTTAGGCCCCAAAAATCTCAAGTGTATAAACACTGCACAATATTGTGTGCAACAACAGGTGTTTGTTTTAGGGCTAGTGAACTAAAAAATGATCAAGGATGCGCTCTCCAGGGAAAACATCATTTCCGATTTCTGTGGTATTTATTTCACTGAGACAGGTTTCCAGTTCCCAGTGTACCTCTCAAAGTTCTGCATTGTCCACTGTGATCAGCTCTCCAGTGCTGTGGAGGGGACTTCTCTCTTAACTCCTCCAGGAGTCGGTGGGCACTGGAGTTTGTTTTTCAGACAGTGTTTCCGGGGATAATGTGTACCTGGCAGAGCCTGTCTGTTTTCCAGGTAGCAGGGTGCAGGCTGGTTAGGTTTGATCGGGTATACTGCTGACCTGGTTGGCTGTAGCAGGCCTGCATTCTAGCACAAAGGGATAGTTGGTAATGCGAGGGCAAGATGTTCACTTTAGCAGGGGAGCCCCACAAATAGACATTTCAGTGGTGCCAAGAGAATGGTTGGAATGTTGTCCACAGCATGATGATCTTGTTAAATTAAAATCAATTGTTTTATATGTGTTCTTACACACTGCTCTTCCTTTTCAGGCCTGCTAATCTACATGGAAAACTACACCGCAGTGGACTACACCATACAACGCTGCACCACGGAACACTTCACCACGGAACACTTCACCACAGAACACTTCACCGCGGAACACTTCACCACAGAACACTTCACCATGGAACACTTCACCGCGGAACACTTCACCGTGGAACACTGCACTGCCCAGTGACTGCTGTGGGATTTCTGCCACATTCTTGCATGTCAGGAATGGAACTACACAACTCCAGTAAGTAAGGCCTATTATTTTTTCCGTCTTACCGTTGTGGTGTGTCGTGTTGTGCCGTGCCTTGCCGCGCCCTGTCGGGTTGGGTCGCGTCGTGTAGCGTCGCGTCGTGTCGGGTCGGGTCAGGTCGCTTGCATTCTGGTCGCGTCGCGTCGCGTCGCGTCCGCGTCGCTCGGTCGGTCGGGTCGGTCGGTCGGGTCGGGTCGGTCGAGTCGGTCGTGCATGGTGCCGTGCCGTTCCGCATGGCATCACATCACATCGCATAGTGTAGTTTGTTATGGTAAATTTCTCTGTGCGAAATTCAAGCTGACCTCCAAAGTGAGAGCACATCGCCACCAGAGCATTACCTCCCATTACTTAAAAAATAATTACTTTCTGCATGTGCATTTGTTTCCCTATAAATGTGACTCTCTCTCTCTCTCTCTCTCCTCTCTCTCTCTCTCTCTCTCTCTCTTTTTCTTCTCTCTCTCTCTCTCTCTCTCTCTCTCTCTCTCTCTCTCTCTCTCTTCTTCTCTCTCCTCTCTCTCTCCACTCTCACCAAAAGTCCTTCCGATGAGACTTTAAACCGAGGCCCCGTGTGCGAACGCATGCAGAACATCTTGCACACACGTTAAATTCTGTTCCGCTTTTCGTTAGAGTAGGCCATTGTGTGCCAGTAGGAACAGATACAAGATTTACAAAACTGCATACACACGGGGACTGGATGAAAAAAAGCACATGAATGCTTATTCCATTATCCTCGATATAAAAAAAAGACTTAACTTTAACTTGACTCTCTCTCTCTCTCTCCTCTCTCTCTCTCTCTCTCTCTCTCTCTCTCTCTCTCTCTCTCTCTCTCTCTCTCTCTCTCTCTCTCTCTCTCTCTTCTTCTCTATCTATCTATCTATCTATCTATCTATATATGTGCACGCATTTAATCTTGAATGTCAGTTTTTTCTGTGCAGAATCCTTTGGGGGGGGGGGGGGGGGGGGGGGAGGGTTGTGGAGTCGGCTCTGATGTTAACTCCAGAGGAAACATCCCCTTGAACGGCATTCGAACCCGGTCAGCATATCATGAGCGCAATGCACAACGCTCTAACCAATCAGGCTGTCCCGTCCCCCTCCCTACCTACACTGAAATGGTTTGGTTTGTTTTAAACTGTGAGGAGAAACATAGCCCTCAAATCACTCAGCTCTGTCAGTTTTCTTCCCTACATTTTATCACACGCTAGTTAGTTGCAAGGACAAGTAAAAGAAAAAATAATTCAAGTTCGTGACATTTTAGAAATGTGTTAGTTTGTGAAGCATACTATTAATCAAAATGTATTTTCCCTTCCATATCAAAATTCGCCGATATTTTGTAGTCTTTCTGTTTCTGCTGTAATTACTTAATGTCAGACCTCATAGCTGGTGTCCGCATATTAAGTTTTTTTTCTTCATATTGAGCTAGTAGTAAACAAAGGATGAAGTCTCGTTCCTTTCCTTCATGTTGGGTCAGTTGGAATCAAAGTATAAAGTGTTTTTATGGTATTTAGCTCGCTGGAATCAAGGTAAAATAATTGTCCCTAATACATAATCTAGTATCAATGTTATTTCCTTCATACTGAGTTTGTATTAAAACTATACCCTCTTCCCTTCATATTGAACCAGGGGGTATGAAAGTATAGAAATCTTTCCTTCATTTTTGGTTAGATGGCTTCAAGGCATAAAAATCTTTCCTTCATATCGAGTGAGTTGGCATCAGTGTAAAGTTTTCTTCCTCCCATCGGGCTAGATTGTATGTAAGTATAAACTTCTTTCCTATAATTCTGGTGAGTGAGTTTTTATTCAAGGAAGAGGCCATTTCTTCAGTTAACTGGTATCAAAATACAAGTTTTTTTTCCCTTAATATTAAAGTTAATTTTTTATCAGGTTTGTTAGAATTAAAGCAAAAGCTGTTTCCTCCATGTCAAATAAGCATATTACGAAGTATACAGTTATTTCACATTGTTTTATTACTGTCAGAGTGTAGAGTTCCTTACTCCTTGTCCTAGTTAGGTGATATCAAGGTGTAAAGCTCTTTCCCCAATATCCAGTTAGCTGCTTACCATATGCATGGTCTTTTATTTTTGTTCCATCATTTTTCATAAAACTTTTATTTAGCTTACATTTGAGTAGTTGGTATCAAAGTATAAACATCTGTCTTTCACATTTATTTTGTATCCAAGTTTTCTTTTCATTGAATATTTTTCTACATGTTGAGTTATTTGGTATGGGAGTAAAAAATTCCTTCATTTGTATTATTAAGTTGGCATCAAAGTCCAAAGCCTTTTCTTTTATATTGAGGTAGTTTTAAATTTTGTGTTTTTCCCCTTCCTATTCAGTTTGTGTAAAGGTATGATAGTCTCCCCTTCATAGTGATTGTTAGCATCAAATTATAGTAAGTTTTTTGGAGGAGTTATTTGGTGTCCAAGCATAATGTTTCTTTCGTTCATAATAAGTTAGCTGGTATCAATTTATAACATTCTTTCTTGTATATTGAATTAGTTCGTGTCAAAATTAGGGAAAAAACCTTTTGTATTGAGTTATTGCTATCAAAGTATACAGTTTTTTCTTTACCTTTTTAGTTGGTACCAAAGTGTCGAAGTATAAAGATCTTCCTCTATGTTGAAATAGTTCCTGACATTTTCTTTCTTGAATATTTTGCTACTACATGTATTATAATATTTTTCTTTCTATTTAATTTTTCGGTTCCAAAGTAAAAGGTCATTTTCTTCATATCCCAGCTTGTGGTAATATGAGGACTTTTTCTTTACTGAGATAGGGCGAGGATTAGATCCCAAACACAAAGGCACACACACACACACACACACACACACACACACACACACACACACACACACACACAACACAACACACACACACACACCACACACACACACACCACACCACACAGGGCGCCGCTCAATTTTCTATTTTGATTGCTTTTGAAAGAACATTGTAAAGCTTTTACTGGCTTACAACGTCGTTTTGTTTTGGCGCCAAAAATGCTCAAAATTCTAAATATGATTTCGGATCAGAAGTACATGTACAAAACAGAGACGAAATGAAAACTCCTGGAAATGTACACTCGGCTTCAGACGTTTGTTGTGATGCAAATCTTTGCCATAGTCATTACTGGTATAGCATCGCCTATTTCACAGAAACAAATCATTTTACCTCGACTTTGCGGGATCAGCTTAAGAGAGAAAACTATGCACAAGCTGAGTACAGGATGTTTGAAGAAAGAGCAGTACTTTTCCCGATACTCCTTTTCCCTGTAGTGCTGTTCCCTGGAGCTGTCAACACTCCTCTCTAACCCTAGTTCTTGCCCCATGCCGCAAATCCTAACACTTCACCAGTTTGATCCTAACTATTAACTCTTTGACACGGATTCCTTAACTCTGACTCAGTTCTGCGGTATGGGGAAACAGCTGTATAAGGGAACAGCAGCACAGAGAAAGAGGGGTGTGGGGGTACTGACCGCTTGGAAATATTTTATTCCGGAGAATACCGTGATAGAGACATGGTTTGCAAAAGAGATGATATGCAGAAAAATAAATAATGATTATAGCATCCTTATGCTTGCATAGCACTGATGCTTCAAGAATTGTTCTATTTTTAGTTTTCTGCAGGACCAAAGTAGGATGGCTTGCGACCACAGTCCATTAATCGGATATCTTCGCTGGAGCTATATAACAACAGAAAAAAACAGTGTTCTGATAACCTTTGAAAATAACGGCAATACTGAAAAAGTGCTTAATGTATGAGAGTTACACGGTTTTACCTCAATAGCTTGACACGTAGTTTTGACTTCAAATTCTACTGGTTATCAAGTATAACGGTGTTTTTTTTTTCTTTTTACATTAAGTCACTTGGTTGGTTAGTGTAGATCTCTTTCCTTCCTCTTGAGTTGTAACTAAGTTTGGTGTTGTTTTTTTTCATTCCATGAAATAAGTTGGTGTCATAGAATAGAATTATCCCCTTGCTATTGAACAAGTTGGCTCAAAGAATAAAGTTCCAAGCTTGGTATCAAGATAGTTATCAAACTGTAAACTTTTTTCTTCAGATTCAGTTATTACAAAAGTATAGAGCTCCTCCCCCTTTCATATTTCTTTGTTTTTTGTATCAGAGTATAAAGTTTTCCCCTCCATATTCATTTAGTTGGTGTTAGTAGGCTCTTCCCTTTATATTGAGTGAGTTCTATCAAAGCGAAAAGTTCTTTCCTTCAGGTTGAGTTCGCTGGTACACGCGTAAAAGGTTATTTTCTTAATATGGGTTGGTGTCAAAAAAAGTAAAATTGTTCCTTGGAATGAGTTGGTTGATATCAAAGAAGTTATTTCCTTTATTTTAGTTGTTATAGTTGTTATTGAACCAGGTGTTATTAGGTATAAAACTCCTCCCTTCATATTGAGTTGTTGCCAACCTAGCTACCTTCACATTGATTGCATTGCTTTGAACAACAGTTGCATGAGAGAACAACACTAAAGGGAAAGAGGGGTTTGACTTACTGGCTAGCGGAAAATACTTCATTCCTCAGAAAACGGTATAAGCACTATATAAATCCCATATATCATCATCATTATTAGTGTTACTATTAATTTTGTGCAAGAGAAAAGACATGCAGAATGTTTTTTGTTGTTTTTTTATATTTTTTATATTATTATTATTATTTTTTTTTTTTTTTAGACAAATGTTAGTTTAAAGCTAAAGCTAACTCTTGACAGTTGTAGTACTGGGCAAAAGGGCCTGCTGTAGTGTATGGAGTCCATGCCCTGTTTCATCTGTGTCACTTTCCACGTGTAGATTTTGATTCAGATTAATCTAGTTCTTTTCAAGGTTTACAGTTCTTCCCTGTGTAGTAAGTTGGTGTTGTATGAAACTTTTCCCTTCCTATTGAACTAGTTGGTATGAAGTATTAACTTTCATTCCTATTGAGTTGGTGTTATGAAATAAGGTTCCTCCCTTTATACTGAAGAGTTGATCACCATGTAATGTTCCAAAATTTTCTATTGACTTTGTTTATACATAGGTTCCTTTCAAGTTTTTTTTCTTATAAAGGTGTTGAAAAAAATATTAAAGATACTCTTATAATAATTGTTGATATAAACAGATTTCTTTTTTCAATTCCAAAAGTTTTCAAAATCCTATAAATGATCATTGCTAAAAAAAAAAAAAAAAAAAAAATTTCCTTTTTTCTATTTCATCAATCCGTTGAAAAGTGCTTGGGTGCCCTGATAGTTTTGTTAGGTTTATTAGTTACAAATTACGAGTTTCCTCTCCTTTTATTCTGGTGGTATGATTATAAAGTTGTATATTTTTTTAAAATCCTTAGATGGTTTGATATAAGCTGGGCTAGAGATTATTTGAGGGCTTGTTTCCCCAATTTTCTGATTGGATAATGGCTTTGAAATGATTTTTTTTTAGTGTTTGCAAAACTCCAAAGGGTTTTTTTTGGCGCTGTTTTTGTGAATTCAAATGAAGTATTTGTCCATATGCATTTAATTCATAGTCCCATTGTGAACCTTGTTATATACAGTCCCTGATATCAGGTCATCTCTAGCTCTACTATCCCTGAATGCATTCAGATGATCTGTTTAAAAATGAAGTCTGGTATAGTCCTGTTACAACTGATGTTAGGTCAGGAAATAGTCCTCTTTATTTGTAGTGACCCCCGCCCCCCCCCCCCCCCCCCCCCCGAAAAAACCCAGCAAGGCCCAAAATTGTCAGGAAAGCATGCAGCAAAAGCCAGAAAAAAAAGAATTAAAGGATAAAAACTAAACACTACCACAAACACACTAGAGCAAACATAAACCCAGACAAATGTATATCACTCCTCTACACGTGTAGAAACGCATGCAGCAGCAGCACACACTAGAGCAACAATAAACCCAGCCGACTGTTCACTGCCGCTGAACATGAATAGACACTGGCAACAATTCACACTGGGGCAGTTAGTGCTCTGGACGTAGGTAGGTAAGAGAAGTGCTGACTCGGTTCATGGATGACAGGGAAAAGAAGGGAAGGGAAAGGGGCACATTTTTCCTTTTTTGTTGTTGCTTTTTTGAGTGTTTTTTTTTTTTGCCAATGAAGAGAGACGTGTGAAGCGCCCACCAAAAAGATATGAAAAAGATGGTGCTCCATGATCTGCATGCAACTGAGGCCTTAAAAATAAAAATAAAAATAAATAATAATAAAAAATATATAGATCTGTATGTGTGTGTGTGTGTGTGTGTGTGTGTGTGTGTGTGTGTGTGTGTGTGTGTGTGTGTGTGTGTGTGTGTGTGTGTGTGTGTAAGACTGAAAATTATTTAGTTATTAGTTTTTGTTTGTTGGGTTGTTGTTTTTTTTTGGCTAATGAAGAAAGACGTGTAGAGCACCCACACAAAAAGAGAAAAAAAAGACATAAAACATAATTAACAAAAAGATTGTGCTTCATGATCTACATGCAACTGAGGCCTTTAAAAAAATATATATATATTAATATACATATAAATATATTGATATACATATAAATATATATATGTATATATGTATATATGTATATATGTATATATATATATATATATATGTATATATATGTATATATATATACATATATACATATATACATATATATATTTATATGTATATCAATATATTTATAATATATATATATAAAATAAGCACAGTATAAGTTTTTTCTGTGGATAAAGTAAACCCATTTTCAAGCATATAATTATCGATGTTGTTAAGTTGTTTCTGGTATACTTTTTTTTTAATGTAGTTTAATGCTCTTTTTGGTGTGTTTCGTTTCATAGAAACATTCATCCACATACATATGTCATCTGCATATTGCACTATGATGACTTCCTTTGACATTTTCATAGGGAGATCATGAAGCAAAACATTAAATAGGAGAGGTGATAGTACAGAACCTTGAGGTAGTCCCATATGAAGAGATCTAAAACTTGAATATGATTTATCTACTCTAACCTGTATACTTCTGTTAGTCAAAAAACTTTTGATATAATCATAAAAATGCCCAGAAAAACCCAGGTTCTTCAGTTTATATAGCAACTTAGCATTCCAAACTTGATCATAACGCCTATGCTTTAAAATCCCCATGTTACAAGAAAACTTCGAAAATTATATTAGAGATTAAGCATGTCATACATCTCTTGACCTTGAAGGGATAAGTGTCAATTTCTGTTGGGTGCCCTCACACTCTGGATTCTTTCCAAATGAGTGGGCAGATAGAGCTGCTAAAAAGGGTGCAAAACATGGACGGGATTCAATAGAATTGCATGTGCCTTTATCCTTGCAAGAGGGGTACAGTTTACTAGAACAGAAATCATGGAGAAATGTCACCAAATCTAATCAGCAAAATAATATATTTTAAAATAGAACTGTGATCAATACCGATAATCTAACAGTTGTCAACCACGCAAAGACTTGTGTAAATGTTTTCACGTCAAGAAGAATTAATACACTATTTTATAGAATGAAACTAAACGCATTGATAACCAAGTTCAGCAAAAATGGTAAATGTCTGTGTGGTGAGAATATCACTAATACTCATATACTTTTTGACTGCAAGAGTGTAAAGCCTTTCATGCCCCATTTTTCTGAAAACTCCCTCACCAGCATATTCAGTAATTTAAAATTGGCATTTGAAATTGTAAAGGGTCTCTATTACAGTCCCATAGGATATTTGTTATAGTTACATTAATGTTGTAATGAGTTCTTATATTTCTATTATTTCTATTGCATAAACAAATTTCTTTGTGGGCTGTAGTTCTCTTTTTCTTTTTTTTCTTTTTTTTTAAGGGTGGAGGGTGACTTTGTGTGTGTGTGTGTGGGAGGGGGGGGGGGGGTTGTTTTTTTTTTTCATCGTCTAATATCACTAAAAGTGAACAGACGTAAAATTGAAGACAACAACAACACACACACACAGAGACTATGAACCGAGGTCCCGTGTAGGAATGCACCCAGAACATCTTGCACACATGTTAAATCCTGTTCCGCTTTTCGTAAGAGTAGGCCATTGTGTGCCGGTGGGAACAGATAACAAGATTAATAAAACTGCTATTAAAAAGAAAAGATTAATAAAACTGCACACACACAGGGACTGAATGTAAAAAAGCAACAACACATGAGTGCTTATCCCATTATTCTCGATACA
>CM060338.1:34493106-34500606 GCA_030674155.1 Stramonita haemastoma | reverse complement strand
GCTTCTCTAGGGGCCAGCATATTGAGGGCGGCGCCCATCTCCTCTCCCTCGCTGCTTTACCCTCCCTGACCCTAAAGAAGGCAGGTACCTATTAACAGCTGGGTGAACTGGGGGACTGTCATGAAGCCAAGGCGCGCAAACGGTCACCCATCCAGTTGGTAACCACGCTCGATGCTGCTTCATCTTAGCTTAGGGAGAGCGAGTGCTCTGACCACTGAGCTATCCTGTACCCATTATGCTGAACATACATAATTATCGTAAAAAGTCTGGGAGAGAGAGTTCCAATATGATTTCAGTCCACAGTGTGTTGTTTGATGATACCACTTTTAGTCAAACATTGTTCTAAAAAAAAAAAGTTAGAGGACTTACGAGTTTCACACACACACACACACACACACACACACACACACACACACACACACACACACACGCACGCACGCACGCACGCACGCACGCACGCACGCACGCACGCACGCACGCACGCACGAACACACACGTACACGCACGCACGCACCAAAACACACGTACGCACGTAGGCACGCAAACACACACGCGTGCGCGCGCACACACACACACACACACACACGCGCGCGCGCACGCAAACACACATACACACACTACACGGCTGAAAGTGCACACCACCCCTCTCATTCACCACCATCCTCATCCTTAACCATCCACACCCACCCCTAACCCCCCCACCATCCATCATCCTCCCCACACTGCTAACCCATCATCACCCCCCACCACCACCACTAACCCCCCTACCACCCACACCTAACCACCCACCACACCACCCCCACCCATCCCTAACCCCCCCCCCCACCACCATCCATCACCATCCACACCCACCACTAACCCATCATCACCCCCCCCCCCACCGCCACCCCCCACCCCCACCCCACCCACCCCTAACCACCCACCACCACCACCACCACCACCCACACCCGCCCCACCCACCCCAAACCACCCACCACCACCATCCGTCACCCATCACCCACCCCAACCACCACCACCCCCACCCCCACCCACCCCAACCCCCTTTATTAAATTTATCACTCACACAAACGGCCGCTGATACGGACGACAGAAGAAGAGTAGGAAGCCTTCTTGGCCAGTTCGGCAGCGGTCATCTCCCCCGCGTCTTGCTCTTCTTCGTGATACTCGCTGACAGAACGTCTCCGGCGATACCCCATCATCCCTCCCCCTCCCATCATCATCCCCCCTCCTCCTCCCATCATCCCTCCCCCTCCTCCTCCCATCATCATCCCCCCTCCCCCTCCTCCCATCATAGGGGACATGTGACCGGTGTTAACGCCCCCTGCTGTGTGGGCAGTGGGAGCTCCGAAAAGCAGGTCGTTCATGGCGTTGGTGTCTACGGCCCCGCCATTGCCTGCCGCCATGTTGACCAGACTGTTGAGGAAATCGGCCCCTCCTGCGCTTCCCGCTGCCATGCTAGAGGCTGCACAGGTAGAATAAAAGGGGGTTAGGTAGGTTAGGTAAGTATGTAGGTAGGTAGGAAGAGGTAAAGGTGTCCCATAACCTATATGGTCGTAGGGGAGTGAGTGGTCAGAGACCTCAGCTTCTCCAGGGGCCAGCATTAAAAGTTTGAGGGCGGCGCTCATCTCTTCTCCCTCGCTGCTTTACCTTCCCTGACCCTAAAGAGGGCAGGTAGGCCTACCCATTTACAGCTGGGTGAACTGAGGAACTGTACTGAAGCCAAGGTGCGCAAACGGTCGGTCACCCATCCACTCGGTAACCACGCTCAATGCTGTTTTACCTTTAGCTTGGGAAAAGCGAGAGCTCTGATTATTGAGGTATCCCGTTCCCACGAGTCTAGGGACTATATATTATTATTATTATTATTATTATTATTATTATTATTATGGTTAAAACCTATTAAGACTTCTTCTCTCGTTCGCTTTACACTGTCAGATGTGTCTGGGAAAAATAATGGTATGTCCTGTCCAGCTCCTGGCGAGGCGACCATCCTCAACCAGGCGGTCCCCAGGTGGCGGATAGGGGGACGGCCCTCAGAAATGGGGGTTAGCTGCGAAAGCAGCCCCGGACCAACTGGCGATGTTCCTATCAGAACGGGGTGGGACCATAGGTGGCTCTGTTGTCTCCATGAAATATCCCATAAAATGACCTATGACGGGAACATCACGCGATCAAGAGCCACGGTAAAAGCTCTGCCCCCTGGACTCCCAGGGTAACAGGAGATAAGGGTGGGGATAACCCTGACAGAAACCTAGAGGGCTGAAGTCAGCGGTGTCGGGCCATAGGCGCCCTCTAACAAATCACGATACCATGGAAAAAAACACCAACCCCTATTTAAACCAACAGGAGATATATGGAGGAGAGGTCGAGGGCGTGTTGTTGTTGCCTCGTTATTACTTTACCTGCAGAGGCCCCTGTTCCTGCTGTACCCCCACCTCCCAGGCTGTTCATCAAGTCCTGAACATCATGGTGTCCCCTCCTGCAGGTGCTGTTCCTGTGCCTCCTGTTCCTGCACCTGTGCCTGCTCCTGCGCCTCCTGAACACACCATGATTTTTTGTTTTTTGAAAAAATAAAAAATTATTTCAGGTTGGTTTTTTTAATTTTTTTTTACTTGCTATGATTTTTAAAAAAAATATATATACTGATAATCTTGAAAAAAAATATATGAACAGGATTAAATATTGGTTCATATCAATAATGCTCGTTCAAAACAGAGTAAAAGGAAAAAGGAAAAGTACCAATAGCCAATCAACCTACCAAATGTAAAACAACCCCCCCCAAAATCCACTCACTCATATTGCTAATACCACCACCACCACCCACCGCCACCCCTCACAAAAACACGCACACACACACACACACACACACACACACACACACACACACACACACAGCACACACACACACACACACACACACACACACACACACACACAACACACACACAAATACACACACACACACACACAAATACACACACACAAATACACACACACACTCCCCTCCCTCCCTCCACCCACTCTCCTGCCCCACTCCACCCCCCCCCCAAGCCTTTACCTGCCCACAAACACACACACTTCCCTATCCCCCCACACACTCTCCCTCCCTCTCCCCCCACAAACACATCCTCCCCCTCCCCCCCACCTAACTCTACCCTACCCACCCATCCACACCTTGACCCTCCCACACCCCACTATCCCCCTCCCCCCACCCCCCCACACACCCTCCCCCCACACGCACTCTCCCCTTCCTCCGATCCACCCCCCTACACCCCCACCACTCACCACACACCATACCATCCCCCACCCACACAACACCACACTCACCCGGACCTCCGGCCAACAAGCTCCCCCCCCCCCCCCACGCATCCTCCCCTTCCTCCCACCCCCCCTACACCCCCACCCCCACCCCCACCCCATCGTCCCACACCCACACCCACACCCCCCAACCGTCCCCCACCCACATCCACACCCACACCCACCATCGTTCCCCCCCCCCAAACCCCACACCGTCCCCCTCCCACACCCCCTACACCCCCCCCCCCCCCACACACACACACACCACACCACACTAACACTCACCCGGACCTCCGGCCAGCAAGCTATCCAGAGCAGAGGACTTCCGGACCCTCCCATGCCCAGCATGCTTAGTATGTCCGTCTCCGCCGCTGCCCCAGAGCCACCCACGTGAGTACCCGCACCCGTGCCCCCGTGGGGGGCCACCCCGTGGGTACCCCCGTGAAGCGCGTGGGGGTCAGCCCCTATGGGGGAGCCCCCATGATGAGACCCCGCCCCCCCTGCTCCAGAGCGTGAGGCACTGGGCAGAAAGGCTGCAAGTCACACAGAGAGAATGAGGAGGAAGGAGGTAATGAAGGGAGGCAGGAAGGAAGGAAGGAAGAAAGGAAGGAAGGAAGGAAGGAAGGGAGGGAGGGAGGAAGGAAGGAAGGGAGGGAGGGAGGGAAGGAAGAAAGGGAGGAAGGAAGGGAGGAAGGAAGGAAGGAAGGGAGGGAGGAGGGGATGAAGGGAGGCAGGAAGGAAGGGAGGAAGGAAGGAAGGAGGGGATAGAGGAGGAAGGAAGGAAGGAAGGGAGGGAGGAGGGGATGAAGGGAGGAAGGAGGGAAGGAGGGGATGGAGGGAGGCAGGAAGGAAGGAAGGAAGGAGGGAGGGGATGAAGGGAGGCAGGAAAGGAAGGGAGGAAGGAAGGAAGGAGGGGATGAAGGGAGGCAGGAAGGAAGGGAGGAAGGAAGGAAGGAGGGGATGAAGGGAGGCAGGAAGGAAGGAAGGAAGGAAGGAAGGGGATGAAGGGAGGCAGGAAGGAAGGGAGGAAGGAAGGAAGGAGGGGATGAAGGGAGGCAGGAAGGAAGGAAGGAAGGAAGGAAGGAGGGGATGAAGGGAGGCAGGAAGGAAGGGAGGAAGGAAAGGAAGGAGGGGATGAAGGGAGGAAGGAAGGAAGGAAGGAAGGAAGGAAGGAAGGACTGACTGACTGACTGACTGACTGAAAGAATGAATGACTGAATGAAGGAAGGGAGGATGGAATGAATGAAGGAAGGAAGGAAGGAAGGAAGGAAAGGAAGGAAGGAGGGATGAATAATCTTTATTTCCACGGGTCAGAAAGGCTGCAAGCCACAGAGAGAAGGGGAAGGAAGGAAGGAAGGAAGGAAGGAAGGAAGGAAGGAAGGAAAGGAAAGGATGAATAAATCTTTATTTCCACGGGTCAGAAAGGCTGCAAGCCACAGAGAGAAGGGAGGAAGGAAGGAAGGAAGGAAGGAAGGAAGGAAGGAAGGAAGGAAGGAAAGGACCTTTAATTCTTTATTTTCAGAAAGGCTGCAAGTCACATACAGTAGGAAGGAAGGAAAGAATGAATGAAAAATGAATAATTGAATGAATGACTGGATAGATGAATAAATGAATGGTTGAATGTATGAATGAATGAATGGATGAATAAATGAATGAATGTATGAATGAATGAATGGATGAATGAATGAATGGATGGATGGATGGATGGATGGATGAATAAATGAATGAATGAATGAATGAATGAATGGATGGATGGATGAATAAATGAATTAATGATCTTTAATCCTTTATTTTCAGAAAGGTTGTAAGTCACAGACAGAATGACTGACTGACTGACTGACTGACTGAAGATAAGACTGATAGTTTGGGTTCTTGTTTTGTTTTTAAAAAATCGGGCCCTACATCTCGTCTCTTTTTCTATCGTCTGCCAGTCTTTCCGGCAATTACCTCCCCCTCTGCTCCCACGCGGGTGTCACGTGACCAATTTCTCTTTTCACTGTTGACTAACCCTACCTCTTTAATTAGCCAACAATTTGCCTGTCGGACTATTTTTAATCGGCGGATTGATACCAACAGAGCAGGATGCAGTGAGGCTGACTTAAAGGGAGGCGGAGTAATCTGAGATATAGATGGGTGGAAAGGTTGGGTGAGTGGTGGTGGTGGTGGCGGCGGTGGTGGTGGTGGTGATGATGATGATAGGATTGTATGCAAGCACAAAAAGAACAATACTGGTTCAAGTCTCGAACGAATCTTTGATTTGTTTTTGCAAGATATAGCGTTATATAAATGCCATTATTATTATTATTATTATTATTATTATTATATTATCATTATTACTATTATCATTATTATTATTATTATTATTATTATCATCATCATCATCATTATCATTATCATCATCATTATCATTATCATCATCATCAGTAGTAGTAGTAGTAGTAGTTGTAGTTGTAACTTCTCTCGTATTGTGTCTAATACCAACCACTTAATATAGCAATGATAGAAGAATGTGTGTGTGTGTGTGTGTGTGTGTGTGTGTGTGTGTGTGTGTGTGTGTGTGTGATTCAGATTCAGAATATTTATTGCCATTTAAATCAATGCAGACTTATATGACAACAACACACACACACACACACACACACATACACACACACACACACACACACACACACACAACACACACACAACACACACACATACACACACCAACGACACCCCCCCCACCCCCCACAGACCCCCCCCCCCCCACCACACACACACACACACACAAACACCCCAGCCCTCACACACACACAAAAAAAAACAACCACCCCCCCCCCCCTCACACACACACACAAATCATCCCCCTCCCTCCCACCACACACAAAACACCCCCCCCCACACACACACACAAAACAACCCCCCCCCCCCACACAACACACAAAACAACCCTCCCCCACACACAACACACCAACGACACCCCCCCCCCCCCCCCACACACACACACACACAACCCCCACCCCCTCACATAACACAAAACACCGCCCCCCCCCCCCCCCCCCCCCCCCCACAAACAAACAACCCCCCCCCCCCCACACACACACCACACACAGATAGGTCACGTCACCTGTTTCTGACATGAAGCATCGGAGACAGTACAGACTTTGACCGCGCAGTCAAAGGCCAGATTGGGATCATGACCCAGAATGTGCATCACCAAGGTCAGCACGTGCGTGTGACCCATTTCCGCAGGCTCTTACCCACAGGGTGCACAGGACAGCTGAAAGAAGAAGGAACCAGGTCATACTCATGCATATTCATTGGATTAAACAAATGTTTTGTTGGCATTGGGGGACGGGATAGCTCAGTGGTCAAGCGCTCTCTTTACCCCGCCAGCCAATGTTAAGCTGCAGCATCGAGCGTGGTTACCAGTTGGATGGTGACCGTTTATGCGCCTTGGATTCAGTAGAGCTCCCCCAGTTCACCCAGCTGTAAATGGGTACCTGCCCCCTTTAAGGTCAGGGAAGGTAAAGCAGCGAGAGAGAGAGAGAGAGAGAGAGAGAGAGAGAGAGAGAGAGAGAGAGAGAGGGAGAGAGAGAGAGACAGAGACAGAGACAGAGACAGAGACAGAGACAGAGACAGAGACAGACAGACAGACAGACAGACAGACAGACAGAGACAGAGACAGAGAAGAGGAGATGGGCGCCGCCCTCAACATGTTGGCCCCTGAGAAGCCGAGGTCTCTGGTGCCTTGCTCCCATAAGACCACACAGGTTATGGGGTACCTTTACCTTTTTTTTTATCCTTAGTCAGAAAAAGAAAAAGACATTGAACACAAATACATTTTGGGGCAGGTTACATGAATATTCATTGCGCATAAATATGCACAAGACAGTAGGTTACTTTCATGAATATTCATTATTAATAAGACATGCACAAGATCGTAGGTTACTTTCATGAGTATTCATTGTTAGTATGGCATGCACAAGACCAGGCTACTTTCATGAATATTCATTGCTAATAGGACATGCACAGGATCACAGGTTACAAGAATTATATTAATTGCTTAGAGGGCACGGTCAAGGTTGTAGGTCATACAAATATTCATTGCTTATACGACATGCACAAGATCGTAGGTCATATGAATATTAATTACTAAAGGAGGGCGTGTGTGGTCTTAGGTCATATGAATACTCTTTTCCAGCTAACATGTGCTAGGTCACG
>CM060338.1:34478106-34480606 GCA_030674155.1 Stramonita haemastoma | reverse complement strand
AGAATAATTTGATAAACAATTAGACATAAATTAACACGCACGCAAGCGCGGTCTCTTTTATCTTTACCTTTAGTCTCTGATGAAATATTTAGGTCATTTTTGTCAGAAAAAAATGTCTAACACTGACATACAATATATAAAAAATAAATTATGCAGATAGTTTTGAGGGCACAAAAGGTTATCAACTCATGTCATTAATAAGAGAGAGAGAGGAGAGAGAGAAGAGAGAGAGAGAGAGAGAGAGAGAGAGAGAGAGAGAGAGAGACAGAGAGACAGAGAGACAGAGAGACAGAGAGACAGAGAGACAGACAGACAGACAGACAGACAGACAGACAGACAGACAGACAGACCGACAGACCGACAGACCGACCGACAGACAGACAGACAGGCAGACAGACAGAGACAGACAGACAGACAGACAGAGACACGTGCGCGCTCGCGTGCGCACACACGCACGCATGCATGTAACGGGATAACCTAGTGGTCAGAACATTTTGCTCGCAATTTGACGACCCGAGTTCGATTCCCGTTCGAGGGATTTTTCTCCTGGAGTAAACATCAGTGCTGACTCCACTCTCCTCAAAAGTCCTTCGGACGAGACTATAACTCCAGGCCCCGTGTGTGAACGCACGCAGAACATCTTGCGCACACGTTGAATCCTGTTCCGCTTTTCGTGAGAGTAGGCTATTGTGTGCCGGTGGGAAAAAATGACAAGATTTAGAAAACTGCATGCACACGGGGACTGGATGTAAAAAAGCACAGAAGTGCTTATTCCATTATCCTCGATATAAAAAAGTAATATATGCACGCACTCACGCGCGCGCGCGCGCACGCACGCACGCGCGCGCCACACACACACAACACACACACACACACACACACACACACACACACACACACACACACACACACACACACACACACCACACACACACACACACACACACACACACACGCACGCACAGAGTTCTCTCCTACCATTTTGTTGGTGGTGGTTGTCAAATTGGGACACACTGACGATAAAAGTAACAGACCTATTTCGCTTTGATTTATCTGACGTTTGGAAAGATGACATTTACATGATGACGTTCGGCCATCAGTCACTGCGTTTATCAGTCTGCCTGTGGTAGATGTCTAGCACGTGTTATTCTTCTGACAATAAATCTCTTTCTCTCCCTTAACCAACTCCCCCCCCCCTCCTTTCTCCCCCCGCCACTGCCACATTCTTACTTCTCGTTCTCTTCTCAACGTCCTATCTTTCTTCACGACATGCTCTCTGTCTCTGTCTGTTTGTCTGTCTCTCTATCTCTGTCTCTGTCTCTGTCTGTCTGTCTCTCTCTCAGAACATCTTGCGCACACGTTAAATCCTGTTCCGCTTTTCGTAAGAGTAGGCCATCGTGTGCCGGTGGGAACAGATGACATTTACAAAACTGCATACACACGGGGACGCATGGATGTAAAAAAGCATAAGAGTGCTTATTCCATTATCCTCGATATAAAAGAAAAAAAGAATCAATCTCTCTCTCTCTCTCTCTCTCTCTCTCTCTCTCTCTCTCTCTCTCTCTCTCTCTCTCTCTCTCTCTTCTCTCTCTCTCTCTCTCTCTCTCTCTCTCTCTCTGTGTCTCTCTCTATCTCTCTCTCTCTCTGTCTCTCTCTCTATCTGTCTCCGTCTCTGTCTGTCTGTTCTCTGTCTCTCTGTCTCTGTCTTCTGTCTGTCACTCTCTCTGTCTCTGTCTCTCTCTGTGTTGTGCCTCTCCTACCCCCTCTCTCTCTCTCTCGCCTCCTCTTCCCCCCCCCCCCCCCCCTCTCTCTCTATCTCTCTCTCCTCTCCCTCCTCCCTCTCTCTCCCTCCTATCCTTTCTCCTCCTTTCTCTCCCCCAGAGACCAATTCTCGCTCTCCACTGTCCCTCTCCTCCACCCTTCCCCCACCCGACCCCTCCCCTCCCTTTCTTCCAGCCCAGAAATAGAGAGAGAGAGTGTGGGGAAAAAGCAGAGACGAAACGTGCAGAAGAAGAATAGGCCCTTTTGTTTCGCAAAATGAAATAAAAGATAATGAGAGAAAAAAAGGAAGAGGAAGGAAGGGTTGAGTTGAATTATATGAGGTTTGCCTGAAAGAGGAATGTATATATGTGTATAATACACGAATTCTCTCATAGACTGGGTGACTGATGAATACATTCTACATATACACACACATACACACATACACAAATGAATACAAGCCTGAATAAATTCTGCTAGTATACATCAAAATGAATCGAAAGCCCTGTTTGTGAACTCTCTCTCTCTCTCCTCCCTCTCTCTCTCTCTCTCTCTCTCTCTCTCTCTCTCTCTCCTCTCTCTCTCTCTCTCTCTCTCTCTCTCTCTCTCTCTCCTCTCAGACAGAGAGAACAACATGTATTAACAATCACACCATAGAAAGAAACAAAACAAACAAGATTAAATCATGTCTTAGAATAATTACATTTTATTATCCAACCTCATAAAGGGCTTTTTTGTT
>CM060338.1:34468106-34470606 GCA_030674155.1 Stramonita haemastoma | reverse complement strand
CAGTTCAAAACCTCCCTAAAGTCCTGCAAGACACAGTTTGTTTGGATTCATGTGAGGAAAAAGACACTTTTCTGATGCTTGAGAACTGGTGAAAATTGCACGTGGCTTGACTATTTGCCATTTTATTATTTTGTTTTGGAAAACTGCTTCTTAAGAGTTAATAGGGCAAATTCTCTGTAAAATTACATTATTAATTACAAACTTGTTGTTGTATTGCTATTTTTGCTTTTGTGGATTTCTTAGGGGGCATCATGAGTTTTCAAAGACTTTTAGCATACATAACTGTTTGTTCTTTTAATCTGGCTGTATTAACAATCATTTTTTCATGCAAACTTTTTTTTCTTGCCAGAGACAGATACCAGCTCAACTGGATTCATGATTACCGTAATATGATATTGATGACTACATGAACACAACATAACAAAAAGGTACAGCGTTCCCAAATTCTGACCTTATATAAGTTATTCACGATTTTAAACAAAACCATGTCAGCAATGCTTCACCAGTAAATATTCATTTCTTTTGGTCTTTTAGTGCAATTCTGATTCTTTGGAAGTTTCGAGAAATTGTGTGTCCTATTTTATGACACAGGAGATAAAAGCATTCCATTGTTTTTGCCTAGATGTTTTTTAGTGTTGTTTAATAGTTTCTGGCTGTATTCACTAGAATGGATTTGCCGCATTTTTTCTAGTTTTGTTTCACTGAAGGTCTAGTTTATCATCTTTTAGTAAGGTTATCCATTGGCTTCGTCACTGACGAAGTTTCAGTGGGACACCTCAACTTTCTTATTTTATATTAACTAACATCAGTACCGACTCCACTCCCCCTAAAAGTCCTTCAGATGAAACTATAAACCGAGGTCCCGTGTGCGGACGCACGCAGAACATCTTGCGCACACGTTGAAACTCGTTCCGCTTCCGGAAGAGTAGGCCATTGTGTGCCAGTGGGAACAGATGACAAATTTGACAAAACTGCAGACACACGGGAACTAGATAAAAAAAAAAAGCACATGTGTGCTTATTCCCTTATCCTCGGAATAGATTTTCCAAAAAAAATAATGTCTGCTGCCACTTCATCCACTACAGCAGCTAGAAGCTACTGCTGATGGTGTTTTGTTGTTTTTAAAGGTAAAAGACGAGAAAGGACCCCAGAAAGCATAGCTTTGAGTCCAGATTTCTGGAAAAATTCATGTAAAGTAAAACTTTTTAAAAAATTTAAATTATCATCATCATCATCATCATCATCACCATCATCATCATCATTATGTCATTGAGCAGGCAATGATGGACAATACAGACACTACACTACACTACACTACACTACACTACACTACACTACACTACACTACACTACACTACACTATACTACGCTACGCTACGCTACACTACACTACACTACACTACACTACACTACACTACACCACACCACACTACACTACACCACACCACACTACACTACACTACCCTACACTACACTACACTACACTACACTACACTACACTACACTACACTACACTACACTACACTACTGACCCGTGGCCGCGAGGTTCAGAAGCAGAAGCAACGTCCAAAGGCTCTGGGAGGGACTGTAGGAAGCCATTGCGATGAAGTTGTGTTGCTCACTTGTACTGCCCTTGTTCTCTGTTGTCCTCTTCTTCTTCTTCCTTCTTCTTCTTCAGCAGGCAGCAGTTCAGTGTGTTAGCACCAGGATCAAATGTAGCACACCACCGCCCAAGAGACACAACGTAACGCTGTGGACTTCCCTCCAGAAGTGAGCTCTCTCTCTCTCTCTCTCTCTCTCTCTCTCTCCTCTCTCTCTCTCTCTCTCTCTCTCTCTCTCTCTCTCTCTCTCTCTCTCTCTCTTTCCTTTCACCCCCTCCCTCTCTCTCTCTCCTCTCTCTCTCTCTCTCTCTCTCTCTCTCTCTCTCTCTCTCTCTCTCTCTCTCTCGCCCCCTCCCTCCTTTCCATATCTCACCTATTACCCCCTTCCCTTCCCTAAACTCTTCCTCATTTCTTCATTTTCTTGTTTCCTACACTTTTTTTTTTTTTTAATTTTTTTTACTCCAAGTGACCTCCCATCTCAACCCTTTCCCCGGTCTTGTTTTAAGCATTAATTAGCTCCCCTGTGACGCCCGTTGTGTCTTGGTTTGAAAGTCAAAAACCTTTGTATGTATAATAATAATAGGCTAGTGTGTATAAATCGTGTCATTTCATGTTCGTACAGTGTTCTTAGTATACATTATGAGGTCAAGTCTTTTGAAACTTGTGGTTGTTGAGGTAGTGAGACTGTTGAGTATACCTAGAATTCTACATGCTCGCTTTCTGACATTGTTTCGAGGATTTGGTGAAATTGTGGAGTTTACGAACTTCCTGTTTTTATTCAGTTCCTTAGATGTCTTTGCGTATTCTTGATTATGTAATATTATATTATAAGCTTTGCTAGACTTACTGGATCACAGGAACTGAGAGAGAGAGAAAGACAGAGAGACAGACACACAGAC
>CM060338.1:34440606-34458106 GCA_030674155.1 Stramonita haemastoma | reverse complement strand
GCACAGTCTGCACAGTATGTGTATAGCATGAGAAAATAACACAGAGCTACATTGCTTCTCAGTGACTCCTTCTGTGGTTCTAACAGGGGATGTCACTGCTGGGTCCAAAAATCACAGTTACGGTTCCTTGTCAGCGGAAACGGAAGCATGTAAAGGAAAGGGCATGACCTCTAGGGGAAAAAAACACAAACTTCCATGGTTCTGATACAAGCCCATAAATTTGTTTAAGGCTTACTTTGCACTTTTCCTCCCTACCCCACCCCACCTCCACCCTTTAAAAAGAAAAAGAAAAAAAAGACAGTATGTGTTCATTTGCACACCACAGCATGCAAATTCTAGCATAACTCAGTCACGGATCCATGGCCCAGTGCTTAAAATTAGTGCACCCCTTCCTTTTACCATGCCTAAGTGTGGTCAGTTCCTGCTATAATCAGCACCAGCTGGGATGGAATGGAATGGATAGCAGCTGAGAGGAGCTGAAAGTGGAATAAACTGAGAGCTGTGACACATGAAGAAAGTTATATAAGACATTTTAATGTGTACTTTTTTTTGTTCATTTAGACTGCATCTATATAGTTGATATGGCAGTTTTGTTTTGTTTTTTTTCTTTTCTTGCATTTCATCTAAATCTGTTATTTGTGTATCGTTTTCTTCTTCTATCTGGTTCCCTTTTTTTTTTCCCCTCCAGAACTTCAAGGTTCGCCAATTGTGTGGCATTTTGCGTATGCAATCTTTTTTTTTTTTTTTGCTCACTATTAACGTAGGTACCTACAGTTCATCTTTGAGGAACGAACTTTAAACTGATAGAAAAAAGTTTCTACATGGACATTAATGAAAATCTGTGTCAGGAAATTTGAGGCCAGACAAGGACTCACACATACGTGCAATATATTCGGTTTTTATTGTTAACTTCTTCTCTCTGTCTCTGTCTTTATCTTTGTCTCTCTCCCTTGGCCTTTCTCTCTGTCTCTGTCTATCTTTCTCACTTGGCTTCTATCTCTCTCTCTCTCTGTCTGTCTATCTGTCTCTCAGCCTCTTCTGTCTTTGTCTCCCCCCTCTCTGTCTCTATCTCCCTTGGCCTTTCTCTCCCTCCCCCCATCTCTCTCTCTCTCTCTCTCTCTCTCCTCTCTCTCTCTCTCTCTCTCTCCTCTCTCTCTCTCTCTCTCTCTCTCTCCTCTCTCCCCTCTCCATCTCCCTCTCTACCCCCCTTCTCTCTCTCCTCTCTCTCTCCTCTCTCTCTCTCTCTCTCTCTCTCTCTCTCTCTCTCTCTCTCTCTCTCTCTCTCTCTCTCTCTCTCTCTCTCTCTCTCTCATCTTTCTCCCTCTTTCTCTCTCTCCCCCGCCCCCTCTCTCTACTTGCACTATCCTTCCAAGCCCACATTGGAACTCTACTTCTTTTCTGTTCAGTCTGTAGGCGACAAATAAAATACGTCTGATTGTCAGGGGTGACGTCCCTTTGCCCCGAAACTTGATACGAGGCTTCCACTAGATGGAGCTGTTTCAGGGAGGTCTTCCTGTCTGTTTCTGCAGACCAATGGGGGGAGGAATCATTGTTGTTGCTTTTTTTTATTATTTTCCTTCTGGTGGGTGATGTTTATGTGAAATGGTGTCATCTCTTGTTGTTTTTGGTTTGAAGGGAAAAGTTGGGGAAGGGGGGTGGGGCTATTGTTAGAAAAGAAAGGAGAGATAAATGTGTGGATGGTATAATCTTGTTGTTGTTGTTGTTGTTCTTGTTGTTGTTGTTGTTGTTGTTTTTTCTTCTTCTTCATCATCATCATCATCATCATCATCATCATCATCATCATCTTCTTCTTCTTCTTCTTCTTCTTCTTCTTCTTCTTCTTCTTCTTCTTCTTCTTCGAACGCTCAGACAGCAACAATTGTTGTTTGTCATATGAGCGAATATGCGTTGCGTTTTTGGAAGAGTGATCGGAGTGTGTGCATGAAAAAATGGCTGCGATACTGTTCGTTTTGCATGGGGCTGTGGTGCTAAACAGGGGATGTAACTGCTGATCCACGTCATGGTTATGGTTCCTTGCCAGCGGAAATTGAAGCCTGAAAAGAAGGGCACGACCTCGGGGGGGCGGGGGGGGGGGGGGGGGGGGGGGGGGGGGGGGGGCGGGGGGGAGGCGAGGGGGGGGGGAAGAGAGAAGTCTTTGGTTCAGCTACAAACCCACAAAGTTTAGGGTTACCCCTCCCCCTCTCTCCTCCCTTCCCCTCCCGCAAAAAGAAAAATTAGCCTTCATCCACACGCAGATGGAAAGCCATGTAAGGGAATTTCCAGAGCACAATTGTGTTCAATGTAATTCCATCTGAAGTTGACGAGAACAGGTCATTTTTTGGTATAACTTTCTTTCCATCGCTGTATATATCCTGGTCTTCTTCTTCTTCTTCTTCTTCTTCTTCTTCTTCTTCTTCTTCTTCTTCTTCTTCTTCTTCTTCTTCTCTCTTTCTGTTTCTGTCTCTGTCTCTGTCTCTGTCTGTCTCTCACTCACACACACACACACATACACACACGCACGCACGCACACACGCACACACACACGCACGCACACGCTTCGTAAGTTTATATAACGTTGGAGCTTTACAGGGTTATCTGTTCTTTTTTTAAATGGCCGAATCTATATTGGGTGTCAGATATAAATGCTCATAAACTTAGATACATAATGCATAGTAAATATGATAATCATATAATTCATGTAATAAATTAACAGAAGATACCGTATATTTTATTTTACGCTATCCGGCATTTGGTTTAATTTTTTTTTCAAAGATCCGGCATTTAACGATAAAACGCAACAATGTATCCCAGCAAAATATACTGGCCAGGCTAATGCATTTACACTGTTTATGCCTCGTGTGCAGTAAGCCTGATATCATTTGCAAATTAGCTTTATATGTATCAAAAATAATATTATTTGCAATGTAGCTGTGTACGTATCAAAGATAATATCATTTGCAAGTTAGCTTTACAGGTATTTGACAATATTATTTGCGAGTTAGTTTTATAAGGATCAAAAATAACATAATTTGCAATTTACTTTACAGTATCAAATTAGTTTTGTACGTATTGAAAATAATATTATTTGCAATTTTTTAACGTATTTGGAAATATCATGATTTGCAATTTACCTTTACATGTATTTGAAAACAATATCATTTGCAATTTAGCTTTATAAGTATTTGGAAATAATATCATTTGCAATTCAGCTTTATGCGTATTAGGATAAAAGATTACACAAGGTTTTAATTTTCTTTTGGAGGGGGGGGGTCGTTATTGTTTTCGTGTTTTTTTTTCTTTTAATTTAGCCTAGTAGCTATAGGTTTCTTTCTTTCGTTTTTCTTTCCTTTGCTTTTTAAAAAAAATCTTAGCTGATCTTTTTCCCCTCTCTTTCTTTTTGCTCTACGCTTTTGGTTTTCTTTTTCCTTTCAACACTTTCTTTCGTTGTTTCTTACTTTCTTTCCTTTTCCCCTCCTTCCTTCATTCCTTCCTTCTTTCTTTCTTTCTGTCTTTCTTTATTTATTTCCTTTTTATCTTTCATTCATTATTTCTTTCCTTCTTATCTTTCTACCTTTCTTTCTTCCTTTCCTTTTTATCTTTCTTTCTTTCTTTCTTTCCTACGAAAGCACGATATAGACTATCTTCAGTATCGGTTTTTTCTTTCTTTTGGGAAGGCAGGATGTTGAGTGTTTTTTGTTCTTTGTTTCGCATATTTCAGATAAAATATTGAGACATCTAGATCCATGTCACATTATTTTAGGGGGTGGGTGGGTGGTGGATGATCGAGTTAAAGCATTTCTTTGTTCACATCAAACGTGGGCAGGGACTTTACTTTTGTTCAATGCTGTTGTTGACAGTTATTGAATTCTGCTGTTACACACGTTCTTGTTTTTTTGTTTGTGTCGTCAAAACACATTTATGTGCTTTATATTCATGTTTTTCGGTGGGGGGGGGGGGGGGATGTTTGGTTGTGTTTTTGGTTGTTGTTGTTGTTGTTGTTGTTGTTGTTGTTGTTGTTGTTGTTGTTTGGGGGGTTGTTGGTTTTTTTTGTTTGTTTGTTTGTTGTGGGTTATAATGTGTCTTGATGCAAGTTGGGATTTTCTTTTTCTGCCAACAAGAAACAAGAAGCATGTCTTATGTTTCTTCGCGTGTACTTGGCTTTTGTTGTTTGTTTGGGGGTTTCTGTTTTCTTTTGATTTTTGTTTTGCTTTTTTTGTTGGTTTTCTAGGCTTTTTGCTGGGTATTTTTGGGGGGGGGGGGGGGGGGGGGGGGCTGTTGGATTTTTTTTACTCAAAAATCCTAGCCGCTTCTCTCTCTGTCTCTATCTCTCTGTATCTCTGGCTGGCTGTCTACCTGTCTGGCTGTCTGGCTGTCTCTCTCACTCTCTCTCGCTCTCTCTTTCTCTCTGTCTTCTCTTTCTGTCTGTCTGTCTGTCTGTAGGTATCTCTCTCTCTCTCTCTCTCTCTCTCTCTCTCTCTCTCTCTCTCTCTCTCTCTCTCTCTCTCTCTCTCTCTCTCTCTCTCTCTCTCTGTCTGTCTGTCTGTCTGTCTGTCTTTTTCTCATCCCTCCCCCAATAAAACTATGAGAGAGGCGAAAACAAATCATTTTTTAAAATCTGTTTTAATTCGCGTCAAATACCGACTTCAATACTGGAGGGTAACCACTTACAACTTCTCTATATACATACATACATACATACATACATACATACATACATACATACATACATACATACATACATACATACATACATACATACATATACACATATACACACACATACACACATACACACTTATACACACATACATACATACATACATACATACATACATACATACATACATACATACATACATTCATTCATACACACACACGCACACACACACACACACGCACGCACACACACACACACACACATACACACACACACACAAACACCATACACACACGCACGCACACACACGCACGCACGCACACAAACACACACACACAGAACACACACACACACACACACACACACACACACACACCACACACACACACACAACTGCTGGTCTTTTTTTTTTTTTTTTTTTGGGGGGGGGGGTTGCTTCTTTTCATTCATTTAGTTTTTCTTGTTTTTTTTCCTTCTTTTTTTTTTAAACTTGCGAACTGAACTGTGACCACTTTCGCTTCCTGCGTGAAAAGTGTTCATGTATGTGTGGATTGGGGGGTGCAGGGCAGTTTGCAAGGTGTCATTTCACACAGCCCCCTAGCTGCAGTGCAGACCACTGGCACTGCTGGGGAGGGAGAAAAAAGAAAGACCTCTGATGACTTGACATTCAACATACTGGTCGGTGAAGACTGAAGAAGCGGTAGGTGTCAGTATTTTGTGTTTTTACTGTCATTCAGAGTTTATGTTTTTTGTATTGTAATTAAGAGTAACAGTCAGACTGATAGATATAAGCTGAGAGGTTTTTTTGAAAAAGAAAATCTGGCTCTAGATATATTTTTGGATCATCCGAAGTCAAATTGTAATCTGAGTGGTACCTCACTAGGCCTGACGACACTTCCAAGTTTTGCTGTTGGTTCAATATTGAATAAATAAATGTTTTTTTTCTTACATTGACAGTCTCCCCTTTTTTAAGTTTTCGATTTTCCTTAACTATGAAAGGAAGGAGGGGGGGGGGGGGGAGAGTAAACAACTCAAATTCGAAACAAAATATTTTTCGAAGTTTTTATTGCTATCTAGCTGATTTTTTTTAAAGACTTAGTGCAGATTTGAGTGCTGGGATAAGGATTGCAAAGGTAGGCTACTCATCCAGTCCCCGTGTGCATGCTGGTTTATAAATTATGTTCCCTCTTCCATGCAATGGCCTATTACGAAAAATGGAACAGATTTTAATGTGAGCACAAGAGGTTCTGTGTGGGTTCGCACACGAGACTTCAGTTTATTTTTTCATCCAAAGAACTTTCGGGATAAGGACTACTGTCGGCTCTATAGCTCTGTATGCCTATACCGAATTTTAAATCTTTTTTTTTTAAATCTGCTTTGAAGCGTTATTCTTTACTTTTGTTATTTGGGGATGATAAATCAAGCACAATGGCTGGCGTCTTCAGCATAGCCTGCTTTTATCGACCTAAAGGTATAAAATCATATTTTCTCATTTATTTTTCGAATTGATTGTGTGGGATACTTGAGGGAATAAATGTTACTCTTAGAGCCACAGAAACCGAATTAACATCCCTGATATGGCTTTCGTGGTCAGTAGGGTTTTAAACAAGATAAAATGAAACAAAAGCTGGATATCGGTGCCTGAGAACTGAAGACACGTATCATACGTTTTGTTTCAGGCTGGCCAAATCCAGCAGACACAATCTTCCATCCTGATGATGCCCAAAGCAGAAAACATCGACACAAAGCCGCCATCCTGATGACGCCCATAGCAGGGGATGTGCAGATCCCTGGCAACTCGCGCTGATATCCTTGTTCTTTCGTCCTCACGCAAGATGAACTGGTAAGAGAATTTTCTGTCAATTCAAGTGCATTACATCATCTAAACCATGCGTTATTTACAGACTTTTCCTAAGCTATTGCTACGAGGTTTGCCGATGGGGAAATTTGTGTGTAAGACGCTGTTATTTATCCACCATGATTGTAGCGGTATTCTGACTTCATGGATGATAATTATCTAAACATAACACCAGAGTAGTTGGGCTTTAATTTGTATATTCTCCTGTACCGTGGGTATGCCGGGAGCCTGTCAGTATAAAATTTTTAATAGCATCCCACCATCCGGGAAATTGTACTGGGATTTCCCTCTTTTCTATTCCTCTCATTGTTTATCTTGTTCCGTTTTTGTTTTACCTGTCACTTCGTCTTTTTTCTGCCTCCTTGGTCCATTCTCCTGCCTTTTTTTTTCCAAGAAAGACATAAACGATAACAAATCTCTCCTATGCCGAAGTCGGATGCGCTAGGCCTGACTTGTTAGGCACTTAACTGCAGCACAACGCATTGAAGGATTGAGGTCAGTATTTGATGTTAACTTCATGGGGAAAAGATCCCTTGAACAGGTGTCTCCGTAATGGCTTAAACTCGGGCTTGGTCCTGAAACGTCAAATCGCCAGCGCAACGCTCTAACCACTAAGCCCCCCCCCCCCCCACCCCTCCTCAGCCCACACGTTATATTCCCACTAATGTGCATTCAGTGGTGACGTGAGTCACTGCCGGTCACCTAAGAGGGAAAGCATCTTAAATGTTGTCTATGGGTTATATAGGTGAACTTACCGTGCTTAGATCCCAAACCTCTATGTAAACTGTTCACTTGTTGGTAGATGAAGATACACACACACACACACGCACACGCACACGCACACGCGCACACACACACACACACACACACACACGCGCGCGCGCGCGCACACGCGCACACGCGCACACATACACACACACGCGAGCGCCGGTGTATTCACTACTGTCTCTCCCTGCCTGCCTGCTTGTATGTCCGTCTGTCTGTCTGTCTGTCTCTCTTTGCCTGTCTGTCTGTCTGTCTGTCTGTCTCTCTCTCTCTCTCTCGCTCGCTCGCTCGCTCGCTCGCTCGCGCGTGCGCGCGCGCGCGCGCGCGCGCCCCCCACAATCGTATATGTTATGGGATGTCTTTACCTTTACACATCAGATACGCTCAGAGTAATAACCCTGGACACGCTTACACGATCACTCGCACGTGCGCGCGCGCACACACACGCACACGCGCACGCGCACGCACGCACGCACACACACACGCACGCACACACACACACACACACACACACACTCTCTCTCTGTTCTTCTCCCTCTCTCTCTCTATCACCCTCTATTCCTCTCCCTCTCTCTATCTCTCCCTCTCCTCCTTCTCTCTCTATTCCTCTCTCTCTCCTTCTCTTCCCCCTTTCTCTCTCTCTGTCTCTCTCTGTCTCTCTCTGTCTCTCTCTGTCTCTCTCTGTCTCTGTCTCTGTCTCTGTCTCTCTCTCTCTCTCTCTCTCTCTCTCTCTCTCTCTCTCTCTCTCTCTCTCTCTCTCTCTGTAAAAGCAGATTAAGGGAGCAACACTTTAACGAATATGCCACTGCCATCCCCTATCGTAGTCTTTTTTTGGTGTGTAAAACAGTTAATGTAGACTATATCATACTGGTAGCTGTGTTCAAGGTCTTGTCACCAGATCTTCACCGGTGATGGTGATCCTTCTCACCAGAGATCATGGAGACGCCATCGCCACGATGTTGGAGCACATGACCCTGAACTTGTCCAAGATCCCTATGACTGAAGTAGACAGATGCCAGATCTATGGGGAAGGAAGGGTTTAGAATAGGGGAAAGGAGAA
Organism: Stramonita haemastoma; assembly: GCA_030674155.1. Taxonomy (NCBI): domain Eukaryota; kingdom Metazoa; phylum Mollusca; class Gastropoda; order Neogastropoda; family Muricidae; genus Stramonita; species Stramonita haemastoma. Next base: position 34,449,766 of record CM060338.1, on the reverse strand, counting down.
AGTGCTACATCAAATTCCCGAAGGGCAGACTAGTGCACACAGCCTGGTTCCGTTGCCCAGGGATCTAGGACATAAATGTCCTCCGTCTTCATCTTCCACTGGGTTGAGTTGCAAAGTTGCAAAGCCCCCAAGGCTTTCGTATCAGAGTGGCGTTTATATGACCTCCCGTCTCTGCAACACTTCAGGGAGCAAAGGCGATGAGAGCAGGAGGGGCTGTGGTCCTTGTGGACATCCGCTTGCCGACAAAGAACCGACAGTAGAAAGAGGTAGGGTTGCAGAGGATCCGAACATGCAACCCCTGTCTTGCACACTTTTCCTGGCGTGTCTATACAGAGTATGATCTGTCAACGTGTGTGTGCTCAATGTCCACAAAAGTCACCCAGTCCTTCCTAGTTTCTGAGCTCGAATCAAACTTTGTCCCGGAAGTTCTCTGCAAGGCTCACTGACCACAGGGTTGAGTACACCCGTCAGTATCCGTTCAACCTTTTCCGCAGTGGTCACACAAAGAGAGCGCACCTAGAGTGGCGTGGAACAAAGATTTGGGTGTCCTAAAACGGCACAGTCTGCCTACCCTCGCATACCGTGCTCACGAGGGGAAGGGACACCTCACGCCCCCAAACATTCTCTTAAAGCACTTCCCAGACCTTCTGGGTCACTCCATTCTTGCTCTGAATCCTCTGTAGTCTGGCATAGGTGTCGACAGTTGTCACGGGGATCGAATCACAGTTCTGGGCGTGTGTCTTTCATCGTGGCAGCAGGAAGTATCCGGATAATCATCGTGGATGCCCCACATCAAGAACTCACAAGCGTAAGTATTCGTTCCTTACTTCGATAGAGCTCCGAAGTATGGTGAGATTTTGCATAGGCAAACCCTTTGCAATCCATTCAGCTGCATCTCCACTTCGGGGATGTCTTAAGACAGCATTATGCATGCGTTACTTTTTGGTTCGAAGATTATCTATTTTGGCCTGTGCTGCCAAAAGGCTAAATGGGTTTTTAACGTTTCTGAAGGATTTTCTGCGCGTGTTTACACATGGGACCACGGTTTGCAGTCGCATGCAAATGACTCATTATTGTGTTAACTTCAGGGAGAAAATGCCATTGGACAGGTACCTGGGTGGTGGCTCAACCCCGGGCCGTGGGATCACAAGCTCAACAGTTTTAACCACTATCGCGCCACCCGTAACCATACTATATATATATATATATATATATATATATATATATATATATATATATATATATATATATATATATATATATATATATATTAAGTTTTAGTTTTTAAATGCCTTGGTGCTATTGTAAAGCTGTAGATAGATGCTGACCAGGTGTTTTACGGCATAAGCAGGTGAAATTTATCTTTATGGTGCACATTTGATCTTATACAGGTGTCTACACAAATAAATCTAAAGCATTGGCAAGTCTGCATCTACCTAGAAAGTGAAAAGTCCGGATTCGATCCCCGTTCTGCTGGAACTTTTTTTTCCAGAGAAAATGGATATTTTAAACAGATACTGGATTGATTTGAACATGTAAACCGTCCAGATTGCTGAAGTTGCTTATTGATGCTGTTTTCAGGAGTTCTGGCGCCAGACCAAAGTACCAAGCATCCCAGGGGTCTGGAAGCAGTTCCAGACTGCAGGTAAGGATCAACAAGGAGGAGGAAGACACCACCCTCAGCCCCAGGTTTTGGCTGCCAACACCCAGACGTCCCTTCAAGAGATGTTTCCCCTGGAGTCAACATCAGTGCCCACTCCACTCCTCGAAAAGTCCTTTAAATGAGACTATAAACCAAAGCCTCCCCCCTCTCCCCCCCCCCCCCTCACCCCACCCCTGCGCAAACGCAGAACATCTTGTACATACGTCAAACAAACCGTTTCGAAAGCCTAAGCCATTGTGTTACGATGGGACAGAATGACATTTGAAGAAAAATACATGCACACAGGTGTCGTGTTTAGACATCATCCGTCGGAATGTGGCTTCCTTAATGATGACCAAAAAGTCGTATTCACAAAATTTCACCGTTGGAGAACTTCAGAGCTTCGAACCCAGGAATGCAACAACAAAAAATCACCTGGTGATGTATGTTTGTTTTGGGTGTTTTTTTTTTTAATGGATCTTATGAAATAGTTATAGAACTGTTTGTACTATTAGATCCTGTGTGACTAGTAACTGATTTTTTTTCCAAGAAATCTAAAGAAATAATTGTGTTTTTGAAGAATATCTGCCCCTTCTAATCACAATCAATGCACTGGGATATTTTTTTGACATGAAACAAATTGTTCACCTTTATTGGAAAATATGTCCATGTGTTCCATAACCTATGTAGTCCTTGGGAAGCAAAAGTGTCAGACCTTGAAAATTTAAAAAAAAAATTGCAAACCAGCAATGAAATAGCCGTTCCTTTTGGCCGGAGTAGAAATGTGTACTAAAAAGTCCTAAGACGGGTCGCGGGATGGTTAAGACGTTTGCTTGCCAACAAGTAAACCATGAGGTTCTGGGTTCGATTCCCAGCCTAGCTCTTTGTTCCCATTTCCACGAAAAAAAAAAGGATGTGAATGTCGGAAAAAAAATCTTAATGTCAGAGTCCTTCAGATGAGACTATAAACTAAGGTCCCGTGTGCGAACGCTCGTAGAACATCTTGAACACATGTTAAAACCCGTTCTGTTGTTCGGTAAAGTAGATCATACTGCGCCTGTAGGAGGGATAACCCCCCTCTCCCAACATGCACACAGATGGCGCGAATGCGCGCGCATGTGTGTGTGTGTGCGTGCGTGCGTGCGTCTGTCTGTCTCTGTCTGTCTGTCTGTCTGTCTGTCTGTCTGTCTGTGTGTCCGTGTCTGTGTGTATAAAATGGGTAGTTATGTGGAGACATCAGGTTCAAAGGAGAGGCAAGGAAAGGAAAGGAAGGGGTGTTTACGAGGGTATAGATGCATATTTAAAGCAGTGGGGACAGAAAAATCTCGCTGATATAATTTTTGTTACATGGTTCATTTTCGGTTATTTTTTTTAAGGGATGCAACTTCAAAATAAAATATCTCGGATTTGAAATCAATTTATCGCTTACACAGAATCTCACCATTGGTAAACCGCGGAACTCTAGCCAAAGAATAAACCAAAAGTGGACAGTAAAATAATCTGTTGCTGGGACTAGGGATTCTGATTTAAAGCTCCATAATAATGCTGTGAGCTATGTACCATTGTGTCTATAGCTACTATTTGTCTAAGTGCCTATTGTGTCCATTTTTTTTTCTAACATTCAGACCGACCATCTGACAGACAACCCTTACCCGCTATTAACTCTTTAACACTAACCTTTACACTAACCTCAACTCTAACCATGACCCCACATGTGGACACAAAAGGCAGGTAGATATATGGTATAAGCTGACACTTTTCTTCATTCGCTCGTATTGGCTAGAATGCAAAGTGCCTGGTCTTTTTCCACGCTGCTCCTCTGCAGGAGGTATATTATACCTTGCTGGCCTCAGCCGAAACATTCCCACTACAGGGCAGTTCATTAAGAAGTTTTCAAACGAGAAAAGATATGCAAGAAAAAAGCACGAGAAAAGACTGGATCGATAAGAAATAAGCAAGAGCCGAAGAGAAAGTCAGAAAGAAAGCGGAGGATAGAAAAGAGGAAATTTCTTGAAGAACATTTCCAGAAATTGGGGAAGGTTTTGATACTGATAGAGCTCCCGGCATTTTCCAGGGGCGGGGGGGAGGGGGAGGAGGAGGAGTATGTTGACACAATGTATAATTTTTTCAGGGTCAGTGGGAGGAGGGATGCTAGAATTTTAGCGAAAAGGCAAGGAGGAAGGGGGTGGGGGCGCAAGGGGGGGGGGGGGGGGGGGGGGGGGTAGCGGTAAAGTGTTTTTGTACATAGGGATAAGTGCATTTTTGAAAAAAGGTTTATTCAAAAACAGAAGCAGAGGGTGCCTGTTGTAGAATGCCCGACTATTTGGCAAGGGGGTGCATTAATTTTTTTTTTTTTTTTAAAGATTTAAACAGAAATGGGGGGTCATTGATGTTATAAGGAATTATTGAGTAGTCATTGAAGCAATGCACAGTGAGACTGCATTGCAGAAAATGGGCGTTCGAAAAGAGTTGAAAGTATGTTTGTGTGTTTTTGTGTGTGGTTTTTTTTTTCGCGCGGTGGTGTGTGTGTGTGTGTGTGTGTGTGTGTGTGTGTGTGTGTGTGTGTGTGTGTGTGTGTGTGTGTGTGTGTGTGTTGGGGTCAAGGTTTTAAAAAGAAAAAATAGCCTTTACTGAAATAACGTGAATATGTTATCCGTGTATGTAGCGGGTATTGAAAGAAAATTTGTTAAATTGTTGGATTTGCGGCTGTAAAAAAAACATTGACTAAAAAAAAAAAACTAGCCGTAAATTTGGAAAGGTGAAGGAAGTAGTGAAGTGTCGGATTTTGAAGAATTGCAGTATTTTTCAAAAACAATTACTACGTGTTCATCTAATTTTTAAAAAAAACTAGCATTAGAAAAGGCAGGACAGCTCAGTGGTCAGAGAACTCATTGTAAATGGGTACCCGCCCTCTTCAGGGACAGGGAAGGTAAAGCAGCGAGGGAGAGGAGATGGGCACCGCCCTTAATACGCTGGCCCCAAGAGAAGCTGAGGTTTCTGATAACTTACTCCCCAACGGTTACATAGGCTATGGGACACCTTTACCTTTTTTTAATTAGAAAATGCATTGTGCCGTTTACCTGAGGTTTTAAATTTTCTTTTTACTGAGTGATGTGCAAGAAAAAACGTCAATCTTTCATTCTCTAATTATGTGTAAGATAGCCGGCATCATGTATTAGTATGTCCTGTTACATTATTTCCCTTTTACATTTTGCTTTTCCATGTCAGGGACATGTCCATTACCCAGGTCATACATGTAGCACTCCCAGCCCATTAGTAGACTACTCCATCTGCATTTCTCCCAGCAGTTTTTAATTCCCATTTTCAACTCAAATTAACTTCATCTCTATCCCAGTCCTCTTATGTTTTTGTGTTCTTTTTCTCAAAATGAAAAGGGGCAACATGTTGGAGATCTCACATTGTAATTAAACAAAACAAAAAACTAAAAATAACGGAAAGATAAATCGATAAAAAAAAGAATAAATAACTGAGACAAAGAGGGCTTGGAGGCCCCACACAAGTTGTTTATTAGCAAGACTGAAGTCAAAGACTTTACTTTGATCAGTGCTCATTGCTGCTTGATTTCTGGTCTGCTTTCTGGCATTGATCCAAGCTTTATATTGTGCTATCTGTTATATATGCCTGATTTTCTGAAAGCATGAAGCTCCACCTGAATGTATTTAGAAAAATTCCGATATAGCGAATGTTGTGAAATACTGTATTCTTGCCATCATACAATGCAGTGGTACAGTTTTTGATGGGCTTTTTGTTCTGTTGGGTTTTTTTTTTTTATATAATCAGCCTGTCTTCTTGCTTTTACCTCTCTACTCTCAACGATACCTAGATTTTGTAAAATTATAAAATGGTTTAGCATGTGTGATTTGTTATTAAGTGATGGTAAACTGTTTACAAGCAGTTGTACGAAACACTTGGCTCTATTTCAAGTCGAGTCGAGTCAAAACTATTTTAAGTGTGTGTGTGTGTGTGTGTGTGTGTGTGTGTGTGTGTGTGTGTGTGTGTGTGTGTGTGTGTGTGTGTGTGTTGTGTGTGTGTGCTTTAAACCGATTTGGCAAAGGTAAACGTGCATTTTTAGCACAGGCATTGTTTGCTTTTTAAAAAAATCTATATCGAGGATAATGGAATAAGCATTCGTGTGCTTTTTTTTTTTTACATCCAGTCCCCGTGTGTATGCAGTTTTGTAAATTTTGTATGGAATTCTAAGACAGTTTTGCATGGTATCTGTATCTATTTTTAAGTTCAGTTATTGCGCTCCGCTGTGTTTGCTGCCCCTTCCCGCCTATAGTATATCCTTTCAGGTTCAACAGTAGTTGCACGAGTATTACTAGGAAATATTTTTTTCTGTTGAAGCCGAGTTTTAGGTGCATTCTTTTAAACTGTATCGAACATGAAGCTGTTTTTCACATTTTACCCCCGTGAAAACGTGAACTGAAACCCCTATTTGTCAGTAGCATGTTGAGACGTTTTGCTTTACGGGTTAAAAGTTTTATCAATTATTTCCTTGCTTTGTCAGTACACTATGTTAACCCCCGTGGGAATGCCGGGGGCTCTGTCAGTATAAACAGCATCCCCATCTTCTGGAAATTCTGTGCTAAGACTTTTCCACTTTTCTATCTCTCTCTCTCTTTGTTTCTGTCTTTCTCCTTACCTTTCTGTAATTTCTTGTGCTTATTTTCTGCCTTCCCAGTCCACTCTCCTGCCTGTTTTCAAGCAAATTTTTCAATTTTTTGTTTTCATTGTATGACACTCTGCCAGTGATTTTTGTTCTGGCGACCAGGTAGTGATATTTAGACACTGGGATGGGCACAGGATGTCCATTTTGCAGTGGTATTTGCCCATGTGGCACTTTTTATGTATATTTTTGTACTTAAAACATGTTTATCCATGTTTGCGTTTTTTTGTAATCTGGGGGTGATAAATTAAGCAGAATGGCTGGCGTCCTTAGCACAGTCTGGTTTATTTGCCTTAAGGAATGAAATAATCTAGATATTGTCATTTAATGTTGCTTAATCAGATGGACTGTGTTAGATATTTGAAAGTATTAGGAAGTGTTGGTTTTTGAATCTGAAATTGAAAGTTACTGGAGCCAGTAAAACTGAGGTGACAGCCCTGATATGGCTTTTGTGGTCGGTAGGGCTATAAACAGTAGTATGATTGTGATTATACACTTAGTTAAAAACTGCTTTATTTTGCCTCTAACCCAGTTAAGCTTGTTCTAGAATCCCAATTAGAAATTTACGAAGGTGTAGAAAATATTTACCTATTTTGATCACCTATAATTTTTTGCGATGATAAAGGTAATGCATGTTCCTTTAGAGAACCAACAAAAAGTTGTTTGTTGCTAGTTTTGCTTCCATTTTTACTGTGTCATAACGGCTCTGTATAGAATGGATAAAATGTATAAAGACATAGGTGGTGAGCACACACCACAGGCACTTGACTTACTGACTGACTTTTTTCCCTGAGAAAAATACCAGCTTTGCACAACTCCCTCTTAGAACTTAACTTGATTTGCACTTTTTTTTTACATTATTATTTTATTTTGAGGATAATGGAATAAGTACTTATGTGTTTTTTACCTCCAGTCCCCGTGTGTGTGCAGTTTTGTAAATTTTATCATCCATTTCCACTGGCACACAATGGCCTACTCTTCCAAAAAGCGGAACATGTTTTAACGTGTGAGCAAGATGTTCTGCATGCGTTCGCACACGGGGCCTCGGTTTATAGTCTCGTCCGAAGCACTTTGCGGAGAGTAGAGTCGGCACTGATAACTCAGGAGTTAAAATCCTTTAGAGATTCGAAACCAGGTCAGCAGATCACAAGCGCATCACTCTGACCACTAGACCGTCTCTTTCAGGATGTCTGTGCTTTTTGGTCGTAAAGATATGACTCAAATCAAGAAGTAGTTTTGTCACTTCCATGTTTTAAAAGCGTATTAGAATGAACAGATCATTTTGGTCTAATATTTGGATAGTGTGATAATTCAAAAGTCAGTCGGTCGGTCATTGTGTCACTGCTGGTCAGAGCATTGGGAAAAGCCTACCTCACCCTCCAGCAAAAAAGGCTGGAGTTTGGGTTGGGTAGCCGGCTCGCAGCTGAAATCAAACGAAGTGAAAAGGAAATTTCAGAGCTACTTTGAATGAATATTGTCAAAACTGGATGAAAAGTGATACAAGGAAGCACCAAAACACGAGTGTTTGTGATTTTTACTTGGCTGAGTTTATAACTGGCTGAAGTATAGTTGATATTTTGGGTGCTGATGTTCGGATACTGTTGCGGTAAATGTCCGTGATATTATGTTTACATGTTTACTCTTTATGTATGGCTTGTAACCTGCTTGAATTTATCACTGAGATATTAAAATGTTTGAATTGAATTGACATAAAACATGACCAAAAACAAAACGAAAATTTGACAAATGTCTTTGTTCAGTGTTCCATTCATGAATGACTGTGTTTACAAGTGTTTACAAGTGTAGAGTATATGCACATTATCTCAGATATTTCTACATACATACGTTTGATCTGCACTTCCATCTCTCTCTCTCTCTCTCTCTCTCTCTCTCTCTCTCCTCTCTCTCTCTCTCTCTCTCTCTCTCTCTCTCTCTCTTCCTCTCTCTCTCGCTCGCTCGCTCGCTCGCTCGCTCGCTCGCGCGCGCCGGATGAAAAAAAAATATGTAATGCTTACTTACTCTGTTACCCTTGAAAAATAGATTCATTCATTCCCCCCTCTCTCTCTCCCCCCCCCCCCCCCTCTCTCTCTCTCCTCTCCTCCTCGCTCGCTCGCTCGCTCGCCGCGCGCGCGCGCGCGCGCGCCACACACGTTAAATCCTGTTCCCCTTTTCGTAAGAGTAGGCCATCATGTGCCGGTGGGAACAGATGACATTTACAAAACTGCATACACACGGGGACTGGATTAAAAAAGCACAAGAGTGCTTATCCCATTATCCTCGATATAAAAGAAAATCTCTCTCTCTCTCTCTCTCTCTCTCTCTCTCTCTCTCTCTTTGCGAGAGAGCAAGATAGACATAGAGACACGGAGTGGAGTTGAGTGGAGTGGAGTGATAAACATGTACGAACAATTGTAAAATATTTATGTTCAAAATATCTTTCAACATTAAAAAGTAATACCAATACTATGATAATCATATGGAATTTTTATAGCATTATATCTTGTTAAAAATAAAATCAAAGTGCTGGCATTTAACATGCGTAACATAACGAAGCTACGGATATGCAACAAATCACAAATAACTTTAACCATTATAAATACACTAGCTAACGCACGCGTACGCACATGCGCGCACAGACATACAGGCACACACACACACATACAGACAAGCGCGCACACACACACACACACAACACACATACATACCCCCAGCCCCCCCCCCCCCCACACACACACACACTCGCATGCACGCACGCGCTCGTGTACGGGCGCACAGTATAATTACTTTTCCGGAGCTACAGGGATTCGAGCGGTTTAAAGAATGAAGAT
>CM060338.1:34429331-34430506 GCA_030674155.1 Stramonita haemastoma | reverse complement strand
ACGACAACACTGAATTTCCTGGTGTTCCATTGTCGATTAATAAGTTATCACAATCATCATCATATTTAAAAAAAAAAAAAATCAACACTGAATTTCCTGGTGTTCCATAATCGATTAATACATCATCATTATTACCATTATCATCTTTTTAAAGCAACACCACTGAATTTCCTGATGTTCCACAGTCGATTAATACATCATCATCATCATCATTATTATCATTATTATCATGAATATCTTTTTAAAGCAACACCACTGAATTTCCTGATGTTCCACAATCGATTAACACATCATCATCATCATTATTATCATTATTATCATTAATATCTTTTTAAAGTAACAACACTGAATTTCTTTGTCTCCTGTTACCATCAAAATATAGTAAAGCATTGAGATTCATATTCCCTAATCCTATGTCTGCATCAGATGCTCATCCAAAACTCCCACACCTATAGTACGTACCACACATTTTGATACTACGAACAAGATAACAACAACAACAAAACCCACGGCAGCCTATAGGACATTTGTCACACATCTATACCCGTTATTTCATTGAGCAGGCAATGATGGACAATACAGAGGCTACACTACACTACACTACACTACCCTACCCTACACTACACTACACTACACTACACTACACTACACTACACTACACTACACTACACCACACACACTCCACTCACACTCCGCTACACTCCACTACGCTACACTACACTACGCTACGCTACACTACACTACACTACACTACACTACACTACACTACACTACACTACTGACCCGTGGCCGCGAGGTTCAGAAGCAGAAGCAACGTCCAGAGGCTCAAGGAGGGACTGTAGGAAGCCATTGCGATGAAGTTGTGTCGCTCACTGCACCGTCCTTGTTCTCTCTGTGTCCTTGTCTTCTTCTTCTTCTTCTTCTTCTTCAGCAGGCAGCAGTTCAGTGTGTTAGCACCAGGATCAAATGTAGCACACCACCGCCCAAGAGACACAACGTAACGCTGTGGACTTCCCTCCAGAAGTGAACTCTCTCTCTCTCTCTCTCTCTCTCTCTCTCTCTCTCCTCTCTCTCTCTCTCCTCTCTCTCTCTCTCTCTCTCTCTCTCTCTCTCTCTTTCACCCTCCCTCCCTCCCTCCTCTCCTCTCTCTCTTCTCTCTCTCTCTCTCGCCCCTC
>CM060338.1:34399331-34421831 GCA_030674155.1 Stramonita haemastoma | reverse complement strand
CTCACTCTCACCTCACTCCTGCCACGATGTGAACGATAGTCATCGATCTCTCACATCAATGAACGCTACAATTCGCAATTATTTTAAAACGTGTCAGAGGAAAAACCGAAGCAAAATCATCACGATTTTATTTTTTCTGTATCCGTCGGTTGGTCAACGTGCACTGATATGCACTGCTTTGAATTCCTTCCCTTGATGGTAAAAAAACACTGTTACCTTCTTTAAAACTACTAAATTTCATAACGGTTTCCGCCCTGTGCTTTGAGTTGCCTCCCATCGCAAGAACACTGTTGCCTTCTTTGCTACTACTAAAATTCATAAAGGAAGTCGTTTCCGGGGAGTTAACTAGGTAAATCTGTAACATAATTGCTCGCCGGCGAATTCTTTCGTGTCTAGTTTTGCTCGTAATGCAACATATAAATCCCATGAGATATTATTCCGACTCCAGACATTCTCTGGTTATTAATTGGCCTGACTTCACCGGGTATTTCTGAAACACAAAAACGGAAGCATGTTTTCTAAGACAAAAACCATGGAGAAGGTTTACCGAAACTTATCTGCAATGAGAGATTTTTAAAATAGAACTGCTATCAATACCGATAATTTAAGTCGTGAACCATTCAAAGACTTGTGTAAATGTTTTCACGTCACGAAAAAATTACAAAACATTATGTTACAGAATGAAACTAAACACATTGATAACCAGAGTCAGCAAAAATGGTAAATGTCTGTGGTGAGAATATCACTAATACTCGTATACTTTTTGACTGCAAGAATATAAAACCTTTCATGCCCCATTTTTTCTGAAAACTCCCTAACCAGTGTATTCAATTATTTAAAACAGGCATTTGATATTGTGAAAGGTCTCTGTCACAGTCCTATAAGACATTTGTAATAGTTGCATTAAACATTAATGACTTGTTTTTAATGTGTTTATTATTACCATTGCATCGTCAAGGGGTGTAATTTGTTTTATTTTGTATTTTAACTCAGTCATATTTTGAATAGAAGATATCCCCCTCTTTTTCGTCTTATACAATTAGAAGTGTACAGGTGTAAAACTGAAGACAGTTACAACAACCACACACACGCGCGCGCGCGCGCCTGCATAACACACACACAAACGCGCGCGCGCGCGCGCGTGCATAAAACACACACACACACACACACACACACACACACACACACACACACACACACACACACACACACTTCTTCTTCTTCTTCTTCTTCCTTTCGCTAAAGGTTGTAAACGTTCGTTCTAAACTGAACACATCAAAAATCTTTAATGACATCAAAGTCTCCGAAGAGCTTGCATACATGAAAAATGGCCACAGTGTTGTTCGCTTTTTAAAAAAATTATTATTGGCTTATTCCGTCGTGCTAACACGGGATGTAACTGCTGATCCACACTACAGTTATGGTTCCTTGTCAGCAGAACTTGAAGCATGAAAAGAAGGGTACGACCTCTGAAAAAAAAAAAAAAAACAGCCCTCTTTGGTCCAGCCTCAAACCCACAAAATTTGTTTAAGGCTTACCTCCCCCCCCCACCCCCTCTTCCTCGTTCCTCCTCCCCCGTTTTTTTTTTGTTTTTTTTTTTTTAAATCAGCGTGTTCTTACACATGAATCGAAAGTTATGTAAGGGAATTTAAAGGGTACATTTGTGTTCGGTGAGACTGCATACAATTTTTGTTTTTATCAAAGCATGTCTTTTATTCGTTTTCAGTTAAGTTTCTTTACTTTTGTGTGCTTTTCTTCTTCTTCTTCTTCTTCTTCTTCTTCTTCTTCTTCTTCTTCTTCTTCTTCTTCTTCTTCTTGTCTCTGTCTCTGTCTTTCTGTCTCTGTCTGTCTGTCTGTCTGTCTGTCTGTCTGTCTGTCTGACTGTCTGTCTGTCTGTCTGTCTGTCTGTCTCTCTCTCTCTCTCTCTCTCTCTCTCTCTCTCTCTCTCTCTCTCTCTCTCTGTCTCTCTCTCTCTCTCCTCCTCCTCCTCCCCCTCCCCTTACACCCCCACCCCCCACTCTTTGCAGTTTTTTCTGCCTCGCTCACACTCTGTCTTTTCTTTCCAGTCTATGGACGACAAATGTATCTGCCTGTCACGGGTAACATCCCTTTGCCCCGAAACTTGAAACGAGGCTTCCAGTAGATGGCGCTGTTTCAGGGAGGTCTTCCTGTGTGTCTGTCTCTCCAGATTGCTGAGGGAGAAAATCTTTGTTTCCGTCTGGTGACTGGTGTATCTGCAAAATGGCAGCATATCATCTTTCCTTTTGAAAGAAAGTGTGTGTGTGGTTTTGGGGGTGATATTGTTAGAGGAGGCAAAACAGAACAAAAAAGTGTGTGGGTGGTAGATTTTGAGAAAAATTCAGTCAAATACCCCTTGGTGGATTGCTGGTGTTTTCTTTTCTTGGGAGTGTTTTTATGATGAGAATAAAGTATTTTCTGTTTGTTTTTTTAAGGAATTTTATTGGAGGTGTGTGTCTGGAGTGTGTGTGTGTGTGTGCGTTTGTGCGTGTGTGTGTGTGTGTGTGTGTGTGTGTGTGTGTGTGTGTGTCGGGGGGGGGGGGAGCGGGGAGGTATGTGCATGCGCACATGCCTCCATGAATGAGGACACACACAGACACACACACACACACACTCTCTCTCTCTCTCTCACTCTCTCTCTCTCTCTCATACTCTCTCTCTCTCATTCTCTCTCTCTCTCTCTCTCTCTCTCTCTCTCTCTCTCTCTCTCTCTCTCTCTCTCTCTCTCTCTCTCTCTCTCTCTCTCTCTCACTCACTCACTCATTGTGTGTGTGCGTGTGTGTGTGTCTGTCTGTCTGTGTCTGTGTGCATGTTTTTGCCTTTAATTCTTCACCCCTAAAAAAACTCAAAATGAAAATAATTGACACTGGTCTTCAAATAACCTTTTTCTTGTTACCATTTCGTCTCTAATATAAGTTTGTCAGTATACAATATATAGCTCCCAGAAATTAAAAAAAAATCATATTCCGGACCTTGCAGAACTTGCAAACGTTGGTACTAAGCTGAACACACCTTAAAAAATCGATAATGGTGGCACAGTCTGCACAGTATGTGTATAGCATGAGAAAATAACACAGAGCTACATTGCTTCTCAGTGACTCCTTCTGTGGTTCTAACAGGGGATGTCACTGCTGGGTCCAAAAATCACAGTTACGGTTCCTTGTCAGCGGAAACGGAAGCATGTAAAGGAAAGGGCATGACCTCTAGGGGAAAAAAACACAAACTTCCATGGTTCTGATACAAGCCCATAAATTTGTTTAAGGCTTACTTTGCACTTTTCCTCCCTACCCCACCCCACCTCCACCCTTTAAAAAGAAAAAGAAAAAAAAGACAGTATGTGTTCATTTGCACACCACAGCATGCAAATTCTAGCATAACTCAGTCACGGATCCATGGCCCAGTGCTTAAAATTAGTGCACCCCTTCCTTTTACCATGCCTAAGTGTGGTCAGTTCCTGCTATAATCAGCACCAGCTGGGATGGAATGGAATGGATAGCAGCTGAGAGGAGCTGAAAGTGGAATAAACTGAGAGCTGTGACACATGAAGAAAGTTATATAAGACATTTTAAGGTGTACTTTTTTTTGTTCATTTAGACTGCATCTATATAGTTGATATGGCAGTTTTGTTTTGTTTTTTTTCTTTTCTTGCATTTCATCTAAATCTGTTATTTGTGTATCGTTTTCTTCTTCTATCTGGTTCCCTTTTTTTTCCCCTCCAGAACTTCAAGGTTCGCCAATTGTGTGGCATTTTGCGTATGCAATCTTTTTTTTTTTTTTTGCTCACTATTAACGTAGGTACCTACAGTTCATCTTTGAGGAACGAACTTTAAACTGATAGAAAAAAGTTTCTACATGGACATTAATGAAAATCTGTGTCAGGAAATTTGAGGCCAGACAAGGACTCACACATACGTGCAATATATTCGGTTTTTATTGTTGACTTCTTCTCTCTGTCTCTGTCTTTATCTTTGTCTCTCTCCCTTGGCCTTTCTCTCTGTCTCTGTCTATCTTTCTCACTTGGCTTCTATCTCTCTCTCTCTCTGTCTGTCTATCTGTCTCTCAGCCTCTTCTGTCTTTGTCTCCCCCTCTCTGTCTCTATCTCCCTTGGCCTTTCTCTCCCTCCCCCATCTTCTCTCTCTCTCTCTCTCTCTCTCTCTCTCTCTCTCTCTCTCTCTCTCTCTCTCTCTCTCTCTCTCTCTCTCTCTCTCCCCTCCTCTCTCCATCTCCCTCTCTACCCCCCTTCTCTCTCTCCTCTCTCTCTCTCTCTCTCTCTCTCTCTCTCTCTCTCTCTCTCTCTCTCTCTCTCTCTCTCTCTCTCTTCTCTCTCATCTTTCTCCCTCTTTCTCTCTCTCCCCCCGCCCCCTCTCTCTACTTGCACTATCCTTCCAAGCCCACATTGGAACTCTACTTCTTTTCTGTTCAGTCTGTAGGCGACAAATAAAATACGTCTGATTGTCAGGGGTGACGTCCCTTTGCCCCGAAACTTGATACGAGGCTTCCACTAGATGGAGCTGTTTCAGGGAGGTCTTCCTGTCTGTTTCTGCAGACCAATGGGGGGAGGAATCATTGTTGTTGCTTTTTTATATTTTCCTTCTGGTGGGTGATGTTTATGTGAAATGGTGTCATCTCTTGTTGTTTTTGGTTTGAAGGGAAAAGTTGGGGAAGGGGGGTGGGGCTATTGTTAGAAAAGAAAGGAGAGATAAATGTGTGGATGGTATAATCTTGTTGTTGTTGTTGTTGTTCTTGTTGTTGTTGTTGTTGTTGTTGTTTTTTCTTCTTCTTCATCATCATCATCATCATCATCATCATCATCATCATCATCATCATCATCTTCTTCTTCTTCTTCTTCTTCTTCTTCTTCTTCTTCTTCTTCTTCTTCTTCTTCTTCTTCTTCTTCTTCTTCGAACGCTCAGACAGCAACAATTGTTGTTTGTCATATGAGCGAATATGCGTTGCGTTTTTGGAAGAGTGATCGGAGTGTGTGCATGAAAAAAATGGCTGCGATACTGTTCGTTTTGCATGGGGCTGTGGTGCTAAACAGGGGATGTAACTGCTGATCCACGTCATGGTTATGGTTCCTTGCCAGCGGAAATTGAAGCCTGAAAAGAAGGGCACGACCTCGGGGGGGCGGGGGGGGGGGCGGGGGCGGGGGGGAGGCGAGGGGGGGGGGGAAGAGAGAAGTCTTTGGTTCAGCTACAAACCCACAAAGTTTAGGGTTACCCCTCCCCTCTCTCCTCCCTTCCCCTCCCGCAAAAAGAAAAATTAGCCTTCATCCACACGCAGATGGAAAGCCATGTAAGGGAATTTCCAGAGCACAATTGTGTTCAATGTAATTCCATCTGAAGTTGACGAGAACAGGTCATTTTTTGGTATAACTTTCTTTCCATCGCTGTATATATCCTGGTCTTCTTCTTCTTCTTCTTCTTCTTCTTCTTCTTCTTCTTCTTCTTCTTCTTCTTCTTCTCTCTTTCTGTTTCTGTCTCTGTCTCTGTCTCTGTCTGTCTCTCACTCACACACACACACACATACACACACGCACGCACGCACACACGCACACACACACGCACGCACACGCTTCGTAAGTTTATATAACGTTGGAGCTTTACAGGGTTATCTGTTCTTTTTTTAAATGGCCGAATCTATATTGGGTGTCAGATATAAATGCTCATAGACTTAGATACATGATGCATAGTAAATATGATAATCATATAATTCATGTAATAAATTAACAGAAGATACCGTATATTTTATTTTACGCTATCCGGCATTTGGTTTTTTTTTTTTTCAAAGATCCGGCATTTAACGATAAAACGCAACAATGTATCCCAGCAAAATATACTGGCCAGACTAATGCATTTACACTGTTTATGCCTCGTGTGCAGTAAGCCTGATATCATTTGCAAATTAGCTTTATATGTATCAAAATATAATATTATTTGCAATGTAGCTGTGTACGTATCAAAGATAATATCATTTGCTAGTTAGCTTTACAGGTATTTGAAAGTATTATTTGCGATTGAGTTTTATTCGTATCAAAAATAATATAATTTGTAATTTACTTTATAGTATCAAATTATTTTGTTACGTATTGAAAGAAATATTATTTGCAAATTTTTAACGTATTTGGAAATATCATGATTTGCAATTTACCTTTACATGTACTTGAAAACAATATCATTTGCAATTTAGCTTTATAAGTATTTGGAAATAATATCATTTGCAATTCAGCTTTATACGTATTAGGATAAAAGATTACACAAGGTTTTAATTTTCTTTTGGAGGGGGGGGGGGGGGCGGTCGTTATTGTTTTCGTTTTTTTTTTTCTTTTAATTTAGCCTAGTAGCTATAGGTTTCTTTCTTTCGTTTTTCTTTCCTTTGCTTTTTAAAAAAATCTTAGCTGATCTTTTTCCCCTCTCTTTCTTTTTGCTCTACGCTGATGGTTTTCTTTTTCCTTTCAACACTTTCTTTCGTTGTTTCTTACTTTCTTTCCTTTTCCCCTCCTTCCTTCATTCCTTCCTTCTTTCTTTCTTTCTGTCTGTCTTCTTTCTTCTGTCTGTCTTTCTTTCTTTATTTCCTTTTTATCTTTCATTCATTATTTCTTTCCTTCTTATCTTTCTACCTTTCTTTCTTCCTTTCCTTTTTATCTTTCTTTCTTTCTTTCCTACGAAAGCACGATATAGACTATCTTCAGTATCGGTTTTTTCTTTCTTTTGGGAAGGCAGGATGTTGAGTGTTTTTTTGTTCTTTGTTTCGCATGTTTCCGATAAAATATTGAGACATCTAGATCCATGTCACATTATTCTAGGGGTTGGGTGGGTGGTGGATGATGGAGTTAAAGCATTTCTTTGTTCATATCAAACGTGGGCAGGGACTTTACTTTTGTTCAATGCTGTTGTTGACAGTTATTGAATTCTGCTGTTACACACGTTCTTGTTTTTTTGTTGTTTGTGTCGTCAAAACACATTTATGTGCTTTATATTTATGTTTTTCGTGGGGGAGATCTTTGGTTGTGGTGTTTTTTTTTTTTTGGGGGGGGGGGTTGTTTATTTGTTTGTTTGTTTGTTTGTTTTTTGGGGGGGTTGTTGGTTTTTTTGTTTGTTTGTTTGTTGTGGGTTACAATGTGTCTTGATGCAAGTTGGGATTTTCTTTTTCTGCTGACAAGAAACAAGGAGCATATCTTATGTTTCTTAGCGTGTACTTAGCTTTTGTTGTTTGTTTGGGGGTTTCTGTTTTCTTTTGTTTTTTGTTTTGTTTTTTGTTTTGATTTTTTTTGTTGGTTTTCTAGGCTTTTTGCTGGGTATTTTTGGGAGGGGGGGGGGGGGGGGGGGGGGGCTGTTGTATTTTTTTTACTCAAAAATCCTAGCCGCTTCTCTCTCTGTCTCTGTCTCTGTCTCTCTGTCTCTGTCTCTCTGTCTCTCCCTGTCTGGATGGCTGTCTACCTGTCTGGCTGTATTTCTGTCTGTCTGTCTGTCTCTCGCTCTCTCTTTCTGTCTGTCTGTTTGTATATATATATATATATATATATATATATATTTCTCTCTCTTTCTCTCTCTCTCCCTCTTTCTCTCTCTCTCTCTCTCTCTCTCTCTCTCTCTCTCTCTCTCTCTCTCTCTCTCTCTCTCTCTCTCTCTCTCTCTCTCTCTCTCTCTCTCTCTCTCTCTGGGGGGGGCGGATAGCCTAGTGGTCAGAACATTGCGCTGGCAATTTGAAGACCCGGGTTTGAGTCCGGTCGAGGAAATTTTCTTCCTGGAGTTAACATCAGTGCTGACTCCACTCTCCCCAAAAGTCCTTCGGATGAGACTTTAAACCGAGGCCCCGTGTGCGAACGCACGCAGAACATCTTGCGCACACGTTAAATCCTGTTCCGCTTTTCGTAAGAGTAGGCCATCGTGTGCCGGTGGGAACAGATGACAATATTTACAAAAACTGCATACACACGGGGACCAGATGAAAAAAAAAGCACATGATTGCTTATTCTGTTATCCTCGCATTAAAAGAATAAATAAATAAATAAATAAATAAATAAATAAATAAATAAATAAATCTCTCTCACCCCTTCCCCATTAAAAATGTTAGAGAGGCAAAAACAAAGCAAACTGAGACAAATCTGTTTTAATCTACGCCTACACACCGACTTCAATACTGGAAGGTAACCACTGACAACTTCTCTATATACATACATACATACATACATACATACATACATACATACATACATACATACATACATACATACATACATACATACATACATACATACATACATACATACATATACACACACATACACACATACACACATACACACAACATACATACATACATACATACATACATACATACATACATACATACACACATACACACATACACACTTACATACATACATACATACATACATACATACATACATACATACATACATACATACATACATACATACATACATTCATTCATACACACACACGCACACACACACACCACACGCACGCACACACACACACACACACATACACACACACACACAAACACCATACACACACGCACGCACACACACGCACGCACGCACACAAACACACACACACAGAACACACACACATACACACACACACACGCCACACACACACACACACACACACACACACACACACACACACACACACACACACACACACACACACACACACACCACACCTGCTGGTCGTTTTTTTTTTTTTTTTTTTTTTTTTTTTTTTTGGGGGGGGGGGGGGTTGCTTCTTTTCTTTCATTTTGTTTTTCTTTTTTTTTCTTCTTCTTTTTTTAACTTGCGAACTGAACTGTGACCACTTTCGCTTCCTGCATGAAAAGTGTTCATGTATGTGTGGATTGGGAGGTGCAGGGCAGTTTGCAAGGTGTCATTTCACACAGCCCCCTTGCTGCAGTGCAGACCACTGGCACTGCTGGGGAGGGAGAAAAAAGAAAGACCTCTGAAGACTTGACATTCAACATACTGGTCCGTGAAGACTGAAGAAGCGGTAGGTGTCAGTATTTTGTGTTTTTACTGTCATTCAGAGTTTATATTTTTTTTGTATTGTAACTAAGAGTAACAGTCAGACTGATAGATATAAACTGAGAGTTATTTTTAAAAAGAAAATATGGCTCTAGGTATATTCATGGATCATCCGAAGTCAAATTGTAAACTGAGTGGTACCTCACTAGGCCTGACGACACTTCCAAGTTTTGCTGTTGGTCCAATATTGAATAAATAAATGTATTTTTTTCTTACATTGACAGTCTCCCCTTTTTTAAGTTTTCGATTTTCCTTAACTATGAAAGGAAGGAGGGGGGGGGGAGTAAACAACTCAAATTCGAAACAAAATATTTTTCGAAGTTTTTATTGCTATCTAGCTGATTTTTTTTTTTAAGACTTAGTGCAGATTTGAGTGCTGGGATAAGGATTGCAAAGGTAGGCTACTCATCCAGTCCCCGTGTGCATGCTGGTTTATAAATTATGTTCCCTCTTCCATGCAATGGCCTATTACGAAAGATGGAACAGATTTTAATGTGAGCACAAGAGGTTCTGTGTGGGCTCGCACACGAGACCTCAGTTTATTTTTTCATCCAAAGAACTTTCGGGATAAGGACTACTGTCGGCTCTATAGCTCTGTATGCCTATACCGAATTTTAAACCTTTTTTTAAAAATCTGCTTTGAAGCGTTATTCTTTACTTTTGTTATTTGGGGATGATAAATCAAGCACAATGGCTGGCGTCTTCAGCATAGCCTGCTTTTATCGACCTAAAGGTATAAAATCATATTTTCTCATTTATTTTTCGAATTGACTGTGTGGGATACTTGAGGGAATAAATGTTACTCTTAGAGCCACAGAAACCGAATTAACATCCCTGATATGGCTTTCGTGGTCAGTAGGGTTTTAAACAAGATAAAATTAAACAAAAGCTGGATATCGGTGCCTGAGAACTGAAGACACGTATCATACGTTTTGTTTCAGGCTGGCCAAATCCTGCAGACACAAAGCTTCCATCCTGATGATGCCCAAAGCAGAAGACATCGACACAAAGCTTCCATCCTGATGACGCCCATAGCAGGGGATGTGCAGATCCCTGGCAACTCGCGCTGTTATCCTTGTTCTTCCGTCCTCTCGCAAGTTGAACTGGTAAGAGAATTTTCTGTCAATTCAAGAGCATTACATCATCTAAACCATGCGTTATTTATAAACTTTTCCTAAGATATTGTTTCGAGGTTTGCTGATGGTGAAATTTGTGTAAGACGCTGTTATTTATCCGCCATGATTGTAGCGGTATTCTGGCTTCATGGATGATAATTATCTAAACATAACACCAGAGTAGTTGGGCTTTAATTTGTTTATTCTCCTGTACCGTGGGTATGTCGGGGGCCTGTCAGTATAAAATTTTAATAGCATCCCACCTTCCGGAGAAACTGCGCTGGGATTTCCCTCTTTTCTATTCCTCTCATTGTCTACCTTGTTCCGTTTTTGTTTTTCCTGTCACTTCGTCTTTTTTCTGCCTCCTTGGTCCATTCTCCTGGGGTTTTTTTCCAAGAAAGACTTAAACGATAACAAATCTCTCCTATGCCGAAGTCGGATGCGCTGGGCCTGACTTGTTAGGCGCTTAACCGCAGCACAACGCATTTTCGCTCATATGGCAGACAACAGGTGCTGTCTGAGCTTTTGAAGAATTTTGTTCGCATCCACTCTTACCCAAACGAATAGCCTACTCTTTCAAAAATCTAAACAGGCTCCAACGTGCACACAAAACATTCTGTGGGTATTAGCACAAGTATTCTCGGTTTATAGTCTCTTGCGAAGAACTTTTGAAGGATTGAGGTCAGTATTTGATGTTAACTTCATGGGGAAAAGATTCCTTGAACAGGTGTCTCCGTAATGGCTTAAACTCGGGCTTGGTCCTGAAACGTCAAATCGCCAGCGCAACGCTCTAACCACTAAAGTCCTCCCCCCCCCCACCTCAGCCCCACACGTTATATTCCCACTAATGTGCATTCAGTGGTGACGTGAGTCACTGCCGGTTACCTAAGAGGAAAAGCATCTCAATGTTGTCTATGGGTTATATAGGTGAACTTACCGAGCTTAGAACCCAAACCTCTTAAGTTATCTATTCACTTGTTGGTAGATGAAGATACGCGCGCGCACACACACACACACACACACACACACACACACACACACACACGCACGCACGCGTGCGCGCGCGTGCGCGCGCACACATGCGCACATGCACACACGAACACACACGCGAGCGCCGGTGTATTCACTACTGTCTCTCCCTGCCTCTCTGTCTGTCTGTATGTCCGTCTGTGTGTCTGTCTCTCTTTGCCTGTCTGTCTGTCTGTCGGTCGGTCGGTCTCTCTTTGTCTGCCTGTCTGCCTGTCTGTGTGTGTGTGTGTGTGTGTGTGTGTGTGTGTGTGTGTGTGTGTGTGTGTGTGTGTGTGTGTGTGTGTGTCTGTCTGTCTGTCTGTCTGTCTGTCTGTCTGTCTGTCTGTCTGTCTGTCTGTCTGTCTGTCTGTCTGTCTGTCTCTCTCTCTCTCTCTCTCTCTCTCTCTCTCTCTCTCTCTCTCTCTCTCTCTCTCTCTCTCTCGCTCGCTCGCTCGCTCGTACGCGCGTGCCCAACAACCGTTTTTGTTATGGGATGCCTTTACCTTTACACATCAGATAAGCTCAGAAAAAATCAGAACCCTTGACATGCTCACACGCGCACGCGCACGCGCACGTGCGTACACACACACACCCGCACACGCGCGCGCTCACACACACACACACACACACACACACACACACTCTCTCTCTCTCTCTCTCTCTCTCTCTCTCTCTCTCTCTCTCTCTCTGTGTAAAAGCAGATTAAGGAAGGGAGCAACACTTTAACGAATATGCCACTGCCATCCCCTATAGTAGTCTTTTTTTTGGTGTGTAAAACAGTTAATGTAGACTATATCATACTGATGGCTGTGTTCAAGGTCTTGTCACCAGATCTTCACCGGTGATAGTGATCCTTCTCACCAGAGATCATGGAGACGCCATCGCCACAATGTTGAAGCACATGACCCTATACTTGTCCAAGATCCCTATGACTGAAGTAGACAGATGCCAGATCTATGGGGAAGGAAGGGTTTAGAATAGGGGAAAGGAGAAAGTGCTACATCAAATCCCTGAAGGGCAGACTAGTGCACAGCCTGGTTCCGTTGCCCATGGATCTAGGACATAGATGTCCTCCGTCTTCATCTTCCATTGGGTTGAGTTGCAAAGTAGGTGTTTGGGGGCTTTCGTATCAGAGTGGCGTTTATATGACCGCCCATCTCTGCAACAGGGAGCAAAGGCGATGAGAGCAGGAGGGGCTGTGGTCCTTGTGGACATCCGCTTGCCGACACAGAACCGACAGTAGAAAGAGGTAGGGTTGCAGAGGATCCGAACATGCAACCCCTGTCTTGCACACTTTCCTGGCGTGTCTATACAGAGTAGGATCTGTCAACGTGTGTGTGCTCAATGTCCACAAATGTCACCCAGTCCTTCCTAGTTTCTGAGCTCGAATCAAAACTTTGTCCCGGAAGTTCTCTGCAAGGCTCACTGACCACAGGGTTGAGTACTCCCGTCAGTATCCGTTCAACCTTTTCCGCAGTGGTCACACAAAGGGAGCGCACCTAGAGTGGCGTGGAACAAAGATTTGGGTGTCTTAAAACGGCACAGCCTGCCTACCCTTGCATACCGTGCTCACGAGGGGAAGGGACACCTCACGCCCCCAAACATTTTCTTAAAGCACTTCCCAGACCTTCTGGGTCACTCCATTCTTGCTCTGAATCCTCCTCGGAAGTCTGGCATAGGTGTCGACAGTTGTCATGGGGATCGAATCACAGTTCTGGGCGTGTGTCTTTCATCGTGGCTGCAGAAAGTATCCGGCCAATCATCGTGGATGCACCACATCAAGAACTCACAAGCGTAAGTATTCGTTCCTTACTTCGATAGAGCTCCGAAGTATGGTGAGATTTTTCATCGGAAATTCCTTTGCAATCCATTCAGCTGCATCTCCACCTCGGGGATGTCTAAAGACAGCATTATGCATGCGTTATTTTTTTGTTCGAAGATTATCTATTTTGGCCTGTGCTGCCAAAAGGCTAAATGGGTTTTAACGTTTCGGAAGGATTTTCTGCGCGTGTTCACACATGGGAGCACGGTTTATAGTCGTATGCAAATGACTTTCAGGGAAGTAGAGTCAGTACTTGTGTTAATTTCAGGAAGAAAATGCCATTGAACAGGTACCTGGGTGGTGGCTCAACCCCAGGCCGTCGGATCACAAGCACAACAGTATAACCACTATCGCGCCACCAGTCACCATATATATATATATAATAGGAGAGAGAGAGAGAGAGAGAGAGAGAGAGAGAGAGAGAGAGAGAGAGAGAGAGAGAGAGAGAGAGAGAGAGAGAGAGATGTGACGCTCCGACACGAAATGAGTCGCTTAGCACTTTACCCAAATTTGCGCCAGGAGCCATTAAAGACAGGTGGGGGTCAAGTTGTCAATTTTGAGATTTTAATTGATTATTAAACTATATCCGTTATTCTCCCTTGTAATGAAATATCAACGCATAATTTTTATTCATTTTGCTTTTAATTGTTTTAAAAATACCCAAGCCCTCATACTGACAAACTGTTACGAAAATAAACTTGCCCGTTTATTTTTTCACATCCTGCAGTCTGTCGTTTCAATTTGTAATAACTTTTGATTGAATTGTCCGATTTTCAATCTGTTTTTTGTATTGTATAGCCCTGTTATTGCAGATTACTACCATGTCAATAACTAAAAATTGATCTCTGGTGCAATGCGACTCCTTACGTGGTGGAGCGTCACATATATATATATAGATATATATAGATATAGATATATATATATATATATATTGAGTTTTAGGTTTTAAATGCCTAGGTGCTACTGTGAAGCTATAGATAGATGCTGACCAGGTGTTTTTACGGCATAAGCAGGCGAAATTTACACATCTTTATGGTGCACATTTGATCTTATACAGGTGTCTACACAAATAAATCTAAAGCATTGGCAAGTCTGCATTTACCTAGAAAGTGAAAAGTCCGGATTCGATCCCCGTTCTGCTGGAACTTTTTTCCAGAGAAAATGGATATTTTAAACAGATACTGGATTGATTTGAACATGTAAACCGTCCAGATTGCTGAAGTTGCTTATTGATGCTGTTTTCAGGAGTTCTGGCGCCAGACCAAAGTACTAAGCATCCCAGGGGTCTGGAAGCAGTTCCAGACTGCAGGTAAGGATCAACAAGGAGGAGGAGGACAACACCCCCAGCCCCAGGTTTTGGCTGCCAACTCCCAGACGTCCCTTCAAGAGATGTTTCCCCTGGAGTCAACATCAGTGCCCACTCCACTCCTCGAAAAGTCCTTTAGATGAGACTATATACCAAAGCCTCACCTCTACCCCCCCCCCCCCACCCCACCCCTGCGCAAACGCAGAACATCTTGTACATACGTCAAACAAACCGTTTTGAAAGCGTAAGCCATTGTGTTACGATGGGACAGAATGACATTTGAAGAAAAAATGCATGCACACAGGTGTCGTGTTTAGACATCATCCGTCGGAATGTGGCTTCCTTAATGATGACCAAAAAGTCGTATTCACAAAATTTCACCGTTGGAGAACTTCAGAGCTAGAACCCAGGAATGCAACAACAAAAAATCACCTGGTGATGTATGTTTAAGTTTTGGGTGTGTTTTTTTTTAATGGATCTTATGAAATAGTTATAGAACTGTTTGTACTATTAGATCCTGTGTGACTAGTAACTGATTTTTTTTCCAAGAAATCGAAAGAAATAATTGTGTTTTTGAAGAATATCTGCCCCTTGCTAATCACAATCAATGCACTGGGATATTTTTTTGACATGAAACAAATTGTTCACCGTTATTGGAAAATAGGTCCAGTGTTCCATAGCCTATGCAGCCCTTGGGCAGCAAAAGTGTCAGACCTTTAGAATTAAAAAAAAATTGCAAACAAGCAATGAAATAGCCATTCCTTTTGGCTGGAGTAGAAATGTGTACTAAAAAGTCCTAAAAAGGGTCGCGGGATGGTTAAAACATTTGCTTGCCAACGAGTAAACCATGTGGTTCTGGGTTTGATTCTCAACCTAGCTCTTTCTTCCCATTTCGACGAAGTAGATCTGAATGTTAGTCCTTCAGATGAGACTATA
The DNA here is from genome assembly GCA_030674155.1 of Stramonita haemastoma. Classification (NCBI taxonomy): domain Eukaryota; kingdom Metazoa; phylum Mollusca; class Gastropoda; order Neogastropoda; family Muricidae; genus Stramonita; species Stramonita haemastoma. The sequence continues at coordinate 34,406,577 of CM060338.1, read as the reverse complement.
AACTGAGTCCCCGTGTGTAAAGGCACGCAGAACATCTTGCACACACGTGAAAAACCAGTTCTGCTGTTTGGAAAAGTAGGCCATACTGCGCCAGTAGGAGCGGATAACCCTCTCTCCCAATATGCACACTGGTGGTGCGAACATGTGCGCATGTGTGTTGTGTGTGTGTGTGTGTGTGCGTGTGCGTGTGCGTGTGTGTGTGTGTGTGTGTGTGTGTGTGTGTGTGTGTGTCTGTCTGTCTGTGTCTGTGTCTGTGTCCGTGTCTGTTTGTGTGTATAAAATAGGGAGTTATGTGGAGGAGACATCGGGTTTTGAGGAGAGGCAAGGAAAGGAAAGAAAGGGGTGTTTACGAGGGTATGGGGGAATTTTTAAAGCAGTAGGGATAGAAAAAAGATCTGGCTATTTCTCTTACGTGGTTTATTTTGGGCTTTTTTAAGGGATGTAACTTCTAAATAAAATGTCTCGGGTTTGAAATCAATTTGGCCGGTCAATTACACAGAATGTCACCATTGATAAACCTCGGAACTCTAGCCAAGGAATAAACCGAAAATTGACAATAAAATCTGCTGTTGCTGGGACAAGGGATTCTGATTTAAAGCTTCATAATAATATTGTGAGCTACGTACCATTGTGTCTATAGCTACTTACTATTTGTCTAAGTGCCTATTGTGTCCATTTTTTTCTCTAACATTCAGACCGACCATCTGACAGACAACCCTTATCCTATTAACTCTTTAACACTAACCTTTACACTAACCTCAACTCTAATCATGACCCCCTGTGTGGACACAAAAGGCAGGTAGATATATGGTGTATGTTGACACTTTTCTTCGTTCACTCGTATATGCTAGAATGCAAAGTGCCTGGTCTTTTTCCACGCTACTCCTCTGCAGGAGGTCTATGCCTTGCTGGCCTCGGCCGACACATTCCCACTACAGGGCAATTCATTAAGGAGTTTTCAAACGAGAAAAGATATGCAAGAAAAAGGACAAATAGACTGGGTCGGTAAGAAATAAGCAAGAGGACAGAGCTGAAAGGAAAGTCAGAAAGAAAGTGAAGGATAGAAAAGAGGAAATTTCTTGCAGAGCATTTCCAGAAATTGTGGAAGCTCTTTATAGTGATACAGCCCACGGCATTTTCCAGGGGCGAGGGGGTGGGGGGGGGGGCATATGTTGACACAATGCATATTTTTTTCAGGGTCAGCGGGAGGAGGGATGCTAGAATTTTAGCGAAAGGCTAGGAGGAATGGGGCGGGGGCGCGGGGGTGGGGGGAGCGGTAAAGTGTTTTATACATAGGGATGAGAAAAGTGCATTTTAGAGAAAAGGTTTATTTAAAAACAAAGTAGAGGGTGCCGGTTGTAGAATGCCCAGCTATTTGGCGAGGGGGTACATTTAATTTTTTTTTTAAATTTCAAGCAAATAGGGGGCATTGAAGTTAAAATGAATTATTGAATAATCATTGAAGCAATGCATAGTGAGACTGCATTGTAGAAAATGGGCGTTAGTAAAGAGTAGAAAGTATGTTCGTGTGTTTTCGTGTGTTTCCGCGCGCGTTTTCGTGTGTGTGTGTGTGTGTGTGTGTGTGTGTGTGTGTGTGTGTGTGTGTGTGTGTGTGTGTGTGTGTGTGTGTGTGTGTGTGTGTGTGTGTGTGTGTGTGTGTGTGTTGGGGTCAAGGTGTTAAATGGAAAAAATAGCCTTTACTGGAATAACATGAACACGTTATCTGTGCGTGTAGCATGGTTTCGAAGAAAGTATGTTAAATTGCTGGATTTGCGGATGAAAAAAAAATTGACTGAAAAACAAACCTCGCTGTAAATTTGGAAAGGCGGAGGTGAAGAAAAAAGTGAAGTGTCGGATTTAAAAGAATTGCAGTATTTTCTCAAAAAATATTACGTGTACATCTTGACAAACTTGGATTAGAAAAGGCAGGATAGCTCGTGTGTTCAGAGAAATCCTTGTAAATGGGTACCCGCCCTCTTTAGGGACAGGGAAGGTAAAGCAGCAAGGGAGAGGAGATGGGCGCCGCCCTTAATACACTGGCCCCAAGAGAAGCTGAGGTTTCTGATAACTCACTCCCCAACGGCTACATAGGCTATGGGACACCTTTACCTTTTTTTAATTAGAAAATGCATTGTGCCGTTTACCTGAGGTTTAAAATTTTCTTTTTACTGAGTGATGTGCAAGAAAAAACGTCAATCTTTCATTCTCTAATATGTGTAAGATAGCCGGCATCATGTATTAGTATGTCCTGTTACCTTATTTCCTTCTTGCCTTTTGCTTTGCCATAGGTCAGGGACATGTCCACTACCCAGGTCATACATGTAGCACTCCCATCCCATTAGTAGACTACTCCATCTGCATCTCTCCCAGCTGTTTTTAATTCCCATTTTCAACTCAAATAAACTTGATATCTATCACAGTCCTTATTTTTCCCTCAAAATAAAAGGAGCAACAGGTTCGAGATATCACATTGTAATTAAACAAAACAACAGCCCAAAAAATAACGGAAAGATAAATCGATTTTTAAAAAATGAAAGAATAACTGGAGACAAAGGGGGGTTGGAGACCCCACGCAAGTTTTTTTTATTTTTTTATTAGCAAGACTGAAGTCAAAGACTTTACTTTGATCAGTGCTCATTGCTGCGTGATTTCTTGTCTGCTTTCTGGCATTGGTCCAACCTTTGCATTGTGCTATCTGTTATGTTTGCCTGGTTTTCTGAAAGCATGAAGCTCCACCTGAATGTCTTTAGCAAAATTCCGATATAGCAAATGTTGTGAAATACTGTATTCTTGCCATCATACAATGCAGTGGTACAGTTTTTGATGGGCTTTTTGTTCTGTTTTTTTTATTTTTTTATAATCAGCCTGTCTTCTTGCTTTTACTTTTCTACTCTCAACGATACCTAGATTTTGTAAAATTATAAAATGGTTTTAGCATGTGTGATTTGTTAAGTGATGGTAAACTGTTTACAAGCAGTTGTACGAAATTGGCTCTATTTCAAGTCGAGTCGATTCAAAACTATTTTAATGTGTGTGTGTGTGTGTGTGTGTGTGTGTGTGTGTGTGTGTGTGTGTGTGTGTGTGTGTGTGTGTGTGTGTGTGTGTGTGTGTGTGTGTGCGTGTGTGTGTGCGTGTGTGTGCGTGTGTGTGTGTGCGTGCGCGTGCTTTTAACTTATTTGGCAAAGATAAACGTGCATTTCAGCACAGGAATTGTAGTTTTATTTATTTTTTATATCGATGATAATGGAATAAACACTCGTGTGCTTTTCTTTTACATCCAGTCCCCGTGTGTATGTAGTTTTGTAGATTTTGTATGGAATTCTAAGACAGTTTTTAATGGTATCTGTATCTATTTTAAAGTTAATGCGCTCCGCTTTGTTTGCTGCCCCTTCCCGCCTATAGTGTATCCTTTCAGGCTCAACAGTAGTTGCACGAGTATTACTAGAAAATATTTTTTCAGTTGAAGCCGAGTTTTAGGTGCATTCTTTTAAACTGTATCAAACATGAAGCTGTTTTTCAAATTTTACTCCCATGAAAACGTGAACTGAAACCCCTATTTGTCAGTAGCATGTTAGACGTTTTGCTTTGGGGGTTAAAAGTTTATCAATTATTTCCTTGCTTTGTTAGTACACTATGTTAACCCCTGTGGGAATGCCGGGGGCTCTTTCAGTATAAACAGCATCCCCATCTTCTGGAAATTCTGTGCTAAGACTTTTCCACTTTTCTATCTCTCTCTTTGTTTCTGTCTTTCTCCTAATCTTTCTGTAATTTCTTGTGCTTATTTTTTGCCTTCCCAGTCCACTTTCCTGCCTGTTTTCAAGCAACTCTTTCAATTTTTTGTTTTCATTATATGACACTCTGCCAATGATTTTTGTTCTGGCGACCAGATAGTGATACTTAGACACTAGGATGGGCACAGGATGTCCATTCTGCAGTGGTATTTGCCCATGTGGCACTTTTTATGTATATTTTTGTACTTAAAACCTGTTTGTTATCCATTTTTACGGGGTTTTTTTTTTTTAAATCTGGGGATGATAGATTAAGCAGAACGGTTGGTGTCCTCAGCACAGTCTGGTTTATTTGCCTTAAGGCATGAAATAATTTAGATATTGTGTCATTTAATGTTGCTTAATCAGATGGACTGTGTTAGATATTTGAAAGTATTAGGAAGTGTTGGTTTTTGAATCTGAAATTGAAAGTTACTGGAGCCATTGAAACTGAGGTGACAGCCCTGATATGGCTTTTGTGGTCGGTAGGGCTATAAACAATACTATGATTGTGATTAAACACTTCGCTAAAAACTGCTTTATTTTGCTTCTAACCCAGTTAAGCATGTTTTAGAATCCCCGTTGGAAATCTACGAAGGTGTAGAAAATGTTTACCTATTTTGATCGCCTATAATTATTTCCGATAATAAAGGTGATGCATGTTCCTTTAGAGGACCAACAAAAAGTTGTTTGTTGCTAATTTCGCTTCCATTTTTTTTTTTTACTGTGTGTCATAACAGCTCTGTATAGAATGGATAAAACATATAGATTAAGACATAAATGGTGAGCACACATCACAGGCACTTGACATACTGACTGACTTTTTTCCCCGAGAAAAATACAAGCTTTGCACAACTCCCTCTTAGAACTTTACTTGGTGACTTGCACTTCTAAAAATTCATTTATTTCGAGGATAATGGAATAAGTACTTATGTGCTTTTTTACCTCCAGTCCCCGTGTGTGTGCAGCTTTGTAAATTTATGATCTGTTCCCACCAGCACACAATGGCCAACTCTTCCGAAAAGCGGAACGGGTTTTAACGTTTGTGCAATATGTTCGACGTGCGTTCGCACAAGGGCGTCGGTTTATAGTCTCATCCGAAAGACTGGGGAGAGTGGAATCGGCACTGACGTTAACTCCCGAGTTAAAATCCTGTTGAGATTCAAACCCAGGTCAGCAGATCACAAGCGCATCACTCTGACCACTAGACAGTCTTTTTCAGGATGTCTGTGCTTTTTCGTCGTAAATATAACATGACTGGAATCAAGAATCACTTCCATGTTTTAAAAGCATATTAGAATGAACAGATCATTTTGATCTAATATTTGAATAATGTGATAATTCGAAACAGTCCGTCAGTCAGTTGTCACTGCTGGTCAGAGCATTGGGAAAAGCCTACCTCCCCCTTCAGCAAAAAAGGCTGGAGTTAGGGTTGGGTAGCCGGCTCGCAGCTGAAATCAAACGAAATGTACAGGAAATTTCAGAGCTACTTTCAATATTTGTCAAAACTGGATGAAAAGTGATACAAGGAAGCACCAAAACACGAGTGTTTGTGATTTTACTTGGCTGAGTTTATAACTGGCTGAGGTATAGTCGATATTTTGGGTGCTGGTGTTCGGATATTGTTGTGGTAAATGTCCGTGATTTTATGTTTACATGTTTACTCTTTATGTATAGCTTGTAACCTGCTTGAATTTATCACTGAGTTCTTTAAATGGTTGAATTGAATTGACATGAAATATGACAAAAAACAAAACGGAAATTTGATCAATGGCTTTGTTCAGAGTTTTCCATTCATGAATGACTGTGTTTACAAGTGTTTACAAGTGTAGAGTATGTGCATATGATCTCAGATATTTATACATACATACGTTTGATCTGTACTTCCCTCTCTATCTCTCTCTCTCTCTCTCTCTCTCTCTCTCTCTCTCTCTCTCTCTCTCTCTCTCTCTCTCTCTCTCTCTCTCTCTCTCTCTCTCTCTCTCTCTCTCTCTCCACGCCACGCCACGCCACGCCACGCCACGCCACGCCACGCCACGCCACGCCACTCCACTCCACTCCCCGTGTCTATCCATATCGTCTTTCGGATGAGACTAAACCGAGGCCCCGTGTGCGAACGCACGCAGAACATTTTGCGCACACGTTAAACCCTGTTCCACTTTTCGTAAGAGTAGGCCATCGTGTGCCGGTGGGAACAGATGACATTTACAAAACTGCATGCACACGGGGACTGAAAGTTTTTAAAAAAGCATATTGCTTATCCCATTATCCTCGATATAAAAAAAATAATAAAGTAAATGTCCACTCTAAATATACGCAAACTCTCTAGCCCATTCACAGACAATGTCTAAATGCCTCTCAGAAATAAACATGCACGAACACAATTGTAAAATATCTATGTTCAAAATATCTTTTTCAATTAAAAGTAATACCAATACTATGATACATGGAATTTGTATAGCACTATATCTTGCTAAAAAAAATAAAATCAAAGCGCTGGCATTTAGCATGCGGAACATAACAAAGCTGCGGATATGCAACAGATCACGTAACTTTAACCAATATAAATACACTAAAGTTAAAGCACGCGTACGCACATGCACGCACACGCACACACATACAGACAAGCACACACACCCAGCCCCCCCCCCCCCACACACACACACACACACACATACACACTCGCATGCATGCGCACGCTCGTGTACGGGCGCGCAGCATAATTACTTTGCCGGAGTGATGGGGATTCGGGTGGTTTAAAGAATGAAGATCGAAAAAAAAACAATAACAAAGAAAAAGTACTTCAAGATTAAACATCCATGCATGCCGGACACACACACACACTCACACACGCACACACGCAAACACACAAACACACCAACACTCACGCGCGCACGCGCGCGCGCTCGTGTTTGTACGTGCGTTTTTATGTTTGTGTGTGCGTGTGGTGACGACCTTGCACTCTGTTGTGATGCGTCATATTGTAAATTATCAATAATATTATGTGCAATAGGGTAAAGTCCCCAAGTACTTAACAGGTGACTAATACCGAACAGCCGATTTCTCAAAATCAGGATTTTACTGCTCAAATTTGATCGTGCGAGATGGTGAAGTACTGTCCCTGTACCAAAAATAATGGTCGAGAAAAAACGGCCCACGAAAACGCTGAGTTATTTTATGACTTTAAGCCTCCCACTGCTGTTTTTGACGTAACAATCCTGGTTATAGAATGATTCTGGGATTCTTTTAGTGAAAATGTGTGGTTAAAAAAATGATATGATTTATCTACAAGTCAACAAAGTTCTTTTACAAGCAATCACCTGAAGATTGTCTGAACAGGATGATTTTTAAAGAAAGTTCGGAAAGTTTCAAAACACTGTACTGCTCACATGCTCATTCCTAACTCAATCTTCCCTCTTTTTCCTATCGTCTAATATTAAGTGGAAAGACGTTAAATTGAAGAACACACACGCACGCGC
>CM060338.1:34393217-34394231 GCA_030674155.1 Stramonita haemastoma | reverse complement strand
AGCACTATATCTTGCTAAAAAAAATAAAATCAAAGCGCTGGCATTTAGCATGCGGAACATAACAAAGCTGCGGATATGCAACAGATCACGTAACTTTAACCAATATAAATACACTAAAGTTAAAGCACGCGTACGCAATGCACGCACACGCACACACATACAGACAACACACAACACCCAGCCCCCCCCCCCCCACACACACACACACACACACATACACACTCGCATGCATGCGCACGCTCGTGTACGGCGCGCAGCATAATTACTTTGCCGGAGTGATGGGGATTCGGGTGGTTTTAAAGAATGAAGATCGAAAAAAAAACAATAACAAAGAAAAAGTACTTCAAGATTAAACATCCATGCATGCCGGACACACACACACACTCCACACACGCACACACGCAAACACACAAACACACCAACACTCACGCGCGCACGCGCGCGCGCTCGTGTTTGTACGTGCGTTTTTATGTTTGTGTGTGCGTGTGGTGACGACCTTGCACTCTGTTGTGATGCGTCATATTGTAAATTATCAATAATATTATGTGCAATAAGGGTAAAGTCCCCAAGTACTTAACAGGTGACTAATACCGAACAAGCCGATTTCTCAAAATCAGGATTTTACTGCTCAAATTTGATCGTGCGAGATGGTGAAGTACTGTCCCTGTACCAAAAATAATGGTCGAGAAAAAACGGCCCACGAAAACGCTGAGTTATTTTATGACTTTAAGCCTCCCACGCTGTTTTTGACGTAACAATCCTGGTTATAGAATGATTCTGGGATTCTTTTAGTGAAAATGTGTGGTTAAAAAAATGATATGATTTATCTACAAGTCAACAAAGTTCTTTTACAAGCAATCACCTGAAGATTGTCTGAACAGGATGATTTTTTAAAGAAAGTTCGGAAAGTTTCAAAACACTGTACTGCTCACATTGCTCATTCCTAACTCAATCTTCCCTCTTTTTCCTATCGTCTATATTAAGTGGAAAGACGTTTAAATTTGAAGAAAACAC
>CM060338.1:34375717-34380717 GCA_030674155.1 Stramonita haemastoma | reverse complement strand
AAAAAGAAAAAAATAATGGGTGGCGCTGTACGTATAGCGACGCGCTCTCCCCGGGCAGGGAGAGCAGCCTGAATTTCACCCATAAAAATCTGCAGTGACATAAAAAGTGAGTAAAATAAATAAATACAGCGAACGAACAGAAAACGAAAAGCAAAAAAGGACCTCAAGACATCAGAAAACATGGCGGCTGCCATACACATCGCCCTGCTACCATTGTCATTCAGTAGGAGTGAAGGACCAGGGAACGAACCTCTTGTCTGGAAAGAGAAAATATTCCATGACTGTTGCGAAAACATCATGTAGACTGTTTCTGACAGGAGAAACAAGAGGAGACGTGGGAGTGAAAGAGGAGGAAGAAGAGGAGAAGGAGGAGGGGGAGGAGGAGGAGGGGAGGAGGAGGAGGGGGGGGGAGGAGTAGGAAGAGGGAGAAGGAGGAGGAGGAGGTGGAGGAGGTGGAGTAGGTGGAGGAGGAGGAAGGAGGAGGAGGAGGAAGGAGGAGGAGGGGAGGAGGGGAGGAGGAGGAGGGGTAGGAGAGAAGGAAGAAGGAAGAAGAAGAAGAAGAAGAAGAAGAAGAAGAAGAAGAAGAAGAAGAAGAAGAAGAAGAAGAAGAAGAAGAAGAAGAAGAAGAAGAAGAAGAAGAAGAAAGAGAAGAAAAGAAGAAGAAGAAGAAGAAGAAGAAGAAGAAGAGAAGAAGAAGAAGAGGAAGAGGAAGAAGAAGAAGAAGAAGAAGAAGAAGAAGAAGAAGAGAAAGAAGAAGAAGAAGAAGAAGAAGAAGAAGAAGACAACAACAACAACAACAGCAACAACAACAACAACAGCAACAGCAGCAGCAACAACAACAACAACAACACCTAGGTCTCATTATTCAGAACAATTGTAAATGGGATGAGCATATTAAAAGCTTAATAATACTGTAACTATGTTGGTTTCATGCCTTAAAAGCTATAAATATAAACTTAATAGGAAGACACTTGAAACAATGTTTAAGTCATTTATACTTCCTCATTTTGACTATGCCGACATAATATGGGATAATTGTACTGAAACGCAGTCAAAATCATTAGAAATGTTGCAGCTTGATGCAATACGAACAATAGTCGGGGCTGTTCATGGCACATCCCATGAAAAATTGTACCAAGAGTCTGGATTCTGTACTCTGAAAGAACGAAGAACCAGACACAAACTCTGTTATTATCATAAAATGGTTAATGGTTTGTGTCCCCAATATTTAGTTGATCTTGTTCCTGCACTAGCAACCGATATAAATCTGTATCATAGAAGAAGGCCTTATGAACGTAGCTTACCAAGGTGTAACACAGAAATAAAAAAAAAAAATCCTTTATTCCGTCAACTACTTTACTGTGGAACTCTCTTCCAGATTCTATTAAAAATAGTAATTCCTTAAGTCAATTCAAACGATATTTATCTATGAATGATCCTATTGTACCTTTGTATTTTTATCATGGTAAAAAAAAAGAACAAATACTGCATTGTCGACTTCGACTTGGAATAAGTGACCTAAAATATGATATGTTTCATCGTCATGTAGCAAATGATCCATTATGTGCTTGTGGTAGTGCACAGGAGACAGCCGAACACTATTTTCTGTTCTGTCCTAATTTTGATTTAGTCCGTGCCAACACAATTGCATTGCTTCCCCCTGAATATGTTCATTTGCAAATTCTTTTGAGGGGCAGCCCTGAACTCAATATGAAAACAAATATCTTTATTGTTGAAGTTGTCCATCAATTTATATTTGATTCAAAACGATTTTTATAATTTTTTGTCAAATAATTGTATCCAATTATAAAAGTCTTAGTAGAGGTTTGAAGCACTTACGTAATTCTCTTTGCTACCCGCTAATGTCTGTATGATTGTTTAGAAAGCACGCTATAGCTTTGAAAGGTAAATAGCAATTAACAAGATCTGATATAGTACACGAATTATTCCATAATTTTCACTATTCATGCAGATTATTACCTGATATCATCATAACTGACAGTATTTTTGGCCTTGATGATGGTATTTTTATAAGTTGGTCTCTCACTCTCTCTCCTTCTCCGGTTATCGTTGCTGGTGGTTGGTCTTTTTTGTTTGTTTGTTTGTTTGTTTTTTGTTTTGTTTTTGTTTTGTTTTTTGTTATGTTTTGTTTGTTTGTTTGTTTGTTGGTTGGTTGTTGTTTCTTCCACTAATTTTGTGTGCTTTTTCTACAAATAGATCTTTTTTGTTTTGTTTGGAATTACTTTTCCTTTTTCTAGCAAAGATTGCAATTGATGGATTTTTTGTTTTTGTTGTTGGTTTGCACATTGCGGCTCAACGGCCGTCGTTTTCATGTTAATTTTCATTGTTAAATTGAGCACATTATAAGCTACAAGCTTGTTGTTGCTGTGATTTCTAAATGCTGTTGTTTACAATGTTTGTCCAAAATTCTGAATAAAACTATTTGAACCAACAACAACAACACCACCAACAACAGCAACACCAACAACACCAACAATAACAGCAACAACAATTACAAGAAGAACGAGAATGCCCAAAAAAGAACAAAAACCAACAACAACAACCAGAAGAGTAAGACGAACAAGGAAAACAAAACAAACAAAAAAACATCATCAAACAACCACACAAAAATGGAGAAAAGGAAAAAAATCAAAAACAAAAAGAGGGACATGATTTCTTGAAATAAAAACCAACTCTTTAATCTTTGAGTAACTACAAACCAAAACATACCAAACAAGAACGACCTACAATAATAACGAAAGATATCTCCCATCCACATCCCTTATAGCCAATATCATTCAGACAAGACGGCCAAAATGTTGACTCAGAAATCAAAGTTGGACATTTTTGTGTGTTTTTTATTCTTTTTTGTGTGTGTGTAAGAAATAGTGAAGCAACACTGCAGTCTGGATGGAGCAAGTCATCTTCACACTGAAGATGTACACTTCTAGCGTCAAGGACTTTCTCTCAGCATACAGGATCTAGGAACATATATTCGCTAAAATTCACACTGCCAGTATAAACACAGCTCTGTGTGAGACAGACAGACAGATAGACAGATAGACAGACAGGGGGACGGATAGCCTAGTGGTCAGAACATTGTGCCGGCAATTTGACGACCCGGGTTAGAGTCCGGTTGAGGAGATTTTTCTCCTGGAGTTAACATTAGTGCAGACTCCACTCTGCCCAAAAGTCTTTCGAGTGAGACTCGACTATAAACCGAGGCCCCGAGTGCGAACGCACGCAGAACATCTTGCGCACACGTTAAATTCTGTTCCGTTTTTCGTAAGAGAAGGCCATTGTGTGCCGATGGGAACAGATGACAAAATTTACAAAACTGCACACACACGGAGGACTGGATGTAATAAAGTGCATGAGTGCTTATTCTATTGTCCTCCATATAAAAAAAATGAATATATGTTGTTGTTTTTTTAAAGTTTTATGGGAGGTTTTCTTTTTTCTAGAAAGACCAAAAAAAAAAAAAATTCTTTCCCACGTTAAAGTGGGCTGCGCAGGGTCTGACTTGTCACTTGAAATCCCAATACTGAACATACCATTCCCAATTCTTCAACCCACCACTTGCGTCCATTCTCTCACGAAACTACCCTCTCCCTCTCCCTCCTCTCTCTCTCTCTCTCTCTCTCTCTCTCTCTCTCTCTCTCTCCTCTCTCTCTCTCTCTCTCTCTCTCTCTCTCTCTCTCTCTCTCTCTCTCTCTCTCTCTGTGACATTTCCAACAACCTCAGCCAATATTTTGACTGTTTTAACTGCTGTAATAACAAAAAGTGGATAACGTCCTGTTTCTCCGTACACCATGGTGTTCTGAGTTTTATTCGCTACATTTAGGAATTTCTTGAGGGCATAAGTGTGCACTTTTTCTACTTCATTCACTTCGTATAACCCCCATATTTCAGCCCCATGTGTAAGGCATGGTATAGTCTGTGTATCTAATATCTTCACAAAAAACTTCATACGGGATGTGTCCAAGCTTCCATAAAGACCTACCTAAACACACAGTTCACCTTTAGTTTTGCTTTCATAACTAGTTCCGAAACCATCGTGTTGGTGTTGAGCTTTGTTGAGAAGTGTATTCCCAGATATTTGTAGGCATTGAAAAAAACTTCGATATCTCGATATGAAACACAGATACATGTTCTGTTGATCTGCCCTTTCTATTCAAAACCTAAGGGAACAGATCCTCTCTAAGAACACAGAAAACAGAAGCCTAGAGGAACGCTTTGCCTTTATCATGCAACATAAGGACACTCACGTGATAAAAGCGGTAGCAAAGTATCTGTACCTAGCATTTAAAACAAGAGAAAGTAGGCCACGTGAAAAATGATACACTATTTCAGCTTTTGCGCACTGCCACTACATACGTGCAGGCACATGATCATAAGCTGTATGCCGTGCACACATTCATGTGTGTGTGTGTGTGTGTGTGTGTGTGTGTGTGTGTGTGTGTGTGTGTGTGTGTGTGTGTGTGTGTGTGTGTGTGTGTGTGTGTGTGTGTGTGTGTGTGTGTGCGTATGTGTGTGTATAGTTAGTTCTTCAGTTTAACGTCCTTCCACTAAATAGTGATATCAGACGGGAAAGTGTATATGAGTGAGTGAGTGTGTGTATGGAGGGGAGGGGGGAGAGGAGGGGGCTGGGTGGGTTGGGATGGCACATAGCTAATTATCTGCAGTAAACAACTATAAGAACCAAGAATTAAAACAATAGAACAAGAATAATGAAAAGAAAGAAATGACAGTTTAAAACACTAACTTTGCAATTCAAATAACTAGTAAAAATCATTATACTATTATAACTAGTAAACAAACATTATACTATAAGAACCTGATAATAGGACTGTGACTTAATGACAATGCAATTTCTTTCATTAGCGAAATGTCTTTTAGAATTTGCTCTAAGCAAACGTATTTGTAAACTGGTAAAAAGATTTTCAAATCTCTGCATTCTAAAAGAATGTGACCTATGGTAATATTTTCGCCACAGATAC
>CM060338.1:34363217-34370717 GCA_030674155.1 Stramonita haemastoma | reverse complement strand
ACACACACACACACACACACACACACACACACACACACACACACGAGCGCGCGCGCACGCACGCACGCACGCAAGAACGCACATTCACAAAAATAACATGGCATAGCACAAACATTATTGTCTTCCCAAAGCACAATAAGCATCCTGAAAATGGAAACATCACTACACAGAAAGTAACAACAACAACAAAACAACGAAAAGTTTTTATTTTATATACATATATCACATATTCGTACTATATTTGGCATGAAAATTATTTATAACATTTCCATTAGATATCTGTAGTAATCCTTTTTGAATGATGTCAAAGTGCATTTGTTTTTGATGAAGGAAGGTATTTCATTCCATAATCTGCTACCTGAGTATAAAAGAGATGTCATAAAAAAATCAGTTCTAGGTCGAGGAGTAACAAGGATAATTTTATCTCGAATGCTTTTTACTGAAAATCTGTCACAAAGGTAATGCGGGGAAAGGTTGCTCATAATTTTATACATAAGTATGCCTTTATTGTAACGACATCTCATACCAAAAGGAAGAATATTAAGCTCTTTGTAATGACTTATTTCTAAGGAAGAAGATCTGAGAAGGATTAGTTTTAGTGAACGTCTGTATACACTGTCCAAGGGTTTTAAGCAATTTTTACTAGCCAAGTCCCAGCAAGTTGATGCATAGTCAATGTCAGGTTGGATGTATGCATAAAAAAATAGTTTTCTGGTATGTTGGTCAAGAAAATGCTTAATTCTATTAAGTTGGAAAACTTTTTGGGCTATTTTCTTGGACAGTGTATAAACATGATTTGACCATGATAGGTTATTGTCAATATTAAGCCCAAGAAGCCTGTGTGAATTTACTTCTTGTAGTACATTATTGCAAATTTTTAAAGTATTCAAGTCACATAATTTAGTTTTAATGTTCTGACGTTTTTGACGTGTTGTAACTAACATGAATTTCGATTTATTTGGATGTAGGGCCATATGATTAGAGTCTGTCCATGTTACAAGTTTATTGATGTCTTTTTGTAGATCTTTGCATACTGATTTCACATCTTTTCCTGAAATGTGCAAGGTTGTATCGTCAGCAAAAAGTTCACAACAAGAAGAAAGATGCAAAGGAAGATCATTGACGTATATTGTAAACAGTATTGGGCCTAGAACAGATCCCTGTGAACACCAAATTTGACAGGCATTAGTGAAGATAGTAACGAATCATGAAGGACTGCTTGTCTTCTATTAGTAAGGAAAGAGGTTAGTAGTTTAAGCGCTTTGGGGCCAAGCCATAGATTGTAAGTTTCCTTAACAAAAGATTCTGATCAATAGTGTCAAAGGCTTTGGCAAAGTCCACGAAGACTACTCCTGTCAATAGATCATTGTTTATATTTAAGTACCACTGTTCTAAAAGGTTACTGAGAGCTGTATGGCATGAATGATTTTCTCTAAATCCACTCTGATTTGGGTGGAACAAGTTATTGAATGTAAAATGTGAAAGCAGATTGCGTTTGAGATGCTTTCTAAGGTTTGGACAAAGTAGATAGAATGAATATAGGCCTGTAGTTAGAAGGGTCATTAGTATCACCAGATTTGAAGACTGGAATCACCTTGGCATCTTTAAAACTTTGAGGATACGAACACTTTTCAATGCAAAGGTTATAGATATATGTAATATGTTCAGTAATTATGGGTGCAGAGATACTTAAAATTTTACTGTCTAAGTCATCCACACCACGAGAGCTGGATTGTTTCAATAAACACAATTCTCTATAAACCTCACTAACACTAAGAAACTTAAAGTCAAGCTTAGTCTGTATTCCTTTAGAACAACAGTAGTCTTTTAGTGAATGCAAGTCATTATTTACTGAATTATTAGTATTGATTAGTCTTTCTGTTACAGTGCAGAAGTGTTTGTTCATGCATTCAGCAGATAAATTTATAGCTGAAGAAGGACATATTTTGGAAGTTTTCCTGATAACTGATTTATAGCTTTCCATATCAATTTAGGGTCTTTTTTATGAGCGATAAGTTCTGAAAAATACTTGTTTCTAGCTGCTCTTTTCATAGATGTCACTTTATTACGTTGCTGTTTGAACTGGTCATTTTTTCCTGTTGACTTCAGTAATTTATCACGAATAGCTATGGCTTTATTGATTTCATCAGATAGCCACGGTGGCTTATCTTTTGGCTTAACACGTTTAGTCTGAATAGGCGCATGCTTGTCAACAATAGAAGAAAAGATACGATACCAAGTAAACAGAGCTTTGTCAGGATCAGTATATTGATAAACACCAGTGAAGCTTGCTGCACATAAGTCAGACATAAATTATCAGGATTAAATGATTGGTAGCTTCGAAAAGATACACATCTGTGGCTACATTTAGGAATTTTAATACCTTTTTTTGACCAAGTCAGGCAAATTGGAAAATGATCACTAATACCAACAACTGGTACAGACATTTCTACTATATTAGCTGGGTTGGTGGTAAAATATGTCAATTAGTGTTTCTGAATGGAATGTTTTTCTGGTTGGAGTGTCAACCATTTGGGATAGATTATATAACTCAAATGTAAGTTTCCATTTGTCATGTGGCTTAATTAGGTCGATGTTAAAATCGCCAAGCAGAATTATCTCAGTTGCGTAATCTGATGCCTCGTCCATCATGAGACAAAAACGACCAAACCAGTTGACCCGTTCGCTAGGATTTCTGTACAGAAATCTAAACAGAATAGGTTTATTTCCCTTTAATTGAACCTTCAGCCAGACACATTCGATATTATATTTATCAGAAAAATTAACCTGAGTGTAGTTAACAGACCTATGTACATATAGTACCAAACCTGTTTCAAGTTTCGTTTTAGCATCTTTTCTAATAATGTTGTATTCAGGAATTGATATTACACTGTCAGCAATTTTATCAGATAAACGAGACTCTGAAAAGCCAAAAACATGGAAGTGGTCATTTGAATTCGACAGAATAGAAGAAATATCAGATACTTTATTTAACAGATGACATATATTCAGGTAGCCTATTCTTAATCCAAATTTGCTCAACCATTTATCAGTACTGACATTGTTAGTCATAGTTGTTAGAGATGGAAAATATCAGCACAACCTCAAGGACCCTGTATTTTGGGTATGTAAAGGATTCTTGAACTAGCAATTATAAGACAATAGAATTTAGATCAAATACAAAGCAGGCACGAACAGTCAAAGCTTACCAGTAATATTCAAAAACATCCAACTGTACATATATGCGCAAAGTGTAGTGCACACAAAAGATATGTATATAATTAGCAGAGAGCAAACAGAGATGTTAATAAGGGAAGAAGAAAAACAAAATTCACCCAAACTCCAACAACAAGCAAAAACAAAATTCTGAACTGGAGAAAAGAACAAAAAAAAAACCAAAACAATCACGCTTCAGTAACCTGCAGACTCAAGGCAGTATGTAAGTTCAAAATACAAAAGCTTTCTCCTGCAATAAAGACGTTCCTTTCCTTTGATCTCTTCTCAGATTTGCAACAATCTCTTCAGTGTCCCCAGTCACTGAGAGAGAGAGAGAGAGAGAGAGAGAGAGAGAGAAGGAGAGAGAGAGAGAGAGAGAGAGAGAGAGAGAGAGAGAGAGAGAGAGAGAGAAGACAGACAGACAGACAGACAGACAGACAGACAGACAGACAAACAGACAGACAGACAGACAAACAGATAGAGAGAGTCTAGTCTTCAGATTTCAGATGGTTTGTTAAGGTCATAGACCTATATCAAAGGGGGCAAAACAAAAGTGGGGGTTGAACAACACCTGTGGATAAAAAAAAATGCCATTTCAAATCCTGCTAACCTCAAAAATAAGGACAATGGGCTTTTTCTAGTAACTGAAAAGCTATATAGGTAAACAAGATTACAAACAATATTTTGTTATTGTATTTATTATTTATTTATTATTTCTTTACTTATTACATTCTCCTTTTCATTATTGATGCCATTCATAAAGAATGGGGAAGGGATAGCTCAGTGGTCAGAGCACTCGCTTTCCCCCAAGCCAAAGTTAAGCAGCATCGAGTGTGGTTACCAAGTGGATGGGTGACAGTTTGCGCGCCTTGGCTTCAGTTCAGTTCCCCCACAGTTCACCCAGCTGTCAATGGGTACCTGCCCTCTTTAGGGACAGGGAAGGTAAAGCAGCGAGGGAGGGAGATGGGCGCCGCCCCCTAGAGAAGCTGAGGTCTCTGACGCCTTGCTTCACAACGATCACATAGGTTTTGGGACACCTTTACCAATACCTCATAAAGAAAACCGAAATAAGTCCTGGCTGCCTGTAGAACTTTCTGCGAAATAAGTTTTGTTCTCACATCAAAAAGGAAAGGACAGGCCAAAAAGAGAGTGAATGTCATCTTCATGGGGACGGATTAGCCTAATGGTCAAAACATTGCGCTCGCAATTTGACGACCCGGTTCGATCCGGTCGAGAGATTTTCTCTCAGAGTTAACATCATGCGACTCCAACTCTCCTCAAAAGTCCTTCGGATGAGACTTTAAACCACCGAGGCCCCGTGTGCGAACGCACGCAGAACATCTTGCGCACACGTTAAATCCTGTTCCGCTTTTCGTAAGAGTAGCCATCGTGTGCCGTGGGAAAAGGTGACAATATTTACAAACTGCATACACACGGGACCGATGAAAAAAAGCACATGATTGCTTATTCTGTTATCCTCGATATAAAAGAATAAATAAATAAATAAATAAACAATATATTCTTTGCACAGTGGACACAGCATATCATATTCATAATACATCTGTAATTATTGGTAGCCACATTAATTTCATATTTTCCAAACTGGACTATGCTTAGAATTAATTATAACTGTCTCTTCACAGGACATGAAAGAAAACGTCTTTAAATGAATTGTGAAAACTATGAATTCTGTACATGTCAAATCTTCTGCGGATTAAAAGGAGTTTCGCAACTTTGCCATCTGCAGTCTACTAACGCTGACGAAGAATACAGACACAGCACACACGCGCACACACGTGCGCACACACACGCACAGCCGCGCGCACACACATACACACACAACACACATGTGCATGCACGTGAAGATAGAAATAAATAAGAAAGAAGACAAGTAATAGAAAACCACAATCTAGCACGGTACAAGATTCGCACCGAAATGCAAACCTATAAAAAATCTCTCTCTCTCTCTCTCTCTCTCTCTCTCTCTCTCTCTCTCTCTCTCTCCTCTCTCTCTCTCTCTCTCTCTCTCTCTCTCTCTCTCTCTCTCTCACTACACACACACACACACACACACAAGTCTCTCTCTCTCTCTCTTCTCTCTCTCTCTCTCTCTCTCTCTCTCTCTCTCTCTCTCTCTCTCTCTCCTCACTCACTCACCACACACACCACACACAACATCTCTCTCTCTCTCTCTCTCTCTCTCTCTCTCTCTCTCTCTCTCTTCTCTCTCTCTCTCTCTCTCTCTCTCTCTCCACACACACACACCACACAACACCAGGTCTCTCTCTCTCTCTCTCTCTCTCTCTCTCTCTCTCTCTCTCTCTCTCCTCTCTCTCCTCTCTCTCTCTCTCTCTCCCCCACAACAGTCCATTATTCCTTGTCAGCCAAATGGCAGTTTCTAAACAGGGCGGTCAGAATCACGATTTGCCCCTCCTAGCCTAAGGCCACTGTCTTCTGCTCTTTCCAGGAACCATTTGGTGGTCTAGATGTACCCTGCACCTGCCTTTCCCACCTAAGGGTCTGTTCTCTCTCTCCCTCCCTCTCCCTCTCTCTCTCTCTCTCTCTCTCTCTCTTTCTGTGGTCTCAGTATGACGTTTAATTTGAGATATCAATGACGTATAATGGAAAGTGACGCAATTCCATCACGTCATCGCAATACACCACGCCCTGACGAAGGCGAAAACCGAAATATTGGGGACCATCTATTTGTTCAACTGTCACTTTGTGTGGTATACACACACATACACTCACACAACACCACACACACACACACACACACACAGAATTGCAAGTGTACACATGTGTCCATTTTAAATTTCCATAAAATTTGTGAACACAGTGGGCATGCACTTCTTTCATGTTTCGAAACGATGGCTTATTTTTTCCCCTTTCTTTCTTTGTACCCAAACCAAAATTAGAAGAAAAATATTCATCTCTTACGTGAGAAGGAGGCTACCCTTAATTTGTGGGCATAAGGGGTCGCATCAATTACGTAAAATCTTACTGCTTGTTAACGTTGATGATACACGTAACAGCTGTCGTCGTCGTCTTGGTGTATGTGTGGGTGTGTGTTCATGTGTGTGTTGTGTGTGTGTGTGTGTTGGGCCTAACCTTTGTGCTCCTCCGACCAGTCTACCGTCTCTTCACCCCAAAACATTTGCATAAACTGTGAATGAATTCCGCCATGTCTGGCAGATTCACTTGAAAATAGTATAATGAACTTTGCCAGTGGTTCACTTTAAAATAAAATAAAAATAAAGTAACGATAACCCTGAGGGTTCAGGACATATTTAATAAAACTCGCTTGCCACTTATGAGTTAAGCTTTAAAAAGTTAAAGTCTGTCCCGAGCCTAAGACTCATCAGGCCGGTGCTTATCCTGGTTTCTGCGGCGTTAAGCGACTGAGAGTCATAGACTCCCCCCCCAGTCTATCGCAGGGTTAACCCCCAACACAAGGTTGGTACCCCTTTTACACCTTTTCCAAGGGCACAACGCCATAGCCGAAAGCTGGGATCGAACCCGCAACCTTTAGACTACGAGTCCAACGCCCTAACCACTAGACTACAGCGGCGGCTGCCACTTATGAACAGTGGAAGTATTCCATAAAGCTGCATCCTGTAAGCTGGGGACAGAATAGCTCAGTGGTCAGAGCACTCGCTTTCCCCCAGCCAAGGATAAGCAGCATCGAGCGTGGTTACCAACTGGATGGGTGACCCTTTGCGCGCCTTGGCTTCAGTGCAGTCCCCCAGTTCACCCACCTGTAAATGGGTACCTGCTCTCTTTAGGGTCAGGGAAGGTAAAGCAGCGAGGGAGAGGAGATGGGAGCGGCCCTCAATATGCTGGCCCCTAGAGAAGCTGAGGTCTCTGATGCCTTGCTCCTCTACGAACACACAGGTTATGGGACACCTGTACTTTTTTTTTTTTGGTACTAAGCTGAAGTAGAAATATGTGATGGACTTGCCACTTGGGGTGATACAGATGTATGATAACTTTGTCTCTTCTAAGAGTAAAGATGTGCAGTGAGATTGCTACGTGCAAAATTGGAGAAAAAATGTACAATGAATTTGTCACTTGTGAGATGAAAATTAACTTTCTCACTTGTGAAAATTTTAACAAAATGTGCAATGGACTAGCCACAAGTGGCTTTCAATGTGTGCAATGAACTAGTTATTTGTGACATCAGAAATGTGCAATGTACTCTTGATTTGTGACATTAAGATATGTGCAATGAACGAGTCACTTGTGACATAAGAAATGTACAATGAACTTGTCACTTGTGACATA
>CM060338.1:34335717-34350717 GCA_030674155.1 Stramonita haemastoma | reverse complement strand
TCCTTATTCCTTTATGTTGTTTGGTACTGCATATAGTTTTACTGTTTAGTATCTTTTTATCTTGATGTTTCCCTGAAAAGGGCGGGGACTGGATGTAAAAAAGCACATGAGTGCTTATCTATTATCCTCGAATAAAAGAATTTTGCCTTGCCTTGCCTTGCCTTGCCTGTCTCTCTCTCTCCTCTCTCTCTCTCTCCTCCCTCTCTCTCTCTCTCCTCTCATCTCCTCTCTCTCTCTCTCCTCTCTCTCTCATCTCTCTCTCCTCTCTCTCTCTCTCTCTCTCTCTCTCTCTCTCCTCGCCCCTCTCCTCCTCCTCCCCCTCCCTCACCCCCTACCCCACTCCACCCTTTCGCTACGCTATCCTTTTTCCTTCGGTCCTTCTTTCCCACTCACACAAACCTTCTTCCTTCAGTCCTTCTTTCCCACTCACACAAACCTTCTTCCTTCTGTCCTTCTTTCCCACTCACACAAACCTTCTTCCTTCTGTCCTTCTTTCCCACTCACACAAACCTTCTTCCTTCTGTCCTTCTTTCCCACTCACACAAACCTTCTTCCTTCTGTCCTTCTTTCCCACTCACACAAACCTTCTTCCTTCTGTCCTTCTTTCCCACTCACACAAACCTTCTTCCTTCTGTCCTTCTTTCCCACTCACACAAACCTTCTTCCTTCTGTCCTTCTTTCCCACTCACAAACCTTCTTCCTTCTGTCCTAAGCACACGCATACACGTCTACCATTTCTACTAAAACGATCTCGGATTTCCTTCCGAAACGGACAAAGACCTCCCCCCCCCCTCCCCCCACCACCCACCCCCGAAAAAAAACACACCCCATAAACAACCAGAACAGCTGGACACGACATGCGACAGATCACAGAAAGACAGACTAGCAGACAGACAGAAATACAGAGAGAGAGAGAGACAGACAGACAGAGACAGAGACAGACAGACAGACAGACAGACAACAGACAGACAGACAGACAGACAGACAGTCAGAGACAAAGAGATAGAGACAGAGAGAGACAGAGAGAGAGAGTGAAACAGACAGAAAGACAGACACACAGACAGACTGACAGACAGACAAACAAGAGAACAGAGACAGAGAGACAGAGAAAAAACGAGAGACAGAGAGAACGAAAGACAGAGAGACAGAGACACAGAGACAGAGAGACAGACCGAGACACAGAGAGACAGAGACAGATACAGAGAGAGTACAAACAAGACGCCATTAACTGCTTTGCCCCTTGTCTGTCAGTTGGACACGGTCAATAACAAAAGAGATCAGAAAATATAAACAAGACGCCATTAAGTGCTTTCCCATCGTCTGTCACAAGACATGGACAACAGCAAAGCCAATCTTCTTAACTCTGACCTATCAGATTATTCCTTTTGACCTTTCCGGCAGGAGGGATAGCGGGGGGGGGGGGGGGGGGGGGGTGAGGAGTTGTAGGGAGGCGATCTATCGATCTATGGAGTGAGAAGGAGGGGAAGGGTGGGGTGGGGGGCAGTAGAAGATTTGGGGGAAGGGCTGTTGGTTTAGAAACATAGAAAGCTCATGATTGGATGGTCAGAAGAGAGAGGGAGGGGGGGGGGAGAGAGAGAGAGAGAGAGAGAGAGAGAGAGAGAGAGAGAGAGAGAGAGAGAGAGAGAGAGAGGAGAGAGAGAGAGAGAGAGAGAGAGAGAGAGAGAGAGAGGAGGAGGAAAGAGGAGGAGGAGAGAGAGAGATTTGATTGATTGATTTGATTCTACGTTTATATCGAGGATAATGGAATAAGCACTCTTGTGCTTTTACATCCAGTTCCGTGTGTAATGCAGTTTTGAAATGCATCTGTTCCCAGAGAGAGAGAGAGAGAGAGAGAGGAGAGAGAGAGAGAGAGAGAGAGAGAGAGAGAGAGAGAGAGAGAGAGAGAGAGAGAGAGAGGAGAGGGAGAGAGAGGGAGAGAGAGAGAGAGAGAGAGAGAGAGAGATTTAATTAACTTATTTTTTTATTATTCTTTTATATCGAGATAATGGGATAAGCACTCGTGTGCTTTTTTACATCCAGTAGCCTGTGTGTATGCAGTTTTGTAAATGTCATTATTTGTTCCCAGAGAGAGAGAGAGAAGAAGAAGAGAGAGAAGAGAGAGAGAAGAGAGAGAGAGACGAGAGAGAGAGAGAGAGAAGAGAGAAGAGAGAGAGAGAGAGAGAGTCAAGTCAAAGTCTTTTACTTCGAGGATAATGAATAAGCACTCATGTGCTTTTTTTTTTTTTTTTACATCCAATCCCCGCCCTTATCAGGGATGAAATGAAGATAAAAAAAAAACAACAACAACCCAACATACTATGGTATTACTTTGCCTGTACTATATAGTCTGATCTAGCGGTCAGGTAGTGAATGATATTGGACACACTGGGAGGGATGGGCACACGGTATCCATTCTCTAGAACGTTCCTGTCTCGAATGAATTTTTTTTTTTTACCGGGTTTTTTTTTTTTATATATTCGTTCCTCGGCTAGAGCTCCGAGGTTCACCAATGGAGAGATTTATGCGTATACGACCAACCACCCCACTCCCCCACCCCCCACCCCCCTCCTTACCACCACCACCACACCACCCCCCATTTAGGTAGCCACGTTCCGACTTCGGGATAGTGTTAAACACGACACCTGTGTGCATGCTTGGTTTTATTTTCTGTCATCCGCTCCTACCGGCACACAATGGCCTACTCTTGCGAAATGCGGAACGGGTTTTTAACGTGTGCGCAAGATGTTCTGCATGCGTTCGCACACGGGGCTTGAGTTTATAGTCTCATCCGAAGGACTTTGACGTTTCAGTTCGGTTTTTTCGTCAAACTAGGAAGAAAGGGCGAGGTTGGGAATCAAACCCAGAACCTGACGTCAGGTTTACTTGTTGGCAGGTAAACGTTTTAACCATCCTGCCACCTTCTTCCTTTTTTTTCTTCTTTTTTTTTTGATGTAAGACCTTTTCATTGCCATTATTTTGAGTCACGTTTTGTTTGTGTTTTTTAAAGGCAATGTCGAGAGCAGTTTAAAAAGTAATTTTTGGTTACTTTTTAGCCGGGTTTGTGCAGATGAATGACTGAATCTATTAAATTAGCGACAAGGAAGATGGCTGTTGTTCAGTGGCTCGGTGGTCTAGAGGTAACGCAACTGCGCATCCTTCAGATGAGACTATAAACCGAGGCCCCGTGTGCAAACGCAAGCAGAACATCTTGCGCACACGTTAAATCCTGTTCCGCTTTTCCTAAGAGTAGGCCATTGTGTGCCGGTGGGAATAGATGACAAGATTATTTTACAAAACTGCATACACACGGGGACTGGACGTAAAAAAGCAATGATTGCTTATTCTATTATCCTCGATATAAAAGAACAAATAAATAAACAAATAAATAAATAATAAATATAAAAAAAATAATAATAAATAAAAAATAAGAAAGCGAAAAGTCTGGTTTTGAAGTGTGTGGTGGTTCGATCCCCGTTTGAGACCAAAACTTTTCCCCCCTTCTATTAGATCGTGACTGGTGGTCTGGGTGCTAGTCAGTCTGTCCGATGAGATGATAAAGCGAGGTCCCGTGTGTTACACATATTTAGCGCACGTAAAAGAACCCATGGCATCAAGAGAATTGTTCCCTGGCAATATTCTGTAGAGAAAAAAGCCACACTGATAGGGAAACAAATACAGCTGTAGACAGGAAAAGAAAAAAAATGATGGGTAGCGCTGCTTTTGTGGCGACGCGCTCTCCCCGAGAAGAGCAGCCCTAGTTTCACATAAAACAACCTGCTGTGACTTTAAGGAGTAAATACGATATGATACGATAAATAAATACATACAATACAATACAATACAATACAATACAATACAATACAATACAATACAATACAATACAAGGAAGATGATAGTTGTTCATATAGTATATATGTAACATGATCTGTTTTACAATACAGTACAATACAATACAATACAATACAATACAATATACAATACAATACAATTACAATACAATACAATACAATACAATACAATACAATACGATACTAGGGAGATGGTTGATGTTCACATAGTCCATATCTAATATGCTCTGTTTTATAAACCTGTTTTAAATCAATTCACTTTACACACAGCACAAAAAAGTGCGAAATGCAATTACGTCATTTGGCGACAAAGCCAAATTTACATCATTAAATGCGTCGTCACTGTGAAGAAGACAACACAAGACACACCCTTAAGGTTGCTGCCACTATCTCTATGACAAGAACTTTAAAATTAATCTGCAATATTCTTTTCATTCTTTTGTATCTTTTTACCCACCCATCCCCACCCCGTAGTAGTAGTAGTAGTAGTAGTAGTAGTAGTAGTAGTAGTAGTAGTAGTAGTAGTAGTAGTAGTAGTAGTAGTAGTAGTTGCACTCGTAATAGTAATTTATGTAATTGCCCTCTGTCATATTCTTGTTGTTGTTATTATTATATAATTAATATTGTTTTGTTCTTGTTGTATTAGTATCATCATCATCGTCATCATCATCATCATCATCACCCCCACCACCACCATCACTGACAAACTGTTTCAGTAGCATACAAAATATAAGAGTTCTGTATGTCTAAACTTCATAATAATAAAATAACGAAGAGCTTCAAATAAGGAATCGAAAAAAAAAATAATAACCCAGAGAGGAACTGATCGATTTAAAATCATAACATTATAAAGTTAATAAAGAGTGCTTTTATTCTATTCCTAATCCAAAAACAGACCTACCAAACAAACCAAACACACCGTGTTGATTACATTGCAAGCTCAACCTATCCGTTTAATGCAGCATGGGGTGATACTCTTTTGTTATTGTTGCCGTTATTGTTGTTGTTGCTGTTGTTGTTGCGCGTTCCCCAGCCTAAAAAGCCCTTTGAATTGTTGCTTTACAAGATTCAGCGCTATATAAATTCTATTATGGACCAGCCACCATGGCGCAGTGGTTAGCGCCTTGGATTCCGGACTGGAAGATCACGGGTTCGAATCCCATTAGAAGTCATAGGGATTTTTCGGGCTCTGGCTAGCTCCTACCCAGAGTGAGTGTGCTGCGGGCTCGGTGGGAAGACTGGGACCATACAGTAGAGCTTCATCCAGGTGGATTGGTGGTCTAGAGGTAACGCGCCTGTCTAGGAAGCGAAAAGTCCGGGTCGGAGTGTGCGGTGGTTCGAATCCCGTTTGGGCCCAAAACTTTTCCCCCATCCATTAGACCATGAGTGGTGGTCTGGGTGGTCTTTCGGATGAGACGATAAACCGAGGCCCCATGTATTACACATCATTATTTATCGCATGTAAAAGAATCCATGGCAACAAGAGGGTTGTCCCTGTCAAAAGTCTGTAGAAAAAAAAGCCACTCTGATAGGGAAACGAATACAGCTGCAGACAGGAAAAAGAAAAAGAAAAAAGTGGGTGGCGCTGCACTTTCGACAACGCGTTCTCCCCAGGGAGAGCAGCCCGAATTTCACGCCGAGAAATCTAATGTGACATAAAGCGGGTATATATATATATTTTTTAAATCCACTTTAGGGATGCAAGTTTGAGGGTGTTGCTCCAATTACCTGACCAGCACTGCATGTGTCTATATCTCTCGCCCAGTTGACGCCGGGATATATATGATAGTAAGCGCAAAGTACAACCCTGTAATGTAGTCTCAAAGCGGATGCACTTCCACAGCAGCATCATTACATCATCCTCATTGTCATTGATCATCATACAATTGAAATAGTTTCCTCTGATTCCGTTTGTCCTCTTGCTCTGGTCTCATGGTGACCTCAGATTCGGTTTTCCCATACGCTTCTGTGCCTGTGGTGAGTTTGTATTAAAGTCTTTGGGGTTAGAGGTTCAGGGGGAGGGGCGGTCGTTGGAGGGACGTTGTGGTAGTCGTCACCTAGGGTGGGTGACTCACTCGGTCTGGCTCCGCGACTGAGCTAATACTGTCCGTTAGTAGGGGGCTTAGTAGGTGATGTCCTGCGTATGTTAGATCAGAACAGGCACCACTGAACACCACCAAAGTGACTCAGCAGAAGTGCACGGCCCCTCTGACTGGTGGCCCCACGGCGGCCTGATATTGATGAGCTCTTCTGTGACTCCCGACCCCGGGGATGAAACATAACGAATCTGGGTATGGCTGTGGCCAGAAGATTGGAATGAGCGGCGTGGGAACAGCAGGACTGGGACGTCACAGAAGATCTATCTATCTATCTATCTATCTATCTATCTATCTATCTATCTATATATATATATATATATATATATATATATATATATATATATATATATATATATATATATATATCCCTTAGTCTGGCGACCGTGGGGCACCCATGAAGACTTGACAACCAGTTCCCTCCATTCCTCTCTCTGTTCTGCCTTTCTCAAAGTTTTGTTGAGTTCTAGGCCTGTCCATTCGCTGATGTTGTCCTCCCATCTCTTCTTTGGTCTGCCTCTGTTTCTTCCTCCTTGGACAGTGCCTTGCAGTATTGTTTTTGCTAGTCCTTTTGATCTTGTTACATACCCGTACCATTTAATTTTACTATTCTTTATGATTGATAGAAGGTTTTTCGTAGGGACCAATCTCATGGTTTGCTATTCCCTAATCAGGGCAAGGGCCTGATGAAAAAAGTTAATGTGAATATTTACTTTGATACCCTTGAAAAATAAATATTATTCATTTATTCATTCATTCATTCATTTTTTCTCTCTCTCTGCCTCTCTGTCTCTGTCTCTATCTCCTTCTCTCTGTCTCTCTATCTCTCTGTCTCTGCCTCTGTCTCTGTCTGTCTGTCGTGTCTGTCTGTCTGTCTGTCTGTCTGTCTGTCTGTCTCTCTCTCTCTCTCCTCTCTCTCTCTCTCTCTCTCTCTCTCTCTCTCTCTCTCTCTCTCTCTCTCTCTCTCCTGTTCTTCTTTTCTTCCAGCTTTCCTTCCTCCTTCCTTCTTTCCTTTCTTTCTTCTGTAATTCGATATGTTGCGCCAGAGTCATAGAAACAATGTTATGATTTAATTTCTCCCTCCCCCTCTATTTGCGGGGGGGGGGGGGGGCGGGGTAGGGGGGGGGGTGGTGTGCTATCCCCTCGCCCACAAAGTGGCCATAAATGAGGAAGAAGGGCACTTGCAGGAAATTTAGCACACGTACTTGGAATGATGTATGGGTGTGCACATAAAAGACGAGACATTAGAATAAGAGACAAGACAAGACAAGACAAGACAAGACAAGACAGACAGACAGACACAGACAGACAGACAGAGGCACGAACACACACAGAACGCAGAACATCTTGCGCACACGTTAAAACCCGTTCCGCTTTTTCGGAAGAGTAGGCCATTGTGTGCTAGTGGGAACAGATGACAAAAAATTACAATACTGCATACACACGGGGACTGGATGTAAAAAAAATAAAAAGCACAAAAGTGCTCATTCCATTATCTTCGAAATAAAAGATTACTTTTTTTTTGTAAACATAGACATCAGCGAACAAGTAGGGATATTTTTCAGTGGCTCCGTTTATGCCTTGATGGTTTGAGCATCGAAGTAGTGATCAGAGGAGGAGGGGGGGAGAGCTACGGGGGGGGGGGGGTGAGTAGCCTCGTGGTTAGAGCAATGTGCTCGCGATTTGACAGCCCGGGGTTAAACCTGGCTTCGAACCACAAACCGAGACGCCCGTTCTATGTTTTTTTTTTTCTCCTGGAGTTAACATCAGTACTGACTCCACTTCCCCGAAAGTATGTTGATGCATACCCCCATCATATGTCTCCACTCCCTTCTGTCGTCAGTACATTTCTGTAGATGTCATCTTTTGGCAGAACCATCCAACCTGGATGCTTTCTATTTAGGAATTCGGTGTTCTATCTTCATAGAAAATATAGACGGACGGGATAGCATAATGGTCAGAACATTGCGCTGGCAATTTGACGACCCGAGTTCGATTCCCGGTCGAGGGGGATTTTCCCCTGGAGTGAGCATCAGTGCAGCCTGACTCCACTCTCCCCAAAAGTCTTTCGGATGAGACTGTAAACCGAGGCCCCAGTACGAACGCACACAGAACATCTCGCGCACATGTTAAATCCTGTTCCGCTTTTTGTAAGAGTAGGTCATTGTGTGACGGTGGAAACAGATGACAAGATTTACAAAACTGTATACACACGGGGACTGGATGAAAAAAAGCACATGAGTGCTTGTTCCATTATCCTCGATATAAAAGAATAAAAATTTTAAAAAATAATAATAAATACACAGGTGGGGTTGGGCTGCCGACAGATGTCATCTACAGAAGGACTGAGGACAGATCGGGATGGAGACAGATGATGACGGGGGTTGCATCAGCAGCAACCCCCATCAAAAGTGATGTCACTGACGAAGAAGAAGAAGAAGAAGAAGAAGAAGAAGAAGAGAAGAAGAAGAAGAAGAAGAAGAAGAAGAAGAAGAAGAAGAAGAAGAAGAAGAAGAAGAAGGAGGAGGAGGAGGAGGAGGAGGAGGAGGAGGAGGAGGAGGAGGAGGAGAGGAGGAGGAGGAGAAGAAGAAGAAGAATTGTGAAGAATTTCGAGGAAGAAGAAGAATTGCGAAGAAGAAGAAGAATTAAGAAGAAGAAGAATTAAGAAGAAGAAGAAGAATTTTGCGGAGAAGAAGAATTGCAAAGAGGGAGAAGAAGAAGGAGGAGGAGGAGGAAGAAGAAGAAGAAGAAGAAGAAGAAGAAGAAGAAGAAGAAGAAGAAGAAGAAGAAGAAGAAGAAGAAGAAGAAGAAGAAGAGAAGAAGAAGAAGAAAAGGAGGAGGAGGAGGAGAAGAAGAAGAGGAAAAGTAGGAGAAGAAGAAGATGAAGAAGGAGGAGAAGAAGGAGAAGAAGAAGAAGAAGAAGAAGAAGAAGAAGAAGAAGAAGAAGAAGAAGAAGAAGAAGAAGAAGAAGAAGAAGAAGAAGAAAGGTTGCCATCATTATCATACACACCATCATCAGTATTATTATTACCAAGACTATTCGACAACAGAACATGTACTGCCACTGATCTACTGCATCAAATGATACAAGAAGGCACAAAACTTAAACACACAACAACAACAACAACAACAACAACAACAACAACAACGAAACTCAACCACAGCAATAAAAAAAAAACCCAAACTTATAAAGTTACAACAACACAAACCCCTCTGTAAAATACAAACTCTCTTTCCACCAAATGCATCAGTCTTCATCCTCCCCCCCCCCCCCCCCCCCCCCGCCATCTTCCTTCTCCCTGCTCACCCCACCCCCACCCCCCACCCCCTCTCCCCTCAAAAGTTCAGCATCAGGACAACAGCTAAGAAGAGAAAACCCACCCACATACCACCACCTAGTCTCCAATCTCTCCCAGTTGTTTTTTTTTAAAAACCTCCACCCACCCACCCACCCATCCCCCTCTTCTTTCCCTCCTCCTCCTCCTTCCCTCACCATCCTTCTCTCTACCTCCCCCCTCCCTCCCTCCCTCCTTCAGCAGCAATTTTATCCTATGGTGTCTGTGGAGGGGGTAGGGTGTGTGTGGGGGGGGTAGGGGGGTGGGGGGAGGGGGGAAGCTGAAAGCAAAGATGACTTTAAATTGTTCCCCCCCCCCCTCCCTTCCCTTGTATAGATCTATGGAAAGTAGACTGTCAGCAACTTTTTGGTCATCCTCCTCCCCAGGACAATTATGGGACTATGGAGGATCAAACACACACCGAGACTAAATCTCAACCAGGAGATGAAAGACAACTGCAGAAATCCCCGCCACCAAACAAATCCTGATCTCCAGCTATAGAAACTTCTCATCTATCATCATCATCATCATCATCATCATCATCATGGTAGTAGCACACCAAACTCTTCATCTTCTTAAACCCACGCGCCGCTGCCGCGTTGTCAAGATCGGTTTGAACATGCGCAGTTGGGAGCTGTCCGAGCCGAGTCTTGGTTTCTGATTGGGTGAGAGAGACCAAAAGATGGGGAGAAGAGAGAGAGAGAGAGAGAAGAGAGAGAGAGGAGAGGAGAGAGAGGAGAGAGAGAGAGAGAGCTCGACCACGCGAGGTGTTGAGGTGTTTGGGGAGGTGTGGGAGTAAAAAGACGGGGGAAGGGGGAAAAAGAGGCGGGGATTTTTGCGGCTGGGGGGGACTTTTGGAGCGCCATATAAGACAGAGGGGCTGGGTTGTTCCTCCTCTTAGATCCCTCTTGGCTGTCTTACCCCTTGCTTGCTTTGCTTGCTTCCTTGCTTTGCTGTCAGCTGCTGTTTGGCGCTGTTTCTGCTGTCCTGCCCTGTCCTCGCTGTTTGCTGCTGTTCGAACCCTTTGGCTGTTTGCGAAGTTGTCACGAGAAACAGTTGCAGCGTCATCAATTCCTTGGTTGGCGGCTTCACTTTGGTTTTCAACGGTATTTTCGTCGATACTTTCATCTCTGAAAAAGTAAGGTGTGTGTTGTGTTAGTGTGTTAGTGTGTGTGTTAGTGTGTGTGTGTGTGTGTGTGTGTGTGTGTGTGTGTGTGTGTGTGTGTTAGTGTGTGTGTGTGTGTGTTAGTGTGTGTGTGTGTGTGTTTTGATGGTGTGGTTGGTAATAGAGGTGGTCCAATCCAATCCAATCCAATCCAGTCTTGCTGTTTATAATCTGGCCAATCAGAGAGTAGAGAGGTGATTGTGGTGGTGATAGTGTCAAGTTTGAAAGTTATGTGTTCATGTTTCTGGAAGTTTTGTACCTTTTGAATTAATTAGGGTTTTTTTTTCTTTGATTTCTTTGTTGGTTGGCGTTTGTTGGGGTTTGGTTTGTTTGTTTTTCTTGAGATTTTTTTTGGGGGGAGGGATGTCTTTCAAGTCTGTGTCTTTTTTTTCAAAGTTGCCTTTTCTAGTTTTGGTTTTAAATAAATTTGGATAAGATAAAAAAACAAAAACATATCAACAACATAAGATGTGTGATCACAACAAGGATAATCTTATATAGATGACTTTAAGGAAAAATGCTGTATATGGCAACGTTCTGGTGGCTCCTGCGACCGGACTGGAACCATTCGTATTGGTCATTGCCTTTCCAATGGACCATTCCAGTGGCGTGGAGAGGGGGGGGGGGGGGGTCTGCTGCATGGGTAACAGCTTGCCCTCCATACTTACTTACCCAGGCTTTGCGCTCTAAAGACTAGAGGGCAACTCCATAGTCTTCCAAGACTGATGGGTGCCTACTGCCTACTAGGGGAAAATGCGCAGTAATAGGATACACCTTACCAACATCACATCCTATGGGAATACAGTAAAGCAAGAACATGATACTTTTGTTTATACTGTAAAAATGTCTAGAAAAGAAAGAAAGAAACAAACAAACGGAAAGAAAACAGGACAAAACGACAACCAAAAAAAATGATACAAGGGAGTAGATCACGTATCATATTCATATAAGAACAAACCTGCAACGTGATCATATAAAACAAGCCGTGACAAGATCCACACCAGGAAGCTGACAGACCTGCAGACTTCTTTTACATTTTATTGTCACCGTGCACATTTTTAAAGGGCAGACATAACTCACACTCACACACACACACACACACACCACACACACACACACACTCTCTCTCTCTCTCTCTCTCTCTCTCTCTCTCTCTCTCTCTCTCTCTCTCTCTCTCTCTTTCTTTCTTTCTTTCTTTCTTTCTTTCCTTCTCGGGGACTGGATGTAAAAAAGCACACGAGTGCTTATTTCATTATCCTCGAAATAAAAGAATTTGCCTTGCCTTGCCTTGCCTTGCCTCTCTCTCTCTCTCTCTCTCTCTCTCTCTCTCTCTCTCTCTCTCTCTCTCTCTCTCTCTCTCTCTCTCTCTCTCTCTCTCTCTGTGCGCCCGCATAATTATGATGGGCACGCAGGCATAAGTACGCATGCATGCACAATGGCTGACCTGTGTAATAATGTTTACTTTGGGGTATGGTAGCCTTTACGTAGGACGTTCTAGTACAATGATGGTTTCAGCTTGAAAACTGCCTGCCGCCTCATCTCACACACTCGTAACGCTTGTTACAGAGTGACACCATCAGCTGATGTCGTCCTGTTCTTGCTGTAGCGTAGCGTTTCTTTGGCATCTGAGAAACCTGCACTTTTCAGAGACTCTCTCTCTCTCTCTCTCTCTGTCTGTCTCTGTCTGTCTGTCTGTCTCTCTCTCTCTCTCTCTCTCTCTCCTCTCTCTCTCTCTCTCTCTCTCTCTCTCTCTCTCTCCTCTCTCTCTCTCTCTCTCTCTCTCTCTCTCTCTCTCTCTCTCTCTCTCTCTCTCTCTCTCTCTCTGTCTGTCTCTGTCTGTCTGTCTCTCTGTCTGTCTTCTCTCTCTCTCTCTCTCTCTCTCTCTCTCTCTCTCTCTCTCTCTCTCTCTCTCTCTCTCTCTCTCTGTCTCTCTCTCTCTCTGTCTCTCTCTCTCTCTGTCTCTCTCTGTCTCTCTGTCTCTCTGTCTCTCTGTCTCTGTCTCTCTCTCTCTCTCTCTCTCTCTCTCTCTCTCTCTCTCTCTCTCTCTCTCTCTTTAAGGGCCGGATGAAAAAAGTGTGTAAATGCTTACTCTGTTACCCTTGAAAAATAAAGATTATACAATTCAATTCTCTCCCTCTATCTATCCCTTAGTCTGGCGACCGTGGGGGCACCCATGAAAACTTGACAACCAGTTCCCGCCATTCCTCTCTCTTGTTCTGCCTTTCTCAGGGTTTTGTTGAGTTCTAGGCCTGTCCATTCGCTGGTGTTGTCCTCCCATCTCTTCCTTGGTCTGCTCTCTTTTTCTTCCTCCTTGGACAGTGCCTTGCAGTATTGTTTTTGCAAGTCCTTTTCCTCTTGTGACATGCCCGTACCATTTAAGTTTACGCTTCTTTACGATTGATAGAAGGTTTTCAGATACTTACAAACTAAATAAAGTCCTTCAGATGAAGCTGTAAACTGAGGTCCTGTGTACGAACATCTTGCACACATGGTAAAACCCATTCTGCTCTTCACAAGAGTAGGCCATTGCGTGCCGGAAGAAACAGATTACATTTCTTTAAAAAAAAAAAATGTTAAGCACATGCACACTGGTGTCGTATATAAGCATCAACTCCGAAGTCGGAATGCAGATGTCTACTTTCATGATGGGCAAAGGTCACATACTCAAAATCTCACCACTGGTGAACCTAAGAACTCTAGCGGAGGAATACAAAATAAACGAATAAAGAGATAATAATCAAATGAAGTGGAATAAAATGATTTAAGATGGAACAGAATGGAATACCAAAAAAAAATAAATAGATATAGAATAAAATATCCACTGATTTTGCCGACCAAAAAAAAAAACACCCAGGAAATGTTACTTT
Organism: Stramonita haemastoma; assembly: GCA_030674155.1. Lineage (NCBI taxonomy): Eukaryota > Metazoa > Mollusca > Gastropoda > Neogastropoda > Muricidae > Stramonita > Stramonita haemastoma. Next base: position 34,337,406 of record CM060338.1, on the reverse strand, counting down.
CTTACAGAGCATAGTAACCATTCTCACCTGCTTTTAAAAAAAATATTAAGTTTGGAGTCTTCGCTCTGTTTTCCTATTAATTTTAAAGATTTTTTTGTTTATAAATTTATAGGAGATAGGCCCTTTTATATAATGTTATTTTTCATTGTCACTTTTCAGCACTTTTGGCAGCACTTTTCAAGTGTACATCAGACGAGGCCTGTTCTACGTCGCGACTCAGTGATCTAGATCTCGAGATAAATCTGCTATTATTCGATATCGTATTTGCCAAACTAATCTCAAAAACATACGTTCAACATGGACAAACAAAAATAGCTGAAACAAGATCCAAACAATAACTAATGCAATAAATCTTTTAACTGAAAGCAAATTCGATTTTTCTGGAAGCAGTTTGATCGAAAATTTATGGGAGGAAAAAGGTTGTGAAAATAATTCTTGTTTGTTTGTTGTTGGGTTTTGTTTTGTTGTTTTTCTTTTAACAAATGCTGACTAATGTTATTAATTTTGTGCGAGACAATGCACTTTTTCTTCGGTGTATATATTCGTCATTCCACACAAATGCTGCAGAGACACAAAGTCTACCTGCATTTTTAAGTTTCTTTTTCTTCATATCCTTTACCATATTACGATTCGCATACACAGGTGCACGCACACAGAAAGAGAGAGAGAGAGAGAGAGGAGAGAGAGAGAGAGAGAGAGAGAGAGAGAGAGAGAGAGAGAGAGAGAGAGAAGAGAGAGAGAGAGAGAGAGAGAGAGAGAGAGAGGAGGAGAGGCAAGGCAAGGCAAGGCAAGGCAAGGCAAGGCAAGGCAAGGCAAGGCAAGGCAAGGCAAAGTATTTTATTCGAGGATAATAGATAAGCACTCGTGTGCTTTTTTACATCCAGTCCCCGCCCTTTTCAGGGATACATCAATTTGAAAAGATACTAAACAATACTAAAAGAGAGAGAGAGAGAGAGAGAGAGAGAGAGAGAGAGAGAGAGAGGGAGAGAGAGAGAGAGAGTCTTTCTTTTTTTAAACAAAACATCATGACAAATGGATTCCTTTTCGTTAACTGGATTAAGACGTTCCATTGCGCGAAACCGGTCAAAAAGTAACTCTGAAATTGGTGGTGGGGGGTTATTTAACTGTATAGCACATTGCTGTCTATCAAGACACATGAAAACACGACCCAAAATAATGTCAATAAAAAGATTGTATGTAAATAACGATTTAGTCGAGGCTTGAGAACGTATAACAATAACTCCCTAACTTTCACAGAGAAAATCATTTCTTGTTTTTACCTGATTTGCACGCTCACAAAATAATACAGTCAGAATTATCAAATTTGGAATCGTTTGTCTTGCGATTAACAATTTGTGCATTGGCAGCCCACCTGGTGAAAGAAAGGAGATGGGGGATTTTCCACAAGAAATTTTCACGTCTTGGAAAAATGTCTATCTTTGTGGAGTCAGTCCGCTTTAGGACAGTAATCATTTAAGGACAAAAGAAATGGACCTACTACATAAAAAAGACGTGGAAAGAAAAAGAAAGAGACTACATTTTTAAAAACACAAAAAAAACGCATGTAATTCACCTGGAATTGCTGGAAATAGATTTTTTTTTTAAAGTGACTGAAAGAAATGTGTTTTCTTTAATGGCAGAAACTAAGAGAGTGGTAGAAAAGAACAAAACAAATAACGGCACAGAATC
>CM060338.1:34331816-34335617 GCA_030674155.1 Stramonita haemastoma | reverse complement strand
ATTTAGGGGCTTCACCCAGGTGGGGTTGGTGGTCTAGAGGGTTAAACCCCCGCCTGTCTAGGAAAAGCAAAAAAAAAAAAAAATTTCCGGGCCCCGGAGGTGGGGGTTGGTTTTCAAAATCCCTTTTTTTTTGGGCCCCCAAAAAATTTTTCCCCCCAAATCCATTAGACCCATGGGGGGGGTGGTCGGGTGGGTCTTTCGGTTTTGAGACGTAAAAGGGAAGGCCCCCCCCCATGTTTTAAACACATCTTTATTTTTTGCATTTTAAAAAAAAATCCACGGTAAAAAGGGGGTTTTTCCCTTTGTCAAATTCTGTAAAAAAAAAAGGCCACTTGATGGGGGGAAAGGGAATACGTTGCAGACAGGAAAAAGAAAAAAAAAAAAAAAAATGGGGGTGGCTTTTTTGCACTTGCGAAAAACCGCGTTTTCCCCGGGGGGGCCCAGGCCGAAAATTTCCCGCAGAGAAAAATTTTTAATTTTACATAAAGGGGTTTATTTTATATTTTTATTTTTTTAAATCCCCTTTAGGGATGCAAGTTTGGGGGTTTGTTCCCATTCCCTGCCCAAAGAAATGCAGGTGTCTATTACCCCTCGCCGGGTTGCCCCCGGGGATAAAAAAGTAAGCGAAAAAGATTTCCAACCCTTTTAATGTAGTCCCCCAAAGCGGAATGCATTTTCCCCCAGCAGCACCCTTTAAAAATATCCTCTTTGGGTAATTGACATCTTTCAATTGAAATAGTTTCCTTTTGTTTCCCCTTTTTCCCCTTTTTTGCTCTGGTCTCATGGTGCCTCAGATTGGGTTTTTCCCCTACCCCCTTCTGTCCCCTGTGGTGAGTTTGTGTTAAACCCTTTTTTTGGGATTTGGGGGGGGGGGGGGGGGGGGGGGGGGGGGGGGGGTTTCGGGGGGGGGTGGGGGGGGGGGGGGGGGGGGGGGGGGGGGGGGGGGGGAGGGTGGGGGGGGGGGGGTTTTAATGGGGGGTGGGGGGGGGGTTTGGGGGGGGGGGGGGGGGGGGGGGGGGAAAGGGGGGGGGGGGGGGGGTTGGGTTGGGGGGGGGGCCCACCTGGGGGGGCTTAGTTAGGGTGGTTGTCCTTGTATGTTAGATCAGAACAGGCACCACTGAACACCACCAAGGTGATCCAGCAGCAGTGCAGGGCCCCTCTGGCTGGTGGCCCCACAGAGGCCTGATATTGACGGGCTCTGTATTGACTCCCGACCCTGGGGTTGAGACATAACGAATCTGGGTATGGCTGTGGCCAGGAGATTGGAATGAGCGGCGTGGGAACAGCAGGACTGGGACGTCACAGAAGATCTATCTATCTATCTATCTATCTATCTATCTATCTATCTATCTATCTATCTATCTATCTTCCCTTAGTTAGTCTGGCGACCGTGGGGGCACCCCTGAAGACTTGACAACCAGTTCCCTCCATTCCTCTCTCTCTGTTCTGCCTTTCTCAGAGTTTTGTGGAGTTCTAGGCCTGTCCATTCGCTGATGTTGTCCTTCCATCTCTTCCTTGCTCTGCCTCTTTTTCTTCCTCCTTGGACAATGCCTTGCAGTATTGTTCTTGCAAGTCCTTTTCATCTTGTCACATGCCCGTACCATTTAAGTTTAGGCTTCTTTATGATTGATAGAAGGTTTTCATAGGCACCAATCTCGGGGTTTTGCTATTCCCTAATCATGGCAAGGCCCGGATGAAAAAAGTTAATGTGAATACTTGCATTGATACCCTTGAAAAATAAAGATTATTCATTTATTCATTCATTTATTCATTTTGACTGTCTCTGTTTCTGTCTCTCTTTCTATCTCTGTCTCTGTCTCTATCCGCCACGTTGCGCTGCCCCATACGCACGTGCAGCACGGCAGACAGGGACATACTCCTACCAGTTTGCACGATGTGAACCCAGCGTGTGTGACAGTGCCCCCTTCTGAAATGATGATGGCAGATGAGAGTGACAAATCTTTCTCTGATAACGACATTGAAAATGAAGACTCATTGGCAATGCATCGTGACACATCAACACCACCGTCTGTGTCCCTGAAAGATCAACACTGTACACAAGATGTGACAGAGGACAGCCAGTCTGAGAATCAAAGTGAAATCAGTGTTGAAAATGTAGCTGCTGTCAATACATCATGGTGTGATGCTACATTGTCAAGTGAGGACTATGAGAAAGTCATGGAATCTTTGCAGAAAATAATGAACAAAATGGACAGCTTCAATAGTAAATTCCAGTCACACGAAAAAGTAACAGGCCAGGAAAGAGATCTTCCCGACACCTTCTCCGGAGACCAGCCACCAGTACAACCCCATCGGTAGTGACGCCCTGTGCCCACACCTGGTGTATCTCTCCTTGCTGCAGGAATGGCGACCCTTCTGTGACTACCATTGGCATCCACACAACTGTGGAATTGCATAAAAACATTACCGCGTTTTGGAATCCATTCGCGAAGACTCTTTGTTATTGTATAACGTTCGATATCGACTTGTATTTTCGATTTTCGGTCCCTCCCCCATCTGTCCCATGTGTATGGGTTGAAAACCTAACACATTAAAATCATTTGTCATTGTCATTGTCATTGTCATTGTCTCTGTCTCTATCTCTGTCTGTCTGTCTCTCTGTCTCTGTCTCCCTCTCTCTCTCTCTCTCTCTCTCTCTCTCTCTCTCTCTCTCTCTCTTTCTCTCTCCTCCTGTCCTTCTTTTCTTCCAGCTTTCCTTCTTCCCTTCCTTCTTTCTTTGGCTCCCTCCTTCCTCCCTTCTTCTTTCCTTTCTTTCTTTCCCTCATTCTTTCTTCTGTAATTCGATATGTTGCGCCAGAGTCATAGAAACAATGTTATGATTTAATTTCTCCCTCCCCCTCTATTTGCGGGGGGGGGGGGGGGGGGAGGGCGGTAGGGGGGGGGGGGGTTGTGCTATCCCCTCGCCCACAAAGTGGCAATAAATGGAGAAGAAGGGCACTTGCAGGAAATTTAGCACACGTACTTGGAATGATGTATGGGTATGCACATAAAAGACGAGACATTAGAATAAGAGACAAGACAAGACAAGACAAGACAGACAGACAGACAGACAGACAGACAGACAGACAGACAGACAGACAGACAGACAGACACAGACAGACAAACAGAGGCACGAACACACGCAGAACACAGAACATCTTGCACACACGTTAAAACCCGTTCCGCTTTTTCGGAAGAGTAGGCCATTGTGTGCTAGTGGGAACAGATGACAAAAAATTACAATACTGCATACACACGGGGGACTGGATGTAAAAAAAAAGAAAAGCACAAAAGTGCTCATTCCATTATCTTCGAAATAAAAGATTACTTTTTTTGTAAACATAGACATCAGCGAACAAGTAGGGATATTTTTCAGTGGCTCCGTTTATGCCTTGATGGTTTGAGCATCGAAGTAGTGATCAGAGGAGGGGGGGGGGGAACTACGGGGGGGGGGGGGGGGGTGAGGTGTACCTCGTGGTTAGAGCAATGTGCTCGCGATTTGACAGCCCGGGGTTAAACCTGGCTTCGAACCACAAACCGAGACGCCCGTTCTATGGGTTTTTTTTTTCTCCTGGAGTTAACATCAGTACTGACTCCACTTCCCCGAAAGTATGTTGATGCATACCCCCATCATATGTCTCCACTCCCTTCTGTCGTCAGTACATTTCTGTAGATGTCATCTTTTGGCAGAACCATCCAACCTGGATGCTTTCTACTTAGGAATTAGGTGTTCTATCTTCATAGAAAATATAGACGGACGGGATAGCATAATGGTCAGAACATTGCGCTGGCAATTTGACG
>CM060338.1:34316816-34326816 GCA_030674155.1 Stramonita haemastoma | reverse complement strand
CATAGTAACCATTCTCACCTGCTTTTTTAGAAAAATATTAAGTTTGGAGTCTTCGCTCTTTGCTCCTATTAATTTTTGCGTAAGATGTTTTATTTTTTAAATTTACTAAAAAAAATATTAAGTTGGAGTCTTCGCTCTTTGCTCCTATTAATTTTTGCGTAAGATGTTTTATTTTTAAATTTACAGCAGAGAGGCCCTTTTATATAATGTTATTTTTCTTTGTCACTTTTCAGCACTTTTGGCAGCACTTTTCAAGTGTACATCGGACGAGGCCTGTTCTACGTCGCGACTCAGTGATCTAGATCTAGAGATAAATCTGCTGTTATTCGATATCGTATTTGCCAAACTAATCTCAAAAACATACGTTTAACATGGACAAACAAAAATAGCTGAAACAAGATCCAAACAATAACTAATGCAATAAACCATTTTAAATGAAAGCAAAATTGATTTTTCTGAAAGCAGTTTGAACGAAAATTTATTGGTGGAAAAAGGTTGTGAAAATAATTCTTGTTTGTTTGTTGTTTGTTTTTTTGTTTTGTTGTTTTTCTTTTAACAAATGCCGACTAATGTTATTAATTTTGTGGGAGACAATGCGCTTTTTCTTCGGTGTATGTATTAGCCATTCCACACAAATGCTGCAGAGACACAAAGTCTACCTGCATTTTTAAGTTTCTTTTTCTTCATATCCTTTACCATATTACGATTCGCATACACAGGTGCACGCACACAGAAAGAGAGAGAGAGAGAGAGAGAGAGAGAGAGAGAGAGAGAGAGAGAGAGAGAGAGAGGAGAGAGAGAGAGAGAGAGAGAGAGAGAGAGAGTCTTTCTTTTTTGAAACAAAACATCATGACAAATGGATTCCTTTTCGTTAACTGGATTAAGACGCTCCATTGCGCGAAACCGGTCAAAAAGTAACTCTGAAATTGGTGGTGGGGGGTTATTTAACTGTATAGCACATTGCTGTCTATCAAGACACATGAAAACACGACCCAAAATAATGTCAATAAAAAGATTGTATGTAAATAACGATTTAGTCGAGGCTTGAGAACGTAAAACAATAACTCCCTAACTTTCACAGAGAAAATCATTTCTTGTTTTACCTGATTTGCACGCTCACAAAATAATACAGTCAAAATTATCAAATTTGGAATCGTTTGTCTTGCGATTAACAATTTGTGCATTGGCAGCCCACCTGGTGAAAGAAAGGAGAGGGGGTGGGGGTTCCACAAGAAATTTGTTTCCACAAGAATTTTTACGTCCAGGGAAAATGTCTGTCTCTGTGGAGTCGGTCCACTTTAGGACAATAATCATTTAAGGACAAAAGAAATGGACCTTCTTAAAAAAAAAAACACGTTTTTTTATATAAAAAGAAAGAAAGAAAGAAACTAAAAAAAATGCATATAATTCTGCTGGAATTACTGGAAATACTTTTTTAAAAAGAGGTGACTGAAAGAAATGTTTTCTTTTAATTGCAGAAACAAAGAGAGTGGTAAAAAAAATAAAGAACAAAACAAATAAGGGCACAGAATATCCAGAACTTTGCAATTTGATGTGCAGGGAGAGTTCAGTTCTCCTGAAGTCAGGAAGTGGTGACATCAGCAGCAATAATTATCCACATTTCCGCCTCTTTCACACAAAAAAGCTGGACACTGCTCAAATGAAAATGTGAAGTTGATATAGGTGTCCCATAACCTATCTGGTCGTAGGGGAGCGAGGCGTCAGACACCTCAGCTTCTCCAGAGGTCAGCATATTGAGGGCGGCGCCCGTCTCCTCTCCCTCGCTGCTTTACCTTCCCTGACCCTAAAGAGGGCAGGTACCAATTTGCAGCTGGGTGAACTGGGGAACTGTACTGAAGGCAAAGCACGCGTAAACAGTCACCCATCCATTTTGTAACCACGCTCGATTCTACTTAACCTTGGCTTGAGGAAAGCGAGTTTTCTGACCACTGAGCCATCCCGTCCCCGAAGTCCATGTGCGTAAGCTTTTTCAGATGAAGGAGCACATATATATATTTTTACCCCCGCTTTTATTTTTAAAGGGGGATGTAACGACGATAACGCCACCGCTACCATACTTGAGGAAGGTTGAACATCCGCCAGTATCATACGCACTGAAGTGTCCCCACCTGTCCTCATGGGAAATAACTCAGCGTGGTTGTCTCCCTTATATCCATATACAGGGCACATAGGTTCGATACATCCTACTTGCTCCCTTTCTGTTTTGGGAAGGGGGGGGGGGGAGGATGGGGGGTGGTGGGAAGGGGAGGGGTGGGGATGGTCCCTGAACAGAGAATGTACAAATTGACTGTCGTGTTGGTTAGTCAAAAGGACAGGGTGGCCTGGTGGTGTTGCGTTGCTCAAGATCTGACGGCCTGGGTTCAAGCCATCCCCTAGACACCCGTTCAAGGGGATTTTGTTTCCTTTTTTTTTTTATAGATATTTTAAATTTTTGCACCACTTTAGGTCACGGCACATTTCTCTGCGTGAAATTCGGGTTGCTCTCCCAGGGTAGAGCGCGTCGCCACAAGAGCAGCACCACCCATCACCTTTTTTTCCCTGTCTGCAACTGTATTTGTTTCCCTATCAGAGTGGCTTTTTTTTTAAACAGAATTTTGCCATGGACAACCCTCTTGTTGCTGTGGGTTCTTTTACGTGCGCCAAATAATTTTGCATAACACACAGGACCTCGGTCTATCGTCTCATTCGAAAGACTAGCACCCAGACCATCACTCATGGTCTTGTGGATAAGGGGAAAGTTTTGGGACCGAAACGGGATTAATCCGAACCACCGCACACTTCCGACTTGGACTTTTCGCTTTCTAGGCAGGTGCATTACCTCTAGACCACCGACCTCCCTGGAGTTAACAACAGCACAGACTCTTATCCCGTCCCCGGAAAGTCTTTCGGAGGAGACTATAAACCGAGGTCCCGTTTGCGAACGCACGCAAAACATCTTGCGCACACATTAAAACCTGTTCCGCCTTTTGAAAAAGTAGGCCATTGTGTGCCGGTGAGACCGGATGATGAAATTTTTTTGCGTTCCATTTTCGGACGGGAATGAAATAACGAACCCCTTGTACTTAGCATGGATCCTGTGCCTCTTGAACATCACATAGTATTGTGTCCCCATGTTTTCATTACAATGATTGTCTGCTTCTACTGTCTGTATTCTCTTGTAGATATGTTGAGGGATTTTTTTTTTACTGATATTTTATTCTTCGAAGGAATAGACTCCCCCACCCCCACCCCCACCCCACCCCCCACTACCCGAAAAACAACAAAACAAAGAAAACGGTAGATAACATTGATAAGTAGATAACTACGGAGCAAAATTATTTGCAAAGGCCCAATCTTTGGCATCCAGCCAATATCATCATTATAGAAATTTGGTACCATGACCACTGACTCCCAACAGAATAGAGGGAGAAATGATATAAGACAAATAGGTTCCATCTTGACCTGCTGTACAAATACACATCAACTATTTCCTATTGAATATACAGTTGACCTTCTTCACACTCAATAGATGATAGAAACGGAGGAAAAAAATTTACGAGAAAGCATAAAGCCGATGAAATTAAAGGTAAAGGTAAAAGTCTCCCATAACCTGTGTGGTCGTAGGGGGGGCGAGGCGTCAGAGACCTCAGCTTCTCTAGGGGCCAGCATCTTGAGGGCGGCGCCCATCTCCTCTCCCGCCCTGCTTTACCTTCCCTGACCTTAAAGAGGGCAGGTACCCATTTACAGCTGGGTGAACTGGGGGAACTGTGATGCACCCAAGGCGCGCAAACGGTCACCCATCCAATTGGTAACCACGCTCGACGCTGCTTAACATTGGCTGGGGGAAAACGAGCGCTCTGGCCACTGAGCTACCCCGTCCCCTTGATGAAATTAGACTGCCTAAAGAAAAAACGGACTCTCAAGTCTTCTGGGGTGACCTCCACTGTCGCCAGACTACGGGATAGAAAGAGGGATAGAGAGGGAAAAAGGGGAGGGGGGGGGGAGAGAGAAAGAAGAAAAAGCCCTAGGTGATAAACAACGAGAATAACAACTAAACCGCCCACACACACAAAACAAAAACAGGTCATGGACAGAGAAAAAACAGATAAAAATCATTGTGAATCCTCAATTGAACAGTCGCTACAATGACCCGTCTTTTCATAGTATGTAGTCGGGCAGAGCTAAAAATAAAAATCACAATTAATGGATTGGATTGGACTTGGATTGAATCGAGATTGGATTGGATTGAATTGGATTGGATCGATGTGTTTCCCGTGTACACAGTGTACTGATGATATGGCATCATCTCACTGCAGGATGCTGGGGGAAAACTCGTCCACTTAGCCCCTGAAGTAGCATGCAAAGTGGTGCTGAGAATCGGCCCCTGGTAGCACTTCCTCACAGGAAGCTAAGGGCGGTCATTTGCTTTACGATGTCTAAGCAGTGCCGCATGCTGCGTGGTTTTTTGTATGAATGTCATCTGTGTCTCTGTCTCTGTTTCTCTGTCTCTGTCTGTCTGTCTGTCTCTGTCTGTCTGTCTGTCTCTCTCTCTCTGTCTGTCTGTCTGTCTGTCTGTCTGTCTGTCTGTCTGTCTCTGTCTCTGTCTGTCTGTCTCTGTCTCTATCTCTGTGTGTGTGTGTGTGTGTGTGTGTGTGTGTGTGTGTGTGTGTGTGTGTGTGTGTGTGTGTGTGTGTGTGCAAGCATGCAAGCAAGCAAGCAAGCAAGCAAGCACCAGTGTATAAAATAACTTATTGCTGTCCGTTTTTGGTTGAAGCCGCATTAGAAATAAGATAACCTGCTGTCTTAAGTGGGTTTGTATCCTGTTCAGATTTCTTATCATATATATATATATATATATATATATATATATTATATATATATATATATATATATATATATATATATATATATATATAACTTGGGGACGGATTACTCAGTTGTCAGAGCACTCGCTTTCCCTAGGCCAATGTTAAGCAACATTGAGCGTGGTTACCAATTGGATGGGTGACCGTTTGTGCGCCTTGGTTTCAGTACAGTTCCCCCAATTCAGCCAGCTGTAAATGGGTACCTGTCCTCTTTATGGTCATGGAAGGTAAAGCAGTGAGGGAGAGGAGATGGGCGCCGCCCTCAATATGCTGGCGCCTAGAGAAACTGAGGTCTCTGATGTCTCGCTCTCCTACGACCACAAAGGTTTTGGGACACCTTTACCTTTTTACCTTTACCTTTTTACCTTTACCTTTTTATTTTATTAATGTTCAACTTGCCAAAGACACACAACCTGGAAAAATCAGGGCCGTGCCCTAATGACTTCTCAAGAAGTTAAGAAGAGAGATATACGGTGGATCGGTGGTGTTGAGGTAAGGTGGTGGTCTGGATGCTAGTCTTTCGGTTGAGACGATAAAACCCAGGTCTAGTATGCTACACATAATTATTTAGCAAACGTAAAAGAACCCACGGCAACAAGTGAATTGTTCCTGGCAAAATTCTTTTTAAAAAACAATAGAAAACAAAAAACAAAAAAAACCATTGTGATTGGGAAACAAATACAGTTGCAGTGTGTGGGAGAGCAGCCCGAATTTCACTCAGAGAAATCTGCCGTGACTTAGAGTGGTGTACAATACGACACTATAGAAAAAAAAGAAAAAATACAGAGATGAAAGCAATCATTGGTGTTACCATTAAAAGACAATGTTCTCAGACAGGCATCGATCACATGAAGTGAGATGCAGAGACAAAAAAAAAACACTTAGGAAAGAAAAAGAAAGAAACGTGACTTAAACCATACTGTCGCCCCCGATTTTAATTCATTTTGTTATTATTCCTGAATCTGTCTGTTTCAATTACAGATTGAAATTTCTCCAGGAAATGGATTGATTTTTTTAACAGGCAAATGTCACACATGACTCGAATAGGAGCAAATAAAAAGCATTGAACAGAACTTTGGCTACACCCTCGCTTTAAGAATAGACACTTTTCCTTCTGTTTTTTCTATAGGACTGTTGTTACCATACCGTGCAGACTGAGACATCCACAGAAACAAAACAAAAACCACTTTTTTATGACAGTCTAGCTTCTGACTCAAAACTCATGTGATTTGGTAGGTTTGAATTTTTTCAGCAAAACACCGTACCCCCTCAATTCTTTGCCGTCTGCTAGCTTCCTAAACTGCAATAAGCACGCGCGGGGTCAACGCTGTAGGAACACAAGCAATCATCATTCGATGATCATTTCCAAGTTTCTCGTGACTACCTGGTATTGCTCTATGTCCTCAATCCCGAAAAGAAGGGCACAGTAGATTTTTTCGTTCTTTAAAAAATCTCTGAAAATCAACACACACAAAATTCCGACTGCCACTCCATACAATATACTACACGACCCGCAAGCTAACACAGGAGTGTAACCTTTGTCAACTTCACAAAATGGTGACAGTTTTTTTCCGTTTCCAGTCGAAACTTCCTTTTTTTCCTTTCTTTGTCTTTAAATTTTCCTATCTCTTGCTTTTATTGAACGTGTATGTACACGTTATGGCACCACCCTGCTTTACCCTTCATTTTGTCTTCAATTGTGAAAAACATATCGACTTTCGTTCGTGTTATATGTAGCTAAGGTCAAAGTGTGTGACTAGTGATGTGTGTGAATAAAACCCTCAACTATCTTGCTTCTCTATTATCGTCCACATATCTATGATACTAGACGATGCTCATTTGGTTAAAATGACATTTTATTCCAAGAAATCGTACCTATAATAATGATAATGATAATGATAATGATGATGATGATAATAATAATAATAATAATAATAATAATAATAATAATAATAATAATAATATATAATAATAATAATAATAATAATAATAATAATAATAATAATAATAATAATAATAATAATAATAATAACAATAATAATAATACACGGAACTTATATAGTGCTATATTTTGTAAAAACAAATCAAAGCGCTTGCATTCGACCTATACAACACACAATCCAACAAAAAAAAATTCATAGTTTTAGCAAATTCGAATGTACACACACACGTACACGCACACGCGCGCGCGCACACACACACACACACACACACACACACACACACACACACACACACACACACACACACACACACACACACACACACACACACCCCTATGCACACTTACCACATAGCAACAACAAGCTCAAAGCTCACAATGTGCTCAACAGCAATGAAAGTGTCAGTCTTTACATCTGGCAGCTGGTAGACATCAAGTTTTTTCAAACTGGAAAAGTGAATTTTTAAACACTAGTGACAACAGATATTTGTAGCTTAAACAATCCTCTCAAAAGTAAGTGGACTTGGAGATATTGTTATGGAAAAGAAAAAAATGTAGAAAAATATACATAGATATATCAACTATCCCTTTACAAGTCATATCGACTATCTCTTCAAAAGTCACTGGATTTCGAGATATTGTTATGGAAAAGAAAAAGAAATGTAGAAAATATACATAGATAAACACAACCTTTTCACTACATATTCCTTAAAATTTCCCGTTTTGCAATATCCCAAATAACAACAATGTGTTTAACTGCCTAAAGAGAGAGAGAGAGAGAGAGAGAGAGAGAGAGAGAGAGAGAGAGAGAGAGAGAGAGAGAGAGAGGAGAGAGAGAGAGAGAGGGGGCAAGGCAAGGCAAGGCAAGGCAAGGCAAGGCAAGGCAAGGCAAGGCAAGAGACAGGGAGACAGACAGAGACAGAGACAGAGAGACACAGACAGACAGAATCAGGGCATTTCTTGTCTGGCACGAGCTAAAATGTCATAGGTGTTTACCACGAACATGGTTGTTTTGAAAAAAACAAAAACTCTGGTATTGCTTTTCTCCCATGTCTTATCTGTTTTATGTAGCTTCTTCCATAACGCAGTGACCGTCCTGGGTTTGACCCAAAGATTGGCCAGGGCATGGTGGATACGAGAAGCAATAAAAGAGCCGGGGTTTGAATCTTCTCTTACTTAATCTGTATAGTTTATAGTTGCATAGTTCGTTCTGGGTTTTTTTTAACTTAAGATTTCAACTTTAACCAGGTGACATGGCCTGTGGTGTGGATCGGTAGGGCTTTTGAACAATATGTTTGGATTGGATGGGATGGATTGGATTGGATTTGATTGGATTGGATTGGAAAGTCAAGGTCAGGTCTGAGGGTTTTGTGGCGTGTGGTTCAATCATTACAAGCGTAGCTTAAAGACTGATTTCAGAGTATAATTAGTTCACGAGACATTCCCCACCTCCCCTCCCCCCCCCCCCCCCTTCCTTCACTCCGTCCTAATTCGTTCACTTCATCAATGTACTATCCTCTCTCTCTCTCTCTCTCTCTCTCTCTCTCTCTCTCTCTCTCTCTCTCTCTCTCTCTCTTCTCTCTCTCTCTCTCTCTCTCTCTCTCTCTCTCTCTCTCTCTCTCTCTCTCTTTTGCTGGTTTTTTTTGGTTTTGTTTTCTATGTTTGTTTGTTTGTTTGTTTGTTTTTATTCAAATCAAAATCATCATTGATTCTTACTTCTTTTTTTTCGTTTCTGAATGAGTGCCTTTTTTTATAACATTACCTTAATATTGTATCTCTGTCTATTTCTTACCTGTTGTTTGATACTTGGTAAGGTTTTTTGCTCTTGGTAATTGGATCATTATAATTGTTCTTGTTTAGTTGAGGCTATCTTTTTATCTTGATGTTATCCCTGAAAAGGGCGGGGACTGGATGTAAAAAAGCACATGAGTGCTTATCTATTATCCTCGAATAAAAGATTTTTGCCTTGCCTTGCCTTGCCCTTGCTTGCTCTTCTCGTCTCTGTGCTCTGTTGTCTCTGTGTCTCTGTGTCTCTGTCTCTGTCTCTCTCTTTCTCTCGTCTCTCTCTCTCTTCTCTCTCTCTCTCTCTCTCTCTCTCTCTCCTCTCTCTCTCTCTCCTCTCTCTCTCTCTCTCTCTCTCTCTCTCAATGTGCTTGAACAACGAAAAAGAGCGAGCCAGTGTGCCTACATGATTAAAGACATTGGATGAATGGAACCTGTCACAGAACCAAATGTGTCAATGTATGATGTTATGAATTTGAATAGTTGAACCTTTCAAATGGGGCCACACACACACACTAGAGAGAGAACATGAAGAGCAGTAAGAAGAAGAGAAGAGAAGAAAGAAAGAAAGAAGAGAAAGAAAAGAAAGAAGAAAGAAAGAAGAAGAAGAAAGAAAGAAAAGAAGAAAGAAAGAAAGAAAGAGAAGAAAGAGAGAAGAAGAAAAACAGACAGAGACAGACAGACAGACAGACAGACAGACGAGACAGACAGACAGACAGACAGACAGACAACAGACAGACAGACAGACAGACAGACAGACAGATAGAGGCTGAGAGAGGAGAGAGACACGGAGACGAGAGAGAGAGAGAGAGAGTCGAAGAGAGAGAGAGAGAGAGAGAGAGAGAGAGAGAGACAGAGAGACAGAGAGAGAGAGACAGAGAGAGAGAGAGAGAGAAAGGTTTCCAAGGTGACAGTCAAGTTCTGTCGTAATTTTGTTTTTGTTTTTGTCACCCACCCTGTACCTAAACAGAAGCTACAATCTTTTATTTTTTCGAAAATGTGCTCAATTTAGGATAGTACACGAAAAATCTCTCCACTTCAGATTTTTTTTAAAAATCAACCTAGAACAACATAAAAGAAAAGACTGCTTAAAACATCAATGAAGAACTAATTGAAAGATTTAGATACAGAAAGCCCCAGGTACACAAATAAAGAAACGAATAAACACACAGAGCAAAAACTAGATATGAGTATGTCAATGATCTATAATCAGAGATAGGACTGCAATAATGTCAAGAGACTCTGCAATAAATTCCATAGGAACAGAAATAAACTCGATGACAAAAAGTAGGCTTTAAGAAAAAGACAAAAAAATAGGAACAAAAAAATGTACATACACGCATGTATTGTTTCTTGTGTGTGTGTGTGTGTGTGTGTGTGTGTGTGTGTGTGTGTGTGTGTGTGTGTGTGT
>CM060338.1:34289316-34296816 GCA_030674155.1 Stramonita haemastoma | reverse complement strand
ATACAAGCTTTGGAATTTTAAAATGTTCGATAAGGTTCACTCATTTGTTTGTTTCTTCTTTCGTTTATTTGTGTATTCAGATATCAGTTAAATTGTTATTGTTTTATCCTTATTTGATTATCTAGTAGTGTAAAGGGAAAGTGTGTTGGTGATGACCGGAATATTTTTAATGCTTTTGTGAGTGTGTGTGTGTGTGTTGGTGTGTGGGCGTGCGCGCACGCGCGCATGTGTGTATGTGTGTATGTATGTGTGTGGCGCTACATGTGTGTGTTACGTGGGGTGCGTGCGTGCGTGCGCACACCGCGTATGTTTTGTGTGTGTGTGTGTGTGTGTATGTACGCGCGAGCGCAAGTGCATACCATGCAACGCATGCTTGCCTATGTAATAGATAGATAGATAGACAGACAGACAGACAGACAGACAGACAGACAGACAGACAGACAGACAGACAGGAGGTAGGTAGGTAGAGTAGAGTAGATAGATAGAGATAGATAGATAGATAGATAGATAGATAGATAGATAGATAATAGATAGATAGATAATAGATAGATAGATAATAGATAGATAGATCATCTCTGAATCCCCCCCCCCTAAATACCAATTAGAACGCACCATGCCACAGGGAAAATCTTCAGGACTGGGGTGAATGTGATCAAGATCTCAACACGTTATATCCAGTGTTGACCCTTCTCTCACCTTGTCTTCAACATCATTATATTACCTCCTTGTGCGCTTCTGTCAGGTCCTCTTGTGTGTGTGGGGGGGGGAGGGGTCTGTGTGTGTGTGTCTGTGTGTGTCTGTGTGTGTGTGTGTGTGTGTGTGTTGTGTGTGTGTGTGTGTGTGTGTGTGTGTGTGTGTGTGTGGTTGTGTGTGTGTGTGTGTGTGTGTATGTGTGTCAATATGTGTGTGTTTTATTTGATTGATTTGATTTTTTTTATTTGATTTATTCTTTGATATAGAGGAAAATGGAATAAGCACTCCTGTGCTTTTTTACATCCAGTCCCTGTGTGTTTGCAATTTTGTAAATCTTGTCATCTGTTCCCACCGGTGTGTGTGTGTGTCTGTGTGTCTGTGTCTGTCTGTGTCTGTGTCTGTGTGTCTGTGTGTGTGCGTGTGTGTGTGTGTGTGTGTGTGTGTGTGTGTGTGTGTGTGTGTGTGTGTGTGTGTGTGTCTGTGTCTGTGTGTGTGTGTGTGTGTGTGTGGTGTGTGTGTGTGCTCTGTGTGTGTGCCTCTTTGTGTGTGTGTGTGTGTGTGTCTCTGTCTCTGTCTCTGTCTCTGTCTCTGTGTGTGGGTGTGTCTGTCTGTCTGTCTGTCTGTCTGTGTCTATGTGTCTGTGCCTCTGTGTGTGTGTGTGTGTGTCTGTGTCTCTG
The DNA here is from genome assembly GCA_030674155.1 of Stramonita haemastoma. Lineage (NCBI taxonomy): Eukaryota > Metazoa > Mollusca > Gastropoda > Neogastropoda > Muricidae > Stramonita > Stramonita haemastoma. The sequence goes on along the minus strand of CM060338.1, from coordinate 34,295,446 downwards.
TGTCTGTCTGTCTGTCTGTGTGTGTCTGTCTGTGTGGGAGTGTATCCTAAAAAAAACACTCTGAAGACATCATTCTGAACCCAAGCACAGATACCACAAAGTAGCCAGGACACGGGTTTTGAAAAATTTCAATTACAGTTTAAATCGTGTTCGTTCTGGATTTAAGCGTCTTTTCTTCTCCTGGGCCAAATCGACGTGGATTGGAAAATCCATATCTTTCCACGCTTCAGAGAGACAGAGAATGATGAATCTTCACAAAATATCCCTCCCCCCCCCCTCCCCCCCAACGTGTGTTTAGCTCCCATCATTATTATTATCATTATTATGTTGCGGGGGTTTGGAGGTGTTTGGGGTGCTTTGGTTTTTTTTGTTTGTTTTGTTTCTCCTGGTGAAAAGGTCGTAGCAAAGTTAATTGGTGAATTGAGTTATGATTTTTCGTTTGTTCTGTGTCTTCTTTTTTTAAGTCTGTAGGGGAGTCATTCGGTCACTGCATTGAAGAGTTGTTCTCCACCTTCTCTGTTCCAATGTCAGTTACGCGCTGAAGCCTGGGGAAGTTCTGCAACGGGTGTTCTTGTCCATTCTATAACGTTGTTCTACTGTCCCATCGCGTGTCTGTCTGTCTTTCTGTCTGTCTGTCTGTGTGTCTCTCTCTTCCTATCTCTCTCTCTCTCTCTCTCTCTCTCTCTCCTCTCTCTCTCTCTCTCTCTCTCTCTCTCTCTCTCTCTCCCTCCCTCCCTCCCTCCCTCTGTCTCTCAACACTTTTCTTTCTTTATTTTTTTTTGGGGGGGCGGTGGGGGTGTTTTTTTTATGCTTTTTTTTTGGACGGGGGTACTTTGGAAGGGGCGGGTAAGGGTTGCTGATTTTGTCAATTTTTGTCTCTTGCCTTTGAGTTGTCCTTTGTTTTTTGGTTTGGTTTTTTTTTTAGGGGGGGGGTGGGAGTGGGTAGGGGAATTTCTACGTTGTGTAATCATCAATTAGATTCAGTTGTGTTTCGACATGGATGCCAAAACCTTTCAAGTCTCTCTTGCACACATCTTTGTATAACAACTGAGTGAGATCAGTACTTTCCCCTCCCACATGTCACCTCTCCATAAAGATGAAAGACAGATAGACAGACAGACAAACAGACAGACAGAGACAGACAGACCAAACAGACAGACCAAACAGACAGACAGACAGAGAAAGGAGAAAAATTAAGCTGTTTGGGGGTTTTTTTAGAGAGTCGAAGCTTGGGATCATTGCTTTTTCTCACATGCATTCCAATCGCCAAATGGCTGTTTTTGATTGGAGAAACGGCTTTGGTAAACTGCATTTTGTTTCACGGTTGCCCTTTTGATTGGCTGTTTGAGGAAGAAAACCGGATTAGCTCTATGTCGTGAAATAAATCGAGAGAGACTGCAATGAATATAAAGTGGTTAAAGCTGGAAAACAGATTGATGGATTCAGGGGGGTGTAACACAAAACCGACATTCATGAGTCACCGCTAAAAGGAAGATATGTTATATATTTGTTTTTCTTCTCCTCTACTGAATTCTTCTTTTTGTTCTTCGTTTTCTTGTTCTTCGTTTTCTTGTTCTTCGTTTTCTTGTTGTTGTTGTTGTTGTTGTTCTTCTTCTTCTTCTTCTTCTTCTTCTTCTTCTTCTTTCTTCTTCTTCTTCTTCTTCTTCTTCTTCTTCTTCTTCTTCTTCGCAATTCTTCATCGCAATTCTTCTTCTTCTTCTTCTTCTTCTTCTTCTTCTTCTTCTTCTTCTTCTTCTTCTTCTTCTTCTACTACTACTACTACTTCCTCTTCTTCTTCTTCTTCAATCTGGCCAAGCTGGCCAATCTTTTAGCCTGAAGAAGGTTTGAAATAAACCGAAAATTTGCTCCGCCAGACACTTGGGTGTTGTGTCTTTATTTGTCTGCTTCTTCTTCTTCTTCTTCTTCTTCTTCTTCTTCTTCTTCTTCTTCTTCTTCTTCTCTTTACAATTCTTCTTCTTTACAATTCTTCTAGGCAATTCTTCTTGGCAATTCTTTTTCTCCACAATTCTTCTTCACAGTTCTTCTTTAAAATTCTTCTTTACAATACTTCTAGGCAATTCTTCTTGGCAATTATTTTTCTCCACAATTCTTCTTTACAATTCTTGTTCTTGGTAGTTCTCCTTTTTCTTCCTTCGATTTATCGTTATTTAGTGTTGTCGATACCCTGTCTCTTTTTCTCTTCTTCTCATTTTATTCTCCCCTGTATTAAATGTTTTAGTACTCCCCCCCCCCTTCTCTCTCTCTCTCTCTCTCTCTGTCTCTCTCTCTCTCTCTCTCTCTCTCTCTCTCTCTCTCTCTCTCTCTCTCTCTCTCTCTCTCTCTCTCTCTCTCTCTCTCTCTGTCTTCTCAATCCCTACATGAAGCAGGAATACAAGACAGACATTTCAGGTAATAATGTGTTTAGGATGTTTTGGGTTTTGGATTTGTATGCGTCCACAATGCGCAATGCATGTTTCGTGCGTGTTCTTTCACTTTTAGGATTGTTTAGGGATGTTTTGTTTTGTTTTGGTTTTGGTTTGGTTTGGGGGGTTTGTTGTGGGGGGTTTTTTTGGGGGGAGGGATGGTTTCGTTTGGGATTTGGTTGTTGTTTTTGGTTTGTTTGGGGTGGGGGTTTTGTTTTTTGTTTTTTTGGGGGGGTTCTGCTCTTTTACATATGTTTTGTTGTCCTTTATTTCCTCATCTTTGTGTTAATTTTGTTATTTTTCTTGCCTAATCTTTTCATATTGCTGTTTCGGAGGGTTTTTTTTGGTTGGGGGTGGTGGTTGTTTGTTGTTTTCGGGGGTTGTTCTTGTTGTCCTGTATGGGATTTAGCTTCGTTTTGCTTTGTTGTGGACTTTATTTTCTGAGAAAGGGGTTTTGTTTATTTGTTGGGATTTATTGTCAGTGTTTGGAAGAGAGTTTTCTTTCTTTTTACAGGAGTGAGAGCCGTTTTGGTTTTTTGGTTTTGTTTGGGTTTTGTTGGGGGTTTTGGGGGGTGGGGGTGGTTTGGTTTAGTTTTTGTCGGTTTTTTGTTTTGTTTTGTATTGTTTTCATCGGGGGGGGGGGGGGGGGGGGGGGGGGGGGGTTCGTTGGTGGGGGGGGGGGTCTGTTGGTGTGTGTGTGTTGTGTGTGTGTGTGTGTGTGTGTGTGTGGTGTGTGTGTGTGTGTTGTGTTGTGTGTGTGTGTGTGTGTGTGGTGTGTGTGTGTGTTGTGAACAGAACAGAACAGAACAGAACAGAGCGGAATAGAACGGAACATCCTTTATTGCAACAGAAGCCTAAAAGGCATACAGACACAAGTAAACCAAATTGGTAAGGGAAAAAATGTCACTGAACATTCATGCAATTAAAGCTATACGTCACAAATGGTCCTTGATGTTTGTCAAAGTAGTAAAAAAAAAAAATCACTAGGAACCAAATTATCAAAACACGTTTGCCTGATTGGTCCAGTTTATAAGTGGCTGAATTGCTTGTATTTCCTTAAGTAAATTACTTCGTAGACCCTGAAACAGCATACAAGCATACACACACACACACACACACACACACACACACACACACACACACACACACACACACACACTCACACACACACACACACACACACACACACACACACACACACACACACACACACACACACGCACACACACTCTGTCTCTGTCTCTGTCTCTCTCTCTCTCTCTCTCTCTCTCTCTCTCTCTCTCTCTCTCTCTCTCTCTCTCTCTCTCTCTCTCTCTCTCTCTCTTTCTTTCTTTCTCTTCGGATGAGACTTTAAACCGAGGCCCCGTGTGTGGACGCACGCAGAACATCTTGCGCACACGTTAAATCCTGTTCCGCTTTTCGTAAGAGTAGGCCATCTTGTGCCGGTGGGAACAGGTGACAATATTTACAAAACTGCATACACACGGGGACCGGATGAAAAAAAGCACATTATTTGCTTATTCTGTTATCCTCGATATAAAAGAATAAATATAAAAATAAATATAAAAAATATATAAATCTCTCTCTCTCTCTCTCTCTCTCTCTCTCTCTCTCTCTCTCTCTCTCTCTCTCTCTCTCTCTCTCTCTCTCTCTCTCTCTCTCTCTCTCTCTCTCTCACTCTGTCCTGAGCAAGAAAGATCATTCTGTAGAGATGTTCAGTTACAGACTATACGCGCTGTTGTTGTTGTTGTTGTTGCTGTTGTCGTTTTTTTCCTTAGGAAAATGTGTTAATAAACACCAACAAAAGGACGTAACTGAATGCTGCTATAAAATCACAGCACTTCGAGCAAGGAGATGGGTGATGAGGAGGAAATAGATGAGGATCTATCAGGATTTGTTTCCTTTTGTTTAGGGTTTTTTTTTCTTCTTCTTCTTCTATGAAATGAATGCATGTTTCTGTCTCCAAAAAAAAAAAAATCAAAATCTTCCCTATAATATATGCATCATGTTCCATCCTCCTAAAGTAGGGTTAGTGTGACGTCACACGTTTTGGTTTTTTTTTATGGAGAAAAATGTAAACTTTTTAACCCCTTCCACTGATGTAAAAAAACAACAACAACAAACCTCACAATCTTTAAATTTTTATCTTAAAAAAATGGTCCAGATTTTTTCTGTAGACTTGAGGCACGGGAGGAGGAGAGAGAGAGAGAGAGAGAGAGAGAGAGAGAGAGAGAGAGAGAGAGAGAGAGAGAGAGAGAGAGAGAGAGAGAGAGAGAGAGGATGTATTGCAGGATTGCAGGTGACGTCAGAAAAAAACATGACGTCAGCAGTGGGGGGGGGGGGGGGTTAACATACGTCACGTCCTACGTGTTCGTAACCAGCTTTGATGGCCGTGCTTGGAGCGTGATATATTTTGTCATTTATATTTCGGCCCGCCATTTGTTTCTACAATTGCAGAGAAGGATCCGCTGAAGTGATAGAATTGTAATGTTGTCATTCTTTGGAGTTGGATTCTTGTTGATGATGTGGGTTGTTGTTTTTTTCCTACAGCTTCTATTTGTCTGTCTGTCTGTCTGTCGGTGTGTGTCTGTCGGTCTGTCTGTCTGTCTGTCTGTCTGTCTCTCTCTCTCTCTCTCTCTCTCTCTCTCTCTCTCTCTCTCTCTCTCTCTCTCTCTCTCCTCTCTCTCTCTCTCTCTTTCCTTGTTAGGTTTGGCCACGTTGTGAGCTTGTAGGTTTCATTGATGATATATTTTTTTACAGAAGTGTGAGACTCTTAAAATATTTTGTTGATTGGTTTTTTTGATGACGATGTAATTTGAAGATTCTCTCTCCCTCTCTCTCTCTCTCTCTCTCTCTCTCTCTCTCTCTCTCTCTCTCTCTCTCATCCTCTATGTTCTCCCCTTCTCTCTCTCTCTCTCTCTCTCTCTCTCTCTCTCTCTCTCTCTCTCTCTCTCTCTCTCTCTCTCTCTCTGTCTCCTTTCCCTCAACCCCTGCCTTCTTTTCTATTTTCTTCTTTCTTTCTTTCTTTCCTTCATTCCTTCTTTCGGTCTTTCTATCTATTTTTTTTCTCCTTAATATACCTGCCCTCGTCTTTTTTTTTTTTTTAATCCTCATCTTCATGCTCATGCTTCTTTTCCTTCTTCTTTTTCTTCTCCTTGGTGTCGTAAGTTCTCTCTTTCTCCAAAAGTCTATTGATTGCATATTTGCTATGAGATTTTATCTCACATAGACGTACGTAACTTCCAACTTTCAATTCCGTCGTCATTTCAATACCAACTTCGCCATTTTCATGACCAAACGGTTTTCACGTTTGGTACATTGTCGCGTCTTTTGGGACAAACTCAAAGTTTCTAGTCTCTGTTATTATTATCATTATTATTATTATTATTATTATTATTATTATTATTATTATTATTATTATTCGTTGTTTTGACCCCTAAATGGAACTGTGCTTTGAAAGAAAACAAACGGGCAAAACATAACAAATTAACTGGGTGGTGAGGAACATAGTTGCAAAAGTTTTCAAGTCAGAGAAAGAAAATCTACTTCAAAAGAACCCAGACAGTTTTTCTGCAATGGTAACTTTTCACTAAACAGGAAGTAAACTGCAAGCCTCGTTCTGGATCCAGATTGCGCTTCCGGTTCCGTGCTCCACATCAAAGGGAATCCTCTCTCTCTCTCTCTCTCTCTCTCTCTCTCTCTCTCTC
>CM060338.1:34281816-34284316 GCA_030674155.1 Stramonita haemastoma | reverse complement strand
CTTGCAGTATTGTTTTTGCTAGTTCCTTTTGATCTTGTGACATGCCGCACCATTTAAGTTTACACTTCTTTATGATTGATAGAAGATTTTCATAGGGACCAATGGTTTGCTGGATTCTGTTATGCACGTCTTCGTTGCTTACGTGGTCTCTGTAGGAGATTTCCAAGGAGTCTTCGGAAGCATCTCAACTCTACTGCCTGTACTCTTCTCTCCAAATCTGCAGTCAGGGTCCACGATTCACGGCATACAGGAATGTGGATATGACAAGGGAGCGCATTAGTCTGATCTTGGACTTGAGTGAGATATTTTTATCTTTCCAGATGGTGTTCAGTTTTGACACTGCTGTCAACAACATCATCATCAGCATTATTAAGTTCTCTGTTCTCCATCTGCTTGTTTGTTGAGTTGTCTACCCAGATTACCGCTTCACCTTTACCTTCACTAACCCGTACCCCTTCAGAACGTGGAGGCACCAATGAAGATTTTGCAACCAGCTTCCTCCACTCCCCGTGGTCCTTACTGCTTTCCGTAGTAAATCGTTCCATGATCCACCCAAGGCCAGTCCACTCTCTGGTGTTGTCTTTGAGCGTTTCTCTGTCTGCCTTTTCGTCTACCTTCTTGTACTGTTCCCCGTAAGACAGTCTTGGCAAGTCCAGATGATCGTGAGACGTGCCTGTACCACTTCAGTTTTACGGTTTGTTTGTTGTTGTTTTTTTTCACTGAAGTCAGGAGCTCTTCATATGGTCCAATGGCATTTTTTTTTTAAATCCTGGCTTTCATGTCCTCGTTAGTGATGTGATCCCTGTATGAAAAGCAGTTAGTAGTGTGGTTATACTATAGCTAGATGTTTCTTATCGTTTCTCAGGTAACAACACGTCACAGTGAAGGACGGTCAACGTGTTAAAAAGAACAAGTCATCATCTGGAGCTCACTTCTTTTATAGGAATCGTTTCTATAGTGTCTAGGGTTTCTGGCGGCTCCTGCGACGGTACTGAAACCATTCGTATCGGCGATTGCCTTTCCAATGGATCATTCCTGTGGCGTGGAGAGGGGGGGGGGGTTCTGCTGCATGGGTAACAGTTTGCCCTCCATACTTACTTACCCAGGCTTTGCGCTCTAAAGACTAGAGCGCAACTCCATAGTCTTCCGAGACTGATGGGTGCCTACTACAAATATAGTTTATTATTTTCGGCGCATAAACGTAATGGCTCGTTATACTTTGTAAAAACAAAATATTTGGCCCGTTTTTGTGATTTTGTTTATGAGGGGAGATTTCTGAAAAAAAAACTTTTTTTAAAGAGAGAGGGGGGGAGGGAGAAAGTAGGGGAGAGGGAGAGAGGGAGAGAGACTTTCGGACCGGGATATGTCTTGGCTAAGGTAAGCCTGGCTGAGCATTGCGGATTGAATGCTAAGTGTCTTCTGCTTGTGCGCTGATTGATTCTCTGATGGATGGATGGACGGATGGATGAATGAATGAATGAATGGGAAAGTGAATGAATGAATGAATGAATGAATGAATGAATGAATGAATGAATGAATGAATGAATGAAGAGAGGGAGGGAGGGAGGGATAGATGAATATATGGATGGATGGATGAACGAATGGATGGAGGGAGGGATATTTTCAACCAAAACATTTCCTTAATTGATCGATTCATTAACTGATGAATGATTAGATATGATAGTGATTGATTCATTCGCTCGTCGGTCGGAGTAAGTGAGTGAGTCAGTAAGTGACAGACAAAGTGGCCGACTATCTGAGCAACTGACTGATTAACTAACTAACAGTCTGGCTGACTGACTGTCTCACTCAATGACTCACTCACTCACTCACTCACTGACTAGCTGAATAATCTACCCCCATAGTTAACTTATTTTTCCCACCACGACCACCACCACCCCACCACCACCACCCCCCAAAAAACACAATGACTAATCAATTCTTCTTTCCATCCTTCCATTCATCTATCCATCCATATATCCATCCATTCAGCCAGCCAGCCATCTAAACATCAATCTATCCATCCATCCACCCACCCATCCATCCATCCACCCATTCAGCCACCCATCCATCCATCCATCTATCTAAAAATCCACCCATCCAATCCATCCAAACATCCATCCACCCAAACATCCATCCATCCATCCAAACATCCATCCATCCATCCAAACATCCATCCATCTAATCCACCACCATCACCTAATCCACCCATCGAAAATCCATCCAACCCATCCAATCCACCCACCCACCCACCCACCCACCCACCCACCCATCCAACTCATCTAACCCATCCAAACATCCATCCTAGCAAACAAACTAACAAAACTCTATATAAACTTAACCCAAAACAAACCCAAAACCCCCCAAAAACTGACGTTACCTTTTTCTCCGCCTCCTTCCTCCAGTATCTCCTAACTCTCCCCACACTCTGCTGGCCACAGGAACTGCCCGGAGGTCGCCATCAATCGTCTCGTGGGCCAGCAGCCTCTGCTCTTCGGGC
>CM060338.1:34261816-34276816 GCA_030674155.1 Stramonita haemastoma | reverse complement strand
GCGTGCGTTCGTGCGTGTGTGTGTGTGCGTGTGTGTGTGTGTGTGTGCGTGCGTGCGTGCGTGCGTGTGTGTGTGTGTGTGTGTGTGTGTGTGTGTGTGTGAGCGCGCATGTGTGTGTGTGTGTGTGTGTATGTCAGTATTTGTGTCTGTTTTGCTTTTTTCCTGTGTGTTGTCACAAAAAAAATATTATTTTCCGGGATGACGTTCTTCTTGTTGTGGGTTCTTTTACGGGCGCTCCATGCATGTTTCTACGTGGAACCTCAATATCTGTCTCATCCCAATCCACAGGACAATGTGTGGTTTGGCTACTGGTTGGCTGGTCTGGCTTCGTGCGAGAATTTTAAGCAGCAGAATTTAGCGACTAGATACTTTTCAATCCGATCAAATATAACGCGATGCGATATGATAATATATATTTATTGTACTGCTCTGTTCTGCGATTTGTGTATTGTATTGTGTTGAGTCGAGTCTTGTCGTGTTGTGTTGTATCGTATTGTATTGTACTGTATCGGATCATATCGGATTGTATTGTACTGTATTGTATCGTAATGTATTGTAGTAGATTGCATTGTATTGTGTTGCACCGTATCGTATCGTATTGTATTGTATTGTATTGTATTGTATTGAATGAATTGTAATATGCTCTATCACATAGTTTTATATCGTATCGTATTGTTTTGTAATATATTATATAGTATCGTATTGTATGGTATTATATTGTATTGTATCGTATTGTATTGTACTGTACTCTATCGCATCGTAACGTATTGTATTGCATTATGCTGTACCGTATATAACTCACACACAAACACACACACACACACACACACACACACACACACACACACACACACACACACACACACACACACAATGTCGTTAGGCTGCACAGAGAAACAGACGTCTGTGACGTCGTTTACTGGTTTTTTGCCACTAACTGGATTAAGGCGTTCAAATGCGCGAACCCGGTCCAAACGCAACTGAAATATTGCTTTTAAAACTGCTTAGCACATCGTTTTCTATCAATACACATTTCAGTCATGCTGACCAGTGAATAGTATGTTGTATTGATGAATTATGTTGAGTTTATTTTGTTGTGTCAATAAGTCCATGCGACTTTTATGGCAATAAATAATTTCTGATACTGATTCTGATTCATGAAAACACAACCTTAAATGATGGCAATAGAAAAATGTATTACAGAAATAAAAACTCAGTCAAGATTGCGAACGTGAAACAAGTAGACCCTAACTTTCTCTGGGAAAGGTCTGTAGACTTGACTTATGCTTGTGAATTCCCTGGGGAACATAGGGCTGCAACAACACTCCTCCAACGGACTCAGTTCTGGGAGATCCTCTTCAGCTCGGCCTACTTCATCCCACCTCACAAAAACTCTAGGAGTTATCACATTTAGAACCGTTTGTCTTGCCATTTGCAGTCTGTGCATTGGCAGCCCACCTGGTGAAAGGAAAGGAGAAGATAAGTTTCCCTAGGAAGTTCCTAGACTCAGGGAGGAAGAGTTCTTATCTCTCCTGAGCCTGTCCTCTTTAAGGACAATAACCAGTTTACGACACAACAGACGTAAATCACTCACAACACTTCTCATCTACACAACATAATTTGAGATAAGAAAAACAGATTTTTTTTCATTGCAAAATTTATTGAATTTTACAAATAGTACAACAGACATGGTTTTAAGTTTTTAGCAAAGTAGAAAGAGCAAATATCAAAATTACAAAAAACAAGGAAACTGTATTTACAGTTCGATAGGTACGTATGTACATGTTCTCTCTCTCTCTCTCTCTCTCTCTCTCTCTCTCTCTCTCTCTCTCTCTCTCTCTCTCTCTCTCTCTCTCTCTCTCCTCCTCTCTCTCTCTCATCTCTCACACACACACACACACACACACACATCTACATACATACAGGCTTGCATACACACATACATCATTTACATGCACACATAAATACACATGCAAACAGGCAGCCGTTACTCAAGAAGGCGGAAAACAAAGACCTTTTTTTTTTACAAAGAAAACAACACAAACGATACTAGATGGAATGAAGACAGCAGAAGGGAAGAGGAAAAGAACAAATTAAACAAAAAAGCATGAATCTAAGAGTGAGAAAGAAAAAAAAAGAGAAGAAAGAATCAATGAGCAGTTTATGATTAAATCAGTTGTAGTAGTAGTAGTAGTTAGTAGTAGTAGTAGTAGTAGTAGTAGTAGTAGTAGTAGTAGTAGTAGTAGTAGTAGTAGTGTAGTAGCAGCAGCAGTAGTAGTAGTAGCGGCAGCAGCAACAACAACAACAACAACAACGTAACAACAACTTCGACGACCCGGGTTCGATTTCCGTTCGAGGGGATTTTCCCCTGGAGTTAACATCAGTGCTGACTCCACACTCCCCAAAAGTCTTTCGGATGAGACTGTAAACCGAGGCCCCGTGTGCGAAAGCACGCACAACATCTTACGCACACGTTAAATCCTGTTCCGCTTTTCGTAAGAGTAGGCCATTGTGTGTCGGTGGGAACAGATGACAAGATTTACCAAACTACATACATACAGGGACTGGATGGAAAAAAGCACATGAATGCTTATTCCATTATCCTCGATATAAAAGTGTTTTTAAAAAAATAATAATAATAACAGCAGCAACATAAGAAGTAGCAATAGTATAATTGCAGTATTAGCAGGAGTGCAAATAACAGAAGAGACTTCATTTAGCTGCAAAAATTGTAGCAACAGAAGTTGTCATAGTTGTAGGAGGATGAGCAGTAGCAATAGCAGCAACAGCAGCAGCAGCAGCAGCAAAAGCAACAGAAGCAGCAACAACAACAGCAGCATTCGAACAGATTTTTCTTTTAAACCGCTCTTAACTGAAAGAAATGTTCACTTCATAGACAGACAAGAAAACAGAACACAGCACCAACAGCAAAATGATGTGTCATTAATCTGAACAGGATACCATACTCATCATTCCTGTCTATTCCAAAACAAAATCGCAAATCACTGATTCCCCCCCCCCCCCCCCCCCTTTCTCCCTCTTCTTATCTTCGTTTTCAAAGTTGGAGGGGTTTATTTCCCCTGAAATAGAAACTCGCCTTATCTGTCCCCCCCCTCCCCCCCCCCCCCCCCCCCCCCCCCCCCTCCCTTCTACATCTAAACTAGCGCAATCATAGACTGCAAATTTCAGAAGACATATTCCTTTTCTCTCTTTGGGTTTTTTTTCAGCCATTTACCTCTCTCTCTCTCTCTCTCTCTCTCTCTCTCTCTCTCTCTCTCTCTCTCTCTCTCTCTCTCTCTCTCTCAAACACACACACACACACACACACACACACACACCACACACACACACACACACACACACACACACACACACACGTGCTTATTCCATTATCCTCGGAATAAAAGAATAAATTAAATAAAAATTCAATAAAAAATCTCTCATCTTGAGTTCCTTCTTGTAATTATCCCTACTTTTTTTTTGTTACCTCTCGTTCCACAAAACTTTTCAAATGGAACCGAATTAACTTAAAACAAAAGAACATGCCCTAAACACGGTGACATTTACATTCAAATGAGCAGCCATTTTTGTTCTGTTCTGTTTTTGTTTTGGGGTGTTTTGGAGTTGTTGTTGTTTTTTTTAGTGAAAGTTGTGATGATTTTAAAAGGATCACTAGCATGCATGTGTACGGTGAATGCTTGCGTGAATATAAAAGAATATAAATGAGTGGCGTAAATAAATACAATCAAAGGCATTTGTTGCGATTATACATCAGTAACGCACACTGCAGTGACCAATCCGTTCGTTCTCTTCATCCTGTACATATTGAAACGTTGGTACCTGCACTTGTCTTTCCTCCACTACTTTTTCCTCAATAATTCATCCTGTACATAGAGATGAAACAGATAAGTGCTTGCTCCTTGGTTGTGCTTTTAAAACTCTGTTACTGCTGCTGACTCCAAACACAGTACACGACAGTAACTGGAAAGAACAGAAGCTTTTGTACTGTTTGCCCCGTGCAATTTACATCATTTAACAACAGTCTACTATCACGAAGATGAAAAAAGTATCTCATAATATAGGAAGCACAATACGTTTTCTTCAAGCTGAAAAAAAATCTGCAGCTATACAAAGAAAGTATGATACACTAATATAATTATAACTTATCTCAGCCGAGTCAGTGGAGCAATCCTGTTAATTTTCTCAGCACTGTGAACCCACTATTGGATGGTTCATGGTTATAGCCGAACTTTTAAACAAAGAACACAGTTTAAACAAGCTGTATTTTGAAGACATGTTCATGGCAGTTTGTTTTCATTTCATTGCAGTTCATGCTCCTTCTTCCACGACGACCTTTCATGCAGTCATAAATGTTCAGAAAGACCACATGCATCAAAGCAACTTTACTCACAGATTGTTCTACACATGCTTACATCCTGATTATAAAGTTGCCACTTTCAACAGCTGAAAATGTCCACCAAACAGGAAGCACAAAAGCTGCTCCAGTCGCACGAGAGAGATTGGACGAAGTCAAAATTTTACAGCCAATAAACAGAAAGCTGCGATGATACAGCTTCCTAACTTTCCGTCTTGTGGTCTGTCTCCAACACCAACAGTCCTAATACAAGGCTGCAGCAGAAAGTTCAGACACAGCTGGACAGGGAAGGTCATCAGAGAAGACGTTGTCCTCTTCCAGCAAAGTCACAAGGCGAGGATGTGGTTTTTCATTCCAAATCTGTTCTCAGGTTTAAAATTCTCCATCACAGGGAACAGACAAGAGGAGCACTATCTTCCACGGTTCACTGTTTGTTTTGGTCAGTCTTACAACACTGTTCACTTTTGACCAGAAGAAAACCAGGCGACTCTTCTCCACTTTTTATCACTTTCAGCATTACACAGCTGATGTACGGTACTGTTTGTCTGAACAATGGACTTTGGGAGATAACAACACACAACAAAGGCCAATAATAGCCAGCCGTTTCCTACTTGTTCATTTGTACCATCAGTGTCTGTCACAAATGGGCAAGCCTTCAACCATCATGATCATCTTGCCCAATGATAAACAGAAAACTTGTGACCCATACTGCTAAAGACATTTGTCAAACTCTTCACAGAGAGTTCACTCAATCACAGGCCTGCCCTTCAACATTTCAGTTCAGTCAAGTTTTGCATGGATGCAAAGAAAATGTCACTCATTAGCTTTTCAGATAATGAGGAAACATTTTTTACATATGACAGCTCACATGACTTCCAGCTAGTCATAAACAGCGCATCATACCTCTATCTCAGACTGAAGGCACCAAATACAAAACTCGCAACTTTCAGCCAATCAAAGGCTCCAACCAATAAACTTCTGAGCATTATTCCTTCAATCTACTTCTGGTTGGACTAAAAACAAAACCGGCGCGAAAGTTTTAAATTTTCAACCTATCAGAGACGCAGGAGAAGATCACGTGCGACAGGAGAAGGCTGAGGGCCAATCACAGATCTTGGCCCTGTCATTCCAGACTGTGCCCTGACCACAGGTGTGGTGGAAACTGACATGCCAGACACACTGGTAAAAGCGGCGGCAGTCCTTGGGATCTCTGTACAGGCCGAAGGGTCTTGGGCACTCGAAATCTGCAACAGTTGATTTATATCATTAGTGTTATCCATGTCATCATCGTCGTCTTCTCTTATCCTGTGTTATTTCTTCTCCTCTGAAATATTCTAATTTCTATTGCTACATGTGTTCTTATCAATTTCTAATATATCAGGGAGGGGGTGTTCTACTTTATGTTCCCTGTAAGCAATATCTTTTCACAACAACAGGTATTATTATTCTTATCACCATCGTGGCTATTGTCATTTTCATGAACTTCTTTGTCGTCACCATGGATATTATTCCAGCTATAATTCTTCCACTTGTATTATTGTCTGTTTCTGTGGCTACTGCTACTACAACCACCACTACAACCACTACTACAACCACTACTACAACAACAAGGAATGCATGCTAAAGACTCGGTAATGTGTGCCAGCATTTGGTACATTCCACAAACCAGAAAATATTCAGCATGAATTCGAGCCTTCACCAGTGCATACAATTTACACAGCTAGTCCCCAGGTAACTTCTTCACTCCTTGAGGAGTTGCTAGGGAACTGCACACTTTTCCTGAGAGTACCCCGAGGGCAAATTTAACTTAGCAGATTCTGTGTCTCTTCACAGAACAAAGTGTATGCTGGGCATGTAGGTGTCATCCATGCCAATGGCCATAGCTGGTCTACTCTTTTGGGAAAGGTAGAGTGGGGAGGGGGAGGTATGTGTGTACAAGATATGCATATGTTCACACATGAGACCACGGCTTGCTTATTTACCTTCACCTATTCCGTAGTCTAGGAGACTGTTAGGGCACAACAAAAAATACTGTAACCAGCTTCCAGTTTAGGCCTGCAGTATCATCCAAAGGACTTTTCAGAGAGTGGAGTCAGTGCCTATGTCAAGTCCAGGTAAAAAATCCCTGGAATGCTGACCTCAGAGGAGATTCAAACTCACACCCTCCGTCCCCATATCATGAGTTTTTACACTCTAACCACTAGGTCTCTCCTCCCCAACAGGTAAAACATCTCATACATGTCTTCTCCTCTGAAGATGTGGTGGGAAATATATGGTATATTCTGCCAACTGTGGCCCTCCCTTCCCCTTCTACACCTAACCTCATCACCACCACCACAGCCAACACCACCCTTTGGTGGAAATTATACCACAATATTAAGAATCCAAATAGGCCTAGTTCCAAGTATAAAAACCTTTTCTCTTCAATAAACAGAAATTCTGCTAATCATTTTAAACCGATTAATGCTATCAGAAATAACACATAAAATGTTTTATGGAATTCAAAACTCGTAAACGGGATATGAAATAAAATATTTTTGTCCTATAAAATTGTGTTGAAGAATTATAATCGAATGGTGAATGTTGACTGATATTTTCCAGTAATCACATTTGTTTTCCGATACTTTGTGTAATGTTCTAGATTTCCAAAAGAAATCCAGAAATGAAAGAATGTCAATCTAAACTTGAAAAAGTAAAAAAACGAAACTATGACCCCTGTAACCGGTAACTTACCAAACTTAGGAGAGTATACGGGAACAGGCCGTTTCACTGTGTGGTGAACTGGAGGAAGTGGCGTCGTCTTCTGTGGCCTCGTTACGGATTTTGGCGAAGTTATGGATTTTGGCGAAGTTATGGATTTTGGCGAAGTAACCGGCTGTACGACCTTTCCGTTGACCTCAAGTGCCGCGTGCATGCTCTGTGGCTGCAGTCCTGTTGCCTAAATGGACAAGGATAAGTTTTATTATTGTCTGCTGTATTTGTATTTCTAAACACTTTTCATGAATATTTCAGAACATATTTCAATTGTAAATGGACTGCAACTGAAAACACTAATGATTTGTTGTTCTTTTTTGTGGTTTTTGTTTTCTTGATGTTGTTGTCGTTGTTGTTGATGATGGTGGTGGTGATGATGATGATGATGATGATGATGATGATGATGATGATGATGATGATGATGATGATGATGATGTGCATTCCCCATGTTTCTTGCAGAGCATATATTAGATATGCACAAAATGTTCAGGGCATAATGTATATAATCTCTCTCTCTCTCTCTCTCTCTCTCTCTCTCTCTCTCTCTCTCTCTCTCTCTCTCTCTTTCTCTCTCTCTAACACACACACACACACACACACACACACACACACACACACACACACACACACACACACAATGTAAACTCACCCTAAAAGCACCACCATCCGAATCCAAGTCGCAATCCTTCAGACCATCAAAGGCAGACAACAAAGACACAGGAAGCCTCCTCCTCCCCTTCTGTCTCCTCCACGCCGGAACCCATCCCCCAGAATGCACCTCTACGTCAGCTTCCGCTTCCTCCCACCATTTCCGGTGTTTGAGAGGATCGTCCTTTTTATCCCACCAGATCAGTTGCTCAATGTTGTCCCGAAGGATGTCCGACTTTCTGCGGGTGCCTGAAGGTCTGAGTCTGCGGATAGGAGCGGGGTCTTCACGAAGACCGTCTTGAGGACGTCTTCGGATGGATTTAGAACGAACACGGATGTTGGGATCCTCTTCCTGGCGACGCGGAGGTATGGGATGAAGAGTGTTGATGCGGGAATGGGGTCTCGTCTTTGAAGGGGATGTTGAAGTTTGGGGCGTTTGTTTTGTACTTGGGCTGCGGGATTTTCGTGTTGTTGCTGTTGTTGTTGTTGTTGTTGTCGTGGTCGTGGTGGTGGTTGGCGTGGTTTTGGAACGGCGTGTGGATTTTGTTTGGGGGTCCGTACTCGAGGTCAGAGTTGTGGTGGGTGCTTCTGAAGATGTCAATTGTCGCTGTGTCTTTTGCGCTGATGCCGCAAGCATCGTCTGTTTCTCTGTAGAGCTTTCTGTGGAGGTGGGCTGTGTTGTCGTCTTTTTCCCTGGAGTGCTGCTGCGTGTGGTTTGTTGGACAGTCGTTGACGAGCGCTCTGAGGTCTGAGTGGACGTTTTTGTGGTGTGTTGTGTCGTGGAAGCTGTTGTTCTTGCTTCTTCTACCTCTCTCTGTGTCTGGGCAGGAACTGAGATACTCACACGAACCGTTGAAGATGAACCTGCAGTCGAAGAGGTTGGACGGTTGGTGTCTTTGACGGTTGACGTCTGTGTGTGTGGAGTGGGTTCGGTGGTAGTTAAACGTCCTGTTGTTGACCGTTGCTGAGTTGCAAGAGAAACGGTATACACCCGAGCAGGTCCGTCCTCATTTATCGTCATATCTCCTCTCGGTTTCTGGTGACGACTTGCTGGTGACAGGGTTGAAATCCGTTTAGGAGAATTTGTGGAGGAAACTGTTGTTGGTGTTGTGGAGGAGAATGTTGTTGGTGGCTTAAGTGTTGAGGTCAGTAGTGGTTGTCTGAACGCCACGCCTGCCGATGAATTCGGTTTGGTTTTGTTGTGCGTGTCTGTTTGTAGCAGCCACGAGGTTGGTTTGGTAGGTTTGTTCTCAGCTTCCCTGGTGGTGAAGTTTCCATCTCTACTCTCTGTTGCCAGGCTTCCTGAGCCTGAGCTGATATTTTGGGCAGCAGTTCTGGAGCCGAGGTCAGATCTTGAAAGTGGCGTTGCTGCAGTTGTTGTTGTTGGGGTAGAGGTTGTTGGCAATGTGGATGTTGATGATGGTCTGGAAGCTGCTGTTGATCTTGATGCTGAATTCGGGGAAGAAGTGGGCTTTGAGAAAATGGATTTGTGGAGGGATCTTCCTGGTGTTCTTTCCTCCGGAACAACTGCCTTTGTGTGGGAAGATGGTGAAGGCTTCGAAGGAACCAGCGTTGTCAAAGATCCAAACAGCCATTCATTTCTTTTCCGTGAGGAGGACATCTTTCTCATTTCCCGGTGAGCAGGAGTGGTGTTAGAGGACTGTGACGAATGTGCCTCAGGTTTGGAATTCGTTGTTGATGAAATGGTGACGGGTGTAGTCGATGACGTAGACAGAACAGACGGTGACGTCACTGGTGCTACTGTTGACGGTTTTGCTGTGGTGGAGATTTCAAGTTTTGTTGTTCTTGCAACTGTTGATGTTGTAGATGGCTTGGTTGCAACTGACAGTTTCGGTGTCTCCGTTTTTCTGGTGATGGAATTATAGATAGAACTCAAGCCCTTCACTTTAGACTGCTTCTCTTCTCTGGGTGTATCTTGTTTGTCTGGAAGCTGTCCTAGCTGCTTGGTTGTCTCCTTGGCGGGGTGTACATCTTTCCTGACTTGCTGTTTCACCCTGTTGTGACCCACAGGTTTACGCCTCTTGAAAATGGAGCCCGACATTTTCGCTGTGCTGGGCTTAACCGTCACTGATGACGTCTCTTGTCTTGTAAGCGTGGTTCTTCCTGTTGACGTTGAAGACGTCTGCGGTGACGTTCCTGCAGAAGATGACGTTGTTGTAGGCTTCTTCACAGAATGTTTCAAATCCCCAAGAATGTTTGACAAACCGCTAAAAGGGGAATCTATATGTTTGATCTTTTTCGCGGTGTCCACTTCGATAGCGCCCGTGGTTTCAGCCTGCTTCAGAAGCGCTTTCACGAAGTCTTCAGAGGCCTTCAGATTCTCTGCGATGTGTTTCAGGGTACTCTTGTTGATCTTCATACCGCTGACTCTGCTGTATCGTGTCACCGTTGCCAGGAATCGTTTGGGATTGTTCAGGCTCTCCTTCAAACGTTTCATGACCACTTTGTTGTTCTGGAAGGCCCTCAGGAGCTGGTTTTGCTGTTCCAGCGCCTTCTTCTGGTTGTTGTGGTTGTTGTTGTTGATCCTGTTTCCAGCCAAACCGGGAATATTCTTCACGAAGTCTTTAGGGTTCCTCAGTGGCTTTTTAGTGTAAGCTGGTGGTTTGGGGGATGGTTTTCTGGGTTTGAATTTCCTCCTCAGCGGTCGCTGAACCTGAAAACAGAGTTTGAATAATGATGTGTGGAATTTTTTATATAGCGCTTAATCTTGCAAAGCAAACAAATCAAAGCGCTTATTTTGTGAATGGTTGATTCTCAACTATGTACGTGTTTTACTTCTGAAGTAGATTGGTTGGAAAAGGAGAACAACAAAATCAAAATGGTTGGCACATTACTAGTAATCGTAAACAACATTGTGATTCTTACTGATGCAGCCATTTTGGGGAACTAAATTCAAGTCTGCTTGTCTGTATGAAATCCTGTTTCAGACAATGTTTTTATTCCATAATTTTTAACAACTCTATCTATATAGAGAAGTATTTCCTTGCCTTCTTCTGTGCTTGAATGTTTGAATGTTTGTCCAAGATTTTTCTTACTTGCAAATGTCGTTTGGATTTCTACAGACACTTTGCTCTCATTTTCACCTCCCATCTCGTCTCTTCCAACCCAACACACACACACACACACACACACACACACACACACACACACACACACACACACACATACATACACACACATACACATACACACATACACACATACACACATGCACACACACACACATACACACACACACATACACACACATTTTATCCATTCTCTCTCTCTCTCTCTCTCTCTCTCTCTCTCTCTCTCTCTCTCTCTCCCCTCTCCTTTCCTCTCTCTCTCTTCCCTCTCCACCCCTCTCCCCTCCTCACCCACCTCCCACCCACCACCCAACCCACCACACCCCCCACCACTACCCACAACCCCAACCCACCCCTATACCCCAGACTTTTCATCCCAGCAAAATCATCAATCCCTCACCACCCTACCTTTCTCCTGGGTACAGAAGGAGAGTGGAACTTGGGAAACTGGGCATCGTCTTCAGCCAGAACAGAGCGAACCGTGTTCATGAGAGGATAGGACACGTTGGACTTGAGGTTTGCAAAGTCATCCAGATCCAGTGACCACACCATGGCTCCTCCCAGGCCTTTCTCACGAATATACTCCGCCTGTGTGGGGGAAAGAAAAAATAATCATGTTGGTGTTGTTGTTGTTATTGTTATTGTTGTTGTTGCTGTTGTGTGTGTGTGTGTGTGTGTGTGTGTGTGTGTGTGTGTGTGTGTGTGTGTGTGTGTGTGTGTGTGTGTGAGTGAGTGTGTTTATGTCTGACTGTCTGTCTGTCTGTCTATCTGTGTTTGTATAAGTTTAGTGTGTGTGTGAAGGTTTACTGTGTGTTTCGTTAGCTGAAATGATTGATTTTCTGTTCTGTTATCTATTTTCCTGTATTTTTTCTCTAACACATGAAGAAAATTGATATGTACATTCTGTCTTCATATTTCAAAATTCCTAATTCCAGGCTGAATGGAATAGTTACTTGTTCTAATAAAAAAACAACTAAAAACTGAATTCTCTCTCTCTCTCTCTCTCTCTCTCTCTCTCTCTCTCTCTCTCTCTCTCTCTCTCTCTCTCTCTCTCTCTCTCTCTCTCACACACACACACACACACACACACACACACACACACACACACACACACACACACACACACACACACACAACTCTGCAAACCAAGAAAGATAACACAAACAACACGCACGCATGCACACATTCTGCTATTCTTCCCCTTTATACAAAACACACACACACACACACACACACACACACACACACACACACACACACACACACACACACACACACAGAGTGATAGAGGGAGAGACAGAGAAAGACTGAGACAGACAGAAGTACAGACAGACAGACAGTGACAGAGGGAGAGACAGAGAGAGACACAGAGAGAGAAAGACAGACAGGCAGAGACAGACAGACAGACAGACAGACAGACAAACACAGACAGACAGACAGACAGACAGAAACAGAGACAGAGAAACACAGAGAGAAAGAGACAGACAAACAGGCAGACACACAAACACACACACAGAACTGTCACACACCACCAAAGCTCCAGCACTGACCTTGATTCTGACGCTGTGGGTGTCGTCATAACCGACCCACTGACGAGTCTTAGGGTTGAAGGCGTAGGGCACCTTCTCTCTGGCCAGCCACACTCTCTGCCAGTCCCCGGACTGCAGGTTCCCCTCCATCTGCCATCACAACACAAACATTTAGCAATATGAAGGTTCCTGCCTTCAGCGATAAGAACCTTTAGCAATAGGAGGGTTCCTTCCTTTAGTAATAACAAGGTTCCTGCCTTTAGCAATAGGAAGGTTCCTGCCTTTAGCAATAAGAACCTTTAGCAATATGAAGGTTCATGCCTTTAGCAAAAAGAACCTTTGGTAATATGAAGGTTCCTGCCTTAAGCACTAAGAAGGTTCCTGCCTTTAGCACTATGAAGGTTCCTGCCTTTAGCATTATGAAGGTTCCTGCCTCTAGCAGTAAGAAGGTTCCTGCCTTTAGTAATAAGAAGGTTCCTGTCTTTAGCAATATAAAGGTTCCTGCATTTAGTACTAACAAGGTTCCTGCCTTTAGTACTAACAAGGTTCCTGCCTTTACCAATAAGAACCTTTAGTAATATAAAGGTTCCTACCTTTACCAATAAGAACCTTAAGTAATATGAAGGTTCCTGCCTTTAGTAATAAGGTTCCTGCCTTTAGAAATATGAAAGTTCCTGCCTTTAGCAATATGAAGGTTCCTGCCTTTAGCAATAAACACTTTATGATTTTTTTAACTCTGTGCATACGTACTCGTGTGACGAGCGCGCCTACGCGTGCGCGCGCGCGCGCGTGTGTGTGTGTGTGTGACTTTTGAGTGTGTTTTTTTTTTTTATTAATTTCTTCTCTTTTTTTTTTTTCCTTTTTTTGTTTGTTTCTTTTTAGCTATATATCTTAATTTTGAGGCTGTTCAATGTTAGTCAAACAATATTGGTGAAATGTTTATTTTTCTCTTTCTTTTTCCTAGATAGATGGCTTGATGAAAAAAAGCAAATCAATGCTTATTCAATGAACATCTAGAAATAAAATTTTGACTTGACCTGACTTGACGTACATACATACATACACACTCGCATACAAATACACATACATACAGACACAATAAACAGACAAGCCAGTGACTCAACAAATAACCACAACGTAAGAATAAGCAAATTGAATACACACGATTATGGCGTTGTTAAATGGTAGTTCTTGTCGCTAACTAGATTAAGGCCCTGATATGCGCAAACCTCGTCCTAAACACAACTGGAGATTATTCTTAAAACTGCTTGGCACATCATTTTATATCGGCACACATGAAAAGACGACCCAAAAATAATGGCAATAAAAGGATATCACATAGATAATTTATTTATTCATTTTATTTATTGATTCTTTTATTTCGAGGATAATGTAATAAGCACTCGTGTGCGTTTTTTCTACCTCCAGTCCCCGTGTGTATGCAGTTTTGTAAACTTTCTCATCCGTTCCTACCGGCACACAATAGCCCACTCTTCCGAAAAGCGGAACAAGTTTTAACGTGTGCGCAAGATCAGAAATTCTGCGTGCACTCGCACACGGGACCTCGGTCTATAGTCTCATCCGAAGGACTCGTGGGGGGAGGGGGGGGAGTGGAGTCGGCACCCAGTCAAGACTGCGAACGTAAAACGAATACTCCTTAACTTTCCCTGGAAAAAATCTGTTGTTTTATCCGATTCTCACGCTTACAAAAATAATAGTTCTTGTCAAGATTTGTCTTGCAATTTGTAGTCTGTGCATTGGCAGACCATCTGATGAAGGAAAGAAGAAGGTATAAGTTTCCACAGGAAATTTCCAGACCGGGGAATAGGGTTCCTATCCCTGTTGAGACTATCATCCACTTTACGACAAAAACCGCTTTAAGACACACAATACGATAAAGAGGACACATTTCCTAGATCTGACCTTATTCGTGCATGAAGTAGTAGTAGTAGTAGTACTAGTAGTAGTAATAATAATAATAATAATAATAATAATAATAATAATAATAATGATAATTATTATTATTATTATTATTATTATTATTATTATTATTATTATTATTATAATGATAATGATGATGATGATGATGATGATTATTATTATTATTATTATTATTATTATTATTATTATTATTAATTAAAAAATAGAATTTATATTCTAATATAGCACTATATCTTGCAAAAACAAATGTAAGCGCACACACTACGACCCTTACATAATCAAATAATAACAAAAAGAAATGTACTACATACAATTCCCGATGCAAACACTCTCTTACCTCATAGAAGGACACGAACCCATTCTCCCGGGTGTAGGGGGAGGCTCTGCCCACGCCGCAATGACGTGATCCCGGAGTGACGTCATCCCCACACGTCGTAAAGGACCGGCCGTAAAAAGGAATACCCATCACCAGTTTATCCTTGGATGCCCCAAGACGTAGCCACAGTTTGACGGAATCATCCTGAAAATGACGTCAAATAATCTACAGTGATGTCACACTGACATATGACCTGACTTGATTTTTACCCGACTGAAAAATGACGTCAAAATGATCAACCTTGATATTTTATTGTAGTGACTTTCTCCCCGGGGGATTGGGGGGGGG
>CM060338.1:34246816-34256816 GCA_030674155.1 Stramonita haemastoma | reverse complement strand
CACACAAACTCAACCCAACCCAACCCAACCCAAACACACATACACATACACATGATCTGACCCGGGTTCAAATCTCGTTCAAGAGGATTTTTTCCTCTGGAGTTAACATCAGTGCCGACTTCACTCCCACCAAAATTTCTTCGGATGAGACTATAAACCGAGGTCCCGTGTGCGACGCACGCAGAACGTCTTGCGCACACGTTAAAACCCTTTCCACTTTTTGGAAGAGCAGGCCATTGTATGCCGGTGGAAACGGATGAGAAAATTTACAAAACTGCATGCAAACGGGGACTGGATGTAAAAAAAAAAAAGCACATGAGTGCTTATTCCATTATCCTCGAAATAAAAGAAAAAAGTAAATAAAAAATAAATCACACACACACACACACACACACACACACTCTCTCTCTCTCTCTCTCTCTCTCTCTCTCTCTCTCTCTCTCTCTCTCTCTCCTCTCTCTCTCTCTCTCTCTCTCACACACACACACACACACACACCAAACCCAACCATCACCACCCCCACCCACCACCACCACCTTCCTACACACACACACACACACACACACACACACACACACACACACACACACACACCACACTCCCACCCCCACCACCACCACACACACACAACACCCCACCACCACCACCACCACCCCAACCCACCCACACCACCCCACCCCACAACACAAACACAAACCTCCAACACCACAGCCTAATACACACACTTACAGGGGTAGGCAGCATCGTTCCATTCATAGGGAGCCAGCTTGCCCTCATGGTCCAGTTTGGCAAAAGCGAAGACGATGTGAGTGCAGAGGAAAGGGTCGATGTTAGTCGGCAGAAACCGTGCTCCGTTCTTCCGATACTGCGACCAGTTCGTGTAGTAACACACTCTCCGGAACTTTCCTGCTGCAACGGACAAGAAAAAAAATCGGTCTTTTATCTTTCTTTTTATTATCTTCTTTCTTTCTTTTTCTTCTCTTCTTTTTTCTTCTTATTCTTCTTCTTGTTTTTGTTTTTGTTTTTTTTTACTCTCTTTGTCTTTCTTCTTCCTCTCTTTGTCTTTCTTCTTCTCCTTCTCCTTCTTCATCTTCTCCTCCTCCTCCTCCTCCTCCTCCTCCTCCTCCTCCTCCTTCTTCTTCTTCTTCTTCTTCTTTCTTCGTCTTCTTCCTCTTTCTTCTTCTCATCTTGCTTCTTCCTTTCCTCGCTCTGTTGTATTGCCCGGTTAAAGAACTCCTAGAATGAAGAAGAAATAAAGAACATGTCGATTTGGGAGCCTGGAATGATATTCTTCCTTTTTCAGTTCCGGTTCCAATATCTGCTTCAGTATGTGAAGATACCCAGGAAACAGATTTTATGAGGGTTGCTGAAATCTGAACAAACTCCACTCGTTTTGAAAGTAGGCCTACTATACTCTATATTCTTTTTTCTCTCGTTTGCTTTACACCGTCAGATGTGTCTGGGGGGAAATAGTGGCATGTACTTTCTAGCTTCTTAATTCTATATATGCTGAAAGCAGTAAGGACTAATCACTTTCTGTTTTGTTCTTGTCTGTGTTGATTGCCAACAAGATACCTTTTTTTCTTCTAAATTTCTGTTTATCCATCTACCCGTTTTCCCTCCCCCCAATCAATCTGTCTACCTGTGTGTCGCCCTTTCTGTCTTCCTAGTCTGTCTTTCAGTTGTTTGGTTTATCGTTTTGTCATCCTCTGATTTGTTCATCAATGTTACTGTGTGCTTCTCCAGATAGCAAAGTGATCGTGGATTAGTCAGTTAATCTGTCTTTTTTGCGATATTCCTTAATCACCACTTTAAACTTACTGAGAGAATCTGGGATAGGAACGAATCTGTTTTCATTTGCATCTGCGTCAACTCTGTGTCCATTTGATCCCCCACCCCCACCCTCACCTCCCTTCTCCCTTCTTTTGTGTCCAAAAAATGAAATGATGAAAAGAATTTTCCGTCTCATTTTTCATCGCCTCTCTATCTTTTTAACTGCCTAAACAGATTTTTTTCCTTCAAATTCACAACAACAAAAATGCATAAAAACTCCTATTAAAAAAACCATCTCTGCACTGAATAACTTTTCATCATCACGGGAGAAAGACGCCAAATTGATTTAAGGGCGGGGTAGGATTGAACTAACAACCAGTGTCCATGTAACAATAGTGTGCTTCTTTTCGGACACCACTCCGATGCAAGCTGTGTCTGCAAACTTTCCACACATTCCTACCAACATTCCACACGGGCCGGCACCGAGAAATCCAAATTCAAACTTGCTTCATCTCCCCCCTCGCCGCCATTGTGTGCAAACAGACAACAATCGCTCCCCCTCTTCTTCCATCCGGGGTCTCTGGCTGCATATATGCAAATAACGACACGTGACAAGATTCCGAAACATTCTCGGAAAAGCAAAGGTTTTGATTTCCGGTGACAAAAAAGAAGAAGAGTTCCTTGCTGCTCTCCCCCTGACTGTTTCCTTATTTGGGTATAGCGTGGGTTTGGGACTTAAAGGAGTCTTGAGTTTTGGGGAAGTTTTCTGAGAAGGAGATTTAAAAAACGTGTCCTTCCTGTACCGTTGAACTGTATAACGTGACTCTCTCTCTCTCTCTCTCTCTCTCTCTCTCTCTCTCTCTCTCTCTCTCTCTCTCTCTCTCTCTCTCTCTCTCTCTCTCTGTGTGTGTGTGTGTGTGTGTGTGTGTGTGTGTGTGTGTGTGTGTGTGTTGTGTGTGTGTGTGTGTTTCCTGCTTACGTAAGTGTACAGAGGCATCATTCAAAAGTAAAGCTCTTCATCAACTTTAAACCATAGTACCCAACAATGACCGAGGTACCAGATGGGTAGGTACAGACAGACAAAGAGAGAGAGAGAGAGAGAGAGAGAGAGAGAGAGAGAGAGAGAGAGAGAGAGAGAGAGAGGTACACTAAGTGAGAGTGTGTGCAGTATGTGTGAGGAACACAAAATAGGTGAGAAGTGCAGGTAGCAACTAGTACCCAGGAGAAAAAAAAACGTGAATAAACCTTGAATATTTTGATCTGAAGAAAGCAACAGTCTAACAATTCAAACTTCATCCCTAATCTCATTTTTCAACTTTATGTCAATAGACTTTGAGTGGCTATCTAGCGCCTATTCTTATCCCGCATGCAGCCACGCATTTAAAAACATCACGTAAAAGAACCCAAGGCAAGAAGAGATTTGTACTTTACAAATTTCAGCACGAAAAAAAACTTTACTGTCATAGACAGAGAACCATAGGAGCGCACTGAAAAGAAGTGGTCAGTGTCAGCTTACAGCAAGCTGATATCCTCTCCTTGGAGAGAGAGTGCACTGCATTTTTAAGGACAGAAAGCTGGGATGACCATGCAATGCAGGACAATACCATCATTCCCTACCTTGGATAGAGGGTGGGGAGAAGAAAATGAAGAAAAGACATGAAGTCTTTTTTTTTAGAATAAAGTAAATATCATATTTCAAATGAATCAGACATTTTTGATAAACAGAATGTATACGACATTTCAAATGATTCCGACATTCCCACTAAACCAAAAACTTTAAATACATTTTGAATGATGCTAACACTTGTAATAAATTAAATGTATTCTGCATTCTAAACGATTCTAATTAAGCAAATAGGCTTATATTCTACACTCTAGATGATTCAAATATTCTTCCTTTTACTCTCTCTCTCTCTCTCCTCTCTCTCTCTCTCTCTCTCTCTCTCTCTCTCTCTCTCTCTCTCTCTCTCTCTCTCTCTCTCTCTCTCTTTTGTTTTAACAAATATATTTGTAATGATTTGTTGGCATAACATAGAGCAAATTTACATATATCATAAACAAGTGTTCATTCCAATCTAGATAAATACAACCAAACACACTGAACAGAAAAAAGAACATGGATATGAGAGAGTATACAAATCACATTTTGAGAATATCCTAAGTGAATATTCAACTGTTTTGCGAAAGATGCAATGTGGCCATGCTGCTTCTTACATCAGCAAATAATATCAAAAACAGGTGTGTTTTTTTCAAAAAGTATCTAGCCATCATCATTCCGTTGCTTGTAATTTCGCCACTAAGAAGAAGATAAGAAGTCAGTGCCACGTAAATAGGACTGCTGCTATCTATCCCGTAGACTGGCGACCAAGGGGGCACCCCCGGAAGACTTGACAACAAGTTCCCTCCATTCCTCTCTCTGTTCTGCCTTTCTCAGGGTTTTCTCGAGTTCTAGGCCTGTCTATTCGCTGACGTTGTACTCCCATACTTGGAGACTGCTTAATATTCAGAAATAAAAACTCTACATCTACAACATGCTGTCTGAAGAATTCAATACAGCACCTTCATGACTTCTCACGGAGTTAAAGAGAAGTTTTGAAAAATTCAGCTCGAAGCTTTCACGATTAAAAGCACACCAGCATGACTGTAAACGTGACAATGATACATATGTGAAGTGTCTCTTGTGATCAAAGAAAAAGCAGAATAAGACGAAATTTATGGAAACGAAAGGCATATCCAAAAATTACGGATAGATAAAAAGAAAAAACGACAAAAGTATGTCCCTGGTCTGTGTTACTGATTTGTCCTGTGCAGCCTATTTCCAAAATATATTGCACTCGTCTTCAATTCGTCTGTGCATTTAAAACACACCCAGGACTCTGATTTAAACATTCTCCCTCCCCCTCTACATGAATTTCATTACTCTTTTTTTATTGTTTAAATACTGGCAATCTAAAAGTACCTCCTTTGCTAAACTACAAGAGAATGGCAGACATATTCATAGGACGTCCATCTTCTTTTTCCTCAAAGACAATTTTTCTCAAACACAAGTGAGACTTGCCTTTTTTAAAGTATGCACACATGCTTTCGTGTGTACATATAGACAGAGATAGAGAGAGGAGAGAGAGAGAGAGAGAGAGAGAGAGAGAGAGAGAGAGAGAGAGAGAGAGAGAGAAGAGAGAGAGAGAGAGAGAAGAGAGAGAGAGAGAGAATGTGTGTGTGTTTGTGTTAAGAGGTTGAATAATGGAGGAAATGGGACAGAGGGAGGGCACACACACACACACACACACACACACACACACACACACACACACACACACACACACACACACACACACACAAACTGGCAGAGGAAGAGGGAAGAAGAAAATTGGGGGAGAGTGAGGAGGGGGAAGGGGAGGGGTCAGTAAACAGACAAAACAAGAGAGAGAGAGAGAGTTGACCAACAAAGAGAAGGAAGAGAACAGAGAGGCAGGAAAGAGACCTCGTGTTTGAGTCAAACAGAATGACTCAGCACTCAGACTCTGCTGGCCGAAACCAAACTGGACAATCATGGACCCCGGACAGAAGCAAAAAAAAAAAAAAAAAAAAAAAAAGGGGGGGGGGGGGGGCAAGGGAAAACAACTCTCCTTAGAGCCAGCAGTGGCAAGGGAAGTCAACATGTCGCTCTGAATTTAGGCCTCCACCTCCCACCCCACCCCCACCCCCAACTCCTTTTCTTTCTTTTTTTTTCTTTTTTATTGTTCAAAAAAAGGGGGATGGGGGGGGGGGGGGTTGGAGGGAGCGTTGCATTTTTACTTGTTTGTTTTATGGTTTGGTTGTGATTCTCTCTCTCTCTCTCTCTCTCTCTCTCTCTCTCTCTCTCTCTCTCTCTCTCTCTCTCTCTCTCTCTCTCTCTCTCTCTCGTTATTTGGTTTATGATTGTTGTTAGTTGGAGGTATTTCTTAAATTGATGTAATCCCTGATTATGGTGGGGACTGGTAGTAAAAAAAAAAAAACAACCCCACATAAGTGCTTATTCATTATCTTCGAAATAAAAGAATTTGATGTGGTTTGATTTGATCTTTCTTTCTTTCTTACCATTTCCGAGGCCAGAAGAGGTCTGTGCAGATGACTGCTGTGTGTCTGAAGCTGCCAGTGTCAGTAACAACGACAACATCAACAACGACATCGGCAACACCTGCATCGTGGCCTCTTTCCCCACCAGTGGTTTAAGATAAGGCGTTTCTTGTCACTCTCCATCTGAAATAAATAGGTAAATGAATAAATAAACAAATAAATGAATGAATAAATAGATAAACAAATAAGTAAATAAATACCCGTGAAACTTCAGTTGTTTCAGATACCAGTATAAAACTGAGGTATACACGTTTATCTTAAGTAAAACATTTTATAAGTGTCGTACTCAAGTTACAACACTTTGCATTATAGTGCAACTGATTCGAGCCGTGTTAAACCTGTGACTTTAAGTAATGGATTAAATTAAACATCTATTTTTGTTTTCGTTCCTTGGCTCTGAGGTTCACCAATGGTGAGAGATTTGGGGTATGCAATAGCTCCCCCTCCACACCATTAAGGTAACTGCATTTCAACTTCAGGGATTAAAAGTTTAAAATAATTATGGTTTAAAGGAATGCTTCTTCGGAAAAAAAAACATGGTTATTATACACCTAAGCATTGTGAGCAACAACAAGTCGAGGGCTTATAACATGCTCCAAAGGCAAAGCATTACATATTTCGTTTGGCAGCTGGTATACAATGACTTACTTTACAAATAACCATGTCTGTTGCAAATGCATATAAGTACAAAATATTAAAAGTAAAGACATTGGGGTGGGTGGACATGAAAACTGGATTAGTAGATTGAAACAGTAACACATTCGAATCCTGTCTGCTCTGTCTGACAAGAGTGCATATCCATAGACAGATGCCACCTGGGGTTGTTGTTTTTCCTTGTCTGTCTCTGTGGAGCCTATCCTGCACACGGCAGCATTCTGCATAGGCAGACATCAGAGAGAGCCCTGGGCATGTAAAGCAGTGGACATGGGCCTTCACATCCCCTCCTTTATTATCGTGTTTGTCTTTCGTGTTCGATGATGACCTCCAAAACAGCAGAGGAGGCAGCTGCTGTTTCTGAAACTGGGCAGAATTTTTTATTATAGTGGAGGTGCCTTGCCCACAGCACACCCCCACTATCTCGGGAAAGAGGGCATAAAGACAGTCAGTGTTGGAGATGTTCTCTAAAAGCCAACTAGCCCCCAGGGCTGCAGCACATAAGGACTGTGCAAGTCAAGCCTCCTAGTCAGAGAGTCATAGTCATCACTAAAGACTAAGCTGTAAAGTGGAATTCCATGAGTAGGAAAGCCACTGATCATACAGCCTCTCACTTTGCTGTTGCCCCCAGCGTCAATGGTTTAAATCAAGAACTGGGATAAAGCCACTGGTCATACAGCCTCTCACTTTGTTGTTGCCCCCAGCATCAATGGTTTAAATCAAGAACTGGGATAAAGCCACTGGTCATACAGCCTCTCACTTTGTTGCTGCCCCCAGAGTCAATGGTTTAAATCAAGAACTGTGTTAAACCCGGGCTCTGAAGGCACTCCTTCATTGTAGCATTTTTATTTCTGCAGACCAGGCAGAGAGGAGGGGGCTGGCATTGGAATGGCTCATGATGGTACACTAACTGGATGAAAACAGTCAACAATGGTAACACTGCTCCAGTGACTTTTCATGATGCTTCTGTTTTACCATGTCCCTGCTATTACTAATAGAGATAGGTAAAAACATAACGACAAGAGAATAAATAAATTTAATGCTTGTTTAAAAAAAAAAAAAAAAAAAAAAAGGTACAGGAATAAATGAAGAAAAAGAAGAGGTCAATTGGATGGATGCACTAAACAAATTGTGAAGATGAGAGAGCATAACAAAAAAAATATAAATTAGCATGCACACAGGTGTCCTATTTAAACATCCTCCCTGGGGAAAAATCGGGGAGTTGGAGTCCCCAGGGCGGTTCGGGGCTGTATATGGCAACGTTCTGGTGGCTCCTGCGACGGTACTGGAACCATTCATATCAGCAATGGCCTTTGTAATAGACCATTCCACCAACGTGGACAGGGGGGTTGCTGCATAGGTAACAGCTTGCCCTCTATACTTACTTACCCAGGCGTTGCACTCTATAGCCTGGAGCACAACACCACAGTCTTCGGAGACTGACGGATGCCTACCACAACTAGTACTACACAGATCTGATAATTAAAAAAGGACAGAAAGAGTGTCAAGTCCTGCTCTTCTTAAAAGGAGAAAGAGTACAGACTAGGAGGAAAGAGAAGAGGCAAGGAAAACAAGACATGCATTGTAAAGAAAAGAGAAAAACCAGCAACAAAAAAAATAACCCCATAGAAATCCACACATTAAGAAGAAGACAGAACAGTATTTCTAGCAGCACAGAATCTGCAGGAGGTGAGGAGTATGCTGAAAGACTCGCAGAGAGGATAGATAATCCTCTCCAACAAATCAAATGGTTAACACTATCCATACATTAAGGGAGATAACCTCCCTCTCTTTCCCAGTACACGTGCACTGTGCGCATTTGTATGCTACCGTAACCCAGTTGTCAGTGGGTGATACAGAGGGAAGAGTTAGTAGTAGATGGCTGTCACCTTACAGATCTAGCAGGTAAGGGTTACCCATAGTGAAAAGGTTCAACTGAACCACTCAGGTGTAAATGAGAAACAAGAGCACTGAGAGAGAGAGAGAGAGAGAGAGAGAGAGAGAGAGAGAGAGAGAGAGAGAGAGAGAGAGAGAGAGAGAGAGAGAGAGAGAGAGAGAGAGAGAGAGAGAGAGAGAGAGAGAGAGAGAGGAGATAAGACAATCCCTAACCCTAAATAAACGATGAAGTCAAAGTCAAAGCAAATTTGTGTTATTTCCAGATGATAACACTGAATAAGCAAGACGTAGTGTTGGTAGTATCAAAACTTATTTTGTCTCGAAGAAGAACTAATTAAAAACCCACTTTATACACTCAAGATAAAACACAGCTGAGAATGAAGGGAATATTTTTGTCTTTGTTTTGGATTTGCTCTTTTTTTTTCTTATTCCTCGGCTAGAGCTCTACGTTTCACCAGCGGGGAGATTATTTTACTTATGCCACCAATTTTTGCCCACCATGAAGGTAGCTACCTTCCGACTTCGAGACAAAAAAATGAAGGTTCGATGTGTTTCAGAGTTCTAGTCTTCACACAGAAATCTGAAAACTGCCAGAACTACAGGTAGATTCCATCCAACACTCACCTCTTAGTTGTTGCAGAAGATGTTCGATTTGCAGACACTGAAGAATCCCACAACTCTATGCACAGCAAGCCAAGGCGTGTCTACATTTCAGGCTCTCATTCACTGCACTTGAAATCAGTCCTTTCCTTCTGTCTTTACCGGTTGCTGTCAGTCAAAGACTCAGACTCAGCACGAAAAGTCTGAGCCCACCAGTTGAAAATATAATGATTTTTTCCAGACACGTTATCTGAGCTCAGAAAGTACAGAGTACTCCAAGACTGTCAGTTTTCAAAATATAAATGATATCTATTGTTTTTTAAAAATGCAGAAAACGTGTCCTTTACAAAGTGTTTCTTTCAAGAATTTAACTAGAATAAACCCAAGATGCTTTCTATCGTGCTAGAAAAAAATAGCCACAAACTGGAAAGTAGTAAATTGGAGAAAAAAAGACTGTCTTCTTGTCAAATATCAGACAAAAGAAATTATGCTGTCAAATCAAACTACAAAACTGCAAATCACCAAATTCGTAGCAAAACTTTTCATTGAAGATACCAGCTGAAGCTTTTTTCGGTAACTGTTCTCTTTTCAGTCACTCTTTTCTGCTTTTAGACAGTGGTTGACGTTGGAACAATGGTCAGACTTCAGGAGAGAAGACTTGCTTCCTTTCTTCAATGGTACAATAGGAGGAACACTCAAAGAGCTTGTGGCTTTGTGTAGCAATGCAGGGGCCTTTTAAATGGGCAGCTTGTCGAATGGAATGACGTGTCACGTCTGATTGTCTTTTGTTAAGAGGTGTGGGGATGGAGGGAGGAGAGGAATAAGGGGGGGAGGGGGTGCATGTATCAAACACGGGCATGAAATAAAACCAAAAAAAAAAGGGAAGGGGGAAGGAGAGAGAGGAGAGAGAGACTGGATGCAAATGACATGGGAATGAAAAGGGGTGATGCACCTTCCCCCA
>CM060338.1:34114316-34239316 GCA_030674155.1 Stramonita haemastoma | reverse complement strand
TCAGAAGCAATGAACTGCGCTGTCTTCTTCCTCCAAAAAAAGAGTTTCTTTCGTTTGCAACCTTTCTTGGCTGTTTCCTTGTCTCACGATTCTTTTTTTGTTTGAGGTTTTTGGTTGGATTTTGTTTTTTTGGTTTGGTTGTGGGGTTGTTGTTGGGGGTTGTTGTTGTTTTTTTTGGCATGGGGGGAAGAATGGGCGATTGGGTCATGGAAGGTAGTTTGTGATGAGGTTGGAGATTTTTTTTTTATTATGATTTACGATTATGAAAAGGGTTGTGTGCATGTGTTAAACATGATTTTTGTTAAGTTTAAGTTTGATTATTTGTCCAAAAAGAAATTGACGATATCATCATGGAACAGATTTTTTTTTAATGATTCTGTGTTGGTTTCAACAAAATGTTGTTCAGAAAGTCCTGATATTTGTCCCTCGATGACCTCCAAAACAGCAGAGGAGGCAGCTGCTGTTTCGGACACTGGGCAGAAATTTGATTATAGCGGAGGTGCCTTGCCCACAGTACATCCCCACTCTCTCAGCCAAGAGGGCTTAGGGACAGTAAGTGTTGGAGATGTTCTCCAAAGGCCAACTAGCCCCCAGGGCTGCAGCACTATCATAAGGACTGTGCAAGTCAAGCCTCCTAGTCAGAGAGTCATAGTCGATCACTAAAAGACTAAGCTGTAAAGTGGAATTCCATGAGTGGGGAAGAAAACCACTGTCATACAGCCTCTCACTTTGCTGTTGCCCCCAGCATCAATGGTTTAATCAAGAACTGTGATAACGCCACTGATCATTACAGCCTCTCACTTTGCTGTTGCCCCCAGCATCAATTGGTTTAATCAAGAACAGTGATAAAGCCACTGATCATACAGCCTCTCACTTTGCTGTTGCCCCAACATCAATGGTTTAATCAAGAACAGGGATAAAGCCACTGATCATACAGCCTCTCACTTTGCTGTTGCCCCAGCATCAATGGTTTAATCAGAACAGGGATAAAGCCACTGATCATACAGCCTCTCACTTTGATGTTGCCCCAGTATCAATGGTTTAATCAAGAACTGTGATAAAACCACTGATCATACAGCCTCTCACTTTGCTGTTGCCCCCAGTGTCAGCGGCTTAATCAAGAACTGATTTAGCCCACGCTTTGAAGGCATATGTCCTATGTCCATGCAAACCCTTGAAATTAATTGTAGGATTGTTTTTATTTGTCATAAATTATATCGCGCCTCTCGGCGTTATTGATGTTGTAATGTTATTTGCTATGATTGCAAATCAATGTGTTACACAATGACCAGTCTTCATTGCATTCTTTTAGCTGTTCTTTCTTTATTTTTTGTATATCTGCTTTAGATATATGATATTGCGTGCAATAAATATATCAATAATAATGATATCTTCAAATTATTAGCATTTCAAGTCTTTCTTAAAACGTTTTGAGCTTGTAATTTAAGGTGTTTCGTTATGTCTGCTGTTTTGTCTCAATTCATATCTTTCTGTACTAATTTTTTTTAAGCCCTGGGTCACAGAAGACATACTCAAGCTATACGAAAAATGCAGAGAACTGAAACAAAAGATGAGGCTGAAGGTGCAAAATTATATAGAAAAGCCAATCAACTAGTTAAAAATGCATGAGAAAAGCAAAGAAGACATGGATTGAAGAACAAACTACAGGTATTGAAGAAAACCTGCAGAACAACAGCAAGAAAGCCTACCACCTTTTGAAAGACCTTACAAGCTGAAAACAAGGGAGAACCACTACAGTCCAAGACAAAGCAGGAAAATGTCTCACAGAAGATCAAGATATTTTTAAAGAGGTGGACAAAGTACTGCTCTAGGCTGTACATTCACACAACAGGAGTCCTCAAGGTGCTAGATGTCCCTCCACCAACCAACAACAGCACCTACTCCATCCTAAGGGAAGAAGTTGGAATCACTTAAGATAGGGAAGTCAGCAGGAGTGGACAGCATCCCATCAGAGCTGGTCCAGGCAAGAGGAGAGACCATGATAGAGGTGTTCTTCGCTATCTGCAATAAGATCTTGCAGACAGGGGAGTGGCCAACACCTTGGACAAAGTCCCTGCTTATCACTCTCCGAAGAAAGTCAGCTTACAACTCTGCCAAAACTACTGTACCATCAGCATGATCAGCTATCCAAGCAAAGTGATGCTAAGAATCCTCCTGAACAGACTAAAGCCTCAAACTGAGATTATCAAAGAAGTACATGCAGGTTTCAGAACAGGACGGAGCACAACAGAACACATTTTCAACCTTAGAATACTCTGTGAGAAATACTTGCAACATCAACAAGATCTTTACCACGTCTTTGTAGACTTCAAGAAGGCGTTTGACAGTCTGGCATGCAGCTCTCTGGGCAACCATGAGGTTGTATAACATCAATGCCAACCTGATCAGAGCCATAAAATGCCTGTATAACAAGGCAACCAGCGCAGTCTACTGTGGCAGCAACATAGAAGATTGGTTTCGAACCACAATCGGTGTACGCCAAAGATGTCTGCTCTCTCCACCCTCTTCAACATCTTCTTAGAAAGAATAGTGGCTGATGCACTTGAAAATCATGAGGGAACTGTCAGCGTTGGAGGCAGGACAATCACAAACTTAGGTTTTGCCGATGACATCGACGGCCTAGCTGGAGAAGAGCAAGAGCTAGTCAGCCTGGTAAATCACCTTGATGAAGCTTCTTCAGCATATGGCATGAAGATCAGTGCAGGGAAAAACCCAGCTAATGAATGATAAATAGTGCCAATGGCATCAGCACAGATGTAATCATAGACGGCAAGAAAATAGAGACCGTCTATAGCTTCAAATTTCTGGGAACTATAGTATCAGATGAAAGATCAAAACCTGAAATTCTCTCCAGGATAGCCCAGACCACAGCTGCAATGACCAAACTGAAAGTGCAATGACCAAACTGAAAGTCCTCTGAAACGACAAGAACATCGCCATCAGCATCAAGATCAGATTGATGCATTCCCTGATCATTTCCAATTTTTTGAACGCATGTGAAACGTAGACCATAACAGCAGACATTAAAAGATTACAGGCAATGGGGATGAGATGCTTTCGCAAACTCCTTGGTCTCTCATACAGAGATCACATCCTGACGAGGAAGTGAAAACCAGAATTAAACACGCCACGGACCATATGAAGAGCTCCTGACTAGTGGGGGGAAACGTAGCCTAAACTAAAGTGGTAGAGGCACGTCACACGAACATCTGGACTGGCCAAGACTGCCCTATAAGGAACGGTACAAGGAGGGAGACGAAGAGGCAGACAGAGAAAACGATGAGAAGACAACATGTGGACTGGCCTTGGGTTGAAAGATTTGCAAGGGAGAGCAGAGGACCACGGAGGATGGAGGAAGCTGGTTTCAAAATCTTCTGTGGTACCCCCACGGTCCAAAGGACTAGGGATAGGTGAAGGTGAAGGTACTAAATATTTGATATAATCTGCAATACATGTCTTAACATCAATGCTTTAAGAATTATATTAAGGGGAGGGGATAGCTCAGTGGTCAGAGCGCTCGCTTTCCCCCAGCCATTTTAAGCAGCGTGGAGCGTGGTTGCCAATGGAATGGGTGACCGTTTGTGTGCCTTGGCTTTAGTACAGTTCACCCAGCTGTAAATGGGTACCTCCCTCTTTAGGGTCAGGGAAGGTAAAGCAGCGAAGAGTTGGGTGCCGCCCTTAATATGCTGGCCCCTGGAAAAGCTGAGGTCTCTGATGCCTCGCTCTCCACATAAGTTATGGATACCTTTACGTTTTTTATTACCAACAATGTTTCATATATGTTGGGTCAGAGCAGGATCTTCTGAGGACCACCAAAGTGCTCCAGCAGTAGTGCTGACCTCCTCAGGTTGGTGGCTGAGTAGCAGCACAGTACAGACTGATCATGGTGAACTTTCGTTTTCTGGAGTAATACAGAACGAAAGTGTATGGTTTGGGTATGAAGAGATCAGAATAAGCGGGGTAGGAATAGCAACACTGGAGCAACACATTACAAGCAACATAAAAAAGGGTTTTACACACCGCGCGCGCGCACACACACACACACACACACACACACACACACGCACGCACGCACGCCGCGCACAGCACACGCACACAACACACACGCACACACCCACACACACATCACTATCCTCGATATAAAAGAATAAAAACACACACACACACACACATACACACCACACACACACACACACACACACACACACACACACACACACACACATCCCCACCCCACCACCACCACCACCACCCCACCTCATCACCCTTTTGCTCTACTTCACAAATACATCACTCTCTGTTTTCTGTCAACGGGGCGGACGCGAAGACCCGCGTGAAAATATGAAAACTAAAACATTCCCCGCGTACGCAAAAAGCCGTTGGCGACCCCTATACTCCTAGGCATTTTGTTTGCGGTCAGATTTTCAGAATGTCGCCTGCTTTTGGCGAGGGGCATGCACGA
The DNA here is from genome assembly GCA_030674155.1 of Stramonita haemastoma. Taxonomy (NCBI): domain Eukaryota; kingdom Metazoa; phylum Mollusca; class Gastropoda; order Neogastropoda; family Muricidae; genus Stramonita; species Stramonita haemastoma. Next base: position 34,234,833 of record CM060338.1, on the reverse strand, counting down.
ACGCAATAACCGAGCGGTCAGCACGTGGAGATATCATCACAAAAGATCCCATTCGGAGACGGGTTCGAATCCCTACAGTTCCTGGGTTGAGCCTGTTCCGATTTCTGCGGTCAACATGTTTTATGCTATGATATCTGAATAAATCCTCCCTTGAGGGCGCGCACTGTCGGATCAAAGCACGCACTCGGTGTGTGTGTGTGGTGACGGGGTTGCGGGCATGATCTGGATGGATTTGGTCCCTGAGTAGGGAGGGATAGGGTGGCTTGAAGAGTAGGCTAAGCTACCTCCAGATTTTGTTGGAAGAAAACCGAGTGCATAAGATGTCGTGCTCCTCTTTTTTTCTTTCCTTTTTTTTTTTTTTTTTTTCAGGGTAAAGATCAGGCATATGGGTTAGGAGGTCTGTGAGTTTTAGGGCCTTACCGCATGTGTAACGTGGGGGACGGGTTTAGCCTAGTGTTCAGAACATTGCGCTCGCAATTTGACGACCCGGGTTCGATTCCCGTTTTATTTTAGGAGATTTTTTTCCCCTAGAGTAAACATCGCTGCAGACTCCACTTTCCCAAAAAGTCCCTCGGATGAGACTATAAACTGAGGCCCCGTGTGCGAACGCACGCAGAACATCTTGTGCCCACGTTAAATCCTGTTCCGCTTTTCGTAAGAGTAGGCCATTGTGTGCCGGTGGGAACAGATGACAAGATTTACAAAACTGCATACACATGGGGACTGGATTTTTTTTTTAAAGCACATGAGTGCTTATTCCATTATCCTCGATATAAAAGAATAAATAAATAAATAAACAAATAAATAAATAAATGAATGAATAAACAAATAAATGTAGGCTTCAAAGAACAAGCAACCTAAGGAGAGCAATAATCTCCGTGGTGTGTTGTCCACTGTAGCAGATTTTGTCCTGTAGATAAGGTGGGTTTTTTTAGATATCACACTGTTTGCATCCGTATATTTCAGTTTATGGTCCAGATTTTGAAAGAGAAGACTTCATTTATGGTTTTTATTTTAATTTCTGTGCGGCAGACTTTGTGACTATATCTAGGCTATGTATTAAATTTAAAGGCACAGCAGATTTTATTGTCAAGAACTACGATTTAAAATCAAGCATTTTTTGTGTTTATATTTCAACATTCAAAAATTCGTGATGCGTGTTTCTGTTTTGAATTTATCTTTAAATAAAATTCAGTTAAAATGAACAATGAAGAGGAAAGAAAACTTTTATATCTCCCAACATGCATAAGAGCATAGTCTTTCATGTCATAATGTGTCTTCTTCCCAAAGCTACTTTGCAGGTTAATAAAAGATTAAATCCGTTTGGGGTTTTCATATTTTTGGAGGGGTTTTTGGGTTGGGGTTGTTTTGCTGGGGGGGGGGGGGGTTGTCTCTTTCACGAGACGAAAACAATGTATTTTTGTCCCCTTTTTGTCACCCTTGTCTATCTCTCTTATTGTTTTGTTTGGGGGTTTTGTTTGTATTTGTTTGTCTGATGTTGATGCTGAAAACTTCCGAGTTTAAACAAAAAAACAACAACAAACTCCAACCAAATGTTTTGACTTGTGAACCATAGTACCCCCCTAAATGCATTGACGTTTCTCCACCATCCCTATCAATCTTCTGTTGCTCTCTGGGGTGTACTTGGCGAAGATCAGCTCCATCCATTTTCATCATTCTGTCTTTCATTCTATAGCGCTCGCTTTCCCCCAGTCAAGTTAAGCAGCGTTGTGTGTGGTTGCCAATTGGATGGGTGATCGACCGTTTGCGCGCCTTGGCTACAGTACAGTTCCCCCAGTTCACCCAGCTGTAAAAGGGTACTGGCCCCCTTTAGAGTCAGCGAAGGTAAAGCAGCAAGGGAGAGGAGATGGGCGCCGCCCTCAATATGCTGGCCCTTAGAGAAGCAGAGGACTCTGACGCCTCGCTCCCCTACGACCACACAGGTTATGGGACACCTTTACCTGCCTTTTTACCTGTTTTTCATTCAAACTCTTATCTGTGCCCTTTGCTGGGCTTCTCACAGTCCTTCCCTAAGAGGCGTGTATTTTTGCAAGGCCGGATGATCTGGAGCATGGAGTAACTCTCCTTAATGGCCTGGTGGTCAGAGTGATGCGCTCGTGATCTTTTGACCAGGGTTCAAATCTCGTTTAAGAGGATTTTTTTCTCTGGGGTTAACATCAGTGCCGACTCCACCCCCCCACCCCACCCCAAAAAAAGTCCTTGGATGAAACTATAGGCTAAACCGAGGTCCCGTGTGCCAACGCACGCTGAACATCCGCACACGTTAAAACCCGTTCCGCTTTTCGGAAGAGAAGACCGTTGTGTGCCGGTGGGAATAAATAATAATATGGATCTGAAGTTGCCACAGTCTTCATTTTTTTTCTTTTACAGTGGTTACGTAGTCTTTCAAAAAGACAAATATTTTTAAATATTGTGGCTTTCGACATCTTTGTTCGTATGTGCGTGCGTGCGTGCGTGCGTGCGTGCGTGTGTGTGTGTATGTGTGTTTGTGTGTGTGTGGTTGCGAGCGTGCGTGCGTGCGTGTGTGTGTGTGTGTGTGTGTGTGTGTGTGTGTGTGTGTGTGTGTGTTTGTGTGTGTGTGTGCGTGCGTGCGTGCGTGCGTGTGTGTACATGATTTCGCAATCTTTTTACAAGGTCTTTTTCTAAAGTGAAGGTGATATTTCATTTATTCATTTCAGACATGTTTTTTTATATGGACTTGTTCCACATGTGATGGCGGTTGTTTATCTGCTCCCTTGTTGTAGAAAGAGACAAAAAGAAAGATTGCCTATGGTTGGAGAGCGGGTTTCTTGGGGGGTGGGGTGGGTTAAAGGGGAGATGGTACACTAGTTCAATCAACACCAATGGTGAGGTACTGCTCTTTCTTTTTTGTAGTAAAGTCAAGCACAAAAATTTGTTTGTCTCCTTTCTCAAACGATTAGAACTAATTGTTTAAAGTCAGGTTTGACCCATTCAGTTTTGAAAACTTAGGTGGCAAAACATCTGTCTGCGACTGTAAAACGAAAATTGTGAAGACCGGAAAAGATAGGATGTAGTTAATACGACCTTAATAATGTCGTATTCTATTCTTCAACACGTCGTTGGATCTTTCCCAGTTAAGGGCTGGAAGAAAGGAACTCGTGTATTGTCTTCAGTCTTGTATCCTACTATGTAGTATTTCATTGTCTTATCTTGTGTTGTGTTGTGTTATGTTGTGTCCTATCGTATCGTATCGTATTATGTTGTATTGTTTTATATCGTATGGTGTCATATCGTATCGTTCGTATTCTTTTGTTTTCGTGTTGCATTGCATTGTATTTTATTTTATCGTTGTAATGTACTCTTATTGTTTTGCATTGTGTATTGTTTTGTATTGCTGTAATGTACTCTGTTGTATTGTATTGTGTTGAATTGTACTGTATTGTGTTGTATTGCATTGTTTTGTATTGTTTTGTATTGAATACCCCTATTAGTCACGGCAGATTTCTCTCCGAGAAATTCGGGATGCTCCCGCTTTGCCTCAAGACCACTAGACTATTACCTTTTTTTTTTTTTTTTTTGTGTACATTTTCCTGTCTGCATACTGATTGCTTCTCTATGAGACTCCCTTTTCTCTCAAGAATTTTGCCAGGGACTACTCTTTGTTGCAGCAGGCTCTTTTAGGTGTGCTAAATGTTTTAGCACATAGAACCTCAATTTATCGACCCATTCGAATGACTAGCACCCAGACCACTACTCAAGGAACAGTGAATGGAGGAAAAGATTGGATTTACACGGATCGAACCTGCGAACTTTCTAATGGGGTGTCACCTCTAGACCATGTCAAAGGACTTGCACAAGGGGTGGGGGGTGAGGGTCAGCGATGAAGAGTATCGGGCTTGTGATCTGGAGAAATATGAGGGCGCGGGTTCCAAACTCTCATGAGCCGTCTCTTTGAGGAGGCTTTCCCCTGAAGTTAACATTAGTTTCTAAACTCTTCTCTTACGAGATTAAACCAGCTTTGACGGATGGTTTGAGGGACACAAACATCCTCAATTTGCAAAGTGCAGATATAAATTCAAGGTCAAAATGAAGAATTTACGCCCTGCAGCAATAAAATATCCTATTGGGATGACTTTTTTTTGAGAATACTTCTTTGACAGATCTGGATGTCTGAAATTTTGAGGAAGAAATACAGCTGAACCAATAGAAAACAGCTGGCTTAAAAATCGTATTCAAAATGCATACCGGCTTTTTCCTTTTTTTTTTTTTTTTTTACTTTTTAAAGGGTTTTTTTTTTGTTTTTAATTTCTCAAGTACAGCAGCTTACCACACAATCACCCCCACCACCACCCCACCTCCCCAACTTGAGCTGTTAATGTGATGATCCACTGAGAATATTTACAGTGACTCTCCTTTGCTAGCTTTCCAAAGTCTGCCAAGTGATGAAAAGTCTGCTGTTTGCCGTGGTTTTTGAAGCAGATCTAAGAACAAGCACGCCTTAAACTGGGAACTCACAAACTTTGATTTGGGAATCTGCCTTGGGCCGCCAGTTAAGTCGTCTGCGACAAAGCCCTTCATTCAGGGGATAACACTCCCACTGGTTGTTTGTGTGCTGTTGTCGTTTGCCTCCCCTCCTTCTGTTTGTCATTTTTAAGCACTCGATAATTCTGTTAACCCTTATGACACACAAATGTCAGCTAGGGATGGAGGACAGGAACTCCTCCTACTCTCTCTCTCTCTCTCTCTCTCTCTCTCTCTCTTGAAGATACAATATCTAGAATTGTTTCATATCAGCATCATTTTGCACGCACGCACGTGTGTGTGTGTGTGTGTGTGTGTGTGTGTGTGTGTTCCTCTCTCTCTCTCTCTCTCTCTCTCTCTCTCTCTCTCTCTCTCTCTCTCTCTCTCTCTCTCTCTACACACACCACACACACACACACACACACACACACACACACACACACACACAAGGTTGCCAAAATCATGTTAGTTAAATGATATTGGTGACTTTTTCCCTAGATAGATAATGAAAAAAAAGCAAATCAAGATTCAATGTACCATCTGGAAATAAAAAAATTGACTTTGACTCTGACTTACACACCACACACACACACACACACACACACACACACACACACACACACACACACACGGTTGCCAAAATCATGTTAAATGATATTGGTGACTTTTTTTTTCCCTAGATAGATCTAGATGGCTTGATGAAAAAAAGCAAATCAATGCTTATTCAATGTACCATCTGGAAATAAAAATTTGACATTACAATACAATACAATGCAATGCAATACAATAAAAATAAATTAAAATATACAAAGTGTGTGTGGGGGGGGGGTTGGGGGGGGGGATTTGGGGGGGGGGGGGGGGGGTTGTTGGGTTTTTTTTGGGGGGTCTCTTTTTCTTTCTAGATAGATGGCTTGATGAAAAAAAAGCAAATCAATGCATATTCAATGTACCATCTGGAAATAAAAAATTGACTTTGACTCTGACTTACACACACACACACACACACACACACACACACACACACACACACACACACACACACACACACACTTTTTTTTTTCATTTACACACTTCACACCCACATAAGCATCAGTGGACAACACAACATTCTCCTCAAAGTAACTGAAACAACTCAATTCAAAAACAATAACAACAACATAAACAACAAACTCAAGAATAATGTAAACAAAAATTTATTAGCTGTTGTGCAAACATGACATGTGTGCTTACATACTCTAAAGAGTTTCAATTCTTTTCTCCCTTTGCACTAACACTACTTTGACATAATTATTGTTCATGCTTTGGTGTTGTTTTTTTCTCCATTTTTTTTTTACATACATTTTTTAAAATTCATAAACAAAGCAGTTTTTTTTTTATCCCACATACATTCTGATGAACCAGATCTTTTCTGCCTCCATATTGTGAAAAAAAAAAAAAAGTATCTATATCTGCATGTGAATGATTTTAAAGGCTTGATGATAAAATGTGTTAATATGTTACAAAATCACCGGTTGTGCGTTTGTATGGTAATGTCTATGGCTATGGATATACTATATCAAAACAGTATGGATGAGGCGATATTGTAATACATGTAGAATTCAATTTAGTTATTTGGGGGGTTGTTTGTCTGGATTTTTTTTTTTGGGGAGGGGGGGGTATCGTTTTTGGATTTTGGTTTGGGGGGGGGGGGGGGGAAGGGGAAGTCTGGGTTGTTTGTTTTGGTTTTTTTGTAGGATTTTTTTTTGGGGGGGGTGGGAGGGGGGTTTACTCAGTCAACTGGTCTAAAGGCCATGTCAGGGAATAATCCAATTTTTATTAAAAAAAAAGAAAACCCAATAGAGGGTAAAAAAACAGTAGTGATGCATGTTGTATGGTTTTACTTAGGTTTTATTATATGTGTGATGGTTTGGTTTGTGTGGATTGTTCGGCAGCTGTTTTGTTTTGCCTTGTTTGGTGTTTTTTTGTTGTTGTGTTGGTTGTTGTTGTTTTTTTTGTGGGGGTGTGTGTTTTTTGTGTTTCGATCATTGTTGTGGAGAGAGTGTGTATGGGGGGGGGTTGCTTGGGTGGTGGTTGTTGTTGTAGAGGGATATTTTGCTTACTCGATTGTAGGTTTTTTGGTAAACCTGGACAATATAGAACACTTTGTTTTGCATATCTGTCATCACCAAAGGTTATGATTCATGAAGAAAAAAAAAGTGTATTTCTATCTGTTGCATGCTCTCCCATATTATTGTGCACACCAGCTATTTTCAACACTTGACAACTTTTCAAAGAAAATCAAACACATTTCTCCATATATATATACTTTTTTTAAAATACACACATTGACAGGGGAAGGGGTAGCCTTGGAAATGGGGGGGGAGGGAGGAGGGAGGGGTGGGCACAAGCAGGTTGTACTCTTTACCCTCCCCCACCAAAACAAAATATATATATATATTGGGAAAAGAAGGGGAGTATGTACGGATAAATTCAAAATTCACACTAACTCTCCTTCTTTTATTGGCTCATATAATATTTACTTGGCAAAAAAAAAAAAAAAAAGCATGTGAAAGTCTACTTAAAACCAGACCCTTCATCTACTGACTATCATGTTCTATTCACAAGTGACTTGTTTAGAATAGATACCAAACTGACAATCACAGTCCACATACTTATTTAGCAACACAGATGATGAAAACAGTACCCAAACTTCTATCTACAAGCGGCAAAGGATAATGATGGAAGACTTTAACACACAAAAATAGGCCTGGATGTGTACCATGATTGTGAACTCAAATGTTCTTTTTTTTTTTTTTTTACACACATTTTTCTTCATGCTCGAGTCCATCGCTTTTCCCTTATAGCTTTGTTACTTCCTGCCATTTCAAAGTCAACCCCCCCCAAAAAAAAAATTTTTAATTCAATCAAATAGGAATAATTTCTCCTTTTTTTTAAGATTGAAAAAAGTGTTCAAGGTTGTTGCACCCATGCAGTATTTTACTTTTAAGGGTGTTGTTTTTTTTCTCGATGTATTTTGATTGCACATGGGCAATGATATATCTCCACAGAAAAATTGTATCCAATAATGTTAGAGTACACCCATGCCTATTCTCACAATATCAAAAGGTGCTGCAAGGTTTTCACACATTCTGCTGTTTTACGATTATTACTACAAAATCACCACAGCTTCTGTGACAGGTTGGTTGGTTGGCAGGGGGGGGGGGGGGGGGGGGGGAGGGGGAGAGTCCTCACAGGAAAATGTCAAAATCATGGCTAGGAGTATATAAGAAAAAAAATCCTGTTGCGTCTGCAAAAAGCACGTTAGTATATCAAAAGATGATTTGTTCTAAATGGTGTATTTCACACTGGATGATGGATACAAATCTTGTGTATAAGGTAAAGACAAGTCTCACACTTCTAAAAACCCACAACAAAAATATACTTCTGTTTAAAAGTCAGTATAAGGTATAATACAAACACGTCTAAGAAGTTTATCATGTTTGTCTTTCAGAAAAAACACAACAACAACAACAACAAAAAATGTGGCAGTTATATATGAAAAATTAATCAGGAAACAAAACCAAAACGGTTTATAAACTTCAAGAATTTCATAAGTTTATTCAAGTTTCTCCACAGCACACAGAAAATAATGTAACAGTGACAGAGGACAATGAATCAAGTTTACTTAAAACTTAGTCTATTTCCATTGTTGTCAATCACTATTTATACCTAACACAACAAAACAAGTTTAAAACTGATTTAAACTTTCCCTGTAAGAAATATAATTTAGTGCTTTGATTTGTTGCTTTACAAGATTCAGCACTAAATAAATTCCCTACATTATTATTACTATCAAATATTGAATACAGACCAGTTGAGCTGCTGGCAAATATATCAGAAAAAACCTGATCCATTCTCTTCTTTTCTTCGTGTAAGTTCATGCCTGTGTCACTGGGTGCAGCAGTTAACGTAGCACTCAGTGACACCAAAAGGTAAAACAGGAGCAAATGTTTTCTCATCATCAAATAGGTGAGACAGGTGAGAAGTTGTTTCCCTTCATCAAAACCATTATCGAATTTCCTTTCAATTCATTTTATTTAACTTTTCTTCCATTTACTGTTTATTTCCTCATACCTGTTTCATTCTTCTCTCCCCTACCCCCAACCTTTTAGCTCATCTCCAATGTCTGTGACTTGAAGTAACAGGTATATTAAAGAATAGAGTAATTCCTCTCAAATAAAGTTTTCACTGCCATTTTGAATTTCAAAAAATTGTCATAATGAACAAGCCCGATTCAGTTGAACAGCACAATAGGTTATTTTTGTTTCTTCCAAAGCATGCTAAGGCATGTTAATTTTAATCAGCAATTCTGATCCTACTCCTCAGCTTGTGCAGGTGAACAATAGGTACAGGAGACAAAGGAAATGCTTCCCACAAAAAAAGACATTATGTTGTCTGTTGACCATATATATTATTCATCTATAATTTCCGTTTCCATGTTCTGTTGTTCCTCTGTAAGCTACATGGTGGATCACATGTTCATCTATAACTTTGAGAAATTGGACTTTGCCAGTTTTGAAAGAAAGAAAAAAAAAAAGACCTTTTTTTATTATTTAAGACCCCCCCCCCCCCCCCCCCCCCCCCCTTGATCTTTTTTCAGTGTCATGGCCTGTTATCATTCAATTCCTGATGAACAAACGCAGAAACACTTCACAAGAACAATGAAGATACACACCAAAATAATTAATTCAACTGTCCATGAATTTTTACGCTTCATTCATCAGATTCATCTAAAAATCAAATTGTAAAAGAACAACATCAACAACAACAGCAGCAGCAACAAAACATGACAATTACTTTCAGTACAGCATAAATCTACATCAATATGCATGTATTACGTTCTGATCACACATCTGCTTCAACTCCAATCCAACAAAGAAGAAGGGAAGAAGAAGAAGAAGATGAAGAAGAAGAAAAGGAAACAGAAAAGAAAAGAAGTAGAAATTAATCCTACTGATAAAAGGAAAAAAGGAACAGAAAAACACCAGGGACACAGAAAGATATCCATGAGATTCTGCTGATATTGACTCAGGGGACTTTGACGATTAAGCAAATATTTAACAAACATTCAAAAAACGGCCAACAACAAAAAATATGTGCAGCTGTGTCAACAAACGGACTGAACAAAATACAATGAATGTATATAGCAACAAAATGATTTACAAAGACAACAAAACATACAGTGCTACAGTTAAAAGCAACTCAAAAACACACAATTTTGTTGGTTTTGGGGGCCGGGGGGGGGGGGGGGTAAATATACAAATAAAAAGTGTATAATCACATTATGCGTACAACCAGCGAAAAGCATTGCCAACAACCAAAAGGTTTCTTTACAACAGCAAATATATCTCAATGAAAACTTTTTACATCTGATAAAAAGTTGTGTATTAAAGGGACTTAGTGCATTGCAATCTATTTCTGAAAAATGTTTACACACACGCACGCACGCACATAATCACACATCACACACACATACACAACACACACACACACACACACACACAGCACACTCAAAACATATCATTGCATTTAAATATCATATAGATTTAAAACAAAAAGGATTGCAAGCCAAAATTGGTATTTCATGCCTTTATACATATGTTTGTTGTTTCATGCTTGTGTGAATTTGTACTGTTCATTCTACTACATGAGGCTATGTCGTGTGATATGATGAACTGTAATGCAAACTTTGAACTGTAATTTAACACGCTCAATCTCTTTTCTCTTTCTATTAAAGTTTTTTTTCTATGTGTTTTGAGTTATTGCAACCTTAAGTGACTGACGCGCTACCTACTGTGCTATCGGGCATTAGTCTAATTTGAATATGCAGTCTTCTATGTAATGACAAAATGATTAAAATTGTAGAAAAAAAAAAGATGCAAGAGGAAAAGATTAAATTTCTCTCTCTCTCTCTCTCTCTCTCTCTCTCTCTTCTCTCTCTCTCTCCTCTCTCTCTCTCTCTCTCTCTCTCTCTTCCCCTTTCTCTCACATCATAACAATAATATTTAATGTCATCAGCACAAAAGAATTACATACAGTACATCTGCCCATTCACCTGCCATTCCATCCTGAGAACTCATAATCATCACACCAAATCAATTCTTCTCTTATGATAATACTTTTTCATCCCTGAAGTCAGAATGCAGCTACCTTCATGGTGGGCAAAAACAGTCGCATACTCATAATCTCACTATTGGTGAACCTTGGAGCTCTATTGAGGAACCAGAGTAAAAACAAACAAAAACTTGTCCTATCCCATTTATCGTCTTTCTGACATGATTAAAAAATCATATTCATGTGTCTGATATCTGACTTTGTTCCGGAGAGAAAGAAAACCCATTTACTCCCTTCACACAATACAACAAATAGGCTTGAATATAGTTTGTCATTTCCCTTTCCTGTCGTCTAAAACTCCATCAAATGACAAAGCCATCCATATGGATATGGGCAGTCACCTTGTTCAATACCAAAACTGGCATGAACATCCATTTGAAGTTCAAATTCAACACACACAAATCCCTTCTAACATAGTAAACATCACCAACCTACAAAAAATTAAAACTAAACCATTACATGGTGTAACTTGCCATCACAACTTCACAATATTACAAAATAAAACAGACCACTCTTGCTAACTGACAAGAGATTTAAAACAAACAAACAAAAACCTGAGATCTAAGAAAGACAGGAAACATATGAACTCTCATAAGACAAAAATGAATAAACGAGATATGGACAGAAAGGTAACTCAAATGCTTTCATGAAAAAGCAAAGAAAAATCAGACCTGAAAAATCCCTTGGGATGAACAAAAAATGCAGCTAAAATTTTTGGCCAACAATCAATCACATTTTCTTCTCCCACGCATACAGAGATTTTTTGCCAAAAAGTGAACTACTCCTACTCTTGTAAGTAACACAGTTTAAGAATAATGATGCTTGTTTTAACTTTCATTGTGACAGGAAGACAAAGCACACAGAACTGCATATACGCATGCCACAATAAAACATATCTACAAGGAAAAATCCACACAAAAAACATGACAAGTCTATTCACGAAGGAACAATATTGTATAAGGGTCAACAAGCTAAAAGCAAATACTGCGCAAAGGATGGATGATAAATCAAAAACTAGAAAAACAGAATGGAATGGCATACATACATCTATCTATCACAATCATCTCTGCATACGTTGCAACCATGGTTCAACTCTTTAAAAGCAAAAAAGCACCAATGGCCAAAATGTGTGCGATGATTTAATTTCCCCTCTCATCCCAAGACTTGATTTTTCATGCAACAGTCAAGCCCTTGATGAGATTTTTAATAGGGGTGTGTGTGTGTGTGTGTGTGTGTGTGTGTGTGTGTGTGTGTGTGTGTGTTGTGTGTTGTATGTGTGTGTGTGTGTGTGTGTGTGTGTGTGTGTGTGTGTGTGTGTGTGTGTGTGTGTGTGTGTGTGTGTGTGTGTGGTTGTGTGTGTGTGTGTGTGTGTGTGTGTGTGTGACTGTGTGACTGTGTGTGTGTGTGAACCAATTCAATACATATCATCTGACATTAAGACCATTTACTTTAATCTGATACAGATAGCGTAGGAAATATCTCCTCTAGAATGTGCCGTTTCTCTGTGAACATTGCACACACACACACACACCACACACACACACACACCACCACACACACACACACCCACCACACCCACCACCCCCCCCCCCCCCCTCTCCTCTCTCTCTCTCTCTCTCTCTCTCTCTCTCTCTCTCTCTCTCTCCTCTCTCTCTCTCTCTCTCCTCTCTCTCACAGCCACACACACACACACACACACACACACACACACACACACACACACACACACACACACACACACACACACACACACACACTCCATTATGTTTCACGATAACAAACTGACACTAAACCACACACACACATAAGACAAGAAGCCACAGAGTGACAAGATAAAGTGAAAAATACACAGAGCACAGTACTGGCATGATCAACAGACAGACTGTACGTCTTCAGCCTTGGTATAATCATCTTGCGATAAAAATCATCATTTGTTCCACACCTCCTTCTATTTTGTAGCGTATACCTTTCAGATTATGTATTTTATGTGGGTTTGGGTATTTTTTATCCTTAGTAGAAGAAAGAAAGAAACACAGAGAGAAACACAGAAAGAAAGACAGTCACAGAGAAAGAAACAGAGGAAAGAAAGAACAAGAAGGAAGCAGAGAAAGAAAGACAGACAGACAGATCCACACAAAAAATATCAAAAGAAACAAAAGGAAGAATGGAAGAAAAGAAAAGAGAGAGAAAAAAAAAGGGAGATATATTTCTAACTTAATCGACATCACTTCAGAAACAAAACACATATGCAGTCTGCTAAAAATCATCCTCATCTTTAGTCTTTTTTTAAAAACTACTTGATTACAATAGCCCCCATATCAATAATGTTTTTGAACTTCAGCTTAACTGAAGCTTTCAGTTTGGCCTCGCTATGCTACTTCTGATCTGTTTCCACACAAGTGCTTTACTCTGACTATGAATAAAACCTATTCCAACTGCCTCATAATACATGTGGCAACTATTAGAGAGAGAGAGAGAAAAAAGGCTCACTTGATATTCCTCAAGTTTAAAAAAAAATACATAGCATATAAATATATTTGTTAAAAATAATCATATCATACTTTCTAAGCATTTTAGCATCATTTTACAGGTCTTTCCCATGACAAAAAAAAAAAAAGTTCTTTTCCAGACAAAGTCACTGAAAGTGCTACCGACTCCCTTCATTCCTTCTCCTCCTCAAAATATCACAGCTGGCATAAGTGCTACACCACATGACGACATCAGTCACCTAGAAGATGCATCAGCAACAGCTTAACTGAATGCATACTAGTGAATCAGACAGTGAAATTAAAAGTCACTCACACTGGTATTTCCTTTGGTAAAGCTCAGTTTCAGAATAAATATCATTACTTTTGAAATACACCTATCTTTGGAGCCTTTTTCTTGTCTTCGTAATTTTTTTACCTTAAAAAAAATATTAAAACAAGTGTAGTCTACTTTGATATTTAAACAATTTTTTACTCAGTTCTTGATGTATAAAAAAAATTATGGATAACAATTTAAATCTTTGCGGGTTTTTTTTCTATTTTTGTAAATGATCACACGAAATAGTGTTAGCATTACAATTGCGTAGAGCATTAAGGCAGTAGGTCAAGTTTCATTTGATTTTGATGATTATAAACATATCTCTATTTCTTGTATAAATATCAAGGGAATTTTTTTTTTCCTTTGTTTTAAAGTGTTTAAAAATACAACCTCATTCTGACAACTGTACAATAACTTGCGTTATTTGTCAATCCCGCACTGTCATTCAAGTTCAATAACTTTGCACGAATGTCAATTCATCTGTTTTGTATTGAATGCTTTATTGCAGATTATAATCAATACTAATTTGACCTTGTGCATGCGATCTTTGTGTGAGCGTACATATATAATGTGTTAAAAGTTAAAGGAGGGGAGAGAACTTGACCTGGGCAGTTTTTGTTGTTTTGTTTTTGTTTTTCATTATTGTGTACAGTACAAACAGCCCCTCGGGGACTGAAATCTACATGACATCTCCAAGGATGAACGAATGAGCGACGCTGTGAAGGACCTACCAGAAAGAGGATGGGATAGCCTAGTGGTCAGAACATTGCGCTGGCAATTTGACGACCCGAGTTCAATTCCCGGTCGAGGGGATTTTTCCTCTGGAGTTAACATCAGTGCTGACTCCACTCTCCCCAAAAGTCCTTCGGATGAGACTGTAAACCAAGGCCCTGTGTGCGAACGCACGCAGAAATCTTGCGCACACGTTAAATCCTGTTCCACTTTTCATAAGAGTAGGCCATTGTGTGCCAGTGGGAACAGATGACATGATTTACAAAACTGCATACACACAGGGACTGGATGTAAAGAAACCACATGAGTGCTTATTCCATTATCCTCAATATAAAAGAATAAAATAAATTTTTAAAAATAAAAAAATAAAACAAGTGTCCTGATACTCTTCCTCCTTCTCTCTGCTACAAGTGTGTCATTTTCTCTGTCACTTTCTCTCCCCTTTCCTCTCTCTCTTACTTCACTAATATCAGCAATTGTCCCGTAACAATCAGCCCACCTCACCTCACCTTTACCAACAACCAGTCAATTCTCCCAGTCAATGTCAAAAATATCATTTCAACAAAAAAAAAAAAAATTCTTCAGTATGATGGGAGGCAGCACACACACTCCATTTTCAAAACTTGTACGGTCTAGGCAGATTTGTTAATTAAGAGGGTGACAGGCATCAGAAAAGGGGGATAAACACCCGTCCCCAGAGCCGACGTCCAGGGATAGAAGGAAGAGAGTTGTGTCAACTGGGCTAGGTCAGGTCAGGTGTACTACAGACCCAGGGCCCGCCGGCTCTACTCCAAGTGTTCCGGGTGGGTCCTTAAACAGTCGATGAAGGAGGCAGGGGGGATCTCCCGCATGCAGATCTTGTGCACAGCCACGAACAGGGGAAACCTGCCCAGAGAGAAAATACATGAAAACTTCGGTTAAAAGTTCAGTTATCCTTGGAATATTATATAAAAAATGTTTGGTGGGTTTTTTTTTATAATATTCAGAAATTATTTCATGAAGACATTGTAATTTTTCAACATGTACAACATCGCCTGAAGAAAATAATGTACTGTATTGAAACCAAAAAATTTTAAGAAATATTTTTTTGATTAAAGGTAAAGGTGACCCATAACCTATGAGGTGGTAGAGGAGCATGGTATCAGAGACCTCAGCTTCTCTAGGGGCCAGCATATCGAGAGCAGCGCCCATCTCCTCTCCCTCGCTGCTTTACCTTCCCTGACCTTAAAGAGGTCAGGTACCCATTTACAGCTGGGTGAACTGGGGGACTGTACTGAAACCAAGGCATGCAAACAGTCCCCCATCCACTTGGTAATCATGCTCAATGCTGCTTAACATTAGCTTGGGGAAAGCAAGTGCTCTGACCACTGAGTTATCCCATATTATAATTCATCAGTAAAACACAGCCAAGTAGTTGATACACATTTAAGACGGAAACCGTAACGCACAAAGCCAATAAACAAAGAAGAAAACACACAGACATTCCGTCACTTCCCTCTCTCCCATGCTCAAAATAGTTGGCAAAGGAACCAAAACTGAAACAAAGAGTGTGCACAATTGACACACACCAACAAAGAAACACAACTGAAAAGATGACACTGACCTTTCTAACATGTTCCTGTCCTTCAACATGGAGAAGATCTCTTTGGCAACTAAAGGCCCTTGAAAACTCTGCCCTTTCAGAATCTCTTTCTCCAGTTGCCGAATTGACTGAAAAAAAGAAAAGAAAGAAAGAATATCATCTTGCGCTGTAAATTTGCATGCTTAAGTATGTATGAATATGTATGAAAATGCATAAATGTATATGTTGCAAGCATGCATGAACACATGTTAATGCTCACACACAAACGTATGCAAACATGCACAACTGCATGCAAACATGCACACACACACACACACACACACACACACACACACACACACACACACACACACACACACACACACACACACACAACACACACCACACGTACACAAGCAAACACACACACATACACACACACACAACACACACACACACACACACACACACACACACACACACACACACACACACACACACACACACACACACAACAACACACACACACACACACACACACACACACACACACACACACACACACACACACACACACACACACATACACACCACACACTTTATTTTAAAGCTGTTGAAATCATGTTAGCAAATTAATGTTGGTGAAATGTTTGTTGTTGTTGTTTTATTTGTTTGTTTGCTTTTTCCCCTTTTCTTTCTTTTGTTGGCTTTATTGTTTGCTAGGGATTTTCTGCTTTGTTTTTTGTTGGTTTTTTGTTTTCTTTTGTTTTGATTTGATTTTTGCTGTTGTTTTGATTTTTTTCTTTTCTTTTCTTTAGATAGATGGCTTGATGGAAAAAAGCAAATCGATGCTTACTCAATGTACCATCTGGAAATAAAAATTTGATTGATTGATTGATTGACACACACACACATCTTTTGGATGAGACTGTAAACCGAGGCCCCGTGTGCGAACGCACGCAAAACATCTTGCACACACGTTAAATCCTGTTCCGCTTTTCGTAAGAGTAGGCCATTGTGTGCCGGTGGGAACAGATGACAATATTTACAAAACTGCTACACACGAGGACTGGATGAAAAAAAGCACACGAGTGCTTATTTCATTATCCTTGATATAAAAGAATAAATAAATAAATAAAATAAATAAATAAACACACACACACACACACACACACACACACACACACACACACACACACACACAACACACACACACACACACAGGAACACTAACAGACACCACACTCACTTTATCCGACTCAACAACAGCCTCTCCCAGCAGTCTGTTTCGGCCGCCATGACACGTGGCTACAAGGTCAGCGATGCCGCAACTCTCGAAAAAAGTCGACGTCTTCCCTTTGCCATCTGCCATTATCAATGCAGTCAGATGATAAGTGCCTCTATAAAACAAGTACTGAGTTTCTGTGTGAAAAAAATAATCTGTGCAATCAATCAAAAAAAAAACCACCCCAAACCCAAAACAAACAAAGAACTAAAGAAAAAAACACACACAACCACCCACAACAACAAATAATTATCTTAAAAAAAAAACAAAAAATGTGTGATTATTATATTTTGGACTTTGTGTGCTCTCGCAATTACATGGAAGAAAGCAGCATTTCTTACATCACTTTAGCAAATGTCTGCTAACGACAACATCTGGTGACAGAATGGTTAGATAAAGAGGATTTAAAATCCTGACCATCTTGAAGTTGCTTGTTTGATAGAGACTCCATAAATATCTGAAGGATTATGGGTAGGGGAATTTTAAAATGTCCTCCATCGGTTGTATTAGCTCACTCGCCACAGCAAAGTTTTCTCCCTTGCTATTGACCACATCCTGCATAGTTGTACGGGTCTTTTTTTTTTTTTAATTATGAAAAAATAATTACTGCATATAAGTTCATGAAACTGAAAACAGAATGATAAGACACTGTGCTAGTTGATAACAAAGTCTGGAGGGGGGGGGGAAGCATTCCTATCTTATTCTACCTAGTGAAGATAATTATATAGAAAGTATTGGTTATTTCTTTGACAATGAGATGAAGAGAGGGTCAGGTCATAACCATGTCTGCTAGGTTCAAAAATCTGTGTCTCTCTCTCTCTCTCTCTCTCTCTCTCTCTCTCTCTCTCTCTCTCTCTCTCTCTCTCTCTCTCTCTCTCTCTCTCTATCTATCTATCTATCTATCTATCTATCTATCTATCTATCTACTATCTATCTCTATCTCTATCTGCATTCCCTTACTGGGTGAGTTGCATAATACCTAATCTCTTCTCCTGTGCTTTTATTTTTGCAGGTCTGCCTGCTGGCCTCAGCTGACACACTCTGACTTCAGAGCAGCTCATTTCATTGTACAAGTTGCATGCTGGGTATATTGGTGTTTCCATAACTCCCCAAATTCTGACGTGAACTACAGGATCTTAAACACGCACATTTGACCTTTTGCATGTGTACCATACCTTCTGCATGTGAATCATAAACACGAAAGGGAAATAAGGTATTGGCAAATCTGCACATGAAGTTAACCTGAGAGATCATCACCAGATGCTGATGCCGAGATTCGAACTAAGAACTTCATGGACCTACAGAATGAAAGTCAAACGGTCTTAACCATTCGGCTGGAGTGTCCGTCAACAGTTCAGTTCAACAGATTTTTTTTTAGTTTTTATGAACATACAACTGGCAGAAGGTGACAGAACAGGCACACAACAACACACTCACTCACTCACCTGTCATGAAGACTTCACAAAACTTGATGATTTCCATCAGCCCCAGTCGTATAACGGCCGCTTTCGTGTTGTCCCCACACTTCAGACCGTCCACAATGCCGCCCCAATGCCCACCACATTCTGAAAAACACCAACACAGTGATGTTAACCATTTCAACGCCATAGACGACTTTATTCAACACTAGGGTACACTACCGAAGGCGACTTTCATAGACAGCACAGACCATGTTAAAAAAGGACAGTTTTTCATACAGTTACAAGGCTCCACACTTTATTTGACTTGAGCGTGTGACAGCAGACATGTCGCCCTTCATCCTTGACACAATTTTGAGTGGAAAAAAACAACCATATTATTCAGACACAGACTCACTCACTCACTCACTCAGTCCCATGTCCCAAAGGACGTAGGGGGGACATGAGAGAAGACGCAACAGAGATCTTTTTCCATGCTTCACGATCCTGTGTGGCTACTAGTAGGAGGTGTTGCAGGGGTTGGGGGTCCAGTCTTTGATGTTGTCAACCCATGATTTCAGACACAGACTGAATGCCAGGAAATCTGTAACAGTACTTAAAAAAAAAAAAAAAACTTGGCCCTGAAGAGAGTTCTTCATTCATAAACTTGGCAGTGAAAGAGTTAAATTGACTACCAAGGATTGGAACTGGAATGAGGGAGTGGTTAGAGCATTGTGCTTGTGATCTGATGACCCGGGATCAAGCCCCCACACAGGTGCCTGTTTTAGGGAATTTACCCTGGTGTTAACATCAGTGCTGACTCCACTCCACCAAAAGTCCTTCGATGAGACTAGTAAACAATGCCCCATGTGTGAATGCATGCAGAACACCTTGCATACACATTACAAACCTGTTCCGCCTAATATAAAAGAGTAGCTCGTTGTGTCTGGTAGGAACGGATGACAACCTTTCTTTAAACCCATACACACGGCTGTTATTAGACACAATCCCTGAAGTCGGAATGCGGCTACCGTGACTGTAGGTAAAAATGGTTGCATACACAAAATTTCACCACTGGTAAACCTCCAAGTTCTAGCTGAGAACAAGGAATGTTCCACACCCCCACTTAAACCTGCTTCCCGGAGAGGGATAGGTTTTGCCAGGTTTAACTTCCTCAGGACACATTACCTAAAAAAAAAAAAATTCAGTGGAGTGCCCACAACAACTCATCTGGGAGCTGTGTGGAATAAATGAAATCAAGATGAGCAACCAGGAATACGAAGGTAAAAAAATAAGAAAAGTGTTCAATCCTGAGATGATCTTCACTTTTTGCAAGTTACAAGCTGATCTTTCACAAGAAATGTTTATATGATTGCTGATGCAGATTGTCTATCGAACAGTTTGTCTTACCTTGAGGGCCCCACAGCATTCCACAGTATAGGTGCATTTTGTTTTGTTTTTTGTATTTTGTACCACTTTATGTCACAGCAGATTTCTCTGCGTGAAATTCGGGCTGCTCTCCCCGGGAGAGCGCGTCGTCACAAGTGCAGCCTACACATTTTTTTTTCTTTTTCCTGTCTGCAACTGTATTTATTTCCCTATCAGAGTGGCTTTTTTCTACAGAATTTGGCCAGGGTCAACCCCCTTGTTGCCGTGGGTTCTTTTACGTGCGCTAAATAGTGATATGCAACACACAGGACTCGGTTTATCATCTCATCCAAAAGACTAGCCCCAGACCACCACTCAGGGTCTAATGGATGGGGGAAAAGTTTTGGGCCCAAACGGGGTACAAACCACCGCACACTCCGACCCGACTTTTTGCTTTCTAGGCAAGGCACGTTACCACCTAGACCACTGATCCACCTTGTGTCTGTCTTGCCTTGAGGGCCCACAGCATTCCACAGTACAAACATCTTACCTTGAGGGCCCCACAGCATTCCACAGTACAAACATCTTACCTTGAGGGCCCCACAGCATTCCACAGTACAAACATCTTACCTTGAGGGCCCCACAGCATTCCACAGTACAAACATCTTACCTTGAGGGCCCCACAGCATTCCACAGTACAAACATCTTACCTTGAGGGCCCCACAGCATTCCACAGTAGAGGCATCTTACCTTGAGGGCCCCACAGCATTCCACAGTACAGGCATCTTACCTTGAGGGCCCCACAGCATTCCACAGTAGAGGCATCTTACCTTGAGGGCCCCACAGCATTCCACAGTACAGGCATCTTACCTTGAGGGCCCCACAGCATTCCACAGTACAGGCATCTTACCTTGAGGGCCCCACAGCATTCCACAGTAGAGGCATCTTACCTTGAGGGCCCCACAGCATTCCACAGTAGAGGCATCTTACCTTGAGGGCCCCACAGCATTCCACAGTAGAGGCATCTTACCTTGAGGCCCCACAGCATTCCACAGTAGAGGCATCTTACCTTGAGGGCCCCACAGCATTCCACAGTAGAGGCATCTTACCTTGAGGGCCCCACAGCATTCCACAGTAGAGGCATCTTACCTTGAGGGCCCCACAGCATTCCACAGTACAGGCGTCCTCCACCACAGCACAGCGTAGTAAGGAGTCTCAAACAGCTTCTTCATCAGCTGTCCTGTCTTTTCGTTGGCGGCACCTGCCAACATGAGCATAAAATTAATTACGGTCTTATTTCACAGTCTCTGCTTCAGCCACTCTTGCTCGATTAAGATTCTAGTTCTACCACACACATGCACGCACATGCACACACACACATGCAACACACAAACACACACACACGCACACACACACACACGCACACACACACATACACACACACAACAAAAACACAACACACACACACGCACAACACACACACACACACGCTTGAGACATCAGGCTCAACCCAACCATTTGGAACAGGACCTGTTCTATCTCAAACCAATCACTCGCATCCGCCAACCAATCCACACTCCGTTTGAATCTTCAGGTTAAACTGTGTCTGTGAGCATGTATGTATTTGTGTATGTTCCAAAAACCTTGGGACATGCAGCCACCTTCACTTTTGTGCATGCCTGTCACACGTTTTCGGGTAGCAGTTCATCATATTTTTTCAACACGGGCAGGTTGGAACGAACAGGTTTAAACAACGATCCCTGTGGACCAAAATTGCTGAAAAGGATAGCATGTCACCGTACTTCAACAACTCTCCTCATGGGATTGCCAGGGGCCTGCCAGTATAAAACAGCATGGAAATTCTGTGCTAGGAATGTCCTCTTTTCTATTCCTCTCTTAGTTTCAGCCTTGGTTCCTATCCTTCCTGTCACCTCCTTCTTGTCTATTTTCTGCCTTCCTGGTCCATTCTCCGGCCTTTTTTTCCCCAAAAAGATTTAAACGATAACAATTCTCTCCCAGGCCAAAGTCAGACGAGCTTGGCCCAACTTGTCAAGGCACTTGACTGCAGCGCAACATATTTTCCCTCATATTTATTTATTTATTCTTTTATTTTAAAGATAATGGAATAAGCGCTGATATGCTTTTTTGCATCCAGTCCCTGTGTGTATGCAGTTTTGTCAATTTTATCATGTTCCCACCGGCACACAATGGCCTATTCTTACAAAAAGCGGAACAGGATTTGACGTGTGCGCAAGATGTGCGTGCGTTCGCACACAGGCCTTGGTTTACAGTCTCATCCAAAAGACTTTTGGGGAGAGTGGAGTCAGCACTGATGTTAACTCCAGGTAAAAAATCCACTCGAATGGGAATCGAACCCAGGTCGTCAAATTGCCAGCGCAATGTTCTGACCACTAAGCTATCCCGTCCCCGTCAGATGACAAGACAACAACAGTTGCTGTCTGAGCGTTCGATGACAACGACAATGACAATGGAGAAGAAGAAGAGAAGAAGAAACTAGGTATAAAAACAAGACTACTCACCGATGGTGGACTCGCAAAACTGCTCGTTAGCCACCTCTCCAGCCAAGTTGGCTCCCATCATGACGGCACAATCGATGTTGCCCAGGTTCTCCGAGATGATCTCCGAGATCAGTTTGATGCCATTTTCTGTGATGGCAAAGCCCTGGGACACAGAGAGAGAAATATCAAAGCTGGGTAGATTCACTTTATTGTACAAAAAAAAAAAAAAAAATTTTAATGCAGGTTTCTGGTTCAATGAGAAAATCTCATAATGTTCTTCATAAAAAAAAGTTAAAGTCTGTCCCGAGCCTAAGACTCATCAGGCCGGTGCTTATCCCGGTTTCTGTGGCGTTAAGCGACTGAGAGTCATAGACTCCCCCCTGGATAGGACGCCAGTCTATCGCAGGGTTAACCCCCAACACAAGGTTGGTACCCCTTTTACACCTGGGTGGGGTGAGAAAATAGCCGTAAAGTGCCTTTTCCAAGGGCACAACGCCATAGCCGAAAGCTGGGATCGAACCTGCAACCTTTAGATTACGAGTCCAACACCCTAACCACTAGACTACAGCGGCGGCAATGTTCTTCATACTTTAATACTCATTTTTGTGTGGGTTGGGTTGGGTTGGGTTTCGTTGGGTTGGGTTGCATTGTGGTGTGGTGTGGTGTGGTGTGGTGTGGTGTGGGGTGGTGTGGTGTGGTGAGGTGGGGTGGGGTGGTGTGGTGTGGCGTGGTGTGGTGTGTTGTGGTGTGTGACATGGTGCAGTGCGGTGTGTGTGAGAGTGTGTGTGTGTGTGAGAATCAGACCGCACCTTGATGAGGGAAATGGCGACAGCCCCTTTCTTGACGTGAGGGACCATGCTCTGGCAGGTCTTTTCCACAAACTGGTGCGGCAACACAAACACCAAGACGTCCGCACCCTTGCAGGCTACCGTCACGTCCGGTTCCGCCACCTGAAGATAGATGATAAGTGAACAGGTTGAGATTTAGGTACGTGTCCTCATACATAGCTTTCATGACAAATAGGAGGGGGGATGGGAAGGGGAGAACAAAAAAAAAACAACCAAAAAATAATAATAAATAAATAAATAAATTTTTTAAGAAATATAATTTTTAAAAATAACCAAAAAAAAGGTGTGTGGCGGGGGTTGTAGACAGTTAGTGGTGTGTTTTATGTATTTGTAGATGGGAGTATGTCTGGTTTCCTAAGACGGTACCTTTTTTTTTTTTTGCTGCCTAGCCTTGTCTTCTGTGATATCCCTGTCCTGCTGTTCCCATGCCACTCATCTCAATCTCCCCATCACAGCTATACTCAGTTTTCATTTTGTCTCATCCTCAGGGTCGGGAGTCCACAGGGAGCCCATCAGTATCAGGCCGCCGTGGGGCCACCAGCCATAGCAGCTCTGCACTGCTGCTGGGTCACTTTGGTGGTGTTCAGTGGTGCCTGTTTTGAGCTAACATACGCAGGACACCCCCTACTAAGCCCCCTAGTAACGACAGTATTAGCTCAGTCGCGGAGCCAGACTGAGTGAGTTGCCCACCCAAAGTGGCAACCACCACAACGTCCCTCCAACGACTGTCCTCCGTGAACCTCCAACCCCAAAGGCTTTGACACAAACTCACCACAGGCACAGAAGTGTATGCAGAAACTTAAACTGTCACCATGAGACCAAGGCAACTGCAACCACTTAACCACAGACTTTTTTAAAATTGCATGATGATCAATGATGATGATGATGATGTAATGCTGCTGCTGTGGAAGCGCATATGCTTTGAGACTACTTGACAGGGTTGTACTCTACGCTTACTATCATAATATATTTCAGCGTCAACTAAGCCCAAGAGATACAGACACCTGCAGTGTTAGTCAGGTAATTTTTAAGCAACACTCCCAAACTTGCAATCGTAAAGTGGATGAAGCTTGACTGTATGGTCCCAGTCTTCCCACTGAGCCCACAGTACACTCATTCTAGAGAGGAGCAGGCTAGAGTCTGAAAAATCCCAATGACTCTTGTGGGATTCAAACCAACAACCTTCCAGTCCAAAATCCAAGGCTCTAACCACTGCACAGTGACAATGGCAACTGGCATGCACACATGCATGCATGAGTGTGAGTGTGTGTCACAGTGTGTGTGTGTGTGTGTGTGTGTGTGTGTGTGTGTGTGTGTGTGTGTGTGTGTGTGTGTGTGTGTGTATATGCATGTGTGTGTGTGTATGCATGTGTGTGTGTATGCATGTGTGTGTGTATGCATGTGTGTGTGTATGCATGTATGTGTGTATGCATGCATGCATGTGTGCATGCATGTGTGAATGCGTGCACGGGTGTATGTGTGTCTACATGCCTGCCTGCCTGCATACATGTACTTTTTTTTTTTTTAACTTATCACCTTTCCAGCTATCTTCACACACACACACACACACACACACACACACACACACACACACACACACACACACACACACACACAATCTCTTTCACTATCACTTTGGCCTAAATTCAGACAACCCTTCTGCAAACAAATGCCTGGGTGATACTGCACAGCTAAGTTTGTTTAAATTCTTTTTACACAAAACGTAAACTCTCAACCTAGATTTTGAAATGTAATTCAATGTCGCTTTATAGGACAGATGAAGTTTTTTTTCTTTGTTTTTTTAAAACAGATGGACTTCTAGTTCTATATAATGAACCTTGCCAAATGAAGTGCAAACGTGCATGCGCATGCACATGTGCATGTGCGTGTGTGTGCATGTGTGTGTATGTATAGCTCTGTGTGTGTGTGAGTGTGTGTGTGCCTGTGTGTGTGTGGGGGGTGTGTGTGTGTGTGTGTGGGGTGTGTGTGTGTGTGTGTGTGTGTGTGTGTGTGTTTGCGTGTGTTTCTGTCTGTCTGTCTGTCTGTGTCTGTGTCTGTGTCTTTGTCTGCCTGCCTGCCTGGGCCTGCCTGCCTGCCTGCCTGCCTGCCTGCTGCCTGCCTCCTGCCTGCCTGCCTGTCTGTCTGTCTGCCTGCCTGTCTGTCTGCCTGTCAGTCTGACTGACTGCCTACATGATCATGGCAAGGTACTTGAAAATTATCAAACTGTCATCTAACATACGTTATCATCCAGTGTGTACTACTACAGTCTCAGTCTCATAGTGATAAAATTATAAATTTCCAGACTGTATGTGGATTGATTCATGAGTGAGACAGGGTGCACATTGTGGGTGATCATCCCCAGAGTCTTCACTAAGCTAGGCTGGCTCAGGCCAAAAGCTGTGTCAGTTATTGATGTCAGCTCATTGCCAAGGCCTACACTAAAATGTTGTGATGTTGTAAAATGTTGTGTTGAGATTGCCTTCAGCAATGACAAGCTCTTAACAGAACAACCTGCACTCTCCTTTAAAGGAGAAAAAAATCCTCTGAAGTCGGAGTATGGCTGCCTATATGGCGAGGTACTTGAAAATAGTCATACAGGCAAACTTCTCATTCAGTGTGCAATTTCAATCCCACAGTGATTCCCAGGTGGGATGAGTGAGTCAGAGAACGCATTCTGGGTGACCCCCCAGAGTGTCAAGCTGGCGAACAACAACAACAACAACAACAACTAAGCTACGAAAAAAGGGGCATCAACACAACAACAACAACAACAACAGCAACAACAGCACCCAAGTGTCTCTCTTGACTACTGACCACTTGGTGGGCAGCTTGATGCCAGGAAGGTATTTGACGTTCTCGTGCTCGGTGTTGACGATCTCTGTCAGGTTTCGCCCGTCCACCTTCTCCTCGTACATCCACATCAGCACCTTTTCTTCAAACAACTCGTTGTCCTTCACGTTGTTGCCGATTAATTTGGCAATGGCCGAGCCCCTGTTGACAGAAAGACACACACACAGTTATCAGAAACAGTCACACCAATCCAATCCATAAGTTGCTTAGAGCCCCGCCGACCTCACAGGCCATATTGGGCTGTCACCTAGTCACATTTCAAAACATTTATTAAAAGTGTGCAACGTGTACAGTTTAAAATGGGTATAAAACCAATTGGACTGTCTTTGCTTGTATCATACGCCTGTCAACATAAGGTCAGCCCAGGATGGCCATCTCGTCAAGGGAAAACCCACACGATCACACATAAAATGAAACAGGTCACAGGCTTTTTTTTTCTTTATTGGTGTTCCTCAGCTAGAGTTCTGAGGTTTACCAATGCCGGTGAGATTTTTCTGATGCAACCACTTTTTCCCACTATTGAGGTAGCTATATTTTGATTCTGGCATCCATACAATGCCCTTTTTTTTCTTTTCTTCTTCCTTGGCTCCAAGATTCACTAATGGTGAAATTTTCAGTATGCAACTGTTTTTACCCACCATTTAAGTAGTCCCATTCTGACTTTGGGGTTGGTGTCATGACACTTGTGTGCATAGATTTTATTTTTTTTTTGACATCCATTCCTATCAGCACGAAATGGCCCACTCCTCTAGTAAATGACAGAACACTGAACAGGTTTAACATGTGCGCGAGATGTTCTGCATGCATTCACGTACAGGGCCTTGGTTTATAAATAGTCTCATCCAAAGGGCTTTTTGGGAGTGGAGTCAGTCCTGATGTCAGCTCCAGGGTAAAATTCCCTATTACAGGTGCCTCCTTGGTGGCTTGATCCCAGGCCCTCAGATCACAAGTGCCATGCTCTGACAACTAGGCTATTCCCCCCCCAACCCTACCCCCTAATGCCTGTTGAATACATGACTTGACTTCTCCAAACTCCTTGAGGAGTCATCGAGGTGCACACTGAATTTTTCAGGCTGTGGCAAATGGAACCTGGAAGAGCCCATCTTTCTGCTAGGTCAGTGTGTATAATTAGTTGTATAATCAGTGTTACATGGCTGGTGTGTCTTCAGGAGTCATTCACACTACTGGCCACAGAGCTCTGGCCTAATCTTCCTAGAGGCTTTTAGTTTTGCATGTGTACAACACAAGATACCAGCATATATGCTTGCTCAGGGGGGGATTCCTACCACACATGGGGAAATGACTTGTTTCCGAACAAGCAACAAGCTGTTCTGCAGGTGACACTCACTCATTCATGTGGGGGTCTAGATGGCTGAATGAGTAGGACATTTTACACTTTTTTCCCAGGCAAAGGTTCAGTTCTCAATCACAGCAGCAAGGTTAGATTTTGGGAGAGACTTTCTCTTCACAGTTGACACATGAATTTCTTTAATTATGTGGTGATAAAGTATTTGAATTGAATTCAATTATAATCCATATACATTCTAGTCCTCTAGATTGAAAAAACCTTGCAAAAAGTGAAAGATCAAAGTTTTGGCCATGAGTCAAACCAAAAAAAAAAAAAGAAGAGACTTCATCTACATATCTACGACTGTACAGTGTACATATCTGACTAATTTAGCCATTAGAATTACATATCAACGCAATCCATAAGTATGATCTCAATGAATAGTCATGTTTTTTATACCAATTTAGTCATTAAAGACCAGCCGCTCAACACAGGGTCACATGAGGTCAAGCGAAACCAGACCCTAAGATTAGTAAGAGGTCAAAATGTATAAACTTGAATATAAAAGACCAGTTGGCATGTTGCACATGAAAATTATGCTTCATATAAAACTAAAAAGTCATTGTAATAATCAATATCACATCAGTGGGAGGGGGGGGGTTAGCATTTATGTGCAGTTGTGTGTGTGTGTATACAGTGTGTGTGTGTGTGTGTGTGTGTGTGTGTGTGTGTGTGTGTGTGTGTGTGTGTGTGTGTGTGGTGTGTGTGTGTCAGTGTGTGTGTGTGTGTGTGTTGTGTGTGTGTGTGTGTGTGTGTGTGTGTGTGTCACAGTGTGTGTGTGCATATGTGTGAGTGCATGTGTGCATGTCGTGCAATGTATGTGTGTGCGCGTGTGGTATGTGCATGCCTCATACACATGCAGGCATGAGTACACACATTTGTGCAGGTATATTATGACACGTACATATATGCATGTATCATTGTATGCTGAAAGTAGCAACAAGATCATGCATGTAAACGTGTGTGTACAACGTGGGTAAGGGGAGTGGGAGTGGCACGTATGGCTTAGTGCGTGAGAGCGAAAACAAAACATGGAACGTTAGGCTACTGTTCACGTTCTTCCTGTTTTACTTCTCCACTCCCTAACAAACCACACCTGGCTTTCAGCC
Organism: Stramonita haemastoma; assembly: GCA_030674155.1. Taxonomy (NCBI): domain Eukaryota; kingdom Metazoa; phylum Mollusca; class Gastropoda; order Neogastropoda; family Muricidae; genus Stramonita; species Stramonita haemastoma. The sequence goes on along the minus strand of CM060338.1, from coordinate 34,206,355 downwards.
AAGTCAACAGCTTCAATCAACAGCATTCTACCGCGTGAACAAATGCTGCTAGTCATCAAGGTGAACAGGATTAACGATGCATGTTGCAATCGGCGACAGGCTAGTCCAACTTTCACTTCTACGTTCAGCACTGATTTTTTTAAAAGACGAATCAGAATCATCTTTGCCTTTGAAGGCGGCTTCGAGATAGGCCTAACCCAATCAAAATAAACAGCCATCTACGTTCATACTTCAGCCGATCTGTCGTCCCTGCACGGAAAAGCTAAACTGTACTTACCAGTTTCCTGATCCAACGATGCATACCGACTTCTTTGCCATATTTGTTGAGCTTTCGACCAGACACACCAACGGTTAACTGCAGCAAACCTTGATCGACAATGTGTAGGACAAGGGAAGTTACTCTGTGAAAGGTCAAAATTTGTCCTTGGGGAGGCCAAGGTTATAAGTTTACACAGGCATATGAATAAGAAAAAATTTCCATCTCGGTTTAAAATCTTGTCCTAGGTGAATAATGCATTGATATCAAGTTTTACCCCGGTAAATACATTGAATATGATAATGGTTTTACGTGGAATAATTGCTTAGCAGTTAATTCAAAACAGCAAAAGGAAAAAATTATTTCCGATATGGCAAAGCCAAAAAAGTCCACCATGCCACAGACCAGCTAAGTTGCTATGATTATCCAACTGTACCGCAATGCCACAGACCCACTAATGCCAATAGGGCCCACCAAAGACCCACTATTCCATAGATCCACTATGCCATAGGCCCACCAAGACCCACTATGCCACAGACCCACTATGCCATAGGCCCAAAGACCCACTATCACACCACACACAACCCACACACACACACCACACACACACACAAAAACACACACACACACACACACCACACACACACGCACGCACGCACGCACAGCACCACGACCAAAAAAAATGTACAAAACGCATAACATGGGACTGAATGCAAAAAATGACAAGAGTGCTAATACCATTATCCTCGAAATAAAAAGAATGAGTAATCATATCCCAAAAACAAGAAATACACACACACACACACAACACACACACAACACACACACACACACAACCACGCACGACGCACGCCACGCAGCACACACGCACGCACACCAAACACAGCTCACACACACACACACACACCACGCACGCACCACGCACGCACACACATACACCACCACACACACCATCACACACGCACGCACGCGCGCGCGCGCGCGCGACACCACGACGCACACACAACACACAACAACACACACACACACACCACACACACACACACACAAACACAACGACGGGACGGATAGCCTAGTGGTCAGAACATTGCGCTGGCAATTTGACGACCGGGGTTCGAGTCCGGTCGAGGAGATTTTTCTCCTGGAGTTAACATCAGTGCTGACTCCACTCTCCCCAAAAGTCTTTCGGATGAGACTTTAAGCCGAGGCCCCGTGTGCAAACGCACGTAGAGCATCTTGCGCACACGTTAAATCCTGTTCCGCTTTTCGTATGAGTAGGCCATCGTGTGCCGGTGGGAACAGATGACATTTACAAAAACTGCATACACACGGGGATTGGCTGTGCTGATTCCATTATTCTCGATATTAAAAACACAACAACACACACACACACACACACACACACACACACACACACACACACACACACACACACACACACACACACACACACACACACACTGCCTGCGCGCCTGTGTTGACTACGGTATTCCACAGCTAGTTTTATAAGGAGGAACAAGGAAACATCGCCTGCAATAAAGTATAAGGAAAAACTAAATCCAAAGAAAAAAAAATTACAAAAATTCAAAGATTCTGGATGTTGATGGGAGTTGATCCATGTAAGACCCCAAAACTCCCTGTGGGGATGCTCCGGGCCTCTCCATATAAATAACATCTCCACCTTCTGGTCCAGGAATTTCCTCTTTTCTATCCCCCTCCTTCTCCCTGCCTTGTTCCACCTTTTTACCCTGTCACCCCCTTCTTGTCTGTTTTTGTACACGCGGGTGGTCATTCGTTATCCTCGAAATAAAGAATTTGCCTTGCCTTGCCTTGCCTTGCCTTGCCTTGCCTTGCCTTGCCTTGCCTTGCCTTGCCTTGCCTTGCCTTGCCTTGTGCCTTCTCGGTCAGTTTTCCTGCTCCTTTTTTTTTTCTTCGCTAAGAAAAAAAAAAAAAACCTTAAAAGATAGCAATTGTCTCCCACACTGGAGTCGGATACACTGAACCTGACTTGTCATACGCTGAACGACAGCACAAAGCATTTTTGCCCATATGAAGACCAAAATACTTAGGCTTATTGTCTTAACGTTTAATGAAGAAATAAACACGTATACATGTCTATAAATTTCAGCTTCCAGTTTCAATGTTATTTAATAAGTTGCAGGGTTAAAAAAAAAAAAGTATATTGATAATTTTTAGAAATACAATAAAATAAAAAATAAGTTGCAGAGTTAAGCCCAAAACTCATTTAATCCAGTGTATGCGCCTGCACGCGCGCGCGCGCGCTGCACACACACACACACACACACACACACACACACACACACACACACACACACGAGCGCACTCACACACACACACACACACACACACACACACACACACACACATAACTAATAAACAACTAATATATATAAATATATATATATTATAATAAATAAATATATAAAGTATACTATAATATATATATATATATATATATAATATAGCCGCCAGCTGTAGTCTAGTGGTCAGGGCGTTGGGCTCGTAATCTAAAGGTTGCGGGTTCGATCCCAGCTTTCGGCTATGGCGTTGTGCCCTTGGAAAAGGCACTTTACGGCTATTTTCTCACCCTACCCAGGTGTAAAAGGGGTACCAACCTTGTGTTGGGGGTTAACCCTGCGATAGACTGGCGTCCTATCCAGGGGGGAGTCCATGACTCTCAGTCGCTTAACGCCACAGAAACCAGGATAAGCACCCCCTGATGAGCCTTAGGCTCGGACAGACTTTAACCTAATATATATATATATATATATATATTATATGTAATTATATATACTATATATATTATATATATATATATGTATATATATATATATAAATATATTAATAATATATAAGCCTTTTTCTTGCTGTTGTTCAGTCACTCAGCTATACATGTAGTGCTTTTTGTGGTCATCGAATGACTAGAACATTTGACCAAACTGGTGTGTGTGTGTGTGTGTGGTGTGATACCACTTATTATAAACCAAACAAAACTTTCTTCTCCCTCCCAATTTAACCACAAGCCCAGTATCCCCAGCATCCTATCCCTCATCTACCCCCCAACCTCCACTGTTAAACCCTTTTACCACCTCTCCCCAATATACTCACCTCCTTTCTATCTCCCCCCTCCCCCCCCCCCCCTCCCCCCCCCTATCTCATCTCCCCCCCCCCATCCCCCGTCGCCCTCCTACCTCCCCCCCCTCCCCCACCCCTCCTCTCCCTACCCCCCTATATCCCCCCCCCCCCTCTTCCCCTCCTCCTGTCCTGTCCCCTAATCACCCCCTATCTCCCCCCTCCGCATCCCCCCTCCTCTCCACCCCTATCTACCTCCCCCCTCCTATCCCCACTACCCCTCCTATCCCCCCCCCCCTCTCCATCCCCCCTCTCCCCTCCCCCATCCCCCTCCCTCCCCCCCTACTACCTCCCCCCTACTCCTACTATCCCCCCCCTCCTATCCCCATCCCCCCCTGTCCCCCCCCTCCCCTATCTATCCCCCCTTTCCCCCCCCCTCTATCTATCCCCCCTTCCCCCCTATCTATCCCCCCTATTCCCCCCTCCCCCTATCTATCCCCCCTATCCCCCCCTCCCCCCTATCTCCATCCCTCCTGTCCCCCCCCCCTCCTGTCCCCTCCCCCTCCTATCTACCCCCCCTCCTATCTACCCCCCCCTCCCCCCCCTATCTACCCCCCCCCCTCCTATCTACCCCCCCCTCCTGTCCCCCTATCTCCATCCCCCCTATCTCCCCCCTCCTGTCCCACCCCTCACTATCTACCCCCCCCTCCTGTCCCACCCCTCCTATCTGTCCCCCCCCTCCTATCTACCCCTCCCTATCTACCCCCCCCTCTCCATCCCCCCTATCTCCCCCCTCCTGTCCCCCCCTCCTATCTACCCCCCCCCCTCCTATCTATCCCCCCCTCCTGTCCCCCCCTCCTATCTACCCCCCCCCCTCCTGTCCCCCCCTCCTGTCCCCCCCTCCTATCTACCCCCCCCTCCTGTCCCCCCCCTATCTACCCCCCCCCTCTCCATCCCCCCTCTCCATCCCCCCTCCTATCTACCCCCCCCCTATCTACCCCCCCTCCTGTCCCCCTCCCTATCTACCCCCCCCTATCTACCCCCCCCTATCTACCCCCCCCCTTTTTATTCCCCCTACTGCCCCCCACTCTCTACCCCCCCCCTCCTGTCCCCCCCCCCTTTTTATTCCCCCTACTGCCCCCCACTCCTGTCCCCCCCCTATCTACCCCCTCCCCCTTCCTATCTACCCCCCCCCCCCTCTTGTTCTCCCCCCTCCTCTCCCCCCCCTCCCCCTTCCTATCTACCCCCCCCCCCTCTTGTCTCCCCCCTCCTCTCCCCCCTCCTCTCCCCCCCTCGTCCTGCCTATCCCCCCTCCTGTTCTATCTCTCCCCCACTCCTCCCCGTCCTATCTACCTGTGGTGGCAGCCTGGCGGCAGTAGCCTCCTCTCTCTCGTCCAAGCACAAGAACATAGACAACACATCCCCTCCAAAGCTCAGAGAAATAGAAGTTAGGGGGACATCCCTGTAGAGATCTGCCATTCCTAACTCAGTTCACATTACTGCAAACTAAGTTTTATGGCATGTTATCAAACAAACAATTCCAAACTTTGAAGGTGTTTTCCTATATTAGTTTGAAAATGAAAAAAATATATATATTTACAATCATTTACTTCATCTTTGACTTGGTCAAGACAGGTAAACAGCAATTCTACAAATTCATATAAAAGTTGTTGCTTCTTTTCCATGATATGGCAACTTTTATCTGGACTACTAAGCAACTTCAAACAATTGAAAAGGATTGAATTGCCTAAGATAGTCTCTGAAGGGGAAGTAATATTGATATGAAATAGCCACACACCATTAGTGTGTGTGTTGTGTGTGTGTGTGTGTGTGTGTGTGGTGTGTGTGTGGTGTGTGTGTGTGTGTGTGTGTGTGTGTGTGTGTGTGGGGTGTGTGCATGTTGTGTGTGTGTGTGCATGTCTGTGTGTGTGTGTGCATGTCTGTTTATTTCTCTTTCTCTATTTCTGGTCCATCGTCTGGAATTACCCCCCTCTCACACTTGGCTAAAAGCCTACTTATGACTGTTTTCAATCCAGTCTCAAGATATACTTATTTCAAACATAAGGGGACATTTTGATTTGTCCCTGCATTGCCCCCAGAAAACAAATTTGCCAATGGCAACTGTCTTCAAACTGTAAGTTGTTTTACCTGTGTTAATTTATGCTGCATGTATTTAGAATTTCTGACACATTCTATATGCTGATAAAACGTTAATTTATTTTAAGGCAATATTACCCCCCCCCCCCCCCCCCCCCCTTCAAAGGCTGTCATCACAGTTATGTTCCTTTTTATTGTTTGAAGTTACTCAGAAGTCTAGAGGAAAATCTGTATCTAATGTAAATGATGCAGCAATTTATTTATTTTTTAAATAAAATTGTAGACTGTGCTGTTTACCTGTTTGGAACAACATGATGACAAGAAATGTTTAAAGATTAAGTGTTTTTTTTCAATTTCTGATCAGACATGGGAAAAGAACCTGTAAAGTGTGGAATTGTTGGTGTAATAATAAGTTGCAAAACTATGAAGGCAACAACTTAAGCTTTGAATTAGGAATGGCAGATCTCTATAGGGATTGCTTCCTAACTTCTAATCCTCTAAGCTTTGGAGGATATGTGTTGTCTGTCTTCCATGAATGTGCTTTTTTTTTTTTTTTTTTTTGACAGGGATGGGGGGGAGGGGATTGGTAGGAAGGGAGAGGTAGGGGGAGGAAAGGTAGGGGGGGAGATAGGAGGGGGAGGATGAGGTAGGGGGGGAGATAGGGGAGGGATGGGGGGGAGAAGAGGGGAGAGAGTGGAGAAGGAGTTGGGGTTGGAGAAGTGGGGGGGGGGGGGGGGGGTGGGGTGATGTAAGGAGTGATGCAAAATTGCCATTTCAGGAGTCTTGCATGACTCCCAGGGGGCACAGATTCATTGTTTCCCATGAGCATATTGTTTATTTATTTTATTTTTTCTTTTAATTGAGGATAATGGAATAAGCAAACATATGCTTTATTACATCCAGTCCCCATGTGTGATGCAGTTTTGTAAATGTCATCTGTTCCTATCCCCTCTCCTCCCCTATCCTACCCCCTCCCCCTACCTATCCACTCTCCTCCCCTACCTATCCCCCTCCCCCCTACCTATCCCACTCTCCTCCCCTACCTATCCCCTCCCCCTACCTATCCCACTCTCCTCCCCCTCTCCTCCCCCTACCTATCCCCTCCTCCCCTACTTATTCCACTCCCCTCCCCCCTACGTATCCCCCTCCTCTTCTCCCCCTACCTCTCTGTTCACTGTGGTAGTAGGTATCTGTTTACAAACTGGCTTGCTGTCACTCTTCATGTCAGAATTTAATTCTTGGCGGCTGTGCTAGAAATGTTGTTAAACACAAGTTACGCCGCCAGACGCAGGAAATGACATCATCATTCAATTTCCACTTCCTTGATTTCTTCCCTAGGCTTAGTAGGCGGAGCAGAGCGTGAAGTGTGCAGACGACACCGGTAACTGGTAAGATATTTGAGGAGTTGATTTGATGCTTAAACTGTGAGAGTGATCCTGATTATGGCTGTCTTTGAGAACTGCAACGTTATGCTCTTTTTGATCAGTTTACAATAATTATGGCAAAGATCGCTCTCAAAAGTTTCGGCTTCCTAAGTTCCTTATCAAAGCGAGCCATCGCCCTGTCGCCCGTTGCGGGGTTGTTACTGCTGCAATGAGTCATAGCAGCACACTAGTTTCCTGTTTTTTTCACCATCTTTGAGGGTGGTGTTTGTTTTGTTGTTGGGTTTGTTGGCGTTGTTTGTTTGTGTTTTTTTATGTTTGTTTTTGTAGGGGTGGTGGTGTTTGTTTTGTTTTGTTTTTCTTTGGTGTCCCTGACTTGCTAGGAAGGTGGGGAAGTCATCATCATCATCATGACAGGATTTTTTTTTTTTAAAAGGCTGAAGACTGGTAGAACGATCGTATAGTTAATATAATGGTATGCAAGCATGTATGTGTGCACACATATGCCCCACACAAGCACTAAGGAAGACTCACACACCATCACACACACACACACACACACACACACACACACACACACACACACACACACACACACACACACACCCCTCTGACACACCCACTTTCCTGTTAGTTTGGACTGATCAAGGGTTTAATTGTGTGTGTGTGTGTGTGTGTGTGTGTGTGTGGTGTGTGAGATTAGTTACTAGTATTATTTGAGTGCAAGTGGAGTTATATATAATATCTGATTTATAGATTACCATCATGATTCAGCCAACCATTTGACAAAAAGGCACAGGCGCAGTTATCTGATGTACTTTTGTGGCAGAGCTGACCAATAACATCAACCATGAACGTGGAACACGAGATCGAGTTATTGAAGGAAGAAATCAAGCGTTTGGGCACTGAAGGTTTGTATTATATCAAGAATTTGGGAAGATTTTCCTCAAGGAGAAGGAGCTCTCTTTTTTTTTCTTTTTTTTTTAAAAGTTTTAGTTTTGTTTATTGGGCAGTTTGTTTCTAAATGGACTTAGAAGGAAGTGGGAATATGTGTCTAGAGTTTCAGTCTAATTCAGTAATTGTTTTCCGTTTATTTGCATGTGTATTGCATACGCATACACACATTAACACACACACATACATGTACACACACAACATGTACTCACGCACATTTACACACACACACCTGTATGGAGTTAAGTCAATTTTTTTTAATTTATAGATGTGGATAGTTTATGATAGAAGTGTATTTTAGTATATATAAACATGTATAATCAAAAGTCAGAAGAAAATGTTCTGAGCTAAAAAAAGATTTGTTGTTGTGTGCATCATTTTTGTTTGTTTATTTTTGTTCCTCATTTAGACAAGAGCTCCAAGGTTCACCAATGATGAGATACTACGTATACGATAATTTTTACCTACCATTAAGGTGGCTGCATTCTAACTTTAGGGATGGTGTCCACCACACATGTGTGCATGCACTTTTTTTTAAAAAATTGTCATCTGTTCCTACCACTACCAGCACTAAATGATGCCTACTCTTGTGAAAGGCAGAACAGGTTTTTAATGTGTGTGCAAGGTGTTCTCTGTGTGTTCCCACACAGGGCCTGAGTTAAAAGCCTCATAAGTAGGGCTTGGGGGAAGTGGAGTCCGTACTAATGTTAATTCACTCTAAAACGTGGCACCTCCAGGCTGTCAGATCATGACTGCAGTGCTCAACCACTAGGCTAACCTCCTCCCCCCAAATTGTTTGTGTGTGTGTGTGTGTGTGTGTGTGTGTGTGTTGTGTTTTGTGGTGTGTGGGGTGTGGTGTGTGTGTGTGTGTGTTTTGATGGGGTGGGGGGTTATGTTGGATGTGTGTGTGTGTTTGATGGGGGTGTGTGTGTGTGGATGGTGTGTGTATGTGCGTGTGCGTGCGCGCACATGCAGATGTGCAAACGTGCAAAAATATATGTATCAATGTATTGCTTGTATGACATATATTTATCAACACAAAATTTTCATTGTACACTTTCAGGTAGCGATGGCAAGTTTAAAGTGACCTTTGGCGTGCTGTTCAACGATGACAAATGTGCCAACCTGTTTGAGGCCCTGGTAGGCACCCTGCGCGCTGCCAAACGAAAGAAGATCATCACATACCAGGGAGAGATGCTACTGCAAGGAGCTCATGACAATGTAGAAATTGAACTGTTGGAGGGGTAGTTAGATTTGACAGAAGCATGTCAGGGAGTAGAATACAAAACCGCATTTTGTGATGATACTCATTAGCTGTAAGGGGCGCGTGCCCTCTGAAGATTAAATGCATGCTGAAAAGTAACAAGGCTTGAATATCAAACAGTAAGAACCAACTGGTTTTTTTTTGTTTTTTTTTTCAGTTTTGTAATATTTAGATTAGTGGATGGTGTGGAGTTATGTTTGATGAATTTTGGTTTGGTAGGTAAACTTTGGGTACAGATCTACCTACTTAACCCTCTTGCATTTGGATTCTCTGAACACAAACTGCCCCTAGATTTCGCATTCCATCACGAAATCAGGTTGGGCACACATGCTGGCTTGCCTTTTTCTCCTTCTAAGTACATACCAGCAGCTATAATTACTTCCAGACACTCACAGGGTTTCTCCTTCAAGCCTGACAGAACTTTGACATGTGGTAGCAATTAGTGATGGTCACAGCATGATGGAAATCTACTGTGTGTAAATCCTGGCAAATCCAGGTTCAGGACTTAGGGGGGGGTAATTATTCAATCCTGCCAAATCCTGGATGGGGACTAAGAGGGTTAAATCATGCCTGGGGGGAAACAGACTTGTTGCTTGGCCATCATGATAAGAGATTAGTTAGGATGGGTTTGCTTCCCTTTCTAATGCTTGGGGCATTAACTGGATGATATTACCGCATGTGACACATTAATGGGATAAGAGGATGAGTACACCACTTTTCTCACCATCTTTGAAAGTAACATGTGGTGTTTGGTGGCCAAGTTGAGAGAGAGACTTGGTAGGGTGCACATATCATGTATCTTTGCACAGCTCATGAGTCAATCACTATAGTGTATCACAGTAAGAGTGTAGAGTTGTATGAATATTCTTACATACTAGAGAAAAGAGAGAAAAAATAATGTGTAAGTTGAAACATTTCCTGCATGTGAAAAACACAACACTAGTTTTGTATATTGGGAAACAATTTAATAATGTATCACAGTAAGAGTGTGAAGATGTATGAATATTTTCATGTGCTAGAAAAGAAAAATAATGCGTAAGTTAGACATTTCCTGCATGTGGAAAATACAACACTAGTTTTGTATATTGGGAAACAATTTAAACAAACATTCTCCCCTATCCTCCCTCAAATAATTGGTTAGATCATATCAAATTTGATATATGTATAGTTTTATAAACATTTTTCTAAAGCCATCATCTTGAGAAAATGTACCGTCCATTTTGCTTTCATGATATAATGGTAATAAGTCATGAAAAGAGGGGCTTGGGGAGGTGGGGGGGGTGCTTATGTAAATTTATGAAGTTGTGGAGATGGGATGCTATTTGATAATCATATTCAATGAATCAAAGGAATAAGAAATTTATGGGGTAAGATTGATAAAATGTCACTCTTGTGTTTTGTCATTGCTGATGAATGAGTGGAGCAAGTCTTGTGTGATGAAAATGTGGCCATACTGAGTTCTTCCATGAGTAAGGTACAATCAATTCATTCATTTCTATTCAATTGATGTGGTTTGAAAGTCATGTTCATTTCGCATGTGTATTGGAGTGTTCCTTCAACAGACAGCATCATTTCCAAAGCAGTTCTTTGGTCTTTTTTTTTCTCCTTTTCTCTGTTTTGCTATAAATGAAAGAAACTGTTTTCAAGTGTTTGGTGAAACAAACTGTTTTCAGGAAATTCAAATTTTAACATTCTTTTTTGACAAACAAATATATTTTAGAACACTTTCTTAGTTGAGTATATGTGTTTGCATGATTTTTTTTTTTTTTTTTTTTTTTTACAATGTAGAGTTATTGAATGTCACTGTTAATTTTGATTCATGATTTTATTTTGTTGTTTTTTTTACAACTTTGACCTTTTGAAAGTAACAGTTAATTCCAATTTGGTATCGAGCACAAAGTGAATAACAGTATTATCATAGTGTTTATGTGTAGACATGTACAATGTGTGTGAGCATTGGATTTTTTTTCCCAATCCTCGATAGATATGCTTCTAAATGATCAGCACAAAGCTTTTTTTGGACACAAATTATGTCTGACTGTGATGCAAGCATTTTTAACTTCTCAGGCTTAGGCAACTAATCCTGTATGTGTGCATGGGTTATGTTTCCCCCCCCCCCCCCCCCCCCTCCCTTTTTTTTTTTTTTTTTTTTTAAGGCAGCAGTTTTTCAAAAGCCACTGATTTTTGCTGATTATGTTTTTTAACACCATCCCTACGTTAAGGGAGAGAACCCAACATTCCCAGTACACATGAACTGTGCGCATTTGTATGCTACTGTAACCCAGAAGTGGGTGATACGGAGGGAAGGGTTAGTAGAAGGTTGGTTACCCTATAACGGGTTACCTGTAGGGAAAGGGTTAAACAACTTCTCTTTGAACTTTCCTAGGTTATGTGTGATTTAGAAGTAGGCTTGTACTTTTTTTTACACCCCCCCCCCCCCCCCCCAAGATAACCTCTTTTTAAGTTGACTGTTTAGATTGATATCTTGCAAGACAAGTGTGTTTGGGAGATTTTTGTTTTCATTATTTCTGTCCTAGATTTGATGTTTCTTTTTATTTGCTGCAATATTTTATTTAGCGTAAGTACTTTTGTAACAGTGCAAATATATTCTTGATATCAAATTTTTCTTTTTAAATCATGGTGAAATTTTATTCTCTATGACCGATAAGTTTCATGACAGTTTATTCATTTTTCAGTTTTCTACAATGAATTGATACATTGCCATTTGAGAAATGAGGATTGTCAATGCAGAGATCTCATTCGTGCCTTTGGAATGTAGTGTTCAGTCTTATTTTTTAAAGTCATATTTTTTTCTCACTTAACACTTGTCATGTCATTTGTGATGAATGATGATGTCATCCATGTACCATTGGTACGAAACAGCCAAATTAAAGAAAACCGCACTAAGATTATCATGTGTTGTGTGATATTGCATTACATTGTAATGTTATGTGGTGAATGGATCAGATAGTGGTAGTAGTTATAGAACATCATATACACTTAGACTACTGGAGTTGTAGTTGAATCCCCCCCTCCTCACTGCACCATTTAGATAGCCGCATTCTGACTTTGGGAACAACACCTGTGCGCATGTGCTTTTTTTTTCCTTTTTGTTCAAACATTTTGTTAAGATATCATCCCCTCAGTTGGAATGTGGCAACATTCCTACTTTCGGGGTGATGTCTGAACACAACGCTGCTGTGCGTGCATTCTTTAAATTCTCTCATCTATTCCTTCCAGCATGCAATGGCTGTAGCCTACTCTTCTGAAATGAAGAACAGGTTTTAACTTGTGAGCAGGGTTTTCTGTCCGCACACCGATCGTCCATTTATGGTCTCATCTGAAGGACTTTCAGGGGAGTGGAGTCAGTGCTGATGTTAACTCCAGGGGGAAAATCTCAAATGGTGCCTCAGTGATAGCTTGACCCTGGGCCATCAGATCACATGCTCAACACTACTAGGCTATGCTCAACACTACTGGGCTATGCTCAACACTACTGGGCTATGCTCAACACTACTGGGCTATGCTCAACACTACTGGGCTATGCTCAACATTACTGGGCTATGCTCAACACTACTGGGCTATGCTCAACACTACTGGGCTATGCTCAACATTACTGGCTATGCTCAACACTACTGGGCTATGCTCAACATTACTGGGCTATGCTCAACACTACTGGGCTATGCTCAACACTACTGGGCTATGCTCAACATTACTGGGCTATGCTCAACACTACTGGGCTATGCTCAACACTACTGGGCTATGCTCAACATTACTGGGCTATGCTCAACATTACTGGGCTATGCTCAACACTACTGGGCTATGCTCAACACTACTGGGCTATGCTCAACATTACTGGGCTATGCTCTGAAATCTGAACACATTACTCCTCTCTTGCAATCTCTCCACTGGCTGCCTGTGCCACAGAGAGTTAACTACAAGATCAGTATTCTCTGCTATAAATGTCTCCACAAAACAGCACCCTCCTACCTCTGTGAATGTCTTCACGTGTACACACCTTCTCGTTCCCTCTGCTCGGCTGCAGATACCTTATCCTTAAAAATTCCGAGATTCAACCTATCTACCGTTGGCCGCCGCTCTTTCTCTATTTCTGGTCCATCAATCTGGAATGACCTCCCTCTATCCCTTCGGCAAAAGCCTACATATGACACTTTTAAATCCAACCTCAAGACACACTTGTTTCAAACCTAAGATTTGTGTCTTCTGTCTTCAAACCTAAGATTTGTGTCTTCATCTCCTATTTGTCCCTGCCTTCAACATTTGAAATTCCATTCACCCTGTCAAAATGTATAACCTCTATAAGTGTGTGTGTGTTGTGTGTGTGTGTGTGCGCGTGCGCGCGCGCACGTGTGTGTGCTTTCGAATTTGCTAGAATTATTTATTGTCATTGATTGTTTGTTGTGAGGGTCGAGTGCAAGCGCTTTGATTTGTTTTTACAAGATATAGCGCTATATAAATTCCATGTATTATTATTATTATTATTATGCTCAACACTATGGCTATGCTCAACACTACTGGCTATGCTCAACACTACTAGCTAGCTCGCTCACATACTAGCTATGCTCAACACTACTAGGCTATGCTCAACACTACTAGGCTATGCTCCATACTAGGCATGCTCAACACTACTAGGCTATGCTCAACACTACTAGGCTAGCTCAACACTACTAGGCTATGCTCAACACTACTAGGCTATCATGCTCAACAACCACTACTCAAGGCGTCTTATGCTTCGCTAAGCACTACGAGGCTAGCTCACCACCTATAGGACCATTATGCGTCAACACGGGTACCCTACAGGTCCTATGCTCCAAGGCACAACTAGGACACTATGACCTCAACCTTTAGATTCGATCCAACCCTACCACTCAACTACGCGGCTGCTCAACACTACTAGGCTATGCTCAACACTACTAGGCTATGCTCAACACTACTAGGCTATGCTCAACACTACTAGGCTATGCTCAACACTACTAGGCTATGCTCAACACTACTGGCTATGCTCAACACTACTAGGCTATGCTCAACACTACTAGGCTATGCTCATGCTCAACACTACTAGGCTATGCTCAACACTACTAGGCTATGCTCAACACTACTAGGCTATGCTCAACACTACTAGGCTATGCTCAACACTACTAGGCTATGCTCAACACTACTAGGCTATGCTCAACACTACTAGGCTATGCTCAACACTACTAGGCTAATGCTCAACACTACTAGGCTATGCTCATGCTCAACACTACTAGGCTATGCTCAACACTACTAGGCTATGCTCAACACTACTAGGCTATGCTCAACACTACTAGGCTATGCTCAACACTACTAGGCTATATGCTCAACACTACTAGGCTATGCCGTCAACACTACTAGGCTATGCTCACACACTACTAGGCTATGCTCAACACTACTAGGCTATGCTCCCCCCAACCTCCCCGATTAAAAAAATCTATAAAGTGCATTTCTGAGTTTTAGTGGGATCAAATATTAAACGCTTAAAAAAAAATTTTTTTATTCAATCCAAAAGAGTATGTATATTATAAGCAAATGATGTGAAATTTTGTATCATCATGATTTTTTTCAACCAAAACAAAACAAAAAAAGAAGTGATCTGAATCTTTTATCTTCATGTTTTGATCAAAAGGTGTATAATTGAAAATGTACAGGTTTGTGGAAGGAAGACTGGGGTAATAATAATTTAATTATTACAGTAATAGTCACCACTCCCAAGTGGGAACCCTATTAAAGTCTGCCTCCATGACAGCTTGACAGTTTTGTCAGAAGGAAACATTGTAGGTACTGCTGTTCTGTGAGTGATGAACCCAGATTAGGCTCACCAGTCCACAGTTCAACAGCAGAAGACTCGAGTCAATGCAAGGTCTATGGGCTGGTGGTGTCTGTATTTAAATACTTAAACGAGATAAAGAAATGCATCTGTGCTTATTTACCCATCCCCATGAGTATGCAATTTGTAAAATCTTGTCATCTGTTACACTGCACATGAGCCACTCACGAAAAGCGGAACAGGATTTAACATGTGCGCAAGATGTGCGTGCATTCGCACACGGGGCCTTGGTTTATAGTCTCATCTGAAGGATCTCTAGTGATGGCCATGGTGGTCTGACAAAAACTAAACATTGAATGATTGATTAGTCCCTCCCCCCCCCCCCCCCCCCCCCCCCCCGCCCCTCGAACTGCTGGGTCCAGAAATGCTACACGTACATATGCACACACACACTCAACAGTTAACATAGGTGCTGACTCCACTCTCCCCTAAAGTCCTTTGGATGAGACTATAAACCAAGGCCCCGTGTGTGAACAGCACGCAGAACATCTTGCGCACATGTTAAATCCTGTTCCGCTTTTTGTAAGAGTAGGCCATCGTGTGCTGGTGGGAACAGATAAGATTTACAAAGCAACATACACACAGGGACCGGATGTAAAAAAAAAGCACAAGAGTGCTTATTCCATTATCCCCCAATATAAAAGAATAAATAATATATAACAACACACACACACACACACACATATGCACACACACACACACACAACCCTAGCCTAAGTGATGAGATCAGGTGAGGCAAGTGGGAGAAGTAGTAACATTGAAGCATCACAGAAGATGTGCTGCAACCTGAATTATAAACTTGGACCACACCAATATCCAGTTTTTGGACCCCCCCCCCCTTCAGCGGCTCAAGCTCTGAGGTTCACCAATGATGAGGTTTTTGCGTATGCAACTATTTTTGCCAACCAATATGGGAGCCACATTCCGACGTTAGGGACAATCTGATATTAGAGTCTAGAGAGAAATGTTTGAAGGAATGCTCCTTTCAGTCTTAGGGATTTTAAAAATTTTGATTGTGCAGATACAAAGTTCTCTCTCTCTCTCTCTCTCTCTCTCTCTCAAACTGGGTGTGTGAGATGCCTGAGTGAACAAATGTGTGTGTGTGCGTGTACGCACGCACGTGTGCCTGTACTATACAAATCACTGCATAGACCTACAATGTTGCCATGTCTTTGAACAACAACAAAAAAAGCAGGCCACAACACCTCATATCTTCTTACACTTTTTATTATAATAAAAGACCACATAAATCACTCAGAGTGGATGAAACTGTACAGGAAGGGCAATTTGCTTACACACGAGCTAATCAACATGCAAATCAGACATCATATGGATGATACATATCCCACCCCATCCTTCATGCAAAAACATCATTCTGTACTATATTGGCGGAATCTGCATTCATGTCAAGCAAATCCGGACCAGCACACACTGGCCAACTTTCAGGTTTTTAAAGAAAGAAAAAAACAGGGGAAAAAAAAAGAAGAAAATATCAATTCTCTCTTCTCTTAGGCACAGAACATTTTATTTATATCCTGTGAGTGATCAACCATTATTTTTCCCCTTACTTGGCAAACAAACATATAATGTTTGTGATTTCATCTTCTAAAGATAGTAATGATTGTCTCAAAATTGAAGAGACGAAAAGGTGGACATTATCACACCACCCAAGCAGTTGTTACGTCTGATAATTTCATCTTCGTGTGCCCTATTTCCATAATACAGCTATCTATCCCAGACAAAATCTCTGAATTGATCATTAAAAACAAACCCTATGGATACACAAAAATAGTACATTCATAGTCTACAATAAAATCATGCCTATCGCCCTACACCAATTTTCTAAAATAAAAACATACAATGAAAAAAAAAAAGGCAATGACACCACAGTTTTCATTCATTCCATCAAACATGTTTAAAGCACAGTCAATTGTAATAGCCATTACAGGGCTGACTGAGTCTGGCACAGTGCCGACCTCAAACCAATACACAAGAATGATGGTGCTGGGATGTATGAATGAAACCAAAGCAAAATCCCTAAGCAGTCTCTCTCACTTCTTCAAATATCTGCAGAGACGATGAAAGACATGAGAATATGCACAATTGACATAAAAACTGGATACACTCAAAACACACACACAGACAGACACATACGTGAAAAAAAAAGATACTATGCAGAAGATAACTATGCACTGTATAACGGAAGACAAAGACTAGTAAACAAGAATGAGTACATGAAAAAGACATTAACGGGAGAATGAATGAAAACAAAGAACTACGTTTTAAACAATTGAAAATAAAAGGAAGACAAAGCGTACTGTAACTTAACAAAGCAGGCAGACACTGGAATCATTCTAAATGCAGCAATTTCTATAAAATGCACTTCATTATTCTTTTTCCAGAATTTGATAACTGATTGAGCCTCTGTCTTGCATTTGTATGAGATTTGCCATATTTTTTCTAACACCAAAGGCTAAGTTTTTAAATGTCTATACTAATATGGAAATTAATGCCTGAAAAATTTATAAAATGCCACATTGTGCTAATTATGAATCAATAACACTAGGTGAAACATATGTGAACAGAGACAATAATCTGGTTTCTATTTATTTTCTATGTCAAAATCGTGTTTATTTTCGGTGTCAAAATTGCTGGAAAGTTTTTTTAAAAGAACTGAACGGGGGGAGAAAAAATCCTGCACAATTGATTATAAATTTCGAGGAAAGATGAAAAACATCTTTACATTTTAAGAAAATAAACACCGCAGATTTTATGAATTTCAGCTTGAGAAAAAATGGATAAAACTTTTGCCTGTGACACACTACTCTATTCATATATTGCAATATTTATTTTCATTTACATAGCTGATCTTCAGATTCTTTTCCCTTTCCTGTTTCCGATAAACGATGCTGGCAAACTTTCTTTCTACGACATCACACTAGATTATGCCTTTGAAAACTCTTTTATCTGCTACTAAAATTGCTGATTCTACAAAACTACGACTTTGCATCCAACAACCAAAACACACAACATCACAGTATCAGAAACCAAAAGCATGCAAAAACTACACACACATAAAAGGATAAAACTACAATCCACATTCACTTTGTCAAAACTACTTATGATTTTTTTTTTTTTTTTTTTTTTGGTATTTTTTGTTTTTTTGGTATTTTTTGTTTTTTTTGTTTTGTTTGTTTTTGGGGTGTATTGTTTTTTAACTACTGATGATAATTCTTAGCTGTCAGCTACACCATCTGTGAACTTGATACTACTACAGGAAACGGAAAACCATGCGAGACATTAGCATTCTTCTTCAGCTTTAAAAAAAAACAAAAAACCCACACACGCCATAAAACCAGAAACCAAACCGAAGCACACGCACTCCACAACTTCTTTCATAATACCACAGCAATGAACCACGACACCCAGAACATGAGATGATAAGACAATGTATGAAGAAATGGAAAGCAATTAGATATGAGAACTAAGACATAAACCAGGTAACAGGTGGACACGACAGGAATGCCATTTACGCATAAACCAACCATAATTAACTTAAGATATCCTTTTTTTTTTTTTTCAACGATGGGAAAGAAAAAAAAAGGTTAGCATTACAAACATCATTCAAGAGGAAAAACAGAAAGAAACTCCACATAGAATGCATCTGATTGTATGCATTTGGTGGGGTTTTTTTGTACTTATCAAAGCATTCTCATTAACATTACTGATGACCCAAAAAATTTTTGCTTGGAAAAGATTCAAATTTAAAAAGACAGATAAGAGAGAGAGAGAGAGAGAGAGAGAGAGAGAGAGAGAGAGAGAGAGAGAGAGAGAGAGAGAGAGAGAGAGGGGAGAGAGGGAGAGACAGAGACAGAGACAGAGAGAGATTAAAAATAAAATGAGATAAGCTGGCAAGCGTCAGTACTTTTGATCTCTATTTCCACATAAATTATGATTTTATGGCAAATGGTTATGATTGTAACGCATTTTCGCTTATACGACAGACAACAATAGTTGTCGGAGTGTCTGACAAAGGAGAAGTACACAGATCATCATCATCATCTTTTTTTTTTTTTTTTGACCTACTACACACACAAACCCCCCCCCAGAAAAAAACAAACCATAACATTTTGCATTATGCAAATAGTCCACTTCCAAGCGACACAAACTAAACCAAAGTTGTAATGAGATAAAAATCATACATTTCAGTTCTGTACACGAGTGGAACAATCATGAAGTATGCACCAAAAAAAAAAAAAAAAAAAAAAAAGAAAAACTGATTTTTTCAAATCAACTTTTCCCCCTACAAATAACGCGTTTTACTTTACTGTCAACGCTTTGAACATATACAATATGTGTATGTTAAAGACATGTCAACAATGCTGAATCAGCACAGAGAAAATAAAGAACCTACCACAGCAACTAACACGTTCACTCTCTACACCCCCCCCCCCCCCCCCCCCCCCCCCCCCCCCCCCCCCACACACACACACATACAAATACTTTTCAGTGTGAGATCCATCTATTCCAAATAAATATGAAACTTAGCTCTCCACAAATGAAAACAAAACTACGACACCCTTTTTTCCCAAATCATTCACTCTAATTTTTGTTTAAAAAAAAAAAAAAAAAAGGATTAAAAAACCAACCCCCCCCCCCCCCCCCCTCCCCCCGATTTCATTTATCCATACATTCCACTAAGCACAAACCCTATTCATCAGTCTTAAATGCCTTCACTGAAATCAAGCTTTGATGGGCTCTGCAGTGTTAATCCAACAAATGAAAGAACATGCAACAATTTGTGAGAGATGTGGCTAATTTGAATATAAAAAAAAAACGTGGGTCATTAAAAAATAAAAATTTAAAGAGCAAAAGAAAGAAACCATGGAATTTGCAAAGAATCTTTTTTTGATCTATGTTTTGTCTTGTAGCCCCAAAAGAAAAGCAAGCTGCCTGTTATGAGGACAGTCATAACCTGCCTAAGTTACAACGATAACTGCACACTTCATCAAGTTTGCTTGTATTCTCATTGATCATGCTGGAGCAAACCTCTGTGGGGTGTGCTCCTCCTATACCTGAATATAAATGCAAGCTTTTTTTTTTTTTTTTTTTTTTTTATAAACTTTTATCCACTGTCATGACAAGAAAATGCTGTTGAGATTAAATGCTGTTTGTTTTTTTGGGGGTGGAGGCAAAAAAATAAAAAAAAAAAAAAAAAATAAAAAAAATTGATATCTGAACATTCTTTTTCCTTCCAAAATGGCTTTGCTATCAAAACACTAAAAAAGTACGAACGCTGCCTACCGTCACATAGATGCCTGGGAGATGAACTTTCTTTTTCCCATTCCTTCCCTGAATTTTTTTTTTTTTTTTTTTTCTCCTATCCTTTTAACCCTAACCCATAACATGTTTTAAATATTACATAAAGACCGTCATTCTTTTCCAGACACAAGGCACCATTTTTCTACACAAAATTTTTCTACCTAAAAAAGCCATCACGCACACACTCAAAAAAAAAAAAAAAAAAAAAAAAAAAAGCAGAGATAAAGTATAACTTAACTAACTCCCTAAATTCTATTGAAAAAAAAAAAAAACCCACAAGATTCACAGCTACAAGAAAATACATTTGCCATCTTCCATTTCATAGTTAGTAAACATGGTACGGTTGCAGTTTTCATCTCACAACATGTACAGCACACTTGATTTTACAGGCTATAATTATCAAGCTAAACATTAAATACTTCATTAGACTGCCTCCTAAACACACACACGCAAGCATGCACGCACACACACACATACACACATACAGAGCATCAAAGACAAACTTCGTAATGATACATACCCCTACCCAGTAAGTAGAAAATGTCAGCAAACACACAACGGGTGTGGCCATATAAAATCCACCCTCTGGATAGAAAACCCAACAATCTTCCATGAACACATTTACGACAAATGCAGTCATGCAAGCTTGTTGGCTCTTCATCTCAAAATAATAAAACCCATCCACAACCTGTCACCTCACAAATTTCTAAAACAGACAATGTCACGAGTCAACCTCCACTCCGATGGATTCCACAGGATTCAATTTTCCCATGACACAATGTCCCCCCCACCCACCCCCACCCATGACTCCTTGTGGAGTTAAGAGAGATAAGTTGGCTCACTCAAAGGAGAAAAAAAAAAAAGCAAAAGCAAAGATAGAGAGCTAGAATTACAAAGTTTTCTGAAACCTGGACTTTGTTCACTTCTTGCTTGCTTCCCTCTTTCAATGACTCTGCCTGAATTTCCATTCAGTGACTACCTTCCCTAATCTTTTCTTAATTCTGACCCCTTGAATTCCCTCCACCTGCTAAAAGAAAATGTTTAAAACCACAGTAAAATGTCTGATAACTCATTACAAATGATGATCTTGATGACAAAACATTTCACAAAATGAGAATGAAAAAAAAAAATTTTTGATTTAGAAATATAAAAAGTTGCAACCCTAATACCTACAGAAAAGAAACCCCTACACCCATGATCAAAGTCCAGAGACAGTACACACAAGACAAAAAAGAAAAAAAATCAAAGTGCTCCTCAAATCTAAAAGAAAACCAAACAAACAAGAACGAACAATACAACCCCTGACCCAGACACAAACTTCATGTTGTTGTATACCTCTGACGAATATTTTCAATATATGATTCTCATATCTTTTATGGTTTACGCTTGGAAAAAATCTTGTGCACACAAGAAAAACACAGCCAGCCAGCCATCATCATGGCTGCCGTGACAGTGGTTGTAATAGAAGTGGTAACAGTAATAGCAGTATTAATGGTGGCGCTAGTAGTAATAGTAGTATAGTAATAGAAGTAGCAGTAGAAACAGCAGCAGTAGAAGTAGTAATAGTAATGGCAGTACAACTACTTATAATTACAGTGGCGATTATAATGACAAGAAAGGTAACTTATGCTTCTGCCCTAAAATTTGGATGTGGGATCAAAAACGTTTCCAAAACTCGTAGATAAACCCTAAACAATTTTCATAACTCACAGAATAACAATGTTCATACGCGAGTTCCTTTGTTGGGTTTTTAGGAAAAACTGTAATCTATGCTAATAGCTGGTGCAGAACTCTTTGCATTTTCAGAAAAAGAACAAAAACACCAACTCCTAATAATTTTTTTTTAAAGCCATCCTTTGCTTAATTCTTTCCTGAAAGACTTAAAATTAATTATTAAAAAATCCATTATGTTTCTATTATGTTTAATTAAAACTATTTTCAATATTATTATTACTTATTGACATCTCTTTTAGAGGTGGGTATGGGGGGCAGGAGAGAGACGGATCCCACTCCTACCCCCCACCCCCAAGACACAACGTTAAACGAGTGACAATAAAGCTGAAAATAAATGTTATCTCGATAACTGAATATCTGACAATAAAGAGAAAAAACAACACTAGCAATGATAATGACGACGATGCTTATCGTTAAAACCAAAGCAATAATGATTATCGAACAATTCTCACAGTCATCATAAGTGACTAGAGCAAAGTTACAATCATATACAGGCAAAGACAGCACTTTGTTGCAAATCTTGCTAATATCGTCACAAGCACTTTTAAGATTATCATCGTCATTGTTATTATCATATCTATTATAATTATAATCACCACTTTCAGAATACCAGTAATTATTATCATCATCACTGTTATAACCGCTAATAATACTACTACCATCACTATCATTACTACTTCTTCTACTATTACAACTTCTACAACAACTACTACTACGACTACTATCTCCACTACCACCACCACCACCGCCACCACCATTGCTACCACCCTCATCATCACCTATGCCAACATTACCATCACTTTTACCATCATTATCATCATCATTACCTTTATCATCATCATCATTAACATCAACATCATCATCTTTTTCACTGTGGCGAATGAACAACAAGCAGAAGATCATTTCCCAAACGCTGAAAACAAGCCTCTTTCTGGTACAACACGATCCCGAAGAAGAGCAGCAGCTCTGTGACAGCGCTGCCAACATGACAAGACAGAAGAAGATCACCGTAGTCATCACACCCGAACAAACAAGCAGTAGAATAGTGACGGTGGCGGAGGAACACAAAGCAGGTGCAAAGCGGCCCGGTCGTATTCCTCCTCCGCAGGCAAACAAATCAGTCCTCATCGCTACCAATGACGGCAAACTTGTTTACGTCGGCCCAATTCTGCAACAACGACAACAACAAATCAGTGTTACTACCTTTTTCTCCAAAAGAGTTGTAAACCTGTTAGGAAAAGAAACACCACATTCTGGATTCAACCCAAATGACATAAAGTACATATGATGTTAGTTAAAGTCTGTCCCGAGCCTAAGGCTCATCAGGCCGGTGCTTATCCCGGTTTCTGTGGCGTTAAGTGACTGAGAGTCATAGACTCCCCCCTGGATAGGACGCCAGTCCATCGCAGGGTTAACCCCCAACACAAGGTTGGTACCCCTTTTACACCTGGGTGGGGTGACAAAATAGCCGTAAAGTGCCTTTTCCAAGGGCACAACGCCATAGCCGAAAGCTGGAATCAAACCCGCAACCTGTAGATTACGAGTCCAACGCCCTAACCACTAGACTACAGCGGCGGCACATATGATGTGGTAAAGCACAATCTGTTTTTGATGCATTTCAGACTAACATGGAACGTGCCAGTTCCTCCTTCCATTGCTGAGATCTTCACTGGCATCACACACTAAGAAAAATTGGACGCTGAACTGATGGATGCTTTAGCTGAGTGGATAAGGCCATTTGATTTCAATCCCACGAGTATATGAAGTCATGGGTTTGAATCTTGGCAGCAGTGTATGGTTGAATTAAGGGCGAGCACTTTTACAACCACCTAGGTCAACTTCAAGTGCAGACCTGCCAGTGCCTTAATTCCCTTTGTGTGCACATATACAGAAGATCAAATATGCATGTTAAAGATCCCAGAATTCAAGGCTGCTTTCAGAGGGTTGTGTCAAAACATGAACATACCCAGCATGCAACCTGTAAAATGAAATGAGCTCCTCTAAGTCTGAAAGAGTCAGCTGAGGCCAGCAGGCAGACTGCAAAATTACAAGCGAAGGAGAGGACCTGACACTACACACACCCACCATCCAGTAAGGAAACGCAGAGAACGGAGCAGATGGTACACTTCAAAGATTCATTATAATAAATAATAATACATGGAATTTGTATAGCGCTATCTCTTGTAAAAACAAATCAAAGCGCTTTCATTCGACCTAAACAACACACAATCAACAACTATTTACAGTTTTAACAAATTCAAATATACACACACAGTCATTCAGATTAATCAGAGTACAGCCGTTGAAAATTTAAGTATGAATACACACAAGCTCTCTCATTTTCACACACACACACACACACACACACACACACACACACACACACACACACACACACACACACACAAACCACACACACACACACACTGCACAATTTTATATTTAAATATTGAGAGACACAAACAACAGGGCAAATTTTACAACCTTGCAGCCAATTGTAAAATGTAACGAACAATGAATAGTAATTATTGTGCTGTTTTAAAAAAAATTTTCTCTGAAAGATTACCCTCTCTCTCCCTTTCCTTTAAATTTTTCTTTCTAAAGAGCAGGAAATTTTTACTAACACACACAAGTTATGAAGTTACTTCACAATTCAATTCTCTGATTGTCATAATCTATACTTCCTTGGTCATGGTTTTGAGAAGCGCTTATATATATACAAAATTATATACAAGACATAAAGACAAATTAAAAACGGGTGATACCAACATTTCAAAAAACTTCTTCAGTAACCACTATTCCCATTTTTCCTGTTTGTGTTTTATACATTTTATACATTGCTCATACATTTGCAAAACACACGTGAAAACTGTACACGAGGAGAGGAGAGAGGAGCAACGAGCAGTACTTACTTTTGCAGGGCCTTGATCAAGCTTTGGCATGTCATCTATGCTTCGGGGTAATTGCTTGTCTCGTCTGTCAACAACACACGTATACACAAACATGTTGAACACATGCGGTACACATATAAAGGCAATGTGATACACATATAGGGGTAACTATTAAGGAATTTTGACAAATTGACTTTTTAAAAACTTTTTTTTTTAATACAGAATTTTGGAACTGTACCTGTTTTGCTTTGGTCAATAATTGTGCAGTATTGCAAGTTTTTGTATGAATGAAATATAAATGAGCGCTGTGTGATTTTTAGGGCAGATAGTGAGTGACCCGAGGCAAAAATCCCACTTTAGCACCTTGCCCATGATCCCCACACAGCGCAGGTGCTTTTCTTCTTCTTCGTCAAACGTTCAGACTGCATCTATGCGTCTTTAATTTTATACCTGTTCATTTACAGTGATATTAGACTGCATCTGTGCGTCTTTAATTTTAACACCTGTTCATTTACAGTGATATTAGACTGCAACTGTGCGTCTTTAATTTTACACCTGTTCATTTACAGTGATATTAGACTGCAACTGTGCGTCTTTAATTTACACCTGTTCATTTACAGTGATATTAGACTGCAACTGTTGTCTGTCATAGGAGAAAAAAATGCAAGGCACTGGGAAGGTTTAAAAAAAAGAAAGAAAAAAAAACAACTCTTTTCCTCAACCTGAACAATCTTATTGACCAGCTGCCTTCACACTGGCCAAGGGATATGGGCCAGAAGGTTGCAGCTTCCATTCCCATTAGACTCATGGGGATTTTACCAGCTCCTGCTGGCTCCTGCCTGCCCAAGTGAACTTGCTTTGGGCTCAAGGGGAAGACTGGGACCACACAGTTGAGCTTCATCCACTTTACGGATACAATTTTCAGAGTGTTGCTCAAATTACCTGACCAACACTGCAGGTGTCTGTATCTCTCAGTCCCCATTGTTGCCAGGATATATTATGACAGGAAGGATAGAGTACAGTCCTGTCACTTAGTCTCAAAGCATATGCACTTTCATAGCAGCAGCATCCTCATCATCACTGAACATTACGCAATAGAAAAAAAACTGTCTCTGATTCAGTGGACCCAGTTGCTCTGGTCTTGTGGTGACCTCAGTACCAGTTAGGTTTCCCCATACACTTCTGTGCCTGTAGTAAGTTTGTGTCAAAGCCTTCAGGGTTGGAAGTTCAAAGAAATAGGTTGTTGAAGAGACACTACACTATGGTGGTCACCATCCCAGGTGGCATCTCACTCACTGGCTCTGCCACTGAGTTATAACGGTTATCAGTTGGGAGATGAATAGGTGCTGTACAGCTAGATCAGAACAGGCACCACTGACCACCACCAAAGTGACCCAGCAGCAGTGCTAGGCCTCTCTAGTTGGCGGTCCCATGGCAGCCTGACACTGATGGGTTCCCTGTGCACTTCTGACCCTGAGGATGTGACAAACAAATCTGGGTATGGCTAGGTCGGAGAGATTAAAACGAGTGTTGTGGGAGCAACAGGACAAGGACATCACAGAAGATGAAGACAGCAAAAGATAATTTAAAAAAATTAATCTAATAGTGGGTAAGGAAAAACAAGATAAAGGAGGGCTGCACTCACTAACTATTTCAAAGAGCTAAAAGCAAGGATAACAACATTTTTTTTTTCAAATATAATCTTTCGACCTCTTCCAACATGTAAGCAAACCAACCAAAAAACAACAACATAAAAAGTCCTAAGTTATCGTCACACATACATGTGATTTACACATTATACTTTGTTCTTTTTTATTATGGCTTGTGAGCGCTCTTCATTCTCTGAATTTATCATGGATATGAAACTTCACTCCTACACAGTCAGGGTTCCCACAGATATATACCCGAAACATAAAACTCCAGGGCTCCTTCAGGACTACAGTTGTCAATTTAAAGACATTCAGTGGTTGTATTCTGACATATGAAATCCAACAATGATACTGTTTTTACAACATGTCATGACATTCATGCAGCTTGGTTTTAAATATGCATGACAAATCAACATGCACGAGAAACTGTCACAAACAAAATTAAATAACATGTGAAAATAAATCAAAATCCATGCAAGAAGATATGCATGAGTAACAGTTGCATTTCGCACACTGCCTGCGATATCATCTGCCACAACCTGTTTGTGGCCATCAACCTGTGCTGGCATCTTAACAAATTTATTTCTTCTCCCTTTCTCCCTTAGTCTTTTAGGATACAGAAATGGAGAGATTTTGCTATCTTGAGGGAGCATGATTACTGATCAGCTTAAAAAAAATTCACAAGTTGACTGGCCAGTGGTGACTTTTCAAGCCCTGGAAAAAAAAGGGCCTTCCATGTTCCCAAAATTTGTTCAAGATTACTGGGACCTGTGTGAACCCTGAGTGATTCTGCTGGTCATATTTTGCCAGTTCATCTGCCATATCAAAGTGGCATACACACACACACACACACACACACACACACACACACACACACACACACACACACACACACACACACACACACACCACACACACACAAACCACACACACACACACACATACACACACACACCACACACACACAGACACACCACACACACACACACACACACACACACACACACACACACACACACACACACACACACACACACACACACATACACACACACACACTTTTATTCTATAGTAGCCCTGCAGTCTTTGAATGTTTGTAAAAATAATATGCCCAAACTAGAGCATTTTTATTACCCGCCATTATGTAACATTGATGATGTTACTAAAAAGGTAAAAACAGCCATATATATAAGGCAGGGTTTAGATTATCAAAAGTTAGCTTTGTGGCCAATACCTCCAGATGTCAAGGATATTTATTGTACTGGTGTGTCTGTCAAGATTAACAAATCTGTAGTATTTAATGTCTTATCTGTATATCTTCCCCAAGGTCCAAAACTTGATAATACTGACTGGCTTAAAAACATAGATTTTACAAAGAATAAATGGGTGATATTGGGGGATTTTAATGCGCATGCCCCGTTTTGGGATTCGGAATGTACAATTGTTACCAATAATCGTATTGTGGAAAATATTATCGATTCTAAATTATGTCTTTTAAATGATGGCAGGATAACCAGAACACCTGATATTCACTATCACAAGCCTAGTGCCATCGATTTATCATTGATTTCCCCTTCTTTAGCACTCGATTGCAAATGGGATGTTAATGAAGATTGTCTTGGTAGTGACCACTTTCCTATTTCTATATCATTTAGTAAAAACATTATCCTAGATTTACCGAAATTTGAAGATAAAGTTCCAAAGTACTTGTTTAATTTGGCAAACTGGGAGTCATTCCGAACACACCTTGACCTATATGATTTGGCAAGTGTGGAAAATGATGACGTAAATATTTTCTACAGGCTTTTTACGAAAGCTGTTACGTCAGCTGCTGAGCTCTCTATTCCAAAGCGTAAAAATCAATGCAGTGGGAAGCATAAAGGCAATATATGGTGGACAAAAGATTGTGAAGAGGCAGTTCATTATAAAAAAGAGAAATACAAAATATGGTTTAAAGATAGAACTGAAGAAAATCTTATCAATAGTAAAAGAGCTAAGCAGCTAAAGAAAACAATTGCAAAAGCAAAAAAGACATATTGGACAGAATTTTGCCTAAAGGAAGTATCAGAATCAAAAGATATGCAAAAGGTTTGGAAGAAGATCAATAAAATGAAAAATGGATTTCACTTACCAGCTTATCCAATAAAATTAGAAAACAATAGTTTCCCAAGCACAGCAGAAAAGGCAGAAGCCTTTAATACAATGTTTTCTGAAAGTAGTTTGACTTCAGAATTGTCTCCTGATGTTAGACATAAAAGACGAGAAGAAGCTGAACTAGTAAATATGGCAGAACCTCCACTAGATAATCTGCATTATCTAAACTCTGAAATTCAATACAATGAATTTGTTGAAGTCCTTGAATCTTTTAGAAGTAACAGGTCAGCAGTTGGTATTGATTGCTTGTCTTATCAAATGTTAATTAATTTGCCCGAGAGTTGGAAAAAAGTACTATTTTCATTTCTCCAAAAATGTTGGATAAATGGCACTCTTCCTAATGTCTGGAAGCAGTCGATTGTAGTCCCAGTTCTTAAAAGCGGCAAATCTCAATCAGCATTAAGCAGCTACAGACCAATTGCCCTCACTTCTCATGTTGGAAAAGTACTTGAAAAAATAGTTCAAAAACGTCTATGGCATTATTGTGAAAAAAACAATATAATTCCTATAAACCAGGCTGGTTTTCGAAGAGGGAGATGTACAACTGATCACCTAGTAAAGTTAACTCATGATATTAAAAAGCAATTTTCCAAACGAAAGAGTACACTAGCTACTTTTTTTGATGTTAGGAAAGCATACGACAGGGTTTGGCATACGAGGTTATTATACAAATTGAAAAATATCGGCGTTAGAGGCATAATATTTCAATACTTAAAGGATTTTCTGTCTGAAAGATCAATCTGTACCAAAGTGAATGGTGTATATTCAGACTTTAAATCTGTTGATATGGGAATACCCCAGGGAGCAATTTTGGCACCATTATTATTCTCTATTTTAATTCATGATCTTCCTCAGGCATTGTCAAAAAATATGACTATTGTTCAGTATGCAGATGACATTGCCATGTGGATCAACACTTCTCTTAAAAAGAATACGAAAAGTAGAGTGATAAAATATGTTCAAAAGATTTATCAGGTTGAACTGAATAAACTTAGTAATTACATGAAAGAGAATGGATTGGAGTTATCTGGAGAAAAAACTTGTCTAGTTCTTTTTAACAATGGGAAAAACCCCCCAAACACTACCGTTATTAACGCTTGATGGGGTCACACTTCAATACAAACAAGACGCCAGATTCTTGGGAGTTCATTTAACTAGCAAGTTAAACTGGAAAATGCATATTGAAAATTTGATTTTAAAAGCCAGGAAACGATTAAACTTCTTAAAGATTGTGAGTGCTCAGCCGTGGAGTCAGGATACTAAAACACTCATGCATCTTGCCGTTTCATTAATTCGATCTAAACTCATTTCTGGTCAAGAAGTGTATTTTTCTGCTCCAAATTATCTCTTAAAAAAGTTGCAAAGTGTGGATAGCAAAGCAATTAAAATAGCTCTAGGAGTGCCGATTCATGCCAGTACATTAAAAACTTATACAGAAGCTCATTTACTTCCACTTTCTGAGCAAAGAATGTTATCTGTCTCTAAATATGTCATTCAAAGTCTTGCTATTTCAAATTCTGTTCGCGATGAAATATTTATTAATCAAAAGGATTATCCAAAAAGAGCTAGGAATATCTCTTTTTTGCAGCCAATAAGAAATTATACTGAAGACCTTTGAAGGAAAATAATATCGATATATCAAACGTACCAGTTTTACCAGTAGTTCCCCAGATACCACCATGGGAACATAAATATGCAAATTTTGATATTGACTACACAGAAACAAAAAAGGACACTAATCAAAACCTACTCAAAACTGAGGTTCAAAATCATATAAATTGTCAGTATTTAAACCACTTGAAAGTATACACGGACGGATCTGTCTTAGAATCGGGCATGTGCGGGGCTGCATTCGTTATACCCGACTTAAAAGTAAAAAGACCTTTTTGTATTGGAAAAGGTTTTACAATATTCACTTCTGAATTGTTCGCAATTCTTATGGCGCTAAATTACATTTAAAATATTTCTCTTGCGATTTACAATGTCCTTTTTTGTGTTGATTCAAAATCAGTTTTACTGGCTTTAAAACATTGGGACTCTAAACTGAGAAATGATGTTATTTTTGAAATCAAGTTCCTTGTGCATTCTCTTGCTTCTAAAGGTATTGGGATAACATTTTGCTGGGTGCCATCACATTGCGGTCTTTACTGGAATGAATTGGCAGATTCTCTGGCAAAACGCGGTGCTTCAGAATGTACAAGTGACATAATGATTAATAGTATAGGTCTGCGTTTATCTTCATTTGAAATTATTTCAATTCTTGCAAACTCTGTATATTCAAAGTTTTTTAGATTTCCCTTAAATCGTTTGTGTTGCCCACGAAATATAGAAATTAAAATTCATAAATTACGTCTAAATGCTTGGAAAACTAAATATTCAAAAGATGTTTTATGTACTTGTTCTGCTATTTTATCAGTCCACCATATACTGTTTGATTGCCCTGTGCTCATTGCCTCGTATAAAAGCAAAGGGATAGATCTAAGGGAAAAATACGGAAATTTCCAAAGTGTTCTGTATGATTCCAAGTCGCATGTCCTAATATCAGTTGCAGCAAGTATTTGCCAGTCACCAGTAGGTCAGTTACTATAAATGAAATTGTATAAACTTATCATCATCCATTATTTTCTTTATCCTTTCACTTTTTCCCCTCATCCCCTTTTCAGTGCATTCTTAACGTGAATGTACCATTGTCTAAATCACCTTGTAGTGAACGGACATTAAACCAATGAGAAGAAGAAGAAGAACACACCACACACATGTATACACTCTGACAAACGTCCACAACACACAGAGGAAGATACGCCCTCTGCTTCTCAGGATCTGGAATAAAAAGAAGCCTGCGGAACACCATCATTTTCCATCATGAAAACAGGTTCACAGCCCTGTCAGTCGTGACAGCCATCTCAAGGCTAGCACCCACGGTGTCGGTTTTTATAAATCAATATGACTTATTTCACTCATCGGTTTCCCCCACAAAAAATATCAAACAAAAAAAGGGTTACCGATATGAAGAGAGAAAAAGTTTTTTTAAAACGCTGCAAAACTTTCTCCCTTCTCTGAATCCACAGGCTTTCCAACTCCTGTGAACAGTGTCTCACGATATTCATAGCAAACCTAATTACCTACTTTTTGGGTTGATTTTGGTATGTCTGGCCACTTTTTACTGAGCTCTATATAAGGTGGGGGGGGGGCCATGTTCCCTCTTTAGGCGGGAAACAAAAACCTTTTCCTTTGTGCTTCTTTCTCTTCCAGTCCCTCATTCTCCCTTTCCTCTAGCTTCAAAACAAGCCTTTCACGACAGATGAACAACAAAACCAGCAAACTAACAATCTGTTAATTTTTTTTTTTTTTTTTTTTGAAGATAGGATTAAAGCATCCAAATTTTTATAAAAAAAAAAAAAAGGAGAAAAAACTACTCTGACAATCAATGTCATAAACAGAACTAGGGGAAAGGAAAAAGAAACGCTCAAAACTAAAGTCAAATCAAAGCAGACCCAAGCTAATGTAGTACCTCTTCTGGTCTTGGCGATCTCGTATTTTTTCTTGGTTTGAGCCTCGACCATAACCAGATCGACGACCTGTCACACGCAAACACACGCAGCATACGTTTACTCTTATTATTTATCCACACTCCCACACACAGGCTTACTTATCAAATGATAAAAAGTTGTACTGTCAAAACAGGTACTGGTGCCTTAGAAATCCAAAACATAGATGATTTTTCCCCCCATTCTTCAGGGTTTTGCCTTTGATGAGATTTTTTTTTTTTCCTTTTTTTCCCCCTCCTATGGTGAGATTCTGCAAATACCAACCATTTACTCACCATTAGGGTAACCTCAAGCCAACTTCGAGGATCATGTCTAAGCATGATACATATGTGCACGCATTTTTTTTTTTTATTTCATCATCCAATCCTGCTGGCACACAATGGCCTTCTTCCAGCACACAATGGCCTACTCTTCCAAAAGGTGGAGCAGGTTTTAACATGTGAGAAAGATATTTTGCATGTGTCCATGCATGGGACGTTGGGCAAGTCTCATCCGAAGGATTTTCAATGGAGTGGATTTGGTACAGATGTTAACTCCAGGGTAAAAATCCCTCGAACAGGCATCTCAGTCATGGCTAGAACCCATACTATCAGATCACCAGCTCAACGTTCTAACCACGAGGTTATCCACCATCCCACCCCCTCTTCCACTCAAAGAATGAATAAAAAATAATTCTAAAACAATTTTTAAGCTGCCCAAATCAACCCCTTAGTTTTAAGTTTAGGGGGAAAAAAAACATTACCAACCCCCTATCCTAATATATAAATTCATACATTATTTCAAGATTTTGAATGTTCCAAGCAGCATGGTCTTTCAACAACAACAAAAGTACACATATATGCTGACCTACAACTCCACTTTAAAAAATATGTTTATAATAATTATCAAAAGAAAAAAGTCTGAAGGCTAATATTTTTTAATTTTGCAGAAGCTGAATAACCCCCACCCCTCTTCACTCCCAAGACCCATGAATGATGGATGGTCTGTCCACTAGTATTTCAGATGAATAAAATGTCTTATATGTGCAATGCATTTAGCACACATACGAATATTTCTGATTTTTAAAAAAGTTGTCCCTGACACAAACTTGCTCTCACAGGCAAACCAAACACACACAAATAGGAGAAAAGAGAAAAAAGGAAAGAAAAAGATTCTGCCTTAGGATGGAAACCCTCTCTCAAGAACTACAGGACACAACAACAAATTCACATCAAGAAATACGTTGTGACAAAAAGTGCCACACCACAACCCTCAATCCCGATTCAAAGCGACGACAACAAGCTTCAACGACGGGCACCTAAATCTATTCTGTGAGGTGAAATCTTCTAAGCCCCATGCAGAAATTTCTGTACACAAAGGTCCCATTCATTCTTGCAGCTGCTGGTTCCAGCCAGATTCTAGTGCCTTGCTAAAAAGCACAGCTGGACTACCTAGCTGCAAATCACCAACCCTTTCCAGGTCTTCTTTGTCAGGTCAGATGTGGTTGTGCTCAAAACACCAGATTCACAGCACTTCAAAGTGAAAGACTTATCTATCTATCTATCCCTTTGTCTGGCGACCGTGGGGGCACCCCTGAAGACTTGACAACCAGTTCCCTCCATTCCTCTCTCTGTTCTGCCTTTCTCAAAATTTGGTTGAGTTCTAGACCTGTCCATTCGCTGATGTGAAGTGAAAGACACATGCACAATATCAGAATAAAACAAACTCTTGGACCAAAAATGCAGTTCAATCAACAGAGATCCCTTGAACAAAATTCTTAAAAAAAAGCACAGGAGGTCCACAACAGAAGAAAGAGAACATCCAAACCTCGACCTAAACGAGTCCAAGGATCTGTTTGACGGATTAAGATCCCTTCTTCAAGAGCCTCTGACATGAGACCTTATCAGAAGACAAAAGGATCCTTGAGATCAGAAACCCGGAACTAGGTGTTCAAAACATTCAACCACAAACAAAAGAATGAGCACTGTCATTTCTCTTTTTAGAAAAAAAAAAAAGTACACAGATACGCACAATGATGCACATACACAGATCAATACAAGCAGCAAAATAGTTCAACTGCTACCTCATCACTCCAGTACTGTATAACTAGAGAGCCACTCTGCCTGTCAATAGCTTTGATCAAGTCAACTTCACTCTCTTTCTAAACACAAACATGCCTTTTATCCCAATACACCCCCAACAGCTGTCAGTTTTCCCACTTTCAGCTCCTCTCAGCTGCTAATTAACCCATCCCATCCCAACCCAGATGAGGCCAGCTGGTGCTAATTATAGCAGGAACTGACCAAACTTGGACAAGGTAAAAGGACAGGGTGCGCTAAATTTAGCATTCTTGACTGAGTGATCTTGGATTTGTGCGCTGTGCCCCCGCCCCCCAAACTCAGTTGTTGGGGCACTGCACTACACTACATGGTTGGATGCAGTGTGTCTTTGACATGTTTTAAACCTGGCAGGATTTATTCTTCTCCAGGTAACTGGCTGCATCATACTGTGATAGTGCTTCTTTTTTCTTTTTTTTAAGATAGTGCTTCTAAAATTCAGCAGAAAATGAAAGCTGCTCGAAGAGAAGTGATTCAAGAGAACCAATTCAAGCGGGAAGCCTGCACTGTGATATCATCTGCTACTTTGTTTTTGTAGCACACAACAAGGGTTGGCCCTTTTTTATATTTACATTTCTATTTTATTCCTCTCTTCTTCATTATTTTCAGGCACTGTTTAAATTTTTGTCGTCCTGAGACAATGACTGCCGTAATGCTTTCCAAGACTTTTCCAAGCGCTGATTGGCCAGTAATGATTTTCTGGCACCCTGAGCCATGGAAAAAGGTTCTTCCATTATTTGAAGACCTTTTATCATTTCCTGGACCTCTATCAACCTTGTTGGCAAGTTAATGCCTTCCACACCATCAGCCACAGAAAACCTACTCTTTCTCAAAAAGATGGGAAAAAAATTCAACCACAAAACCCAACGCTTTTAGAGCTTCAGTCTAAAGCTCTTCCAACTGAGTTTCTCTCTGGCTGACCCCAATACCCACCACATACACACATGGCACATGATACGGTGAAAGAAAAAAAAAGTAAGAAGAAAAAAAGACCAGCTGTTGGTCAAATCCTGAAAGCTACACATCGGTTTGGGGCAGCAATGGGTCAAACAACAACAACAACGACAACGACAGTGACTTACCCTCATCAGAAGGGCGGCGACCACTATCACCAGAGGAACGACGGTTCTCACGTCGGTTGTAGTCCGAATCAGAAGAGAGCTGAAAAAACCAATACTCCTGCTCAACTTTACACTAGTTGTCGCAACAATAGTCATGCAGCGGGACGAGATAGCCTAGTCGTCAAAACATTGCGCTCACAATTTGACGACCCAGGTTCGATTCCCGTTCGAGGAGATTTCCCCCCTGGAGTTAAAATCAGTGCTGACTCCACCCTCCCCAAAAGTCCTTTGAATGAGACTATAAACTGAAGCCCCGTGTGCAAACGCACGCAGATCATCTTGCACACATGTTAACTCTTGTTTCGCTTTTCGTAAGAGTATGCCATCGTGTGCCAATGGGAACAGATGACAAGATTTACAAAACTGCATACACATGGTGACTGGATGTAAAAAAGTACACGAGTGCTTATTCCATTATCCTGAATATAAAAGAATAAAATAGGGAAAAAAAAGGTTAGTTTGAACTGGTAAGTTATCTTTCTTGGATGCGAAGATCCTTCTTGTAGCTCAGCCATATCAGAATATTCATGATGCTTACTGGGGATCTCAAGAGACTGATTTCAGGCCCCTACCAACAAAGACTGACGCAGAGGCTCATTTTGGATAGTGTAGTGATGGAAGGGGGATGGGATAGCTCAGCGGTCAGAGCACTGGCTTTCCCCAAACCAATGTTAAGAGCACACAGCGTTTGGGTCTTTTTTGCTATGCTACTCATTTTAGTTTGTTTTTTTTTTCTCTCTCTCCTACATCTCTTTTTTAGTTTCTGATGTGCATTTAGAATACTTTTCTACCTGGATTTTACACTTGCATTACTTGAACTGAATACTGATTGTCTACAGTTTTGCTGATACTAGAAAGTCTCCATGGAGGGTCAAAGGGTGGTTGCCACCTCGGGTGGGCGTCTTACTCACTCTGACTCTGCGACTGAGCTATTACTGTTATCAATAGGGGCTTGGTAAGTGGTGTCTTGCAAATGTCAGCTCAGAACAGGCACCGCTGAACACAACCAAATTGACCCAACAGCAGTGAAGTGCTGCAGTGCTGGTGACATTGATGCACTCCCTGCGGACTTCTGACCCTGAGGATGCGAAATAATGATTCCGGGTATGCAAAAAAAAATTAATAAAAATTTTTTTTAAATTTTTTTTTTTATTTTTAAAGAATCCATGTATGGCTGAGGCAGGGAGATGGAGATCAGTGACTAGAGAACAGCTGGACAAAAATGTCACAGAAAAAAACACACATACACACACAAATGCATACCAGAATGAAAAATGCAATTAAATGACAAATGGACCAGTCCATAAAAAACAATGGCAAGTTCACAAGTGACCCAGTGCACTAAGCCACCCAGTGCACTAAGCCACCCAGTCCCCTAAGCCACCCAGTGCACTAAGCCACCCAGTCCCTTAAGCCACCCAGTCCCCTAAGCCACCCAGTGCACCAAGCCACCCAGTGCACTAAGCCACCCAGTGCACTTAAGTGTCTGAAACCGCTCTCACCTGTCGTGCGGGCTCTGTGGGCCGTCCAATGGCCTCGCTCCTTGGCTTTGACCAGGCGTTTTCTTTGGGCGGGGGAGCGGGGACCAATTTCCGCTCCTCTCTCTGGTATCCTCGGTCATCCCGGTGGCTCTCGTCAGAATTGTGGGAGGTTTCACTGTCGCGTCGCGATGTTCCTCCTGTCAGCCAATCAAAAAACATCAATCAATGGAAGAAAAGTGGCAAGTGACCACGTGTGTTCCTGAAAATCAATACCATTAGGTAAAAAAAAGAGAATAAAGACATGACAAAAATAAACCAGAAAAACCTTTACTTTCTTTTGATTTTCTCTTTTTCTTTAGCTTAAGTAGACTCTCCTACAAGATTGATTTATATCCACAAGTTACATCACTTCATTTCTACCTATTACGTTTGTGCGTATGAACTATCTTTTGACAGTTATCTTAAGGACACTGACAAATTTTATTTTTTTTTAATTACTAATTTTTTTGGGGGGGACACTGATGTTAGTGTTCAGATGCTTGCTTGTTGTGTAATAATCCATTTCCAAAAACACAGCTACTGCCATTATTATTCAAGGTTCTCACTCTCATCACAGCTAAACTCAGACACTGTTACTGACTGAGGACATCTGACCCCCTGACCAACTTACCCGAGTTGCTGGACCGCCTTTCTCGCCCACCTCCACGTCCCCCATCCGAGTCTCTCCTCGTCCTGCCACCCTCTCTGCTGTGACAAACACAGAATGTCATACATGCACACATTTCAACATTTTCTCTTTTCTTCCAGATTGTGGATCCTATAACTTTTTTTTTTTTTTATTGGGCTTGATGCAGGCACTCACTTGTGGGAACAGATGACATTTACAAAACTGCATACACACGGGGACTGGATGTAAAACAGCACAAGAGTGCTTATCCCATTGTCCTCGATATAAAAGAATAAAATGAATAAAAATAAAAATAAAAATTAAAATTAAAAAACCCCACAGACATCACAACACAGATACAACACATGCACACCAAACATACCGTACCCACTTTCATTATTTCCCTTTATATTGCAAAAAAAAAAAAAAAGTGAACACACTACACCATACTCTCTCCCCCTCCACCCCTCCCCAACACACACACACACACAAATTATACAAACACACACACACACACATAAACACACCCACACACGTATACACACACACACACACACACACACACACACACACAAATGTTTCCGACTGATATCACTATTAGTGGAAAGACAAACTGAAGAACTACACACACACACACACACACACATACACACAAATACACACACTCACACACACCCAAACACACAAACCCCCCCCCCCCACACACACACACAACCCCCCAACCCACCCCCCAATACACACACGTATCCCCCTACCTCTGCGAAGCTTCCTCAGAGGTGTAATGGGCACTGGTGTCCAGCTTCTTCATTTTCTCCTCAATCTCCCGTTCCTTCGCTGCGGTGTCGACCGGTTTGGCCGAACCGAAGATGGAGGACTGTCGGCTCTGCTCCGAGGGGCCGGGCTCCACCGGTTTGGAGCGAGGCTGCAGCTGCAGGCGTGGGCGTTCTTTGGGGCCCTCTGTGAGTACACGACTTACTGCCAAAAGGTCGTCACGTAAAAGAGGGCAAAAGCGGGTTAAAAATAAAGTCACTGGAAAACTTTTCAGCTAAGTGCGTTTTTTGAAAGTAACGCACTTATGTGCTAATCATTCTGTGAGAGGAAAAGATAGTTTGACTTTTCAACAAAAAAATAAATAAATAACATTGACTGTTCATTTTTGAGAAAATAACATGAAATCGATTTGATGGGTCATGTCGCAGCTCAGTGATTACAACAAACTACCTAAATAAGTCTATTAGATGTTGTATTTTTAAAAAATTAACAGATTTGAAAAGATTATATGAATATCGATGTGTAAGACCAGAAAAAAATGTCCTCGAAATAACTGATGGTCCATGGTAAAGCTGCTTCTGGGGTAATCAGTGATGTGCGACATCTAACAGTTTTATGCAGTTTTCTACAATATCATGGGATATGATCTTCTGTTTTGTGTTCCATGCAGCACATCTATATGCAATAAGGTCACAGCACAGGATCAATCTATTTGATTCAGATTTATTTCAAAGAGGAAATACAAAAACCAACAAATATGTTACACCTCTGTATTTCGCCAAAGCACTAAAATGACTTAAAATTGGATACCTGTGTAAAACTTAAAATAATCTTCTAATATCAATTTTCTTCCTTTTCTTCATACATAAAACACATCAATTCACTTAAAATTTACTACTAACATATCGTTTAAATATGGGGGGAAAGCAATTTCTCACTCAAGTGGAGAAAAAAAATAATGAAAAAATTATGTGCCAATTTTGAGGGTTTTTTTTTTATTTGAATATCAAAAAGTTTCATTGTAAAGTTGTTGAATATGAGAATGGTAGAAATAAAGATAATCTTATATTGATCAATGTGCAATGGCAAGAGCTTTCTACACTACTAAGACTCATGGATGGGGGACGATAGCCTAGTGGTCAGAACATTGTGCTCACAATTTGACTACCCGAGTTGATTCCCGTTTGAGGAGATTTTTCTCCTGGAGTAAACGGGACATAAGAGCAAGAAAACAAGAACAAGTGAACTTACCTCGGCTTCCATCCCTGCTGCCGCTCCTTTCGTCTCTGAAAACACAAACAAAAAGTCACATTAGCAACAACACGCAGCAGACACAGATTCCATGTGATATATACTAGCAACCATGACTGCACGCAGTGATGCATGCTTTGCAAAATTTTCAAACTGCATCCCTCATATATAAATTTGCACACATGCACACACA
Organism: Stramonita haemastoma; assembly: GCA_030674155.1. Taxonomy (NCBI): domain Eukaryota; kingdom Metazoa; phylum Mollusca; class Gastropoda; order Neogastropoda; family Muricidae; genus Stramonita; species Stramonita haemastoma. The sequence continues at coordinate 34,166,565 of CM060338.1, read as the reverse complement.
CACACACACTTATGAGTGCAAGCAGATCTACAACTTGTATTTTTATGACAACTTTCTAGTATTTCCACTATCACCATTTTCACATGCAGTGTATTTTGTTTTTTTCCTGGCTAGCTGTACCAGAAAAACTTATTTTTTTAATGCTATTGATTTTGCTTTTGTTCATGAAAATAATCAAAACAAAAAAGAAGAAAATAAGGAGCATTTCTGTTCTTCATGCACATACAAACCCTAACAAAACCCTTTCTCCTTAATCATACACACACATTCACAAAAGCATGCAAATGTGTACACACACACACATGGAACACACACACACACCAAAACACACAGCACACGCAAATGCACACACACCACAACACACACTCATTTCTCCTTCCTCTTCTCGTCACACAAACACTGGAAGGAAGGTAGGTAGGGAGTCAGCGCACTGACCTGTAACCTCCAGCGCGACCACCCTCATCGTCACGACGATAATTATCCCTCCGACCTCCGTAGCCTGCCAGTCCAGAAAGCATCAAGTATGAACACACAATGGTCATTCTACCAGTACTACTACTACAACTAATATCAGTGATGATGATCATGATGATTATTATGATGATACTACAATGTCAGTGATGATGATTATGATGATGATGAAAAAATCATATCATTCTTTTAAACACAACCCAAGACAAGAAAGCATCAAGTATAAGCACACAATGGTCATTCTACCACTTCTACTACAACTAATATCAGTGATGAGATGATTGATGATGATGATATTACAATAGCAGTGATGATGATTATGATTATGATGATGATGATAAAATCATATCATTTTACCTTTTATACACAACCCAAGACAGACTAAAGAAATTTTCAACCCTTTTTCTTTAATTCTAAAACGTTATATTCGTTCTTTTTCATTTTATTTTGCATGTATGCTAATGACTGAAAGCATAAGCATCAATGAATTCAGTTGTGTGTTCTTATGTCATACTCTGAGAGAATGAATTGCCTCTTTGTGTTTTCAATGTCTCCTAGCATCCTCTACATTTCACATCATCATTGTGTCTGACACAACACCTGCCTGGGTAGTTTGAACACGGCTATTCACCAGTCTGGAAAACAACAACCTTGGTTTTGCTTTTCGCTATAGTGGGCTTTTCACCAATCAACTCCTAAACCAACAAGGTGTGGACGCTAGCTAGTCTTCCATTTTAAACTGAGATTCGATATATAACATACTTTTCTTGGCATATTCTAAGATTACACAGCAACTCTCAATAGCAAAAACAAAGCAACACTTTTTTTTTTTTTTCTTTTTTAATAGAAAAAAACACTCATTAGAAAATTTTGTACATATTTATATTTACACATACAGAAATCTACCATGAGGGCAAGCAGTAAACAATATTAAGAGAGAACAAAAAGAAATAATTAAGGAGGTCTTATACTTGAACAATTTTGAGAGCACTGCAGAACAGCAATCTTTGATTTCAAAGAAACACAGAATTTCGGTGCCTTTTCTATGCTACAGTAAACTACGCCACACTGCTTGCTCTCCTCATTTAACTCAAAGAGCTCCATAACAAAAACACGGTTCAACTCACCTCGGTCGTCATAGTTACGTCCGCCATAACGATCACCGCCACGTCTGTCGTCATAGCGATCACCCCCACCTCGTCTGTCGTCATAGCGATTGTACCTTCGGTCGTCAGAGAAGCCCCCAGTTCGTCGATCGTCATAGCGCCCACCATCTCTGCGGTCGTAACGATCGCCGTCTCTTCCTCCATAATCGTCACGGTTTCGACTGCCGTAGCGATCAGGTTCTCTGTCACCATAGCGACCACCGCCCCTGTCCCCGAAGCCTCCTCTGTCCCCGAAGCCTCCTCTGTCCCCGAAGCCCCCTCTGTCCCCGAACCCCCCTCGGTCTCCGAATCCCCCCCCTCTGTCACCGAACCCATCCCTATCGCGGTCACCGAACCCTCTGCGATCTCTGTCGCCTCCCCTGTCAGTGAAGCCTCGATTGCCCCCCCTGTCGTCGTATCGGTCTCTGTCACCGTACCTATCCCCACCACGGTCACCTCGATCGTCTGAAACAGAACACAGTTGTTGTTTTTTTGTTAAAATGCCCGGTTTGGGGGGAGGGCAGGGGGGTTGTTTCTATTGATGTCAAAATTTCTATTCTGGAGTCAGTCATCCTGTGCACAAATGGCCGTTATTTTTTTTTTTTCTTCAATCAAAATTGGGTAAAATTATCATTTTTTCTTTAAACCTGTACTCTGATTGAATTTCAAACCATAAAAAAAAAATAAACATGACTGCATTTCTGGTTACATATTATAGTAGTTTGTAACTTAACATTAAAAAAAAAAAAAACACCCCTCAATAGAGAGAAAGATCACAGAAGTTTTTTTAAAATACACGCCCTTTGTAACTTAACATTTTCAAAACTATCCCTGAATAGAAAGAAAAATCTTCAACATTTTTTTTTTTTTCATGTACACATGCACATACAGACAAAAAAAATTGAATTTTCACACACACAAACACAAACACACACCAATCTTTTTTAAAAAGACTTTTAAAGAAGTCTGGTCCAAGCTGAGAGACAACACATATGAACAAATAAATTACAGAGATAAAACACACACACACACACACACACACACACATATATATGAGAGAGAGAGAGAGAGAGAGAGAGAGAGAGAGAGAGAGAGAGAGAGAGAGAGAGAGAGAGAGAGAGAGAGAGAGAGAGAGAGAGAGAGAAATGCGGGTGTGTCTATATCACCAAGTAGTGAAGGACATTAAACAAAACAAAACAAACACACACACAAAAACCCAAATAAAAGCCAAACCACCCCCATCCACACTCTGCCATAAAAGTGACGGATCACATCACACACACACACACACACACACACACACACACACACAACACATACACACAAACAACAAACAAACAACCCCTCATCCACACTCTGACATGAAAGTGACAGATCCCACCACACACACTTACTGCCGCCAGTGAAGGCAGGGGGATCTCTCCTTCTCCAGTCTCCTTCAGTACGATCAGGATCCCCACCACCTCCTCGCCAATCATTGCGGTCTGCCACAGACAAATATTATGAAAGAAAAGACCGATACAGGGAGAAGAAAAAAAAAGAAGAAAAATTCCTTTTATTATTTATTTTTATTTTATTCATTCTTTGTATATCTAGGATAATGGAATAAGCACTCAGGTGCTTTTTCACATCCACTCCCCGTGTGTATGCAGTTTTGTAAATCTTATTTGTTCCCACCGGCACACAATGGCCTACTCCTACGAAAAGCCAAACAGGATTTAACGTGTGCACAAGATGTTCTGAGTGCGTTCGCACGCGGGGCCTTGGTTTATAGTCTCATCTGAAAGACATTTGGGGAGAGTGGAGTCAGCACTGATGGTAACTCCTAGGGAAAAATCCCATCAAACAGGAATCAAACTCAGGTCGTCAAATTGCAAGCACAATGTTCTGACCACTAGGCTTTCACTCTGCTAGCCACTACTATCTGCTAATTTAAACCATGCACAAAAAAAAAAAAGAAAGACAAGACCAAAAAAACAAAAAATATTCAAATTTACAACAACAGAAAGTCGGAAAGAAACAGGGAAAAAAAGGAAACAAGCAAGAAAATTTCTTTTTAACAAAGAAAGAGTTGGTAAGAAGCACAATAAACGATCCAAGATTACAGTTTCTCTGACCACAATCCTGTTACAATTATGCTATTGCTGTAATAGTTTTTAATGAAGAAACATGTTAAAAATAATAACCCAAAACAAACGAAAAAAGTGCACACTTTCATGGTAAGAAATGACACCCTAAAATGTATAATCAATAACATATCTCATGGTAAGAAATGACATCCTAAAATGTAGAGATAATAATCAATAACATATCTCATGGTAAGAAATCACACCGTGAAATTTACAGATAATAATCAATAACATATCTGTCAAATTGGGGGGAAAAAAGAACAAAAAAAACAAAAGACAACCTGTCTAATTGGACTACAGGACATTCTACTTTTTGGTCAAAATAAAAGGAGTACTCATTGCCGTAACCACAGACTTGATTAAGCACTGTCTGCCATTACACATTGTTCTCCGTACAGTCATACTCCCTCTTGTCCACTTTGCAATATCACAACACTGCCACAACCCATACAAATACGCTCTAAAACACAGAAGCATACACATACAGTTCTCTTCAAAACTGTATCTTTAACATGAACACACCATATGCGTACATTATACAGCACCTGTTTTGTGTTGCATGTTTTGCGTCATATAATTGTTATTGATAGCTAGTGAGTTGTATAGGTCGAATGCAAGCGCTTTGAATTGTTTTTGGGTTTTTTTTTTAAGATATAGCGCTTTACAAATTCCATGTATTATTATTATTATTATTATTATAACACACACTGACATAATTACTGCGTTACACTGCTGTTGATTTGTTCATTCACGGAAAAATAACAGCAAAATTTTCGACTCACCACTTCGGCCAGACTCTCCACCTCTCTCGCGGTCACCTCCGCTGGTCTCCGCAAGGTCAACACGCAGTTTTCTCCCATTGAACATCTGTCAATCACATACACGCACGCACACACTTAACTACATATTTCATTTTTTTCTTTTTTTTTAATTTTTTAAAAATTCATTTTAATGTTCCCAAAGGCATAAAATATGCATTACAAGCATTAGCATTGAGAACAAGTCTAAACCATTTGTAGTGGTATGTTCGTGAATGCAGGTCAAGATGAGGGGTTCAATGTTTTTAAACGCATTTTTAAAGCAAAAAAACAAAATAACCTTAACACCTCAGTACAAGGTAGAGACAGGTTTACACCTTTGAAAATCAAAATCTCAAAACTGACAACTGGACCCCTACCTGCCTAAAATCACTCTTAGCAGAAAAGGGGGTTAAAAAGCAACGCGACTCATTGCCTGAAGTAACCTGAAAAACAGGCAATAAACAAAAGTTTCTGTCAACTAAGTAACTGTGCAGTGAGCCCCTATAATTGTATGTAGCAACAGCCAACTTGGGAGTTTCTGTACTGGCAAACCTGCTCTGTAGGAACACTGCACATGTTTTATTAGCCCGTTCACAATAACTGCGGGTGAACCCCGGGTGTTAAGCTGGGTTATGCCCAGCAACACCAAACTCTCCATTTTATAAAAATTGACTTTCAAAGCATCCATGTGTTTTCTGACACCTTTACAGGCCCCCCCCACAGGTATATAGTTAAGTTAGTTAAAGTCTGTTCCGAGCCTAAGGCTCATCAGGCCGGTGCTTATCCTGGTTTCTGTGGCGTTAAGCGACTGAGAGTCATAGACTCTCCCCTGGATAGGACACCAGTCTATCGCAGGGTTAACCCCCAACACAAGGTTGGTACCCCTTTTACACCTGGGTGGGGTGAGAAAATAGCCGTTAAAGTGCCTTTTCCAAGGCACAACGCCATAGCTGAAAGCTGGGATCAAACCCGCACCCTTTAGATTACGAGTCCAACACCCTAACCACTAGACTACAGCGGCGGCTACAGGTATATATAGTCATGTTTTTTCTGACAAAAAAAAAAGAAAGAAAAAAAACCAACAAAGAACTCACCTCTTCATTCAAGCCGAGGGCTCTGACGAGATCTTCCTTCCCGACAAACTCAACGTAACCAAAACCTCGTTGACGACCATTGTCATTAGGCAAGCGCACCCCTTCCACCTGCACAATTTTTTTTTTTTTTTAAACGCAACTCATTTTAACTCTTATTAACACTCAACACTCATGACAAACACACTCAGCACTTTTTTTTTGTTCACTTGTTAAATTCTAAGGAAACTGATGTGCATCGTTTCATGGTGGTATTTCAAGTTCAACCGTTTTAAGTTTGTCTCCTTATAATGCTCATGTCATTACTACCCCCCCCCCCCCTCCCCCTAAAAAAAAAAGTCCACATATCCCACAGAAGTGTTGTAGTATAATTTTGAACTTCTTTTGTGTAAGATTCATGTACTAAAGTACTTACTCATATCAGATAACACAGTTTCTTCATTAGACATACACACATACACATAAGACATACACACATACACAAATAATATGTTTGGTTATTTACAACAGCAACAAAAAAGTTTTTGTAATAAACATATACCGTCAAGCAAGAGTTTTTGGCACGGTCTCTATATGATAAATATAAACACCCATATCTGGATAATCAAACAGAACAAAAGACTTCTATTTTTACCATCTGATACAGTGTGAAATGGCTTTTGATTAGTTTAACCTATTCCATTTCTGCAATCAAGTGCTTGTACACATATGCCCCCCTTACAACCCCACTCACTTCTTGTGTGTGTGCATGCACGTGCGTGTGTGAAAGTGTGTGTGTGCATGTGCGTGTGTGAAAGAGTGTGTGTGTGTGAAAGTGTGTGTGTGTGTGGTGTGTGTGTGTGTGTGTGTGTGTGTGTGTGTTGTGTGTGTGTGTGTGTGTGTGTGTGTGTGTGTGTGTGCGTGTGTCTGTGTGTGTGTGTGTCTCTGCGCGTGTGTGCATGTGGCCAAATGCATGCATCAAAATTTCAACATTTGTGAGGACACTTTGTTATCAACAATTCACAGTAAGCATTCGAGTCTTATGGCCAAATACAATACCATTAGTGAATAATACTTTTCCCTTACCCTCAGATTTCTGTTCTCAAAGAACTGAGCTATTTTGTCCTCGGAAACATCGTACGGCAAATTGCCGACAAAAGCCGTGAAGGGCTTATCATCTGATATCCTGTTGAGATCAAAGTCTGGGGCCCGAGCAGCCTTGGGAGCTGTTGGGAGCTTAGATCTGTCAAACGTCATCCGTACTTCTTCACCGTCTGAAAGGGAAAATGTCACAGAAACATTCATACATACATTATATGTGGCAAGACTAAGCATGAACACACAAACAGCTTACAAGAGAGACAAGTAGCCAAGGTCAAACCTACGATTTCAAAGACCCACCGGACTGAAATCAAACTGTCTTAAAACACACCATTCAGCTATAGAGAGCATCCATCAAAAAAGAAAAATAAACATACTGTACGCAGTTTTGTCTTCTTTCTGCCGAACAGAGGAAAGTGTAAAAGGGTCTACACACTCTACAGTGAGTACCGACTTTAATAATGTAAAACACTTTTTTTTTTTCATTAATTATACATGATGCACACACTCCAACTGCTGACTTACCCCCATTGTCCACGCTGTCCATTTCAGCCGCCCAGCTGCTACTAGCTTGGGTGGGCACGTGAGCCGGACCTGACGAATCATTTCCCTGGAGAAATGTAGTCAGGGCTAGGGTAACACCCTTACTCTTTCCTTTCTTCTTGCCTGCACAAAATCAGCACTCAATTTTCACCACAGTGTTTATTGTATGAAGGAAATAGTGCAAATTATGTGCAATACTGCAATTTCCACAATGAGCAGCAGTTTGTAATGCCTGCAGTCTCCAAGCACATGAATATTCAACTAACACTGGCCACCTTCAGACTTTCTTTGTTCCAAAAAAACTACTATTTCAACCTAGCTATTAACCTTCGTTCAAATTCTCTAGACTGTTTATGTTGTTGTTGTTCATTCCCCAGCTTACCACTTTGGGGGTCACCAAGTAGAGTGTGCACCTGACTCACTCATCCCCCTTAGGAATCACTGTGATATTGAAATTGCACACTGAATGAGAAGTTTGCGTGTATGACTGTTTTTAAGTACCTCGCCATATAGCCAGCCATACTCCAACTTCAGAGGATTTATTCTCCTTTAAAGGCAAGTGCAGATTGAGCTTAAGAGCTTGTCATGGCTGAAGGCAATCTCAACACAACATTTTACAACATAACATTTCAGTGTCGGCCTTGGCAATTAGCTGACATCAATAACTGACCAAGCTTTTGGCCTGGGCCAGTTGGCATTAACATATTGTAGCTTAGTATTGTGTGTACACATTGCATGCGTTTTGTACATGCAACACAAATTATACATATGGGAAGATTTGATTTTATCAATGGTCCAGGGCAATCTGTGTAGGTGTGAAGTTAAAACTTAGACATGGATCTTAAAGTGGCCCAAACCATATTTTTTATAATAAAAAGTTATACGAGATGCATATTTATATGGAGATTTCCCTGTGTAAATTCTAGGCTGTAGAATGCATGTAAAAACAGGTTTCTACTTTCTTGTACTTGTTATAAATTAAAATGTTTACAAATTTGAAACATTTTATTTTGGTGGCCAATTTGGATTGTTTCCATGGCATCAAAGAATACTTGTAACAGGGTAATTTATAGATTTTTCATGCTTTACAATTGATGTTTTTTCCCCAAAATATGGTACAGCTTCTATTATGAGTTTGTAAACTTGTAAAAAGTTTTGTTTCGACCCCCAATGTCCCACTATCAATTATTTTTCCCTGGCTTTTTAAATGTCCTTAAATGGGGGGAGAAAAGCTCTCAACAATCCCAGGCACTTAGTTCACTGACATTCAAAGTTGTTTGCAGGGATTGACAGTTCCGAGCAAAGTCATGAAGCTTGACTATACTCTCAAAATGCATGTCTTCAGGATTTCTCCTGTCTCTATGTATATCAAAACTATCATTATCAGCCTTTTGATCTTTTCAGCTCATTGGCTTCATTGATTGTTGATGCTGTGTGTATTTATTTCAAAACTGTAGCATAGGCATCTTCCTATGGTGTGGCTCAGTGGCTTCCTTGCGAGAGCTCCACGGCGCACCAATATGGTGAGATGTTGCTTATAATGAGACCGTTTTTACCCCAACATTAAGATAGAGCTATGCATTATCACTTCAAGGTTTGTGTCAAACCACAACCCCTATGTACTGTCTGTATCATGCATGTTTTTAACTGTCATCCATTCCTACCAGTACAAAATAGCCTACTCTTCTGGAGGCTGATCATGAAATTGAAAACCTGTTCTGCATATGTTCTTATACAAGGCCTTGGTTTATATATTATACCATAGTCTCAACCGGACTTCTGGGGAAGTGGAGTCAGTACTTATATGACGTGTAATGTTCACTTCTGAAGTTCTGGGTAAAACCTAAAATTTCCTGAAACGGACACCTTTGTGGTTGCTTGATTCTAAGCCATCACATCACAGGTGCAATGCTTTAACCACTAGGCAATCCCCAGTATGCCCCCCCCTCCCCCTCCCCAAGCCAGTAATGTAAAATAATTAAATGAGATAAAACAATTTTTACGACCAATTATGTGCATACAATCACATTCACAATCAAATTCTATGCCATGCAAGCAATCCCTCGCTGAATTTTCATCAATATTCCATCTAAAAGGACTTTCTCGGTAACAGAATCAAAACCTGGTTTAATTAAACGTCGTGCGAAAATTCCCTCAACCAGACGGTAATGGTGGGACCGGCGCTATCACAGGATAACGTGTGGTATAAATTTTGCCTGCTTTATAACGAATTCAATATTTTTTGTCACTTAAGACTTCCATACACATTACCACTATCATAAACATCGGTAAAGGTTCCATATTTAACCCTTAATCAAATGAGGACTCCACCTAAAAACTTTTTTTAAATATACGTCGGCCTTCAGCTATCTTCCTACAAGATTATCACGTATGGTAGGCCTAGTGCAAATAGTTCAATCAACTAAGCGCTGAGCAGGCAAACAAACTGTAAACATATCGATCTGTTAAGTATACTACAAATGTCTACAATAATTTCCTACATCGAAGCAAATTAATCAGTATCAGTCTAACAGAATATTTATGACAGGGAACATGTTTTCCACATGTCAAAATTCACATACCAGACGCCATGTTGGAATAAGGAAGGACATATCTTAAAACAGAAAACACCTTGGTCGCCGGAAAAAAAAATTACCACCGCTTTACATAAAACTACCCAAACAAAGTCCACACGCCCACATCGTTTCGGAGTTTTCTTAGAGTAGGCCTAAATGAAGACAAAGTATGAAAGCCTGGGGCTGGGTGGTTTTTGATACATCTATTTGCTTCTGACTGGATCTTTGAGGAACTATATAAGAAAAAGGAGAAGAAAAAAAAAGAAAGAAAAAAAAGATTAAACTGAATCTTTAAAAAAAAAAAATCACTGTATTGTATGTTAGATTATTTTTGTCACAGAACATTTATCTGCGAGAAATTCGAGCTGCTCTCCCGGGAGAGCGCGTCTACACAAGAACAGCCCCACGCATTATTTTCTTTTCTTTTCCTGTCTCCATATATTATTTCCTATCAGAGTGGCTTTTTTTTCTACAGAATTTTGCCAGATTCAACTCTCTTGTTACTTTGGGTTCTTTTCTGAGCACGAAATGAATTTTGCTCACGGGACCTTGGTTTATCGTCTCATCCGAAAGACTAGCACAGAGACCACCACTCGCAGACTAATAGACGGGGGAAGTTTCGGGAACAAACGGGGATCGAACCACCACACACTTCAAACACAGACTTGTCCAATCAATAGGTTTTATTGTGAATGTTGCTTTTGTTGTTAGTGATGGGAGTACTAGTACTACTATAATTGTTAATGTTTTTGTTTTGATAATCTGGTTGGCCATGGGGTTCTGTTTTTTTGCTATGATGTATGGGTTTTGTTTGCTTGTTGCTTTTCTCTTACTCCTTGATACCCGCCCCCCCCCTGTCCTTTTCCATTTTTTTTATTTTTTTTGTTGTGTTGTTTCTCTTCATGGTGATGGGTAATTATCATTCAGGGGCGATAACTACCAAAACAAACGTAACCTATACTATTTACAATATATCAACAATTATCATTGTATCAGTATCATCGTTATCATCATCATTGAGTCATTAGTTTGATTTTTATTTTGTTTGGTTGGTTATTACTGAATGGCAATCTTAAAGTGTGTGTTGCTGTTATTGTTGTTTTTAAAGCACGACTTTAAGAGCATAAGCACATATGAGTACACATTTGCGTTATGTGGAGGGGGAGAGAAGGGTTATTATTTTAACTCAAAGTGTGTGTGCCGCTGTACGTATGTGTGTGTGTGTGTGTGTGTGTGTGTGTGTGTGTGTGTGTGTGAGAGAGAGAGAGAGAGAGAGAGAGAGAGAGAGAGAGAGAGAGAGAGAGAGAGAGAGAGAGAGAGAGGAGAGAGAGAGAGAGAGAGAGAGAATCTTGAATGAATAATCTTTATTTTTCATGGGTAACAGAGTAAGTATTACATACTTTTTTTCATCTGGGGAGAGAGAGAGAGAGAGAGAGAGAGAGAGAGAGAGAGAGAGAGAGAGAGAGAGAGAGAGAGAGAGAGAGAGTATCCTTGCCCTTTTTCTCGAAATACTGATCTTAGATTACCAAAGAATCACCAATGCTGACTGATCCTTTATGGTGTTCCAGTTCATCAGCCAAGATTCTCTCAAGGAAGATGTTGAAAAGTGTGGGTGAGAGTAGACAGCCCTGCCTTACTCCAATTGTTGTTCGAAACAACTCTCAAATGTTGCTGTTGTAGTACACTGCACTGGTGGCCTTGTTGTAAGCTCTTTGTTGACTCTAAGTTTGCATTGATGCTGAAAAAATTCATGGTTGCCCACAAAGCCGCATGCCACACCATGTCGAATGCCTTCTTAAAATCTATAAATGTGTGGTAGAGGCCTTGGTGTTGAAGGTACTGCTCTCAGAGTATTTTGAGGTTAAATATCTGTTCAGTTGTGCTACACCCTGCTCTGGTCGGGGGACCTATAAGCAACATAATTGGATTGGATTGGTTCTTGGGAATTTGATTTAAAACCCCTTGAAGGGATCTCAACAAAGCTTTTCGCCGACCTCACTATCCAATGCGCACAGCTGATGACGTGGCCTCAAGGATTGGAAATGCCAAGTTTTTCTCAACACTTGATGCAAAAGCTGGTTTCTGGCAAATCCAGCTGGATAAGAAATCCTCTAAACGCACAACTTTCAGTACCCCATTTGGCAGGTACAGATTCCTCCGCATGCCCTTCGGCATAAACACAGCGTCAGAGATTTTCCAGCAAACAATGGAAAGGCTGTTTGAAGGCTACCCATGCACAATCATTGTGGATGACATTTTGATTTGGGGAGCAAACAAACAAGAACACGATGTCAACCTCAAGCAAATTCTGGACAGAGTACGTGAAGTCGGACTCAAGCTGAATTTCAGCAAATGCAAATTCAGAGCCACAAGCGTAACCTTTGTTGGACACAAATTCACAGATGAAGGCTTACAGCCTGACCCAGAGAAAACAGATGCTATTCGCAAAATGCCACCACCTGAGGACCGGACTGCATTGCTGCGTTTCTTGGGTATGATGAATTACCTGAACAAATTCATCAAGAACTACAGTGAAAAGACGGCTGTCTTACTAGAACTTCTACGCAATGTCGTGATATGGGACTGGACTGAATCTCATCAAAAAGCTTTTGATAGCTTGAAAGAAGAACTTGTCAATCCTCCAGTGTTGAAATTCTTTGACTCTTCAAAGTCTGTGGTTCTGTCAGTGGATGCATCCAAGAGTGGACTGGGAGCAGTATGCCTCCAAGAACAAGCGCCGGTGGCATTTGCTTCACGAGCATTGTCTGATGCAGAGACAAGATATGCACAAATAGAGAAGGAACTTCTGGCTGTTGTTTTTGCATGCAGCAAATTTCATGACTTTATCTATGGTCGTCAGGTGACCATAGAGACTGACCACAGGCCACTGATCAGCATTGTGCAGAAGCTTCTGAATGCAGCTCCAGCACGGTTACAGATAATGCTTCTGCAACTTCAGACGTACAACCTGCAACTTGTTTACAAGAAAGGGAAGAAGCTCCATCTTGCAGATGCACTTTCCAGAGCATACCCAGAAGAAGTACCAGAAGAAGCAGAGTTTGAGCATGACATGATGACTGTGTTATCAATTTCACCTGCAAGATTGACAGAACTCCAGCAAGACACACTGGCTGACACCTCTATGCAGAAACTGGTAAAATACATTGAGGGAGGATGGTCTGAACATGAAGGAAGCGTACCTCCTGATCGAAAACCATACTTTTCATTTAGAGATGAACTTGTCATGGAAAATGAAGTTGTGATGAAAGGACAGAGAGTGGTTGTACCTACAGCCCTGAAACCAGTATACAAAGATATTCTGCACAAAGGCCACATGGGGGTTGAGTGCACCAAACAGCTTGCTTGTGACATAGTATTTTGGCCCAAGATGCGCCAACACATAGAAAGTAAAGTTGCACAGTGTTCAGCTTCCAACAGCTGCAAAGCACACCTCCAGAAACAACCCCTCATCAGCCACCCTGTCCCCGACCTTCCCTGGTCCACTGTTGCAGCTGACATTTTCGACTGGGAAGGCCGCCAGTACCTCATCACTGTCAACTCCTATTCAGGATGGTTCGAGGTGGACTTTCTGTCTGATATGTCATCTCGCACAGTAGTCGGAAAGTTACAACATCTGTTTGCCACACATGGCATACCGAAAAGTTACTAACAGACAATGGCAGGCAGTTTGTGAGCCGTGAGTTTGAGCAGTTTTCGCAAGAATGGAACTTTGCACACATCACGAGCAGTCCCTACTACCCAAAGTCCAATGGCCTGGCTGAAAATGCTGTCAAACAGGCCAAGCAACTTCTGGAGAAGTCAAAGAAGGATGGCTCAAATGTCATGCTGGGTTTGCTCAACCTGAGGAACACGCCAAGAGAACTCCATGGGATCGCCAGTGCAACGCCTCATGTCCAGACGCACCCGCACCACCCTCCCCATATCAACAAAGTTGTTGACGCCCAAGCCCTTAAGCACTACCTGCACCCAAAAGAACCTCAAAAGGGCACGACAGCAGCAGAAAAGGTGTTACGACAAGACTACTCGAGATCAAAGACCACTGAGACCCAGTGAAGTTGTACGTTTGCGAAACTGAAAAGGGTTTCAAGAAACTGGCTATTGTAAAATCACAGTGTGATACTCCAAGGTCTTACATAGTCATGTCTGAGGGAGCTGACTATATCCACAACCGGCAGGACCTGCTTCCAGTGAATGAGCCAAGACCTCAGTGGAATGCACCAGATTACAGCCCACAGAATCTGGTGCCAGCTTGAATGGCCAATTCCTCACCCCAGCCACCTACACACCAGGTCCCTCAGGCTGCTTTGTATGCTCATGTTGCAGTTTCCCCACCCACAAACACTATCCAGAGACCCAGCCCCTCAGCCAGTGGGCACCCTGACCACTCTACCTCCCAGCGCTTGCTGACTTCATCCTCAGTCCCAGCTCTCCTCCTCCTGCAGTGTCCCACCCAGTGTCTATGCCAGCTTGGAAACCAGGCCAAGATCAGCGCCAGCCTGTGGTGACACGCTCTGGAAGAGTTTCTAAGCCCAACCCCAGATACTTTGACACTTGATGATTTGCATTGAAAATTCCCGTGGTGTTTTGTTGGTGGTGTTTTGTTTTTTTTTCATTTCAGGAAAAGGCAGGAAGAAAACAGATTCATAAATTTTGATTGTCCTTGTTTTATTTAAAAGAGTTCTGACATTTTGTTTTAACTTTATGGCAGACTACCACAAATGGTGTGCAAGTTGAACTGTGGTGCAACGGAACATGCATCGAACAATTGCAGTTTAGTTTATACCCAAGTTGAACTGTGGTGCAACGGAACATGCATCGGACAATTGCAGTTTAGTTTATACCTGTGAGGCATGGAAGATGCATTGAAAATTTGCATTTTAGTTTTATAGCTTTATTTTCTAACTTGATTTGTTTCCTTGAGAAGGGAGATGTAGAATAAGTGTGCTTAACCTATGACGTCACAAGAATGTGTGATCACGTGACTTCTGCATGCGCTTGGAGATGAAGCTGCCAAAATTAAACTACTTTGATCTTGAATGGAAGCACATTCTACAAGTACCATACTTTCTATCTCTGTCTTGACATGTAGCAGAGGGCATGGTCCTTGGTAATTGGGTGACAACCGATCTGTTATGGAGATTCTGTTTCTTGTCTTCATAAATAAGTCTTGGGCAAATCAAACCTGGCGGAGCCCATCCCTCTCCAAGTTGGATTTTTTGGTTGGGTTTACTCCCCACATGGCAGGTAGTGTGTGTGTACACATGTGTAGATAGGTTATCCTCAGAAACATGTGAGGTTTTTGTGACATAGACCTTGAAAAATATATGTCCTTGGAAGTTTATGCCTTCTTGTCATATATTAGAGTACTATGTTGCAAAGTGCTATCTGTTGAAAAAATTATGAATCATTGTTTTTTTTGTAATTGAGGCATAAAGGTTCTATTTTTAGCTGTGTTGCGGTTGTGACATGGAAACCAAAAGTAGCATTAAAACATCTTTTTACACAAAATATCAAACAAGAACCACTCACAAATGCTTTTGTTTTTATCTATAAAACAAAACCATCAATTGGAAGTATGACAATCTTCGACAAAGCATATTTTTTTGCTATTTTTTAATGATACTCTAAGACATTTTGTACACCCAGATTTAAAGTTTGGTTTTTGTACAAATGACCACAGCAAGCATCCCCCAGATCAGCCTGAACTTAAACCACAGAATCATATCCATTAAACTAAACAGTTTTCTTTACATAAGAATGGAAGCTGTTTCATATTAATGCCTTGTAGAAGTAATATGTTTCGGTTGTTACATGGAAACCGTTTGGTTGTGACATGGAAACAACACCCCTCAAAAGCACAAATCCTCAAATTGTAGCAATGAAAAATTAAAACCAAAACACAACCAACTTGAATTGGGAACAATGCATTCTATTAACATTATTTACATTGATTTGTCATTTTAGAATGATCTGTTATGGTTGTGACATGGAAACCGTTTGGTTGTGACATGGAAACCACACCCTCAAAACCCACAAATCACTGAATTGAAGCAATTTAAACACAAATTGAAAAAAAACACCATCTTAAATTAGAAACAATGCATTCTATTAACATTATTTACACTGATTTGTCATTTTAGAGTTGGATGTTTTTTGTTATGGCTGTGACATGGAAACCGTTTGGTTGTGACATGGAAACCACACCCTTCAAAACCACAAATCACCCAAGTGTAGCAATTTAAACACAAATGGAAAAAAAAACCACCATCTTAAATTAGAAACAATGCAGTCTATTAACATTATCTACATTAATTTATATAATTAAAGTGATATATCAATATTATTATCGATCAGATGCTGCGTTTGGTTGTCACATGAGAAAGCTGGGAGAAGCCAAAGACTGGAACTCTAATTATAGCATCGCGATGCTCCTTTGGCAGGAAAAAGTATGTGTCAGAGATATTTAAGGTCAAGGTGAAGTACCAACCTGAAAATCTCAGTCAGTGAAAGAATGTGCCAGGTTTTGCACCAGATTTACATCGTTTGGTTGTGACATGAAAAATGGGAAACCATGTTGGTCATCTTGGGTTTCAAGCAATTTACGGGGATAGGAGCTCCAGCTGATCAAAAACAATGTTTTCTTTATACTGTTAACAGTTTAATTCATCCCTTGTGGCTATAATGTGTTGATGTTGATGACAACATATAGTTCTTTGTAAGTAAATTGTTAAAATTGGGCCTACTTTGGGAAACCAAGCGTCACAACCGCAACAAGCTTTTAATCTGCCCTCTATTTAATGTTCATGACAAAGAAGGTACAATTTTTCTTCTAGGGAACTTTAAACAACATCTGGGCATTACTTTAATAGAAGTTGTATTTCAAATTAGCAGTCTTTCAAGTCAGAAGAACAATCTGAATAAAGTATGCACCAAAATGTCACAAATCCGCCATGTTGGAATGAGCAATTTGGTGAAACAAATTCGCAATATTTAAAAGCAAAACGCAAATGCTCATAAAAACATTTAAAAAATTTTTTATAAATCAAACACAATCAGCAAACAGCATTCACCACAATTTTAGATTTAATTCAGCCATATGGCAGATGTGTAAAGTAGGTCACTATCATGCCTCACAAGTTTCTGAGAATGACCCAGATACACACACAAAGAAGCAAGTACAGGTAGGGTGGTCTAGGAAGTAACGCGCCTGCCTAGAGAGTGAAAAGTTTGTGTCGGAGTGTGCGGAGTGTGTGCGGTGGTTCAAATCCCAACTGGGCCCAAAACTTTTCCCCATCCGTCAGACCATGAGTGGTAGTCTGGGTACTAGTCTTTTGGATGAGATGATAAACCGAGAGATCCCGTATGTTGCACATCTTTATTCAGCACATATATAAATTAACCCATGGCAACAAGGGGGTTGTCCCTGACAAAATTTTGTAGAAAAAAACCACTCTGATAGGGAAATAAATACAGTGCAGCCAGAAAAAGGAAAAAAATAATGGGTAGGTGCTGCACTTGTTGCAACGTGCTCTCTCCAGACAGAGCAGCCCAAATTTCAAGCTGAAAAATCTGCTGTGACATAAGGTAGTATACAATAAAATACACACACCAAAGTTTAAAACAATCCTATAATCTCTATATATAGGCTACGGTAAGGTAGAGGTTAAATTAAACACTGCATTCCTAACAAAAATAATAACAGTAAAAGCAAGTTATAAAAACTCTGTTCATCAATATTACGTGGAAAAAACCAACGACTCATCGATGTCCTTGATTAATTTGGGCTAGTTTACCGGTCTATGATGTAAATGCTAAAAATTTTCACAAATATCCCTATCAGCACAGGTCTGCAGTCCTACTCAACAAAAGAGTTAACAGATTAACTGATTAGGGCCTATACACAAAACCCTCAAGACAAACAAAAAACCAAACTTACTCGGCATTTTTTTTTCGTGACTACCTAGAACAGTAGGTGTGTCTCTGTGTCGGTCTAGGTCAATAGTTCTGAAAAACCCTCCCTTTGTCACTAGCTAGTTAAAGAAGGCTTCGGATTGGCTGACATTCTAGCCTCGATCTGTTAACAGGCTATGACATACTCCTCGTGTAAAAAGGGGAGGGGGTAGTTAAAACTTTTCTTTTTACAACCTTTGGTTCCTCATTACTGGTATTCTCGAAGTATGTTCCCAATTTTCCTTTATTTTATGTTTTTTAATTGGACTTTTTTTTTTGGGGGGGGGAGGGGTGGTATTTCATTTGATAGATGTTGAAGGGCTTGTCATGTTAACTTCATATTTTGTTTGCCATGTGAACAATATTTTACTTCTAAAAGAAAGCCAGTGCAATCAGTGACACAAGTGAAACAATTGTCCTTGACATTTTTGTCATGAATCAATACAGTTAATAAATGTGCAATACACCTGATGGGTAACTTTGTTCTTTGATGGTTGTTCAAGAACCTTTTTTATTTATTTATTTATTTATTTATTTTTCTATATTGAGGATAACAGAATAAGCAATCATGTGCTTTTTTTCATCCGGTCCCCCGTGTGTATGTAGTTTTGTAAATATTGTCATCTGTTCTCACCGGCACACGATGGTCTACTCTTTCGAAAAGTGGAAGAGGATTTAACGTGTGGCAAGATGTTCTGCATGCGTTCACACAGGGGCCAAGGACTTTTGGATATTTGTTTGGGGAGGGGTTCCTAGTTTTCCTTTTCATTGTAAGGCTAAGTGTACATGCTAGTTGAATGTATCTAGTCATGAATGTACATCAGTGAATAAAGAAAACATGAAGGATTTCAAAGAAAGCTGAATTCAAATAGTCACTTTGCAATTTCTCTGGTTTTATTTTTTTGACGCAGTTAGCTAACCATATTTGATCTCTTTCATGACGTCATTTCCTTTCTTTTCAAACAGCTGAAAGTCGAAATTCTAAACACCTTTAAAAAAACAAAAGTTTTTACCGAGCACAGTTTGAAAAAAATTCTAAAGTAATTTAAAACGATATTTGGATATGATATATTGATTACTATGTTTTTCTTTTATAAACTGCACTTTAAGCCCGGTATTTCTATCCACGCCTTTTACCTCGGGTTTGGCATAGTATCGCATCCGCCAACAAACACAGTTTGAGAAAATATATCGATTGGGGCTGGGGCTTGCTTGATTCTACAGGGTCGTCTTTATTTGCACAGAAATGGTATAGTTGTGTTTTAAAACATGTTCTGAACTAAGCTATGCGTAAAACAATTTATGTGATTTTAAACTAATGATCATTT
The DNA here is from genome assembly GCA_030674155.1 of Stramonita haemastoma. NCBI lineage: Eukaryota > Metazoa > Mollusca > Gastropoda > Neogastropoda > Muricidae > Stramonita > Stramonita haemastoma. The sequence goes on along the minus strand of CM060338.1, from coordinate 34,147,431 downwards.
TTTTCGGGTTGACTGTAAATATAGCCCAAACTGAGGTATTCCTCCAACAATTGAACAATAGCTGACTAGGAAAAAAAGAAGTTGGCTGGTGGAATTAATCTACCCATAAAAGCGCTATGTCCCATCATGCTTTCGATCTCTAAAACTGTTCCTATATAACGATCAATTTAAATGCTAAGTCTTTGATCACTTATCAGCCTCTAAATAACTAGGTGTGGATATTTTGGAAACGCCATGACCACAGAACACCATGCCCACTTGACAATACTGTAGTATAAGGGGTTTTCTTCACGTAACTTGAAGATCTATGTAAGACTGCATAGTTAGAATAGTTGAACTTACGTGTGCCCGTATCTTGAACACTGAACATCATTCAGTTCAAAGAAAACCCTAAGGAGAGAGGCATGTTATGATGTGTTTGATTAGAGCTAAGCTGACATTGTCATAGGCTTGTTGTAATGAGATTTACCGGTCAACTTAACAACCCAGAAAATCCAGTATAGATCTGCTACTGGCTGGTTCAGTATAGTCTTTAAAGAAGTGAACAATCCCCTTGATATCTATTCTTTAAAAAAAATTTTTTTTAAGGTAATGCACTTATGGAGTCAGCACACATGATTTTTTTACATCCAGTCCCTGCATGTATGCAGTTTTGTAAAATTTTGTCATCCGTTCACACCAGCATACAATGGCCAACTCTGGCAAAAAGTGGAATGGGTTTTAATGTTTGCAAAAGGTGTTATGTGTGCATTTGCACACGGGGCCTGAGTTTATAGTCTCATCCGAAGGATTTTGGGGGAGAAAGGAGTCAACACTGATGTTAATTCCAGAGGAAAAATCCTCTTAAATGAGATTTGAATCTGGGTCAGCAGATCATGTGCACAATGCGTATCACTCTATCCACCAGGCTTTTCCATCCATCCCCCAAAGACCATTGCTTTATTTCCATACCCAGTAGAAACCATGTCAAATAACCTGTGAAATTCTTCATGAAATATGATATTTATTTAATTGATAGAATTTCTGTACTGTATCTAGTAGAGCTGTATAAGAAATATAAAAACATATATAAAAAGGTTATAAAAAAAAAAGAAAAGGTAAAGGTGTCCCATAACCTGTGTGGTTGTAGGGGAGCGAGGCATCAGAGACCTCAGCTTCTCTAGGGGCCAGCATGTTGACTTGCTGCTTTTCCTTCCCTGACTCTAAAGAGGGCAGGTACCCATTCACAGCTGGGTGGACTCGGGGAAAACTGTACTTAAACCAAGGTGTGCAAACGGTCACCCATCCACTTGGTAATTATGCTCGACGCTGCTTAACATTGGCTGGGGGAAAGCGAGTGCTCTGACCACTGAGCTATCCCGTCCCCAGTTATATATATGTATTACTTTTAGAGAGAGACAGAAAGAGACCAAAAAGCTTAAACACATTGATAAAGCCTTCCAGTGTATTATTAAAAATAACAACCAAACTTGTTGTATATGTGCAGATTCCTCCTGTGCTAGATACTTTATGTACATTATAATTATAAATATTTCAAGATGTCAAACAGAGGATGCTGGTGTGGTTTGGTCAAGTTACAAGTCATAAATCTCTTGTCAAGAGTACTTTACTGGTGGCATTTGAATGAGGAAGATATGCGGGGACAGACAAATGAACTGGATGCAGAACATCAAAGATTAGACCAGCCTTGACATGGTGAGGTTGCTGCAAAAGGCTGAAGACAGACCAGTCTGAAGTAAATTGTCAACCAACGCACCCCACATGTTCTCCCAAGGATCATCTTGGTCAACAGACTGCTGATGCTGCTAATATATATATATATATATATAATATTATTATAATATATATAGAGAGAGAGAGAGAGAGAGAGAGAGAGAGAGAGAGAGAGAGAGAGAGAGAGAGAGAGAGAGAGAGAGAGATCTACTAACCAAGGGTATATATATGAACTATGTTGGGTCTCCATTTTTTTTAGTAGAAACTATTTGCATTTGTTCCCCCATCTGTTTTTCATCAGTGATATTGATAGCTCCTAAATTGCGTTAAGGTCAACCACTGGCTCAAGATTATGTGTCTTTTCTGTGTTGTAAAACAAGAGCAACAAATGTTTGCTTGTTTTGATTTATGAGAAGTTCATATTTGGACACTTTTGATCATAGAGTACAGAATTCAAGAAAAGTGATCTATACATTTGTACTTAGGAGCTGTGTCATAGATGGTATGTCCCTACATAAATTTAGAATGCAGGCAAAACTGAAAACATCACATGATAGTAATCTATATGTATCTCATCTAAAAAGAATAAAACTCTTTTTTTCGAATAACGAGTGCAATAAAAAAAAAAAAAGCTGTAATTAATAGTAATATTAGAACATGGAAATGATGGCTGCTATAGCTGAGTGGTTTAGACCGTTCGGCTTTAGTCCCACGCCCCCATAAAGTCAGGGGTCTGAATCTTGACGCGTCTGGTGAATTTAGGGTGGGGATTTTTACCATCTTCCAGGTCGGCTCCAAGAGCATACCTGCCAGTGCCTTAATTCCTTTCATATACCCTGTGCAGAAGATCAAATAGGCACGTTAAATATCCTATAATTCATGTCTGTGTTTTGATGGGTGACAGAAACACAAACATACCCAGCATACACCCCCTAGTTTGGAATGTGGCTACCTTCATGGTGGAAAGAAAGGGTCGCATATATGCAGAAATCTCACTATTGGTAAACCGTAGAGCTCAGACTAATTACAGAGAAAAAAAAAAGAACATGAAAGTAACAGCAATACATGTGTCTGTGCATCTGTTGTGTGTGCAGGCAGAACTAGGTGTAAACGAACACCACCAGAATCAGGTGATCAACTACATTCGTTTTGCGCGGTATCAAAGAGGTCAAAGATTGAGGGCTGTCGACCTGTGTTTTGAGGAACTGAAAGACAGCAGGTGGGTGACAGAAAGTGTGAACATTTGTAGACTGCAAGAAGACAAAGACAGAATTTCATGCTTATATATATATATATTAATTATGTGGAATATTATTATTCAGCCTGTAGCAGTGTACATGTATGTGTTCTTTTATTTTGAGGATGATGCAGTAAGTGCTCGCATGCTTTTTTCTTTCTTTTTTTCACATCCAGCCTCCATGTGCATGGAGTTTTGTGAATTTTGTCATTTGTTGACACTGGCGCAAATGGCCTACTCTTCCAAGAAATGGGACATGTTTTAACATCTGCACAAGGTGTTCTGCAAGTGTTAGCACGAGGGATAACTGTTTAAAGTTCTTATCTGAAGGACTTTCAGGGGAATAGAATCAGCATTGAAATTCTTTCAGGGGAGTAGAATCAGCCTTGAAATTAAAGAGAGACAGAGGGAGAGAAAGAGACAGAGATTTATCTATGAACAGAGACATTTCAAGATGCAGAAGTGTTTTGTGATATTTTTCCCTTTCAGCCATTCTTTGTGCTCACAATCTAGCTGGTAAAAAGGTAAAGGGTAACGGTGTCCCATAAACCTATGTGGTCGTAAGGGAGCAAGGCATCAGAGACCCTGTTTCTTTAGGGGTCAGCATATTGAGGGTGGTGCCCATCTCCTCTCCCTCGCTGCTTTACCTTCCCTGACCCTAAAGAGGGTAGGTACCCCTTGACAGCTGGGTGAACTGGGGAGACTGTACGAAGCCAAGGCACGCAAACGGTCACCCATCCAACTGGTAGCCACGCTTGATGCTGCTTAACTTGACTGGGGGAAAGCGAGCGCTCTGAACACTTAGCTATCCCGCCCCCATCTAGCTGATTCAAGGTTAAAATCGCCAGTTTGCTTTTGATCATATTTCAGATGATTTTGCGTATAATGACTCTTCTCTCTCTCTCTTTCTTTCTAAGTTTCTTACTTTCTTTCTTTTTTTCTTTCAGTGCCAACAAAACTGTTTATATATATGTTTTTCATTTTGTGTTTATAACTATGTAACCCCAAAAAATGAATTTAAAAAAAGTTTGAAAAAACCAAAAAAATACTGTACACAGGTTGACTGACGAGACGTTCACCATCGACAAAAAAAAAAGTTTGGAAAAAAACCCAAAAATACTGTACACAGACTGACCAACGAGATGTTCACCATCGACGAAAAAAAAGTTTGAAACCCCCCCTCCCCAAAATACTGTACACAGATTGACGGACGAGATGTTCACCATAGACAAAAAAAAAATGTTTGAAAAAAAAAAAAATACTGTACATAGATTGACGGACGAGACATTCACCATCGACAAAAAAAAAGTTTAAATAAAAAACAAAATACTGTACACAGATTGACTGACCATCACAATCCAAAAAAAAGAATAAAACTGGGTAAAAATTGGGTAAAAATGAATGTAACCAAAAAAATGAATTAAAAAAAATATATATATATATCTGTACACAGATTGATGGACCATTGACGAAAAAAGTTTGAAAAAAAAAAAAGTTTGAAAAAAATATATATACTGTACACAGATTGACGGAAGAGACGTTCACCATCGACGAAAAAAAAGTTTGAAAAAAACAAAAACAAAAAAAAGTTTGAAAAAAAAAACTGACACAGATTGACGGATGAGACGTTCACCATCAACAAAAAAAAAAGTTAAAAAAAAAAAAAGTTTGAAAGAAACAAAAAATACTGTACACAGATTGACGGATAAGACATTTACCATCAACGAAAAAAAAGTTTGAAAAAAAAAAAAGTTTGAAAAAAAAAAAAATACTGTACACAGATTGACGGATGAGACATTCACCATCGATGAAAAAAGTTTGAAGAAAAAACAAAATACTGTACACAGATTACTGACCGTTACAATCCCCCCAAAATGAATAAAACTGGGTAAAACTTGGGTAAAAATGAATGTAACAAAAAAAAAAAAAAAAAAAATTGAAAAAAAAAAAAAAAAAAGGTACTGTATACAGATTGATGGATTGATGAAAAAAAAAAGTTTGAAAAAAAAAAGTTTGAAAAAAAACCCAAACCCACAAAAAATTACTGGACACAGATCGACGGATGAGACATTCACCATCAACTACAACAAAAAGTTTGAAAAAAAAAACAAACAAAAAATACTGTACACAAGTTGACAGATGAGACATTCACCATCAGCAACAAAAAAAGTTTGAAAAAAAAAACCCACCAAAAAATTATACTGCACACAGGTTGACGGACGAGACGTTCACCATTGACGAAGTGATGGAGATGCTGGACGGGCTGCTGACGGTGGTGCGCAGCGAGGTGGAGTCTGAGCTGATCAACACGGCCCACACCAACGTGCTCATGATGCGCCAGATGTTCCAGCAGGCCGAGAAGTGGCACCTGAAGCTGGGCGCCGACATCTCTGAGCTGGAGAACAGGTGAGAGCGAGAGAGCGAGGTGTGATTGTTGTTGTGTTGTTGGTTTGAGAGAGTGAGGTGAATGTTGTTGGATTGGGGGAGTGAGGTGAGAGAGTGAGGTGAGAGAGAGAGAGAGGAGAGAGAGAGAGAGAGAGAGAGAGAGAGAGAGAGTGAGTGAGTGAGTGAGACAGACAGACAGACAGACAGACAGACAGAGACAGACAGACAGACAGACACAGAGAGAGACAGACAGACAGACAGATAGAGATAGACAGACAGACAGACAGAGGGGGGGCAAAGAGACGGCTTAACCAGACAGAGGGAAATTCTGAATACTCATTTTTTCCATCTTTACTTTACAGGGAACTGTTGGAACAGATCAAGGAGTTTGAGGAAAGAGAGTTCGCAGGAGCCAAGCGGGACACAGAGTTTGTGCCCAAGATGTTGGAACCAGTCAACGAGACAGGAGGCACCGCTCTGCTGCACATGGTTAGTCTTAGGCTACGGCCATAGTTAACCCGGCCGGCCGGAGTTTTGACGGATCGTCTCTTTATCGGTAGAACAGATTCGTCAAAGCGGCCATAGTCAACCAGGCTTTCTGGAGTTTGACGGCCCGTCTCTTTCTGATAATGTGGTCACCCCGAGACTGTGAGTGACGCAAAAACGAGGCTGCCGCGGTGACTGAGACTCCGCCCCATGCCCCACGCAAAATCGACAGAAAATAGTTCGACATAAAAAGTGTTTTTACATAAAATCCCTCCACAAAACTTTTATCAAAACCACTGGAATGTAATCGGGAAGGGTCAATTTACTAGTTTGTGTAGTCAGAATGTTTTAAGTACCATAAATAAGTTTTTCTTGATTATTTTCCTTTCCATCAACCCGGCAAATGGACGTTTCGCTCGAACGTCAAAACGACAGGTTAAAAATACTGGGCCGGCTCTACTATGGCCATGCACAGCCGTTATCAGTGACGCCACAGAGTAATTCAGCCGAGCAGCCTTTTTCACCCTGGGCCGGCAAAATTGACGGCGGCAGAATGCCGGGTTTACTATGGCCACAGCCTTAAAGCCGGGCAGGGTGCCAGTGTTGGCATGACCAATGTGCCTATCCCCCCTGCTTTATGCAAATTATGCGTTTTGTTTCGGTTCAAGTTCAAGCTGTGATTCTGGTATACGGTTGTGCATGAAAGAGTGAGGGTTTCAAATGTGAGATCAAATCAGACTTCACTTTCACCCCCACCTTTTTTTGTGCACACAAAGCAAAGTACTTACAAAAGTTGGAGAGAAAAAGAAGGGGAAAATGTGAGAGGAAAAGGGAGAAAACGAAAGTTAAAAAAAAAAGTTAAAGTCTGTCCCGAGCCTAAGGCTCATCAGGCCGGTGCTTATCCCGGTTTCTGTGGCATTAAGCGACTGAGAGTCATAGACTCCCCCCTGGATAGGACGCCAGTCTATCGCAGGGTTAACCCCCAAACAAGGTTGGTACCCCTTTTACACCTGGGTGGTGTGAGAAAATAGCCGTAAAGTGCCTTTTCCAAGGGCACAAAGCCATAGCCGAAAGCTGGGATCGAACCCACAACCTTTAGATTACGAGTCCAACGCCCTAACCACTAGACTACAGCGGCGGCGAGAAAACAAAAGCCTGACACAAAACTTTGAAGCACTGTAGTGAAAATGTAAAGTTAAAGAATGAACCAGAAAATGAGGAGGCATGGAAGGGTGTGCTTTGCTGTTGTTGTTGTTGTTTGTTTTGTTTTAAGCAGTAGTTGATGAAAGAGTGCTTATATAGACATGCACACTACTATGACATGCAGACAGACACAATGTGTGCATGTATGCTCGCACAAACTCACATAAACACATGCACAGACTCACTTGCTTGCAAATATAGGCATGCACACCTGTATGTACAAGTGCACTCATACGCACGGCCTACAGTGAAACTTTCATTTTACTTAAATCACACAAACACATGCACTCATGCATGGATGCATGCACAGATGCACGCATACGCGGACGCACACACTTTCATATGCACATACACACACTCGCATGCACATACACACACACACACGTGCACGCACACACACACATCTTCACATATATTTAAATATGTGCGCATGTATGTATTCATCTATACACTTCTACACACAATGAAGCTTTTTTCCACACCAATATTACCTTTGTGTTTTGCTACTATTGCAGAAAATTGAAGAGCTGCAGGCACAGAATGAAAAGATGAGAGCCCATCTGATGAAAGTGGACAAAGACGTAAGTATATAGCAATGCCCTGGTGTGTTGCCATGACTTGATTTTCTGTCATTTTCAATAGTGTTGTTGTTGTTGTTGTGCATTCCCCAGCTTAACACTTTGGGGGTCACCCAGAATATGCACTCTGTCTCTCTTCATCCCACCTGGGAGTCCCTGTGAGATAACAATTCTCTCCCATGCTGAATTCGGATGCGCTGAGCCTGACTTGTCAGGTGGATAAAAAAAAAAAGTTAAAGTCTGTTCCGAGCCTAAGGCTCATCAGGCCGGTGCTTATCCCGGTTTCTGTGGCGTTAAGCGACTGAGAGTCATAGACTCCCCCCCCAGGATAGGACGCCAGTCTATCGCAGGGTTAACCCCCAACACAAGGTTGGTACCCCTTTTACACCTGGGTGGGGTGAGAAAATAGCCGGAAAGTGCCTTTTCCAAGGGCACAACGCCATAGCCGAAAGCTGGGATTGAACCCGCAACCTTTAGATTACAAGTCCAACGCCCTAACCATTAGACTACAGCGGCGGCTGTCAGGTGCTTAACGGCAGTGCAATGTTTGTAGGCCTAGTTTTGCTCATTTGACAGACGATGATAGCTGCTCTTTGATGAAGAAGATGAAGACTGTGAGATTGACAAGTGGGTGATAAGTTTGTTGTATGACTGCTTTCATGTACCTCACCCTATAGGCAGCCATACATACTATGACAACATTTACAAAACTGCATACACATGGGGACTGGATGTAAAAAAGGATGTAAGTGCTTATTCCATTATCTTTGAAAGAAAACAACGAATAAATATATAAATAAATTTTCCTTCTTTAGAGGATTTTTGTGTGTGTGTGTGTGTGTTGTCCTTTAAAGGAGACTGTAGGTAGGTAGCGGCAGCCCCCGGCATATCCCGTCATCACAGCTGAAAAATGGCTGTTTTTCGATCTTTTCACTTCTTTATTACTCTGCTTCTGTTGTACTGATTAAATTTTTTTATATATCAAAATAAAGTTCGATCTTTTCTCTTTTGATTGAGTGCATTTTTATTTCTGTGACTGATCTGAGATGAATACGCGAAGTGCGTGAATGAGGTGTGTGTTCCGCTAAAAAACGCTGCGCGGCCGCCATTTTCACGAACACGGACAAAGCTTCAAAAAGACATGCCCACTTTAAGTTCCCCGAGCATTCGCGATATACAATCAACTGTGCTATATCAGGTATCACTGTGTTCAGTATTTATGCTATAATACTGAAATGGGTACATAATTATTGATTTATGGATAGTTTTTGCAAAAATTCCGTTTTTTTGCGGCACACAATCTTCGTCGGCAAGTTCTAAAGAACCTGTAGCTTAAAATAGTCAATACCACAGGCGAAAATGAAACAAGACCACCTATTGGTTCTAATTTGTAAATGGGTTAATGTATTCATGGGCTGTCCTACATAAGCAAACCAACCAAAACATAGTTTTCAAATCTTGGAAAGATCAGAAACATGGAGGCAAGAACGAACGATCGCTGCGAAACGATCATGTCGAAAATCGACGATTTTCTCGATTTACTGGGTAGATATGATAAATTTGTGATTGTAGATCATTAATGTTATTGTTTATTTAGACACGGGTCGCGTAGTTTGAAAAAAAATTCATTAGATCATTAAAAACGAAGACTTTGAAAAGGGTAGATACGATCGTCGAAGACGATCGGGCATGCGCAAACCGGAAAGAAGAAAACGTGTCCGATTTCCTTGGATATTTTCACGAAATTACTTCTTAAATTTATGATGCTTATAAAATCAGATATTTTAAACATACTTATATTCAAACTTTTTTTTTTTAAGGTCGTATAGTGAAATAGGTGTGTTATTGTACGTTTTATTGAGTGACCGGTCTAACCAAGAGGAGGTAATCCCGAGATCGCGATTCACTTCTTCGTGAAACAAACGTCGGTCGTTGCTTCTGTTTTGGGGGGATTTATTAGAACCAGTTTAGGTCACGGTTTCATTTATGATTGATGAATTAAAAGTTTAAGTTTGTTACAGTTTTCATTTTTGTTTTTTGTTGTTGTTGTTGTTGTTTTGTTTTTTTTTTGGGGGGGGCTGCATGACTTGGAATATTTTATGCAGCCTGAGTAGTAAATCACTAAAATGCCATATCAGTGTTTGAATGAATTTCTTTTTTAGTAACTTGAACTGAAGCAGGTTTAGTTTCAGCACAGTAGTACCACAAGTAAGCTTGCTCTTTGTGATTTATGCAGTGTATCTAATAGCCATAGTCTTTTCTTTTCATTTTCCCCAGTCATTCTCCTTTTCATTTTCCCCAGTCATTCTCCTTTTCAGAGTTTCCATTATTATGTTTTTTTGTTTTGACTCATTTGAGGGTTCACTATCTTTACTACTTGAATTAGTACTTTACTTTTATTTTCTGTTGATTGGTTTTATACTATTTCGAGATATTAAAAAAAGGCAGAATCCACTTAGGCTACTATTTTAATTGTGATTTTAAGAAAAGGATAAAGAAGTCAACACCGTTAAAAGTAAAATTGTGTTATATATTGGGTAATTTTTAACCTTCAGTGACTTTACAAAAATATGTGACACATCTACATTGATAGATACCATCCCCAATACCACAGTTCTGATACTAATGAGATGTTTATAAATTTCCCTATGTGTGTCAGTTTATTTCAAATTTCAATTTTCAAAATTTCAATTTTCAAAATTTTATTTCAAGAAAACCCCCCAAGGGGTACATGAAATTTGACAAAACCAATGCTTGCAGATATGGGCGTGTGAAAAATACTCACAACAAAAATCCTAACACAATGGATGGTAGAAAAAAGAAAAAAGAAAGAGTATTCACAATACATTAGGAGAACAACCCCCCCCCCCCCCCCCCCCACACACACACACAAGTTGTTCAGTTGTCACTCCTATTGTTTGTCTATTCTTGTTATCAGATTTCTTTTAAACCTTTTGGCAGTTTTGCCTTTTGAAATTCTTTTACACTAATTACAGTTTTTTTGCTGGTTTTCTTTTATTTTTAATTATTGTTTTTTAAATTTATTTTTTATTCCCTGAAATGCTGACACACTGATGGAAGTCAACTGAGCAAGCTGGGGTCCATTTTTCTGGCTACTGGAAAAGGTCGTTGTCCAAAGGTGCCTGTTGTAGAGATTTCCAATCATCTGCTGATTCAGTTATTGGTACTGAAGCAAGAGGGTGGGAAGACATTTGATGAAACAGCTTCATTTCTCAGTCAACTCATTCCGGATGCTGAACTTTCAAGGTTGCAGTATCATCTCATTAAGGAAGAAGAAAATGTGCAACTTCTTTAGGATAAGTCACAGAGAGATAGATTTCTGTCTGAGCCAGTTTATGTTGAACAGCTGGGTCCACTGTTTGCATAATTTTGATAAAATTTGATGTTTCATAACATTTCTCTAGAATGTTCGCCACATTTTTGGGCACTTGGCGGCCATTTTGAATCCAAAATTACATTATGTAATGGATGAACAAATTCAACAAATGCATTTTTTAATAGCATATAAAACCATGTTTTACATCACCAAATTTCAAGTCAGTATCTCTACAGGTTCAAAAGTTATTGACAAAAAATCTACTGTGTACTGTATTTTGGTCCGTCGCAGGGCATTTTAAGGTTTTTAGCAAAATCAGACCCCAATATTTGAAACATTTGGTCAAGTACAGCCTTAGAAAAAATTGGGCATAGTCTATATTAACATATCTTTTGAACAATGTAAAAAAGTAACCATAAGATGCCATCTTATCCTTCCTGTTGGACCTCAAACATGGCCAATCGTGCAATTTGAACTGACTGCCAATCACACGATTAGGCATTTTCAACATAGTATATCTTTTTTTCCCTTCAAGATAGAGAGTTGATGTTTCTTGTAGGGATTATCAGTGTTACAGACATTGTGTATAGAAATGTGCAGGAATGTGATTGCAGTGCTTTGCACAATAGGCCCTTTCAAAGTATGGCTTTCATATTATGAAAACACCCGAAAATGTTATGTCATCTTTGGACATCAATAACTTTTGAAAGAATAAAGATAGAGACTTAATTTTTTTTTTATTGTGTTTCTTTTAAAAAGTTCTTTTTAAAAATACCAGTTTCATGCATGTATATGCTATAAAAAAAATTGGCTGCCGCTACCTACTGTAGGTTGTTATGCCAAGAGCTTGTATGGCTGAAGACAGTCTCAACCTAATGTTTTAACCCTCTTAGTCCCAAACCGGGATTTGCCAGGATTGAATAATTACCCCCCCCCCCCCCCCCCCCAAAGTCCCGAACGGGATTTGCCAGGATTTACACACAGATTTCCATCACCCTGTTACCAACACTAATTGCTGCCGCATGTCAAATCTCTATCAGGCTAACAGGTAGGGGTTCTGTTAGCCTGCTGAGGGTCTGGAAGTAATTATAGCTGCTGGTATGTACTTAGAAGGAGGAAAAGGCCAGCCAGCATGTGTGCCTGACCTGATTTTGTGATGGAATGCAAAATCTAGGGGCAGTTTGTGTTCAGAGACACCGAATGCAAGAAGAGGGTTAAATAAAGCATGACACTATTTTGGTGTAGGTCTTGACATTAATCTCAAACATCAGTGACTGATACAGCATTCAGCATCCAGGGCCAGTAAAGGGTAGTAATGGTGACCTCTGTCCTGTTTCTTTTGCAGTTCGCATTGATGATCGCCAGCCAGAGTTCACTGACCTCTGACCTTCTGTCGAAGGGCGCCATGAGCAAAGGGGTAAGAAGACTGCAGTCGGGTTGTCATAGCAACTGTGTGTTGTGCCGTTACAGAGTTTGCAGACTACAGTTGTATGGATTGTGTCATCACTGTCTTGTGGAATTGTATTATAATAAATACATAACAACAAACGTACACACACACACACATGAACACACATGAGCACACACACAAACATGCATGTATGCATGCATGCATGCACGCATGCACACACACACACACACACACACACACACACACACACACACACACACACACACACACACACACACACACACACACAACACACAGACATGAAATAAGGACAAAGGGATATTGTTACAGTATGAAGAACAATGAAGTAAAGACACATGGATATTGTTACAGGATGAGGAAACAAAGAAATAAGGACACAGGGATATTTTTACAGTATGAAGAAATACTGAAGTAAGGACAAAGGGATATTGTTACAGGATGAAGAACAATGAAGTAAAGACACAGGGATATTGTTACAAGATAAAGAACAATGAAGTAAAGACAAAGGGATATTGTTACAAGATAAAGAACAATGAAGTAAAGACACAGGGATATTGTTACAGGATGAAGAACAATGAAGTAAAGACAAAGGGATAATTATTGTTACAGGATGAGGAGCAGTTGGAGGCACTGAGAAAACAGATGTCAGGGCTGGAGTCTCAGATGGAAGCTGTGAGTAGTGTTGTTTTGCATATTCTGTGTCTGTGTGTGTGTGTGGAGAAAGAGTGGGAGAGAGAGAGAGGGAGAGAGAGAGAGAGAGAGAGAGAGAGAGAGAGAGAGGGAGGGAGGGAGGGAGGGAGGGAGGGAGGGAGGGAGGAAGAGAGAGAGAATGTGTGTGTGTGTGTGTGTGTGTGTGTGTGTGTGTGTGTGTGTGTGTGTGTGTGTGTGTGTGTGTGTGTTGTCTGTGTGTGTGTGTGGAGAAAGAGAGGGAGAGAGAGAGAGAGAGAGAGAGAGAGAGAGAGGAGAGAGAGAGAGAGAGAGAGAGAGAGAGAGAGGGAGGGAGGGAGGGAGGGAGGGAGGGAGGGAGGGAGGGAGGAAGAGAGAGAGATAGTGTGTGTGTGTGTGTGTGTGTGTGTTGCATGTGTGTGTGCACCTATGTGTATCTGTGTTTACACAATCTTCTGTTTGTGTAAGTTGTACATGCACCATACAATTTCTTTCATGCAGTCTTTTTGTTCTTTCTTCTCTTATTGTCTTTTTCAGAAAAACAAAACAAAATCCATTGTCATTTATTTTTGTTCATGGCACCATTATTATTTATACCACCTTATGTCACAGCAGATTTCTCTGCATGAAATTCAGGCTGCCCTCCCCGGGGAGAGCGTGTCGCCACAAGTGCAGCGCCATTTCCATCACATCCATTTCTGTTACATTTCCATCACAAACTGACAAAGGACAGTGATGTTTCAGGAACGTAACAAGAGCCGAATGACATCAGAGGGATCCGAGAAAGACCTGGCCAGCACCAAACATGAACTGCTGAAGATCAGAGAGATGCTGGAGATGGCAGAAAAGGTAGTTCAGTCATTTTCAGCATTTAACCCTCTTAGCCCCGATCGGGGATTTGCCAGTATTGAATAATTACCCCCCCTTCCCCACAAGTCACGATCTGGGATTTGCCAAGATTTACACACAGTAGATTTCCATCACGATGTGACCATCACTAATTGCTACCACATGTCAAAGCTCTTATCAGGCTAGAAGATGAAACCCTGTTGAGAGTCTGGAAGTAATTATAGCTGCTGGTATGTACTTAGAAGGAGGAAAAGGTGAGCGAGCATGTGTGCCTGACCTGATTTTGTGATGGAATGCGAAATCTAGGGGTAGTTTGTGTTCAGAGAATCCGAATGCCAGAGGATTAATGGATCATCTTTACATGACATTTCTTTAGGTAATGGGGACGGGATAGCTAGCTCAGTGGTCAGAGCACTCGCTTTCCCACCGGCCAAGGTTAAGCAGCATTGAGCGTGGTTACCAATTAGATGGGTGACCATTTGTGTGCCTTGGCTTCAGTACAGTCTTGTCCCCCAGTTCACCCAGCTGTAAATGGGTACCTGCCCTCTTTAGGGTCAGGGAAGGTAAAGCAGCGAGGGAGAGGAGATGGGTGCCACCCACAATATACTGGCCTCTAGAGAAGCTGAGGTCTCTGATGCCTCGCTCCCCTACAACCACATAGGTTATGGGACACCTTTACCGTTACCTTTACTTTAGATATACTGTAGTCTTCTCAACCATAGGAGCGCTGTGGATGACTCAACAGTCAGCCCTCTCTACCTTTCTCAGTCTTCCACTTGTGGCAGTGCTTCAGGTCTGTGCTGTGTGAAATATTGTCTTCCCGTCTTCTTCCTCTTCCCTGTTGTGGAGCCAGGAAGAGAGGAAAGGAAAGGTCATTGTTTGAAGTGTTGCCTTGAAGTGGAATGAAATTGAAGGAGCTAGGACCTGAAATAATACACAGTGTGTGTGTGTTGGAGGAGAACAGTGGAATGTGAGATGGAAGCCATGCAGCACTCTTGGAGTTCATTGACCAGGCTGGCCCAGGATAGGCAGGGGTGGAAAGTCTTTGTTGCTGCCCTACACACCACTGGGTGTAAAGGATGATGATGATGATGATGATGATGATGTGTGTGTGTGTGTGTGTGTGTGTGTGTGTGTGTGTGTGTGTGTGTGTGTGTGTGTGTGTGTGTGTGTTTGAGAATGTGTGTGTGTGTGTTTGAGTGTGTGTGTGTGTGTGTGTATGTATGTATGTATGTGTGTGTGTGTGTGTGTGTGTGTGTGTGTGTGTGTTTTATTAAAACTTAGCAAATTCATAGTTAAGAGTAAAGTTGCATGACATTAATGAAAAGGCTGAATATATTTTTATTTCTGTGAAATTCTGTGTTTAAACGTATTCTATTAATGCAAATTATATATGTTACAGTTGATTTTGTTTTCCGAAATCCTCCATGCCCCAAGAGGGGTCAAAGGCGTGTGTGTGTGTGTGCGTGCATGCCTGCCTGAGTGTGCTGTGTTGATTATGTATGAGTCTGAGTGTTACTCGTGTGTGTACACATGAAATGTGCATACATGTCTGCCCACTGAAAAACTGTACACCTCAGACACAAGCAACATTGTCCATGCAGTTGTTTTTCCATGTATAACGTGGCACTAACTGTCAGTCGTCATAACACTCACTCGCTGTCTGTCTGGCAGGAGCTGGAGAAGAAGGTCAGCTTGACTGCCCCCTTCAAAAACCTGAAGAGCATGCTGCAGAAGAAGAACGAGCAAATCAAAGACCTGCGCAAACGTCTGGGAAAGTAAGTGGCTGAGTTTGAGAATGTATGCACTCATTCCATTTGTTTAGCTGAGAAATACCATACTTCGTGTACTACTATTCATTTGTTTAGGTGAGAAATACCATAATTCATGTGCTAATATGTATATGTGAGAACTTTCCCTATAGATTGACCCCAGATGTTTATTTTTTTATTATTATTTTTTTTCTTTTTTTTTTGTCCCATTCAGTGCGTCAGCATCTGTGTTGTTTAGAATGAAATCATTGCACCTCCCACTTTAAAAAAAAGGATATTAATCATAACCCAGGAGAACATCTTTTAAATATTTTTGTCTCTGTGAGTGTATTTTGCTTTTGCTGACAACTTGTTTTCTGAAGGCATTAGCCTGAGCTGAAACACCTTCTGCCTGACTCACAAAAGTCGAAATGAAGCTGCTTGGATCAGAGCAGGCACCACTGAAGATGAGCAAAGTGATCTTAGTGGTAGTGCAGGGTTGTCTCATGGCATTCTCATATTAATGGGTCCTTGTGGACACTAGATCTGGGCATTTTCAAACAACCCTGATTAGAAAAAGAGAGAGGAGAGGAGAGAGAGAGAGAGAGAGAGAGAGAGAGAGAGAGAGAGAGAGAGAGAGAGAGAGAGAATGAATGAATGAATGAATGAATGAATAATCTTTATTTTTCAAGGGTTACAGAGTAAGCATTACATACTTTTTTTCATCCGGCCCTTGCCTGATCAGGGAATAAAGCTAAGAACCCCCCTCCCTACCCCTACATACCAGCATCACCACCAACAGCAGTTCAACCAAGAGAGAGAGAGAGAGAGAGAGAGAGAGAGCAATGCATGCTCAATCATCCATGTCCATCACAATAGCAGTAGGAAAACAAAGATTCCTTGTTCAGTACTTCTGAGGCTATGTATGTGATACTATCACATCATAGTTGATGACAGGAAAAAAAAAGAAAATCTGATCTAAGAAAGTTATTTAAAAAACAAACAAACCCAAACAGTGAAACAACCCCCCTCCCCCCAAAACAAACCCAACCCTAATAATGGTTGTTGGTGTGGTGAGGCTGGGATAAAGGGGAGGGGGGAACAGAAGTACTGGTGGGTGACAAAAGGTAAGGAGAGAAAAAGAATCATCACTGTAGAAAACACATTTTGAGGGTTCATGAACTTACATGAAAAAAAAAGTCCTTTTAAAAGCAAAAAACCATACAGTAGTTTGTGTGTGTGTTTGCCTTTGTGTGTGTGTATGTGTGTGTGTGTGTGTGTGTGTGTGTGTGTGTGTGTGTGTGTGTGTGTGTGTGTGTGTGTGTGTGCGTGTGTGCATGCGTGCATGCAAGTGTGCATGCATGTGTGCATGCATGCGTGTATGCCTTTGTGCATGTGTGTGCATGACTGAAAAGTCTGGGAAAGTGCATGTGCTTGACATGTTACTTTTCTAAAGAAGCTTACAGAATTGGTACAAAATTCGTTTTTCTTGTTTCTTTCAGATACGAATCCCTGGATGACTAAGAGTGAGATTCACCCATCTGTCTCTCTCTGCACATCTCTGCAACAGGCCAACGAGATCCATCCATCCATCTGTCAGTCCGCTTTTTGAACAGCTATTACCATTTCTATTTCAAGTGCCTGTTGTTTTCCATTACTTTTACCTTTCACTTCCAGGTTTTTCCAAATTTGGTTGTGAAAGTGTTGGCGCATCTTTCTACAGTCGGCTGTAGAAGTTGTGCATTGCAATAGTGTGATATTTTGTGTTCTTTTTTTAAACATCCGTCCGTTGTTTTGTTGTTTTAATCAAAGTACGTGTTACTTAATGATATAAAAGGGTTTGATGATATTAATTCTTTGAATGTGATTCTTCTTGTCTGTTGAAAAGTTTTGAATTTATTTTTATTTCAAATTTTGTGATACACTTCCTGCTTGTTTAATATCTCAATCTTTTGATCATCCTCATCAATGTAGTACTGAAAGAAAAAAATATGAACAAGGAAAGAAAGGAACAGGGAAAAAAAGAGTGAGAGAAAATCAAAGTGTGATGTTTTGTTTTGACTTTGTGGCGTTTTGATTGTTTTGTTTTTGATTTTGGTTTGTGTACTCGTCGACTTTGTGATTTGATCTCATTGTCTTTGGAATGACCACAGTGTCTCTCACCAGGGTTAAGCTTTTTAACAAATTAATGGTTTGATTTGACTGATGTATCATTTTATCAAATAATGGACCATACTTACAGAGCAGTGGAGCCATACTTTATTGCAGGTGTTGAAATTTAATGGAGAATGCATGTTTAAATGTCATTTATTAATTCATTTAACCAGCTTTTAATA
The DNA here is from genome assembly GCA_030674155.1 of Stramonita haemastoma. NCBI lineage: Eukaryota > Metazoa > Mollusca > Gastropoda > Neogastropoda > Muricidae > Stramonita > Stramonita haemastoma. The sequence continues at coordinate 34,129,458 of CM060338.1, read as the reverse complement.
GAAGATGTAAGTTCTACTTGGTTACGGCAACGCACATAAATAGAACCATTGAATAGTATGGAAAACTTGTGTTTGTAGAAAACTGTTTTGATTTTAATGTAGTGAAAATACAGTATAAAAAAAATGACTGGAAAAAAATGAAAAGAACCATGCCAAAAAAAGCAAAAAAGGAACTTTGTCAAAAGAGGTGTAATATGAAAAATATTTCAGAAATTATATTATATGGAAAAAAGTTAAAGCTTTCAGAAATAATAATTCTGTTGCATGAAAAGCATTTAAAAGCAGTGTAGTATAGAAAAGTACAAGAAAGATGTAACATGGAATACTTAAATGAAAGAGGATATAGAATACAGTTAAAAATAACTGCACATTATCAAAAAAAATGATAAAGTGTGGAAAACTATCAAAGTGGATTAAGGAGAACTATGGACTGGGGAGACTGGGAGATCTGATTGTGCTTATTTATTTGTTATAACTTGATTTTTTTTTTCTCTGTGTGTTTTTGTGTTTTGTTTTCCTGTCATCTGTGTTCTTACCTAGTCTACCTCTCTATCCATCTCCACGTTTCTTTCTTGCTCTTTCTGTTCACTTCTCAATGGTTAGAACATGTTGTCTTTCTTGTTTAATTTTGTGTGTCATCTGTTTCTTTGATTTGAGGAAACATGTTTTCTTGTCACTGTGGACATTGTGATTGTTTATGTATTTAATCAAACCATTGCCTGGATATAATCTTATTTTTGTTAGAGATTATCTCTGCTTATTTTTTAGTTAAGAAGCTGCTTCACAAAAGCACAGAAAGACGAAAAAATCTGTCGAAGTAAGTGAAATGTCTTGATATTTATTCTATTATTCACATGTGTTAAAAGCAATTGGTGTCTCTCATGAATTCATTGCATAATCTATTGAAACATCATTTTTGTTTATGTTCACAAAATGTGAATGTGTGTAGGAGCAGATCAGTGTGTTTTAGAAGAAAAGCAGCAGTTTGAATAGCTCACGAGGTAGGTTGTGATAACACAAGAATATTTGGATGTAAAAGAATGGAGTATACATATTCATCAGAGTGTTTGAATGTAGTTGCTGACTGGCATGAAATGCTCACAACAAACAGTGAATGCGCGATACTGGTTGTGTGATCAAGAGATATGAGTGGTCTGACGACACATTTTTCTGATGCATTTGTTGCTTTAAGTCGTGTGTCTTATAGCAGATTTCTTTTCTTTTTTTGAATTTTTTTTTATTTTACCTTGCTCCATGATGCATTCATTTGCTTATCATCAGTTCATATCCACTGTAAATAACAAACACTGAGCTTGTGGCATTATTGTTCAGTTCATGTCCTCAGATAAATATCGTTACCATAATTTCTGAAAATATGAAGCGCTGTTGTGTACGCTGCACCTGCCATATCAGAAAATGTATATAAAAAAGAGGGAAAGCAATACATCAGCAGGAATCAGATGACTAGCTACAAAAAATTTAGCACTGAAACCATGAAATCAACAGAGTAGTGCAGCAAAATGTAAAGGGCGCTTAGATATGAAAGTCTTTTTGGACGACAGCTTTTAACATGAATTCGTCAGCGTAGGCAAGGCATATAACTTCGGAATGTTTGCCTGAGCTTTGTCGAAGCTGTTTAAGCAAAAAGTGATTCTCAACTATCGCAGATGACGTTTATTTTGCCCTTGCATGAACTGGTTGTAATAACACTCCCCCTAACCCCCTCCTCCCCCATAAAGAGCGAAAAGAGTAAAATTTCAAATATTTGTTCTCACTTTTGGGATCAGCTGTAGATCATAAGAACTGTGAGTCTGGTTAAGAATTGCGTGAGAAAAATTCACTGGCAGGGTCTTACCAGAGCCGTAATCACAAGGATAGTATTTGTGAGGAAAAGAGAGTTGATGCTTTGTTCAGACATCACAGCCCTCAGGAAATAGTCTGCTCTAATAACGGAATGAAAGATACAACAATTTTTAACAACAATTTTTTGCTGGAACTTACTGTTTTTTTCTGTCAGCTGAAATGAAGGTGTGTATGCAGGTTTTATTTGTTAACAGCCATAGTTTCATGAAATCCTCCTTGCCCCCGTAGTAGGGGCTCCATGTTAATTAATTAAGAAAGGTGTCTTGAAAAGTTGAGGTTCCCTGAAAGTCGGAATGGGGTGACCTTACTTGTGGGCAAAAACGGTCACAATATGCAAATATCTCACCATTGAAGCACTAGCCGAGGAGAGAACTAAAACAAAAAATTGATGTGAACAAAAGGGAACAGTTTAGGTTTATCAGGTGTGAATCCAGCATTTTGTACTTTTTTGCGTGTGTGCGTAGAAACAAACTAGGATGGTGTACACCTCCAAACTTAAAAGGATGGCAGATATGTACTATATCGTCTGTGTTATGAACTATCATTTTCTTGGTTATGTGAGTACATATAGCTGAGACTGCTTAGAATGATCATATTTATTTCCTATATTGTATTTTATTTAGTTGCAAGCTGGTGGGAGATATCAGCTGTTATCACTGTGTACGCCATATTTGGAGGTCATTCAAGAAACGAAAAGACTCTGTTAAATGGCTTTGTTTATCTCAGGCTTGATACTCGTGGGAAATGAGTGTTAGAGATTGAAAAGAGTATTTGCTTGGGTTTTTTAAATTTTTATATGTTATTGTTGATGTTTTTGTTAAAATAATTGTATTGAAAGTTATTGCTAGGAAAAAAAATACAGACACTGACTCTATTTCGTAGAAAGATAATAGAAAGAATAAACGAACAAAAATCTAAAAGCGTGTACAAATTTAAAGTTTTGAAACTTTCAAAAATAACACTTCAGAAACTTTCAGGGAAAAAAACTTTAAAAAAACACTTTCAGATTTAAAAAAAAGAAAAAAAAGTCAGCGAATTGCAGCTGAAATTTTTCTTTGCGATTAAGGAAACTTATCGATAGCTAAAAAATGATTTATTTTTTTTTCCTAGACTTTTGATACATATATATTTCGTCATCAGTTTTTTTTAATGACAGTTCAGAGAGAAGGAGAAACAAGAATTGCTTTTTGGTGATTTTTTTTTTCCATTCCTGTTACAACTTTTACACAGACAGATACTGACAACTGATTAAGTCCTGTCCAAAAAGAGGAATATATGAGGGGAATGATGGTTTCAAGTTTTTTTGTGAAACACTTTCGTACCCATGTCAGGACCCTCACATGTGATAATTATGTGAAGAAAAGACTGAAACATAAAGAGTGATAGAAAAGAGGAAATTCTCAACACAGAATTTTTTTACAAGGCGGGTGTGTTTTACACACTGAAAGAGCCCCTGGCATCCCCACAGGGCTTTATTCCAGTTTGTATCTCTTCTTAAGATTAGATGGCAACAACACATTTCCAACAAGGCAACCCTTCAGATGGCAGGGGCAGGGAAGATAAGTACAGAAATAAGAAGAAAGAGATGGAATTGGATTGGCCATGTCCTAAGAAAAGATCAGAAGAATGACTGTGCTGTGGCCCTCGGATAGACACCAGAGGGAAGAAGGAAGAGAGGCCGCCCAAAGACAACCTGGCGAAGAATGGTGGAGGTAGAGCGGAATGCTGCTGGATGGAGCTCTTGGAGCGCAGCACGCAGCGCAGCTGCAGATCGCAACCAGTGGAGAAATGATGTCCAAGCCTTATGTGCCTTCTGGCATGGAGAGAATTAAGGTTAAGGTTAAGGTAAGGTATCTCTATTGGTCAGGAGATTCAAAGCTGTGATTGTTGTTACAGTGAAATTCTAACATTCCCACTGAAAGATTTTTTACCTGATCCATATTGGTACTGTTTTTTTGTTTTTTTAAATAGTTTCTTATTCAGTTAGTTTGGTTTGTTTGCTGTTTGAATATTCCATTGGATTTGATATTACTAATTACAGTTACAAATAAAAAATTTTCCATTTTAAAGCCTGCAGAGTGATATCTTTTGAAAGCGTTGACAAACTGTCTCCAGCCATTTTAAACTTCCAAACATTCCATGCATTGTGGTATCACCTTGTCTTAAATGACTACTACATTCAATTTTGGGATATCTTAATGCCTGTCAGGTGTTGAAGCACATATCTTCAAGTGTTCAATTATTTTTTTTACTTGTTCTTGTTATTTTGTTGTTGTTGTTATTATTATTATTATAATTTTTATTATAATGATGGACTTATTGGTCTTTATCATATGACTTCTACTAAAACCTGAATAAATTAAGAAACAAACTGGAGATACTAAAACAACAATGAATAAAGTTACAGTGTAAAGATAATTTTGAAAGTTTTGTCTCTATTTCCTTGAGTCAGTACATTTTGACTTTGTGTGTGTGTGTTTGCATGTGTGTGTGTGTGTGTGTGTGTGTGTGTGTGTGTGTGTGTGTGTGTGTGTGTGTGTGTGTGTGTGTGTGTGTGGATGCACTTTCAAACCCATGTCATGACTCTCACAGGGGATAATATGTGAAGAAAAGACTGAAACATAAAGAGTGGTAGAAAAGAGGAAATTCTTAAACACAGAATTTTTACAAGGCAGGGATACGTTACATACTGAAAGAGCCCCTGGCACTCCCACAGGGGTGGATGGAACCCAGGCTTGATCCTTGGCCATCTACTTGTGAGATCAATACTCTAACCACTGGGCTATCCTGCCACCCATAGTCTCATCTGAATGACTTTCAGGGGAATGGAATCAGTGCCCATGTAAAGTCTTAAAAAAGGGTAAAGGTGTCCCATAACCTTTGTGGTCGTAGAGGAGCGAGGCATCAGAGTTCTCAGCTTCTCTAGGGGCCAGCATATTGAGGGCAGCGCCCATCTCCTCCCCCTTGCTGCTTTACCTTCCCTGACCCTAAAGAGGGCAGGTACCCATTCACAGCTGCGTGGACTGGGGGACTTTACTGAAGCCAAGGTTCACAAATGGTCACCCGTCCACTTGGCAACCACGCTTGATGCTGCTTAACCTTAACTTGGGGAAAGCAAGTGCTCTGATCACTGAGCTCTCCCATCCCCAGTCTAGGGGGAAAATTCCCTCAAACAGACAGCTCAGGAAAGAGTAGAACCTGGACCCTCAGTGATTGCCAGATCATAAATCTAATGCTCTTAACACTCTGGTGTTCTGCCCAAAAGTGAATAGAACAAATCCTTGAAGTCAGAATGCAGCTACCTTAATGGTGGGTAAAATTGCTCGCATATGCAAATTCTCACCATTGATGAACCTCAGGGTTCAAGCCGAAGAAGAACAACAACAACAAAAAGAAAAGAAAAAGGAGAATCATAACACACACACACACACACACACACACACACACACACACACACACACACACACATGCATGCATGCATACATTATATATAAAATATTTACTATCTATACCCTATACTTGTACACGATACCCAAGTAATGTTTGTAAATAGAAGCAACTAGATTTACCCAGCCATCAGACATCAATTGCTACTTAAAATTATGCAAGTCTTTTGTATGAATTTTCTCCCCCCACCCCCCTCTTTTTCCCCTATTAGGTTTTTCTTGCTTATAATATTCAATCTCTGATGTCCATTCTGGTGTTTTTCTTCAAGCAAACATCATCATATTAAAATGTATCAATTTCAAACAATCTTTTTCCTAATCTTTTGGTTTTGTTTGTTTTGTTTGGGGTTTTGTTTTCTTGGCATGTGAGGTTGTTTTCATCCATTGAAGTCTGGAGAACATAAACAAAACATTGAAATAAAAGTTATACAAAAAGAAAGAAAAAAATAAAACAGCAAAACAAACACACAGACACAGGCAAACACACAGACACGGGCACACACATACACACACACACACACACACACACACACTCACAAGGGAATGTACAACTCACAGAGAAACACTAAGGTAAGGCTGCATTACAATGTCCCCATAGTGTCTTTGGTATTGGGTCAGAGAGATTTATTTAGTTTTTCTTTTATTTTGATGGAATAAGCACTCATGTGCTGTTGGTTTTTTTGTTCACATCCAGTCCCTGTGTGTATGCAGTTTTGTACATTTTGACATCCGGGAGAGTGAGAGAGAGAGAGAGAGAGAGAGAGGGGGGGGGGGGGGGGGTCTGGCAAGATGAGAAAACTCTTAAGGAAACAAAGTTGTCTCAGAGTTATCCTTCGCATTTGAGCGCAAGCATGGCGTCAGTGGGAACTTTAGAAGAAGAAGCCCGTAAAAGAAAAGAACGTTTACGTAATCTGGGCCGAAAACAAAAAGAAGAAGAGTTCGCTGAAGAAAAAGATCAAGCACTAGAAACTGAAGTCACGGAAATGTGCTTATACTTATCAAAACAAAAAATGTCATATTTAATATTACTTTTTTGCCTATATGTTATTTGTGCTTTTTTAATGTTACAAACACTGAAGAAATATTGGAACTATAAACTTCTTGATTGAAGTTGTTTGTTTATGATATGATTTGCTATGATCTTTGCAGTATGAATTTGACTGTATAAAGTTATCAAACAAAAGTAACAAAGTCTTTTGTATCAAGCTGCTATAATTTTCTGTCATGATAAATTAAAAAGTTTATAATCAGTCTATGATCTTGTAGTCGATATTGATAAAGTTAAAAAATGTAACAAGGTACTGTAATTCTGTCCGTCTTCGTCAGTCTTCCCACCCAACCTCAAGTGTTTTTTGTTTTGTCATTGTTGATAACATGATAATTTTAGACAGTCTATTTTAACTCTTTTTAACTATTTTAACTTCCTGATTTGTATTCACATAGCATGTGATTTATTACATAACAAATTTTGACTACATTTTTAGTGGACATATAGATCTATACATGTGTGTACTCATTTTTGACAATTCTCTAGATTCTACTAGCTTAGTAGCTAGCTGTGTGTTTGGTTCTAACCATAGTATATTGAGCTAGGTTGTGCATTTGATTTGATATGTTTGAATTTCTTTGTGCAGTCCAGTGTTTCGCAGTTACCGACCTCAGGCTGAAGAGCTTCAGGAGAGTGTCTTGCCTCGCATCAAACCTGGAGATGGTAGGGAAGCGTGATCTGCTATTGATCTTAGATGAAACTGTCTTAGATGAATGGACTGGGGAAGATATTAAATTATGCAAAATTAGGAGGGGAAGAGGTCAGTAATACTAAGAGTGTAAGAGTGATAAAGGTTTAATGAAGAACTGAAGTAGTGTCAGATTGGAAAGAACAGAGTCTTGAAAGAGAATCTGTCCACACATTTTTTATTCAGATAGCTTGTGATTTATGATTCGTAAAATTTTGGTCTTGGTGTTTGAAAAGCTATATATATATCACAGTTATTCTCCCCCTCCCTCCCCCCGTGCATTCTTTCTTGTTTGAATGGAGAGAGAGAGAGAGAGAGAGAGAGAGAGAGAGAGAGAGAGAGAGATATGATGAATGAATTATGCTTATTATGCTTACACAATAGTATGTGAATGATATAATTTGTCTAAACCTCATTGATTTTTGTACAATGGTGTGACTTAATAAAAAAAAAAAGATTGAGCATTATAAACTTTTAGGGAGTAAGAATGTATTATATGTAATCATTCTTAGTCAGTAAATGAAATTATGTTTTCAAAATACTGTAACAGAGTGGACATGTTTGATGTCCCATCTCTGCACAAACCTCGGGAACAAGGCACAGCCAGACAGTTTAGGGTATGACCTCTAATAAGAGGTTGCATAAATTACATTTCACCATGAAGGCAAAGTGTGTGCAATGGAGGGTTTTCGACCACTACCCATGGAGACAGAGCATCGACAATTCACAGGTGTGTCTCTAAGTAGAAACACGATGCTGTGATTGTCGCGCTTCAATCACATTGGAGATAATCTACTTACCACCCCATCAGAATACATTTTCTCTTTTTCAAGGTAAATGGTTTGTTGTGGCATTTTCTGTTACATCATTCTTCTTTTGATTTCAACTCCAATAAGACAAGAGAGAACACAAATATTGAAATAATATAGATAGTAAATATTCATTGCAATGCGTTTGAGTAAGTGTAACAGCAGTAATGAATATATGAAGAACTGATTGTTAATGTGGAAAACTCAGAAATCTTGAATGATTTTTTTTCCAGTTATGGAAGAAATCATAATGAATGTCGGTAACCATTTGATTGACCAGTTCTAAATGTTGAATTCTTTGGTTTCAGTGACGGAAGAAATTCAGACCCAGCTGCAGGCGGGTAAATCGGAACACTCTGTCAATGAAGTGGTAAGTAGGTCGTGCAGAGGCAGCCTGCTATTTTCACTACCATATTATTTTAAATGATTTTAACATATAAAGGTCTTATCATTTTCATTTGCTCACAAATAAGTACGTAGTTCCACTGTTTTGTAACTCTTAGTCCTAAAAGATTGCATGTCTTATGTGTTAATGATCATGGCAGGTTTGTCAGAAAGATTCAGCTATCTTTTGGGGGAAGAAAGTAGCACTGTCGTTTTGTAATGTTTTCAAAAGTTTTTTTTTCCGTCTTTTCTGCTGTTTGAAAACTGTTTGCTTGTAAGAGTAGACTTTTGAACTACCAAATTTTGCCTGAAAAGATCCCAGTGCTGCTGTGTGTTGTTTCAAGAGTGATGAATGTCGTTGAGATCTGTCTGTTTTTTTACATGTATAGATAATGATGATAATAACAATTAAATGCTCTGAAGTCAGAGTATGGATGCCTATGTGGCGAGGTACTTGAAAACAATCATACACCCAAACTTCTCATTCAGTGTGCAATTTCAATCTCAGAGTGACTCCCAGGTGGGATGAGTGAGTCACAGTGCACATTCTGGATGACCCCCCAGAGTATTAAATTGGGGAATGCACAACAAAAATCAATATAAGACTTATGAAAAAAATAAAGAAAGAAAAATGTGATGGCAAACACATAGTGTTCGGTAGCGTACAGAGTTCAGTATACATGTGCAGTACTCATTGGTGACGACTTCACAGTGCACGAATCCAGCATAACTCAGTTGAGGGTCCAGGGTCCAGTGCTCAAGACATTAAGGGCTTAACGTCATCCTGGGGCAGCCCATGTGGGACATCCTGTTGATATGCTGATTCCAGTGCTTAAATGAGCCCCCTTTTTTTTACCAACTCCAAGTGCAGTCAGTTTACTGCTATAATTAGCTTCAGCTGGGATGGAATGGATAGCAGCTGAGAGGAGCTGAAAGTGGGGGGAAACTGACAGCTGTGTGACTTTAACCCTCTTTGTTGGGATTTTACACACGGTAGTTTTCCATCACGCAGTGACCTTCACACCGATCACTACCACATGCCGAAGCAGTACCAGGCTACATGCACAAAGCCTGCTGTGAGGAGTCTGGAAGTAATTATAACTGCTGGTATGTACTTAGAAGGAGGAAAAGGCGTGAGAGCATGTGTGCCTGACCTTATTTCGTGATGGAATGCGAAATCTAGGGGCAGTTTGTGTTCAGAGAATGTGAACGAAAGGGGGTTAAATGAGCCCCTTCCTTTTACCAAGTCCAAATGTGATCAGTTTACTGTGATAATTAGCTTTAAGCTGGGATGGAATGGATAGCAGCTGAGAGTTGCTGAAAGTGGGGGGGAACTGACCGCTGTGGCTTTGTTGTTTCAGGACCTGGTCAACTTAGCCCCCAGGAAGCCTGACTGGGATTTGAAGAGAGACTGTGCCAAGAAACTGGAGAAGTTGGAGAAACGCACACAGAGAGCCATCGCTGAACTCATCCGTGAGTCACTGCTTTTGAGCCACTGCTTGCTTATGGGGTGTTTTGTATCTGGCACGTGTGTGTGTGTGTGTGTGTGTGTGGGGGGGGGGGGGGGGGGGGAGTGTTGTGTGTGTTGTGTGTGTGTGTGTGTGTGGTGTGTGTGGTGTGGTGTGGTGTGGTGTGGTGTGTGTGTGTGTTGTGTGCGTGTGTGTGTTTTGAGTGAGTGAGTGAGTGAGTGAGTGAGTGAGTGAGTGAGTATGTGTGTCTCTTTGTGTGTACAGATATGTATGTTGCTTGTTATGGGTTAAAACAGATAGGCACACCCACAATATTTGCATGTGGACGATATTATGCAACATTCTCTTTTTTTGTGTGTTTGTTCTTAGGAGCTCTAGCCTAAGTTCACCAAATGAGAGATTTTGCATATATATATTATATATATATAATATATGCAGCCATTTTTTCCCACCATTAAGGCAGCTGCATTCCGACTTCAGGACTTCATTCCTTGTCAGCATGGGGTTTTAGTTAAACAGAGAGTAAGAGCCTTACAGAAAAGCTGCTCACAGTAGGCTTTGTTGGACACTTTGGGAGCAAGTTTATTTTCCATGTTAGTATTTGAAAGACGTTTTCTATTTGAGTGATAAACGGTGGTAAGTAAAATTTGTTCTGTTCAGTAATGGCTTGGAGCAGATGTGATCTGCCCTTTACTTTTGATCTCAAAAGTTTACCTGAACTTTTTGGTTTTGTTGTTCCTTGGCGAGTACTCTGAGGTTGACCAACAGGGAGATTTTGCAGAATGATCATTCAAAAGAGTAGTAACAAAAATAACAACAACAAAAACTGCAGTATGTAGAGAAGACTACTTTGTAAAAGCCACTAGTTTTTGTTGTTGTTGTTGTTGTTTTTTTAGCCTCTAGAAGTTTATACTAGGGGCTGGCAGTGACCTGTCATTTTGGAATTTCAGAGGGTGTCATCAGAAAGGTGTATATGATATGGATTGTTGTTTTTTGTTTCTATGTGTTCAGGAGAGCGGCTGAAAGCCAGTCAGGATGATCTGGTCACTGTCGTCAACGCCAGCGAAGCCGTTGCCAGAGCTGATGATGACGAAGATTAGAGATGGAAGGGGAGGGGTGGGGGGGTGGGGTAGTGAGTGATGTGAGTGTGTGTGTGTGTGTGTGTGTGTGTGTGTGTGTGTGTGGTGTGGTGGTGTGTGTGTGTGTGTGTGTGTGTGGATGTGTGAGTGGGGGGGGAGGGGGTGTAGATTGTGTGAGTGCATGTGGGGAGAGAGAGAGAGAGAGAGAGTGTGTGTGTGTGTGTGGAAGACAGATGATTTTGTAAGTGTATGTTTGATGGAGGGAGGAAGGGGGAGAGAGAGAATGTAGATACTTTATTAACTGATTAAGAAACTGCAGCAGAGAGGAGAGAGAGAGAGAGAGAGAGAGAGAGGAGAGAGAGAGAGAGAGAGAGAGATGATTTTGTAATTGTTATGTTTGAGGAAGGGAGAGAGAGAATGTAGATACTTTATTAACTGATTAAGAAACTGCAGCAGGAAAACATGAAAGTGAAAGGAGAAGTTTGCTTCACACCGTTTCATTGTACATATCTCTGCCACCAAAATTCATTTCACTCTTCATGTAATACAGGAAAATATACCCATCCTTTGATGACCAATCTTGTTCGTAAAAATGTCACTGTGGTATGAAAGTGAGAATGAAGTGTGTTCCCTACTTTCAATCTGTATCCTCCATCTCCATCACCTTGCGTTATGGTGTCACTCTGTGTGTGTATATGTGTGTTTGTGAATGGTTGCATGTGTGTGATGGAGAGAGAGAGAGAGCTGGAGTGCATTCAAGTTTGTGGTGAATGGTTGCAAACTTGCATGCGTGCGCTTCAATTTGTTTGCTTTACAAGATTCAGCGCTATATAAATTCCATAATCATTATATAAAAAAAAAGTTTCAATATTTTTGATGAAAGGGAGAAACATGAATGCTTCATGACTGTTGTTCATTGTTGGAATTTGTCTGCATGAAAGTCTTTGGTCTGTGCAGGAATTCTTTAAAGAAAAATTCATTGAACAAAAAAATGTTCATCTTACAGGCAGTCACACTGATCTTGAAGGCCATGTTACAGCCGTCACCTCATTCATAAAAAAAAACCTTGCATGAACTCGGAACACTTCTTTGAACACTCAGACAGCAACTATTGTCTGTCATATGAATGAAAATGTGTTGTGCTGCTGTTAAGCGCCTGACAAATCAGGCCCAGCACATCTGACTTCGGCATTGGAGAGAATTGTTATCTTTTAAGTCTTTCTGGAAAAAAGGCAGGAGAATGGACCAAGGAGGCAGAAAATAGGCAAGAAAGAGATGACGAGAAGAAAAAGAGCAAGGAAGAAATAAAGAGGGGGATAGAAAAGAGGGAATTCCTCGCGCACAATTTCCAGAAGGTGGGGATGCTTGAAACTGACGGGCCCCCGGCATCCCCACAGGGAAGCATGAACATTTAATTTCAAGATAATGATAAAAACAGTATAATCTGTATATAGACTAAATAATTATTGATGGATGCTTTAGCTGTGTGGAGAAGAGTTGTTTGATGTCAGTCCCATGATGCCGATGTTGAATCTCGCCAGAGGCGTTTGGGGAATTTAAAGGTGGGGGTTCTTACAATCGCCCAGATCAACCTAAAGTGCAGGCCTGCCAGTGCCATTATCCCCTTCATGTAAATATATATGCAGGAATCTGACAGTAAAAAATGCATGTTAAAGATCCTATAATCTTTGTTGGCATTCAATGTTTTTTTAGTTGTATTTTTGTTGTTGTTGTTCCTCAACTAGAGCTCCAAGGTTCACCAGTGGCGAGATCTTTGCATATGTGACGGCTTTTTCCCCCCATCATATATAGGTAGCCACATTCCGACTTTGGGGATGGTGGGTTATAAATACTCAAACATTCCCAGCATGCATCCTGTACCTGGAGAGGGATAAGCTCCACCAGGTTTTTGCTCAGAGACTTGGCCCCCCAAAATACAGTGCAGTGCCCCAACTCCTCAGGGAGAGAGAGAGAGAGAGATGATTGATTTGTTCTTTTATATCGAGGATAATGGAATAAGCACTCATGTGCTTTTTTACGTCCAGTCCCCGTGTGTATGCAGTTTTGTAAATGTCATCTGTTCCAACCGGCACACAATGGCCTACTCTTACGAAAAGCGGAACAGGATTTTAACGTGTGTGCAAGATGTTCTGAGAGAGAGAGAGAGACAGAGAGAGACAGAGAGAGAGAGAGAGAGATCTGTATCTTACCCTTTGGGGAAAATCAAACTGAATTCTAAAAGGCCACAGGAATTCAGGGAAATAAACTCAGCTCACTAGGATGTTTCTGTCATCTGTTTTGATACATGCGTTTAGAGCACGTATAAGAATTCCCAGAAACAAAACAGTTTTTTTTCTGGAAAAAAAATTATGTGCAAAACTGCATTCAAGTTTGCGGTGAAATAGAAAACCAGTAGGAAATGGTGAAAGGGATGGAGCAAAAAGGTTCAGTAACAAATGGAAACTGCATTCACAATTGCATACACACGCTGCACACACCCTCTCTCATATCTGCAAAGGTCAAGTAACAGTACACAAATTCTAGGTTTGTGGTATGGGGACAGTTTATTTTACATATATATATATATATACCATTTTCAAAGAGAAAGGCGTAAACAGGTGATTAAAATGATCTGATAATTGAAAAGTATAGTGGGAACATGAAAAGTACAACTGTTTATTCCTAAAGCAAACAAAGTGATCCATGATCCAACTCATCATTATCAACCGATTATTGCTCTCTGCTGTAAATAATGTCAATCAAACTACCCCTTGCTAAAAAACAAACTTATCAGGATGTGAACATCCGAAAACTGTGTTCATTTTATTTGTGTGTATAGAAAGACTCTCAGTAGTGCAAAACCAGGAATGATTCAAAGTTTCTCGATTGCAAAAGCATAGAAATGGGTTAAGTCCATATGAGAGTTCATACAAAATAATCACAAAATACCAATATTCCTATATCATTTGATTATAATTATGTTACATGAAAATATGCAGCAGTACGAGGTACCATTTAAAAAAAAACTATGCTTTTTAATGTCGAGTAGCACATGTAACATTAACAAGTTTATATTTTCCAAAAAGAATTCAGGAGAACCACCATAGGCTGAAGTCAGGATTTCAGGAAAATCACCAGAGGTCAAAGTCAAGGTCAGGAATAGAATCGCAGTCCACGTAGGGGTTCCTGAAAAATAACAGAATGAATGCAAGTTTGTTTTTAATCCAGGATTTTTCAGCAAAGATCCAACCAACTCAAAGTAGTAACCGTAACAAATATTACAAACCTGCAACTGAAAAATTCCTTTATTCTTTGCATTGTCTGAAATAATGCCAGCAACAGCGTAAGAATTTATATATATGTGTGTATTTATAAATGTATATACAATTTTTAAAAAAAAATGTGTGTGTGTGTATATATATATATATATATATATATATATATATATATATAATATATGCAGGGTTCGCACAAGTCCCTAAAAAGCCCTAAAAAGCCCTAATTTTGGGAAAGCCAAAATAGGGCCCCTAAAAAGCCCTAAAAATGAGACATATTGCCCTGGAGGCCCTAAAAAGCCCTAAAAATGGAAGTCATGTGTGAGATTTTATTTTAAAAATTAAAAAATATATATTCAAAATAAAACTTTGGAGAAATAAATCCGAGAAGCGTGTCCGAAGATCGTATTATCGCTGATAGAATGCTTGTCGTCTGCTACTCGCGTCGGGCCACCTATTTCGTAAAGGGAGGTAATAGTAATTGCCTCCCTTGGAAATGTGATCGCTTTGCTTCGCAAAAAGTGGTGTGCAACCTTGTGCAGACCTGTGCACTTTCCGTATTTGTTCCGGAAAAAGTTGTAAAATAAGAAAATACAGTTTAATTAATAAAAATCCAATTTTTGTCTTTTAAAAAATCCGAAAATCAAAAATATAGTCTTCTATCGTTAAACGATGAGATGCGTTATGTCGTCTGCTAGATCCTATCGTTCAGTTGTCTCCCCTTATAGCGCATGCGCACAGCATCTCTTTCAAAACAAACTGGAGGAAAGTAGTGTAGACTTTCGTGGAAAAACAGATCGAACTGACACACTTACAAGCAAAGAAAGACGCGGAATAAACGCAAAATGACGCTAACAGTCCATGATGGGGCTAGAAGAGGTACAGTTGCCGATATAGATGCACAAACAGAAAAATTGGTTCGTTTTGCCGAGCAATGTTTAAAACTTGCGCTATGTCTCTCGATAGTGAAAGTTAAGCTTTCATTAGCAACTGGTGTCGGAAATTGGAACACGGTCGGAAAATAACAAACCACGGCACTTTAGTTATAGAAGCGCTAATTTCATGGCAAATCATGGAACAG
>CM060338.1:34106816-34111816 GCA_030674155.1 Stramonita haemastoma | reverse complement strand
TGTCAGAGACCTCAATTTCTCTAGGGGCCAGCATATTGAGAGCAATGCCCATCTCCTCGCCCTCACTGCTTTACCTTCCCTACTCCTAAAGAGGGCAGGTACCCATTCACAGCTGGGGACTCTACTGAAGCCAAGGCTCAAACGGTCACCCATTCACTCCCTTAAACGGTAATAAAAGAAAAAAAAGGTATAGGTGTTCCCATGACCTATGCGATCGTTAGGGAGCGAGGTGTCAAAGACTTCAGCTTCTCCAAGTGCCAGCATATTGAGGGTGGTGCCCATCTCTTCTTCCTCGCTGCTAAAATTACCTTCACTGACCCTAAAAAGGCAGGTACCTATTTACAGCTGGGGGGACTGTCCTGAAGACAAGGCTCACAAATGGTCACCCATTCACTCCCTTAAACGGTAAAAAAGAAGAAAAAAAACGGTCCAGGTGTTTCCATAACGTATGCGATCGTTAGGGAGCGAGGTGTCAGAGACCCCAATTTCTCCGGGGGGGCCAGCATATTGACAGTGGCGCCCATCTCCCCGATCTCCCCTCTCTCGCTGCTTTACCTTTCCTGACCCTAAAGAGGATAGGTACTCATTTACAGCTGGATGAACTTGGGCACTGTACTAAAGCAAAGGAGCACAAACGGTCATCCATCCACTCCCTTAAAACGGTTAATTTTTTTTTTTTAAGAAAAAAAGGTATAGGTGTTCCAATAACCTATGTGGTCGTTAGGGAGCAGGTGTCAAAGACCTCAGCTTCTCCAAGGGCCAGTATTACCTTCCTGACCCTAAAGAGGGCAGGTACCTATTTACTGCCGGGGGGACTGTGCTGAAGCCAAGGCGCACAAACAGTCACCCATCCACTCCCTTAGTTAGTACCTTCATTGAAGCCAGCATCTGAGCCGACGGTGTCGAAGAAGAGGCGGTCCCCTTCGCGCAGGTGTTTGAACTGCTTGCCTATGATGTAGGCAAAGGTAGGACCCACCACCCCACCCCGCACCGGCCACTCACTCAGTCCGCCCAGGTACAGGTCCACGTCTTCGATAGATCTGTGCAATGCCATCGTTATTGTTATTATTATTGTCGTTATCATTGTTAGCGTTATCATGGTCATGATCATTATTATCATCATCATCATCATCGTCGTCGTCGTCATCGTCATCGTCATCGTCATCATCATCATTAGTAGCAGTAGTAGCAGTAGTAGTAGTGGTAGTAGTAGGAGTAGAAGGGGCGAACAACAAAACAAAAACACAACAACAACAACAACACACACACACATACAACACACACATACCCATCCACCCCCACTCCCAACCCCCCCCCCCCCCCCCCAACACACACACACACCACAACCACCCTCCAACCCTCCTCCAACCCACACCACAACCACCCCCATCCCCCCACCATCCCCCACCCCCCACCAACCCCCCCTCCACCCCCCCTCACACACCAACCCCCACAACCCCCCCCAAACCTCCCACCACCCCCCCATCCCCACCTCCCCCCAACCCCCACCTCCCCCCCCCCCCCCCCACCCCCCCCCACCCAACCAAAACCTCACTCACCGGTACAAGCCAGCAGCGCAGACGGGCAGCCTCAGCTGCATCATGGCCTGGTCCTTGTGGAGATGCTGCAGCGCCAGTTGAGAAAGTCCAGGTAAGGGGGCAGCCCGTGGTCACGGCCTCGCTGGATGTTCCGCGCCGGAAGGTCCGAGCTGACGTTGGCCTTGTCCACTCCCTCGAACAGCCAGTCCGTGACCCCTTCCGCAAACTTGGTGTCCGAGTTCTGCTTGCGTTGCGTCATCAGGGCCAGCATGAACTCTTTCATGATGGGTTGTTCTAGGTGTTGGTGTGGATTGTGGTGTTGAGGTTGGGGTGGGGGTGGGGGTGGTTTTTTTTGGTTTTTGGGGGCTTATAGGGTGTTGTTGTTGGGTTGTGGTTTTTTTTTGTTGTTTGTGTTGTTTTTTTTTTGGGGGGGGGTAGGGTATAGGGTGTTGGTTTGGGTTTGGGTTGGTAGAAGGTTTTTGTTTGTTTGTTTGTTTTTTGTTTGTGTGGGGTGTGGGTGGGGGGTATAGGGTGTTGTTTGGGTTGGGTTGGTAGAAGGGTTTGTTTTGTGTGGTTTTTTTTTGGGGGGGGCGTGGAGGTGGGGGGATTTGAAATGAATGAAAAATGAAAGATTTGTTATTATTGGAATCATATTTCTTGTTGTCTGGTTAAATCTAATATTTTATACATGTACATACAGTCACTATCGTCATTTTGGTGCCACTCTATACATTATTTATGTACTTGTGGGTTTCAGGCACTGGCAGGTCTGCATTTTGAGTTGACTTAGGAGGTCGTGAAAATCCCCATCCTTAATTCACCAGATTGCCGTGCCAAAATTCGAACCCACGACTTTATGAACCCACAGGACTGAAATCAAAGGGTTTTAAGCACTCAACCCTAGCATCAATCAGTCGTCTTTTCAAAATCATAATTACTATGGTCAGCCGATGGGAAAGCTATAAGATTCTAATGCTACCGCTTTGCAAGTGCCAGGTTTGAATACTGGCGATATGTAGTGGATAGGCTAACGGTTGCATGTTCCCCAGTTAAAACAGCCTGGGGTTCACCCAGAAGATGTACCCCTACTCACTCATCCCATCTGGAAATTACTGTAAGACTGCAAGTATACTTTGAATGAAACATGAGTTTTTGTTGTTTAGATTAAGGATAGGCAATTTTGATATGATGTTTCAGATCAAGGCAAGTGAAAAGACACCCCTCTCCTCAGAAGAAATAGACAAAAGCAAAGAAGAAGAGAAAGGGGAAGAAGACAAAGGCAAAGAAGAGGGCAGAAGAAACGAAAACAATGGCAAAAAACAAACCACAAAAAAACAGACAAGAAATAAGAAAGAAATGAAAAAAAGACACCCCCCCCCCTCAAACAAACAAACAACCCCCCCCCCCCCACACACACACCCAAAACCACCACCGCCACAACAATAACCACCACCAGCATCACCAACAACAAACAACAAAACAACAAGCAGCTAACTTTGATCGTAGAGTTTGTCAGGGCGAAAGAAGAGGTGACGGACATCCTCAAAGCTGCTGGAGTCATTGAACTTCATCTGGAACTGGTTGTTGATGGTGGAGTGACCGAAGCGAAAGGCGGCAGTCATGAAGGAGTTCAGGATGCCCGGGTTCAGGCTAGGGTCATACCTGTCCAGGAAGGTCAAATCAAGGTCAGATCAAGGTCAAGTCAAGGTCAAGTCTGGCCAGATCAAGGTCAAGCAAGCCTGTCGAGCCAAACGTTGAGAAGTCATGGAAAAGATTTTTTTTTTCATGGAAAAGATTAAGAGCGTACGTTATAGTCAAGGTAATAATATGATCAATGCTTTCTTTAACAAATATATCCAAAGAACTCGGAAACACAGTTACAAGTTATGCATGCAATAAAACTTAAGTACCGTAGCAGCTGTCACAAGAATCGTACCCCTGTGTGAGGATATGGGGGCCGGTCAGTATAATTTAGCATCCCCACCCTCTGGAAAGTCTACAAGTGGTGATGATTGCTGGTAATAACTCGGGGAACTATGCTGGGACTCTATTGCAATCGAACCAACCAACCAACCGACTGAAAATTCTGTTCTAGGAATTTTCTCTCCTCTGTCCCTCCGTTTCTTCCTTGTTCCTTTTCTTCCAGTCACCTTTATTTTCTGCCTTCTTGGCCCATCTCTCCCCCCCCCCCCCCCCCCCCCCCCGAAATTCTTAGATAGAACTATCTCTCCCACGCCGAAGTTGGATGCGCTGGGCCTAACTTTTCAAGCACTTGATGGCAGCGCAGAGCATACTCGCTCATATGACAGACAATGATAGTTGTCTCAGCGTTTGAAGAAGAAGACCAGAAGTTTTATAATGAAATCGTTGGAACACAATATCAAAAGAAATCGGAAATACAATAATAACGCCATTGATACTAATGATGAACATTTTTAAAGAAATGATAAAAAAAACAAATCCGAAGAATAGTACTAGCTATACTTTAAAGCTTGTAAGTACAAAGCCAGCTTTCAGAAGAGCATATAAATATAATACCAGCTACCCTATGCAGCAGACGTTACATATAATATTCCCCATAGAAAATCTGGCATCACCGATCACTGTGTGTGCAATTTTGAACAATTCCCTGGGAACTGTTGAATAATAATAATAATAATAATAATAATAATAATAATAATAATAATAATAATAATAATAATAATAATAATAATGTAATTATTATTATTATTATTATTATTATTATTATTATTATTATTATTATTATTATTATTGTTATTAATTAATAAAAATTAATAAAAACAACCTTAACGTGTGAGAAGAGCTTTTACAAACAATGGATAATGGCTAAGCGAAAATGTTTGTTTCAAACACAAATCTCCATACTTTGTGACAGTGTTTTACTCAAATCTCAAAATTGTAATCCCATGCCTTGATTCCCCCCCCCCCCCCAAAAAAAAAAGGAAAGTGAATTTATTCTATTTCATTATCAATATAAACTCTCTCTCTCTCTCTCTCTCTCTCTCTCTCTCTCTCCTCTCTCCTCTCTCTCTCTCTCTCCTCCTCTCTCTCTGTGATTCACTTACTATAATGTTTGGGTCAGTTAGGGATTATGCGTTTGGTGAATATATACCCGTCTCTTCTGTTTAAATGATTGTCAATATATTTAGTGAGAATTATGTGATTTCAATGTTATGTCTATCCTTTTTTTTTTTAAATCATAGGTCGGATTTTATTATTATTGGTGGTTGTTGTTTTGATTTTCTTTTGCTGTTGGTTTGATTTTTTTTTTTTTTGGGGGGGGGGGGGGGGGGGCGGGAGGTCTTGGGGGGGGGGGGGGGGGTATTTCTCTAACCAGGGCAAGGGCGGATGAAAAAAAAAGTATGTGAATGCTTACTTTGTCACCCTTGGAAAATAAAGGTTATTCATTCATTCGTTCATTCATTCATTCATTCATTCATT
>CM060338.1:34091816-34099316 GCA_030674155.1 Stramonita haemastoma | reverse complement strand
GTGGATAGATCTGCTCTAGGCCTATGTCTTCTTCACAAGTTATCAGCCTAATGCCATGGTGGATAGATCTCTAGGCCTATGTCTTCTTCACAAGTTATCAGCCTAATGACACAGTGGATCACCTCTCGGCCTATCTCTTCCTCACTAGTTATCAGACTAACGACACGGTGGATACATCTCCTCTAGGCCTCTGTGTCCCTACGTCTCCATGTTGTATCGGAGGGACACCACACGATCCACGGCCTGCTTGATGCTCAGTCCTGCCAGCTTCCCGTCACGCTGCCCCCGTCCGTCTCCCCGGCAAAGTGGCTGATGAACTCTGCACATGCATGCATGCGCACACGTGCGCGCGTCCGTGAGCACACACACGAAAACAAATACCCAGACAGACAGACAGACAGACAGACAGACAGACAGACAGACAGACAGCAACAGACAGACACACACACACACACACACACACACACACACACACACACACACACACACACACAGAAACACAGAGCACACGAGACACACAGACACACAGAGACACACGACACAGACACAGAGACACAGACACAGACACACACACACACACACACACAGACACACACACACAACACACAGACACACACACACACACCACACACACACACACACACACACACACAACACCACACACACACAAAGATACACCTGTATGTAGTTAAATGTACAAGCATAACAGTGCATGGACATATGCACACCACACGACACCACACGACCTACCTCCCCCCCCCCCCCCCCCCCCCCGCCCCCCATACACACCCCTGCACACACGCGTGAATCACAACCCCCCCACCTCACACACACACACACACACACACACACACACACACACACACACACACACACACACACACACACACACACACACACACACACACACACACACATATTCGGAAGAGTAGGCCATTGTGCACTGGTGTGAACGGATGATAAAATTTACAAAAATGCATACACACGGGGACTAGATGTAAAAAACATACGAGTGCTTATTCTATTATCCTCGAAATAAAAAAAAAAAAAAACCCACTACACAACACGAACCCCCATCACCCCTACCAACCCCCCACAAAAAAAAAAAACACCCAACCCCAAAACACACACACAACACACACATACCAACACACACACACCACACCCACACACAACACACACACACACACACACACACACACACACACACACACACACACCCCCTACACACACCCACACACACACACACCCACACCCCACCCCACCACCACACACACCACACCCCCACCCCCACACACTACACCCCACCACCCCCCCCCCCCCCCCCCCCCCCCCTCACACACAGAGAGTAACTATACACACCAATCAAAGCGTCCTATGTTGTCCTCGGTAAGCTGAGAGCCAGAGAGCCTTACATGGTGAGTGTGCCCCTCCCTGATGGCAGGCACAAGCAGCACAGCCACAGCACACACACAGTGCCCCCGCCACTCTCCCCATCCGCATCCTCATGCTCCTCCTCTTCTAATAATTATCTCCTCCCCTCTTATCTGTCCTGCAGCAGGCATTAAAGATCATTCCAATTAAAATTGCACATGTGTTAAAGATAATTCCAATCAAAATTGCAAGGTGCTAAAGATAATTCCAATTAAAATTGTACAAGTATTACATATCATTCCAACTGAAATTGCACAGGCATTAAAGATAATTCCAATCAAAATAGTACAATCATTACTGACGATTCCCATTGAAATCGCAGAGGCATTAAAGATAATTCCAATTAAAATTGTTCAATCTTTCCTGATCATTCCAATTGAAATTAATTGCACAGGAGTTAAAGATAATCCCAATTGAAATTGTACAATCATTAAAGATCATTCCAGTTGAAATTGCACAGGAGTTAAAGATAATTCTAATCAAAATTTTACAAGCATTAAAGATCAAAATTGCACAAGCATTAAAGATCATTCAAATTAAATTTGCACAAGCTTGAAAGATCATAAAATAAAGTTGCATCTGCTTTATAGATAACTTGAAACAGACTTGCATTATATATATGTAGCCCCCATTCGTTAGTGAACAGAATGGAAGTCTGGTCTATATGCTTATCTGCATAAACTTGGATTATCTTTTTTTTTTTTTTTTTTATAACAGCGATATATAAACTTGGATGGTCCTTTTTTTTATTTTATAACAACGACGATATCAGAGGGGACAAAACAAAAAGTGGCGAAAATAACGCCAATAAAAAATATAGGGGCAAAGTCCACATCTTTTTAAACTACAAGAGATCAGCAATCGCAGATAATCATTGATTAGTCACTACTGATTTGGAAATGAACATCATTATTTACAATAAAAGATAACCTCAGTATCTTTGAATGCATTGCTAGAACCGGTACTTTCAATCCAAAATTTAGAGCAATACATACTGCATGTAGACTAATTCTTCATTTTGTTTGCCACTTCCCGCTAATCTATTGATACAACAGTACGAAATCTTTTCGAATTATTCCCAATCAGTTAACAGCTGAAGCTTTGTTAAAAGATAAAAACTGGCAATGTCCACATCCCCCCCCCCCCCCCCCCCTCTAATATTGGGGGAAAAAAACAACCCAACAACTAGCCATTACTAGAGTAAATTTTTTTTTAAAAGTTCATGAATTTGTACTTCAATGCGCGGGCTAATGTTGATATTGCCATTAAACTTAATGAATGTTAAGCCTTCAACGTGTAAGAAAAAAAAAACGGTCACATAAAGTGACTTCTGCCTACCAAAAGTCCTTCTCCTGTAAAGCTTGCCTCTCCACGAATGAAAAGAACACCGTTGCAGTCTAGAACTTCTCACCTGGATGATAATGAACCAACTGACCAGTGTAGCTAACCCTGTAAACTGACTGGCAGGTGCTGTGTGAACAAGTTAGTGAATACAAGAGAGAGAGTCTTCTTATAGAAAGTGTTGACTGTTTTTTGTTCCCGACGGTTTTCACGTGCATAGGCCTATCATCTGTAGTTTGTCCCGCGGGTGACAAGCACAATCTGAGTGCAAATATTTACATGTAGCCTACCACTATAAGTCCTTGGCAGAACTGAGCACATACGTGCACGTTCGCTTAACGCGCCTTGCTGCGCGCGCCGCGCCACACACACCACACACACCTACAACACGTACACACGTATTACAACAACACATGTACAATGTTATAGATATTAGGTTATGTATGGTAGTATTAGTATATAGATACCACACTGATCAGTCTACAGTTTGTTAACACATCACATCACACTACATAGACACACACACACACATACAACACACCAACAAAACACACACATCCACATACCCTCACACATTTCTATTTTTTATATATATATATATATATATATATATATTTTGTGTTGTGTGTGTGTGTGATATTATTATAATATTATATTATAATTTATATTGTATATATATATCTGTGTGTGTTAATTTTTTATTTTATCTAAAAAAAATATCTTTTATATCGAGGATAATAGAATAAGCACTCATGTGCTTTTTTTCATCCAGTTGTGTGAATATTGTTATCTGTTTCCTCCGGCACACAATGGCCTACTCTTACGAAAAGCGAGGAACAGGATTTAACGTGTGTGTATGCGTGTGTATGTGTGTATTGATATAGATACAGGCATACATACATACATAATATCTACCTACTTACCTACATGCATGCATGCATGCTATACATTACAATACATACATACATACATACATACATACATACATACATACATACATACATACATCTACATACATACATAGTGTGTGTGTGTGTGTGTGTGTGTGTGTGTGTGTGTGTGTGTGTGTGTGTGTGTGTGTGTGTGTGTGTGTGTGTATGCCTGCCTGTGTGTGTGTGTGTGTGTGTGTGCGCGCGCGTGCACGCGCGCGCCGTGCGTGTGTGTGACCGTGACCGTCACCATGACCGTGACCTGACCTGGTTAAAGGATGGCCATTAATTTAAAGGATGGTTAATTAAAGGAGGCAGACAGAGAAAACGATGGGAAGACAACATCAGAGAGTGGACTGGCCTGGAGTGGAAAAGGCCTACCCGGAAAAGTGATAACCGCGAGAAGTGGAGGAAGCTGTTGCAAAATCTTCTTAAGTACCCCCCAACGGCCAACTATAGGCTTAGGCTACTTCGGGATTGGTGAAGATGAAAGGGGGGGGGGGGGGGGGGGGGGGGGGGGGGGGGGGGTGGGGGGGAGGCTACTTTGTCCATGAAGCCAGTGCAATTGGCCTATTGCTAGTAGTGTGGTTTTGTGGGCGTTGCCTTGGAAACCTTAATATTGATTTATCCATCCGTCACTTTCTCCCTCTCTCTCTTTTTCTCTTGTTTAATTTGAGAGAGAGAGGGAAAAAAGATTGTTGTTATGTAAGCCAGTGTCTTATGTACAGGCCTTGTTGTTGTGTTGTTTTGTGTGTGTTGTGTGTTGTGTGTGTTTTTGTGTGTGTGTGTGTGTGTGTGTGTGTGTTGTGTGTGTGTGGGTGTGTGTGTGTGAGTGTGGTGTACAGAGAGAGAGAGAGAGAGAGAGAGAGAGAGAGAGAGAGAGAGGGAGAGAGAGAGAGAGGAGAGAGAGAGAGAGAGAGAGAGAGAGAGAGAGAGAGAGAGATTTACTTATTCTTTTATTTTGAGGATAATAGAATAAGCACCCGTAGTATTTTTTACATCAGTCCCCGTGTGTAAACAGTTTTGTAAATTTTGTCATCCGTTCCCACCGGCACGCAACGGCCTACTCTTCCTAAAAGTGGAACGGGTTTTAAGGTGTGTGCAAGATGTTCTGCGTGTGTTCGCATATGTGTGTATGTTGTGTGCGTGTGCGTGTGTATGTGTGTGTGTGTGCGTGCGCGCGCGTGTGTTTTGGTGTGTGTGTGTGTGTGTGTGTGTGTGTGTGTAGCCTAGACCTATGCCTCACGGGCACCCTTCAATTCATAATTTTAATGCCGAGATAGGGCCTACTGCATCTGCGGACACGTAAAATGAACAAAGCGGAATGTGTGATAAAATTATCTAACAGGAGCTGATAAATCATAACCCACGGTCATATCAGCTTCATCCCGTTTATCAAATTGTCATTTATTATGCGTCAATCCAGACGTCATTTATGTCATGCATTTCGTAGTGTGTGAACGACTGCATGGCATAAAAACAATTGGGCTGCCGGTCACAGATAACCAGACTGGGTGAACCCTATGCAAAAGTGAAAGTAGTCTGTATTGTGTCGAAGATGCTGGCACAATGCTGCTGCTGCTGCTGCTGCTGACATTATTGACCGTCTCGCCAGCCTCTCGACGTGCGAGAGCTGTGACATCACTACTTGAAATTCAATATGGAGGAAGCGACGACTTGCTGGGAAAGGCCGTTTGGGGTAGGTGATTTGTTATCACAATCGCAGGCTTGTGCATTGATGCGTCTTGTTGACTGAGTCAGGCTTATGCGTCTCAAGCTGGTGCGTTTGTGTTGATTTGCATGTAGCTGTGTCTGGTCCGTAAAAATGAAGGAAACTCCTGCATCGTTTATGGGTTGATCGTTTGTTGTGTTGTGGGTGTGAATCATCGACTGTCGTCTGCAAAATGTAAACACCGTGTCTGTTCTGATAAGACGAATGCAGCTTCGCGATCAGTCGTATAAGCGGGTATGGTCGCATATTGATTTTTAGTGATAAGTGAAGGATTGACTCGATTAGCGCACAGTTTAAGTAAATCATGGTATGTTTATGAGACCTAATTATGATCAGATGGATCGGTTAATGTTTACAGTTTACGTTAGCGTCATTCACCCGTAAACCTCATGTAAGTAAAGAGATCGGATTAGCATTCGCTGTCCTCATTGCATAAATTTCACCCATCAGTGAATCTGTTGAAATGTTGCACATGTTAATGTTGTCTTTTGTTGTTGCCGGAACTCGTTTGGAAGGCAGTTCGTGTTATTGACTGCGCAGAAACATCGCATAATAAATGTTGATGAGTGTAGAAGAGGAGGGGGAAAACAGCACAGATAATTCTGACAATAGAACAGGTGGTTTTGTTTCCGGTTCGTCTGCTACTGGCACCGGTGCCAGAAGTAGGTAGATCGTGAACACAGCTTTGCGATTCTTTGCTTCCTTTCCTTTCACTCTGTGTCTATGTTCTCAGTCTGCTGTCTCTGTTAAAATGCATGTTTTTCAGTACTTGAGGCTTTCTCCCTGTAAAAAGTGTAATTCAAATCATGTGTATAATTGTTTTATGACTCTGTGTGTGTGTGTGTGTGTGTGTGTGTGTGTGTGTGTGTGTGTGTGTGTGTGTGTGTGTGAGAGATGAGAGAGAGAGAAGAGAGAGAGAGAGAGAGAGAGAGAGAGAGAAGAGAGAGAGGAGAGAGAGACAGACAGACAGACAGACAGACAGACAGACAGACAGACAGACAGACAGACAGACAGACAGCAACAGACAGACAGAGGCATAGTTAGAGTATTCTCTGTGTGTGTGTGATTCAGTGAGTAGTGAGTGAGTCATTAAGAGAGAGAGAGAGAGAGAGAGAGAGAGAGAGAGAGAGAGAGAGAGGAGAGAGAGAGAGAGAGAGAGAGAGAGATGCATCAGTGTGTGTGTGTGTGTGTGTGTGTGTGTGTGTGTGTGTGTGTGTGTGTGTGTAATGAGTGTGAGAGAGAGAGAGAGAGAGAGAGAGAGGAAGAGAGAGAGAGAGAGAGAGAGAGAGAGAGAGAGAGAGAGAGAGAGAGAATCAGGGAGCCGGAGGGAATCAGGGAGGGAGGAAGGGGGCTACCCCCAACAACATTCCATGCCATGCCAGTTTATCTGAGCATGTACTGTGTTCTACTTCCAACCATTACCATGTCATGCCAAACTAACGATGCTGTAGCCCCCAAATCTGACCTTTGGGAAAGTTAAGCACTGGGATTACTGCTGTGTAGTCCCAGTGTTGTGCTCTTGCCTGTGCTTCCTATGCAGCTCAGATGAATTACAGTTTGAAATATCTGGTAGTGTTTGCTTTATAGATAAGTTATGTTTTATTCTGAATTATGACCCCCCCCCCCCCCCCCCCCCCACACACACTCTGTATGCTGTGACTGATTCATGAATTTCTACACACATGTGCACACATGTGTGAATGCATGCAAGCGTGGGTGAAAAGATACACACCCACACACACCACCCACACACCACACCACACACACGCACACATGCACACACCACACACACACAACACACCACACACACACACACCACGCCACGCACGCACGCACGCACGCTACGCACGCACGCACGCACGCACGCACGCACAGAGCCACGCACACCACACACCACACACACACACACACATACATACACTCATACACACACATACACAACACACACACAACATATACACACACACACAGGCCTAGTGGTCAGAACATTGCGCTAGCAATTTGTTGACCCGAGTTTGATTCCCATTTGAGGGGACTTTCCTCTGGAATTAACATCAGTGCTGA
>CM060338.1:34074316-34081816 GCA_030674155.1 Stramonita haemastoma | reverse complement strand
CCTCCCAGAAAAAAGAACGAGAATACCCAACAATAACTGCGAAAAATCAGCTACAATCAGCAACATCTCCTAGCCCTCACCCCCCCAAAACCAAACAAAAATGAACAACAATAGGAATACAAATACCGAGTACAGGAAAAATACTACATCTCCCCCCAAAAAAACAACAACAACAACAACAACAAAAAAACCCAAAAAACCCCCAAAAAACCTTACAAACATGAAAAAAAAAAAATCCGATTAGAGCATCTTTAGAGTCCAAAGCAATCACAATAACAAACCAGTGTGTGTGTGTGGTGTGTGTGTATGTGTGTGTGTGTGTGTTTGTGTGTGTGTTTTTTTTTTTACAAATTCTTTTGTTCCTCAACTTGACATCTTTTCACTATTTATGACTGATATTCAATGAATGTGTGTGTGTGTGTGTGTGTGTGTTGTGTG
Organism: Stramonita haemastoma; assembly: GCA_030674155.1. Taxonomy (NCBI): domain Eukaryota; kingdom Metazoa; phylum Mollusca; class Gastropoda; order Neogastropoda; family Muricidae; genus Stramonita; species Stramonita haemastoma. Next base: position 34,081,378 of record CM060338.1, on the reverse strand, counting down.
TGTGTGTGTGTGTGTGTGTGTGTGTGTGTGTGTGTGTGTGTGTGTGTGACATACATCTTGGGAAGAGAAGAAAGCAGTTTTTGTACCCATGATTATTGCAAGTTTTGCATTGATTGAAGTATGTCTAATTTGTCTTTGAAGTGGAGAGACATTCATGATCGGTTTAAAAAAAAAAATTCAATCCATTGATCAGCAGCAATCATCATCAGTAGTTTAGGTTCTAATGCATTTAATTGATAGTAATCCAATGGTAGAGAATACTCACTGTAGTAGATGTTGTGATATTGACAGTTTTAATATTGTTGTTTTGCATAAGTGGAGACAGATTTTTTTTCATTGAATCATTTGATCAGTGGCTATTAGCATCAGCAGCACAGGGCAGGCATTTCATTGACATGACACATAGCACTTGACATGATGCAGTCATACTCAGTCATTGTAATACAATAGGAATTGTGTTGTTGTATTAAATGTACAGCACTTGACTTACACATATATATATAATATAGTCTCACTTCAGCATATTTTTTTGCCTGAAATTCAGGTGGTTCTCTGAGTGGACAACACCTTACAAAAAAAAAAAAGCAATTACAAAAAATCAAAGATATATTTTTTTCCAGTTTCTGAATGACAGTGGCATTTATCTATGTGTACAGTTTTGCCAGAGTCAGCTGTCATGTTGACAGTGTTCTATATGTACATGTGCTACATCTGTATGTTGCACACACGATGATCAGATCTTTAGCTTTGTTTATCATCTCATTTGAAAGACTGGTACCCAGACCACCAGCCCTGTTCTAGTGGATGGGGAAAAAGTCAGCTAGACTGGCAGGAACACACACACACACAGCTACATTACAGTGCGTTTTATTGTTGGTGTTGTTACTTACCTCTCAACAATATGCATTGCTTTCTCATCAGAAAAGATATGTGTGTGCCTAGCATCACCTACACTGACAATAAAAAAAAAAAGACCAAATTGTGAAACAACACACAGGCAGACCAAAACAGATCAATGTTGACACACAAGTGTACTGTGCAACCACATGGAAATATATATATGTGGATATGCATGGGTACGTGAATGTGCAGTATCCATTGCCAATTACTGTTCTTCATTTATGATCAAGACTTTGTTGTTAGTTCAACTAAAAGTTTTACACACACACACACAACACACACAGACACACACACACACATGCGTAAGTTCCTCTCTTTAGTTTTATGTTCATGAATGCTCAGTTAATCTCTCTCTTCCTCACTCTGCCCACATTTCTTTCTTTCTTTGTTGCCTTACTGTCTTCTCTTTTTCCTTTACTCTTGCTCCCACTGGACAGTTAGTTACCCAGCCAGCATGCTTCATGCTGTATTTGAGCATTTTAACATGATTGTGCAGGAAAGATAATTCATCACTGCATTTGCATCCTTTCTCACAGTCGTCTCCCTTGGCTTGCAGCACTCGCTCTCTTTGAACATCATAGTGACTCATTACTGTTCTTTGCAGAAGAGTGCATAAATCCATCAATACAAAAATTATCATATTCAAGGTTACTTGAGAACATATTCTCATTGAATGGGTAGACGGCTGAATGACAAAGTATTAGACAGATGTAGATCAGATGGCACATGTGCTTTTTCTTCTCTGTTATTTATTTATTTAATTTTTTTTTAGCACAAAAATAACTCTTGCAAGAGAGTTGGATAGCAGAATGTCTTCAGGAAAGAGACTTATTTACTAGCAAGTGTCTAGGCCTTTTATTTCTTAGAGAATATGTTGCTCTTGTATTTTTTCGGTGTGTATTAATTAGCAGATCATCAATTGTTGTTGTTTCCTTAGCTATAGCATAGCTCCGAGGTTCACCAATGCATTTAAGATGATGCGACCATTAAGCCACCATTAAGGTTTTCCACTTTCCAATTTTGAGGATGATGTCTAAACATGACACCAGTGTGCATGCGGTTTTGTGAATTTTGTCATCTGTTCCTACCAGCATACAATGGCCTATTCTTTCGAAAGGCAGAGCCAGTTTTAACGCGTGTGCAAGATGTTCTATATGCATTTGTATACAGGGCCTTGATTTATAGTTTTACCTGAAGGACTTTTGAAGGAGTGGGGTTGGCACTTATGTTAACTACAAGGGGAAAAAATCTTCTTGGTGGTGGCTTGAACCTGGGCTGTCAAATCTTTAGTGCAACATTCTTATCCACTAGGCCATGTGTAGAGGCAGATGATGGAAGGGAGGATGCTAAAAATTCACCCCTAGCTTCATTTTATTTGATTTTGTTTCCTTTTTCTGTGGTGTGGTGGTGGTGGTGGTGTGGGTTTGGTTGTGGTGTGTGGTGGTGTGTGTGTGGTGTGTGTGGTGTGTGTAGTGTGTGTGTGTGTGTGTGTGTGTGTGTCTGTGTGTGGTGTGTGTGTGCACGCATCATGTGTGGTGTGCTTGCATGTATGCATGAGATTTAAAGCCCGGGTTAGCAGATCATGAGCACACCGTGCAATGCTCTAACCAGCAAGCTATCCCATCCCCTGTGTGTGTGTGTGTGTGTGTGTGTGTGTGTGTGTGTGTGTGTGTGTGTGTGTGTGTGTAATATATGTAAGCATAGGTGAAAGTACTCTTGAGAGAGAGAGAGAGAGAGAGAGAGAGAGAAGAGAGAGAGAGAGAGAGAGAGAGAGAGAGAGAGAGAGAGTGGGGGCACAGAAAACCAGCCAGCCAGCCAGCCAGACAGGAATGGACAGAGTGTTAAAAAAAAGAAGAAGATAAAAATTGATTGATTACCTCAGTGATATACCCCCCTCCATCTCCCCCCCCCCCTCCTCACTAAAAAAAGTCCATGTCAGAGAAGTGACAGTCAGTCCTGAAGTATGCAGGTCATTGACATGTAGATTGTCAAATCGAAATGTATGCTATTGCCATGGAAACAAGTCTTTGTGAGGAAAGAAGGCAGTTAAAAGGTTTGAAAGAAGGGATGGGGAGAAAGCTGTTGAAGAGGAGGAGGAAGGTGTGTGTGTGTGTGTGTGTGTGTGTGTGTGTGTGTGTGTGTGTGTGTGTGTGTGTGTGTGTGTGTGTGTGTGTGAGCGAGAGAGAGAGTAGAGAGAGAGCCTGAGAGAGAAGGAGAGAGAAGAGAGAGAGAGGAGAGGATGTGTGTGTGTGTGTGTGTAGTGTGTGTGTGTGTGTGTGTGTGTGTGTGGTGCGCGCACGTGCTGCGTGCGTGCATGTGTGATCAATGAACTGGTTTCCTTGGATGTTTGGAAACTCTGTGTGTGTGTTGTGTGTTGTGTGTGTGTGTGTGTGTGTGTGTGTGTGTGTGTGTGTGTGTGTGAGTGATCAGATGAAGTGGTTTGTAGGGATGTTGAAGACTGTGCAGGGAATGGTTTATTCTATTCTATGTCTGATCCACGTTTACTCAGGATTCAGTTAAACGATTCTCCTTTTCTTTTCTCCTTTCCTTTTTTGTGTTTATTCCCTTCTTTTATAACTATAAGCCTTTATTTCTCTTTCTTTTACGATCTCTATTTGTTGCTCTCTGTTTTGGCGTTTAATGTGTGCATGCACCCACGCTTGCTTTTTCGTTTGTCCGTCTGTCCACTGGGCTGGATAATGGACACTAGGCCTATCTGAAAGAGCCAGCAGAACATTTGTCACAATGTCAGCCTCCTACCTTACCCTCGCTGTGTGTGTGTGTGTGTGTGTGTGTGTGTGTGTGTGTTGTGTTGTGTGTGTGTGTGTGTGTGTGTGTGTGTGTGTGTGTGTGTGTGTGGATGTGTGTGTTTGTGTGTGTGTGTGTGTGTGTGTGTGTGTTGTTGTGTTGTTGTGGTGTTTTGGGGGAGTTATGTCTCCATCCCATGTCATGTGGTATGCCAAAACTGTTTTTGTCGTCAGAGGACTGTTTGCATCTCTCTCTCTCTCTCCTCTCTCTCTCCTCTCTCTCTCTCTCCTCTCTCTCTCTCTCTCTCTCTCTCTCCTCTCTCTCTCTCTCTCTCTCTCTCTCTACCCCCCCCCCCCCTCTCTCCCTCTCTCTCTCTCCCCCCTTCTCTCTCTCGCTGCGTCCTCTTTCTTAGCTTCTGTATTCAGTCTCTCACACTCACTGCCCCGCTCCCTTCTTTCTTTCTTTCTTTTTTCTTTCTCGTGACCTTTCGCTGCTGCCTTGATCGGGTCGTTTACGTCTTGCATTTTTGTGGAGACAGCAACGGGAGTTTTGAGGACAAAGGGATGTTGGTTTGAAACTTCGCATCTCTTTGTCAGTTTGTGTCTTTCTTTTTTGTTTGTTTGTTGTTTTTGTGTGTGTGTTTTTATCTCAGGTCTTGTCGCTTTGGATTCTCGTCTTCTTGATAGCTCTGTGGGAAAATACCATTGATAGGGCTTGTTTGTGAGAGATAAAAAGTAAATATCGAAGTGTGCTTGAGGAGAGGGAGAGAGAGGTATGCGAGTTTGACAGTGATAGCGACCAGTAACTGATATTATAACCTGCCACATCTGCATACACAGGTGTATAGAGCGACTAACTGATAATAATGTGTCCTCTCTAACCTTTGCCCTCTACCTGTTTCTTCACTTAAAAAAAAATCTATTTATAAATAAAGCCCCGCTTCATCCTGGACTCAACAGCATTAGAGCGGTGACATTAAAGAAGGGGAAAAAAAAAAAAAACACCAACACCTTAGCCCGTTTTGTGACTTCTAACGGTTTTCAGGCGTCTGGATGGTGTTAAAACAGGAGTGATGGCGAAAACGTGGTGTTCCTAGCGTAGTGTGTGTTTGTGTGCGTGTGTGTGTGCGGGTTGTATTGTGTCCGCCACTTGTCGTTGGTCGCGGAGTTGAAGGCCGTTGTTGATGATAAAAACGTGGCGTTTACAGTGTGATGTAAGCTGTAGTAGTAGTCCCGCTACGCCGTCATTTGGTAGTGGCAGTAACGTTAATAGAGTATAGTATAGTCTTGATGTGGTGTTGAAAACGCGGTTGTGGACAGACAGATCTATGAAAAGTACGCAGTCAACGCTGAGACTTAAAAAAAACAACAAACCGTCACATCAAAACGTGATGTTTTCCCTAACGGGGGTGTAAATGATTGAGAAGAGACACCGCCTTGACCCCTTCATGATGATTACGTCACCGCTTTGACAGAGAGACAGACCTCTTACTAACAAAGTCGTACGTGTGTGTCGTGAGGCCTCTAACAGCTTTGCAGTGACTGACAAGTCAGCTGACAGCATTGAAGCTAAAAGTGACAACGTGTATGCTGATGAATCGGGATCCTCCCTCTCTCTCTTTCTCTCGCACCCCCCTCCCCCCTCCCTCCCTCTCTCTCTCTCTCTCTTCCCTTATCTGCCGTAGCCTATGTCATGTAGTGTGCTGTGACATTTCTATTCCGCTTGGCTCTCAAGGTGCAGGTGATCTATTGCCCAACCTGCCGTGCACCTTTCTTTCATCCCAAAGTTGTCGGTGTGGGGATATATATAGGCTATTTTAGTTCATTTCAGTCACACGCCTATGTGAGTGAAAGTGTGAGTGTGGAGCGCCGGCGATTCAGTTCTTCGTGTGTGTATGTGTGTGTGTGTGTGTGTGTGTACATGGAAGTGAAGATAATCAATGTGTGTAGTGTGGGAGGATCCGTTTGAAAGTGGATTTTTTTTTTTTACCCCGGTGATTACGAAGAGTGAAGTGCTCAAACTCAAAGAGATGTGATGATCAGACAGAAGTGGAATTTATGTGGAATTACCAAGGACTATTCACACACATCGCGTGGAAGAGAATCACAAGTTGAATGCTCTCTAACGTGTCTGTGATGAAAAATTGAAAACACGGAATATCTAACTTAAGACTATTCATCTTCTCAGCGGGTGCTTTTTTAGTCTCATCGTGTGGTGTGAAGCGAAACGGAAAGTTGGATGTAGGCCTAAGTCTCTTTGAGTTTGGGGTAGGTTACGACTTGTGGAGTTTTGGTACAAAGAAGCGAGTCTGTTGTTCTCACCAGATTTGTTGAATTTTGGCCCTTGGTCAGCAGATAATTGGCATGAAGTATGGGCCGTAAGCACTGTGGCAGATATCATTTCGTCACAGTGTGTGTGTGTGTGTGTGTGTGGTGTGTGTGTGTGTGTGTGTGTGTGTGTGTGTGTGTGTGTGCGGTGCGTGCGTGGGGGCGTGCGTGCGTTGCGTGGTGCTGTTGCGTGCGTGGTGCTGTGGTGTGTGGTGGGTGAGGAGTGGAAGTGAGAAGAGAGAGAGAGAGAGAGAGAGAGAGAGAGAGAGAGAGAGAGAGAGAGAGAGAGAGAGAGAGTTTTTTGTTGTTGTTGTTGTTGTTGGTTGTGTTGTTGTTGTTGTTGTTGTGTGTTGTGTGTGGTGTGTGTGGTGTGTGTGTGTTGGGTGAGTGAGTGTGTGTGTGTGTGTGTGTGGTGAGTGTGGTGTATGAGGGAGTGAGTGAGTAAGTGAAAGCAAGCAGGCATAGGCAAGGCAAAATTCTTTTAATCGCAGGATAATAGATAAGCACTCATGTGCTTTTTACATCCAGTCCCGCCTTTTCATGATAACATCAAGATAAAAAGATACTTAACAGTAAAACTATATGCAGTACCAAAAACATAAAGGAATAAGGACATTATACATAATAAGATAATAAAAATGCACTCATTCAGAAGACGAAAATCAGAAGCCAATAAAAAGAGAGAGAGAGTGAGAAGAAGAGATCAGAAGAGAGAGAGAGAGAGAGAGAGAGAGAGAGAGAGTGGTGTGTGTTGTGTGTGTGTGTGTGTGTGTGTGTGTGTGTGTGTGTGTGTGTGTGTGTGTGTGTGTGTGTGTGTGTGTGGTGTTAGAGAGAGAGAGAGAGAGAGAGAGAGAGAGAGAGAGAGAGAGAGAGAGAGAGAGAGAGAGAGAGAGAGAGGATATTAGTCAGCATTGGGATACATATTTCTGAAAGTTCTTTGAACTAAAACCAGCGAGTATTATAGACCACGGAGGTATAGCGAAACAACCCATAATCATGTTTAATGAAACGCAGAGATCAAAATTCGTTTTGACTATGAACTGTTAAACCGTGTTTACATGTAAAGTTATGTTAATGATAGATGATT
>CM060338.1:34049316-34059316 GCA_030674155.1 Stramonita haemastoma | reverse complement strand
TGCTGAATGTGTGCAAAATGGGCCGGCAAGATAGGCGACATATATAATGGAAACGCGGCCTTCTCTCCTGTTTGTTAGGGCAAAATCGAGGGGAAAAATCAATGTCCATACCGTTGTGAGGGTGTTTGCCGACCAGTGTGCGTTTTGACGATGGCCTCTGTTTTGTTAACATGGGGATCGTGATCTGTCTGTCTGTCTGTCTCAGTGTCTGTCTGTCTGTCACTTTCCCCCCTTCTCTCTCTCTTTGTGCGTGCGTGCGTGCGTGCGTGCGTGTGTGCGTGCGTGCGTGCGTGCGTGCGTGCGTGCGTGCGTGCGTGTGTGTGTGTGTGTGTGTGTGTGTGTGTGTGTGTGTGTGTGTGTGTGTTTATTTGGTTTTATTTTATTCTTTTATATCGAGGATAATGGAATAAGCACTCAGTGTTTTTTTTTTACCTCCAGTCCCCGTGTGTATGCAGTTTGTAAATATCTGTTCCCACCGGCACACGATGGCCTACTTTTACGAAAAGCGGAACAGGATTTAACGTGTGCGCAAGATGTTCTGCGTGCGTTCACACATGGGACCTCGGTTTATAGTCGCATCCGAAGGACTTTGGGGAGAGTGTAGTCAGCACTGATGTTAACTCCAGGAGAAAAATCTCCGCGAACGGGAATCGAACCTGGGTCGTCAAATTGCGAGCGCAATGTTCTGACCACTAGGCTATCCCGTGTGTGTGTGTGTGTGTGTGTGTGTGTGTGTGTGTGTGTGTGTGTGTGTGTGTGTGTGTGTGTGTGTGTGTGTGTGTTGTATGTGGTGTATTGTGTGTGTGTGTGTGTGTGTGTGTGTGGTGTGTGTGTGTGTGTGTGTGTGTGTGATGAGAGAGAGAGAGAGAGAGAGAGAGAGAGAGAGAGAGAGAGAGAGAGAGAGAGAGAGAGAGAGAGAGAGAGGTCCAAGTCCGTCTCTTTCGACACGTTTCAGTGTTCGAGCTCCCCAATTATGCGCTCATTTTCTTTCTTGTTTGGCTTTCCTCATTCTTTTTACTTCATCCAGTGTTTTTTAAAATCTTTTATTCTGCTGTTCTTTGTAGCCGTGTCTCTTTGCATTGCTTTGAACAGATTCAGGAAAAGTAGTAAAAACATTGAACAACTTTCGGGGGTGGGTGGGTGGGGGGAATACAGGATAATGACTTGTAATGATGCCTTGTTTCGACGGTTGAAAGGATGCTCTGGACTGTTTAAAAGGATGCACTCAGTACATTTCTTCGCGTGTTACTTCTGTCTGTGTATGTTTAATTTTGTCTGTCTTTCTACTCTCGTCACCCCCCCCCCCCCTTTCCCCCCTTTATGCAATGTCATCCTGCTCATGTCAGCTCTCTCTCTGTGTCTCTGTCTGTCTGTCTGTCTGTCTGACTGTCTGTCTCTGTTTCTGTCTCTGTCTCACTCTTCTCTCTCTCTCTCTCTCTCTCTCTCTCTCTCTCTCTCTCTCTCTCTCTCTCTCTCTCTCTCTCTCTCTCTCTCTCTCTCTCTCTCTCTCTCTCTCTCTGGCTGTTGATCTTGTCTTATAAAAAAAAAAAGCATATTGTTTTCTTGTTATCGGACAAAATGTCAGTCATGGTTTGCCATGACTTCATTTAATCATGTTTTACATATGTCTTTTTATCAGCTGTCTGTCATTCTCTGTCTGTCTGTCTGTCTGTATGTCTGTCTGTCTGCCTGCCTGTGAAACTGAGTGTCTTTAGTCTGTCCGTCTGTCTGTATTCTATCTCTCATCTGCCTGTCTATCCCTTCTCTGTCAGTCTCTACTCTACTCTGCTCTGCTCTACTCTACAGTACTCTACTCTACTCTACTCTACTCTACTCTACTCTACTCTACTCTACTCTACTCTACTCTACTCTACTCTCTAGTCAATCATATTTCTTATTTTCTAATCTGATTTTGTGATTTTGTTCTCTCATTTTGTAAAAGATAAAGCATAAGCGTAGAAAATGTTTCTTGTATTTGGATGATGTTATGGATTTTTTTTCTTTTTTCTTCACTCATACAATGTATATGTGCAGTTTGTTTGTTATTGCTATGCCTTTCTTTTATTTTCTTCCCTTTTCACCCAGAAGGGTGGTAATAAAAAGGCACGTTTTCTTATGCCATTACCCTCTTAAATACTCATTCATTCATTCGTTCATTCGTTCATTTCTCTCTCTCTCTCTCTCCTCTCTCTCTCTCTCTCTCTCTCTCTCTCTCTCTCTCTCTCTCTCTCTCTCTCCTCTCTCTCTCTCTTTCTCTCTCTCTCTCTCTCTCTCTCTCTCTCTCTCTCTCTCTCTCTCTCTCTCTCTCTCTCTCTCTCTCTCTCTCTCTCTCTCTCTCTCATGAATCTTGAAATTGATTTTTCTGTACCCTTTGTATTTAGTATTTGCTTGTTCGTTCGAAAGTATTTTCATTATCTATTTTCATATTGTGTACATTTGCAACTTTTCATGTATATTGTTGGGGTTTTGTTTGCTTGTTTATCTTTTGTTTTGGGTGTGTTGGGGGGGGGGGGAGGTGGGGGAGGGGGAGTCTTTTCCGAGGGCTGGATGTAAAAAAGCAATCTTTGCTTATTCTATTACCCTCTTTGAATAAAGAAAGTTTGTCTCTCTCTCTCTCTCTCTCTCTCTCTCTCTCTCTCTCTCTCTCTCTCTCTCTCTCTCTCTCCTCTCTCTCTCTCTCTCTCTCTCTCTCTGACCCCCCCCTCTCACTTTTTCCCCTTTTTTTTTCTCTTTTCTCTCATCCCTCTTATTTTAGCTCTGATATAGACTCAGATGTGGCTAATGGACAGTCATTGTGTTGTAATATGAGGTAAGAAAGAGTAAAGCCATTTTAAGCAGAGATTATTTTAGTTTCCTATTGCGGTGTAAGGGATTTCGATGATGCGGTCAGCGCAGTTTGCTATGTCCTGTCTACAACTAGTAGGTTTTTGGTTAGATTTTTTGTTTGTTTTGTATTGCTTGTTTGTTTGATATTTGTTTGTTTGTTGGTTTGTTTGTTGGTTGGTTTGAACACTTGCAGATTTTGTCTACGAATTGAATGTTCCTCGTTGCTGTTAGGCTGTGGTTCAGTTTTTATTTTTTTTTTTGGTTTTCTTTCTGTACGTGGGCCTGCCGGACTTTCTTTGAAGGTTTCAGATTCTTCTTATTGTCTCTTTTCTTGTTCTTTTTCTTTCTTTCTCCTTCTTCTACTGCTACTTCTTCTTTTCTTGTTGTTGTTGTGTGGCCGTAGGTACACATTGAATGAGAAATTTACGTGTATGATTTTTTTTTATATTTTCCAAATTGTTTGCGATTTCAGCCATGGCAAGCTCTTAACATAACACCCTGCAATCTTCTTTAAAGGAGGAATAACAAAAGTCTTCCGAAGTCTGAGTATGGCTGCCTGTATGGCGAGGTACTTGAAAGCGTGGTCTCATACTACGGTCTCATAGTGATTGCCATGTAGGATAGGCCTAAATGAGTCCGAGTTGAAATTCTGAATGATCTCCAGGTGTTCAAAGTGGGGAACACACAACCACAACAGTATATATCCCTTTGCCAAACTCAAGGTTTTCTAGACTCTAGGAGTCAATGACATAGATAAACGGAGAAGCGTCATGGGGTGGGTGGAGGGTAGAGGGATGGAGAGAGAGAGAGAGAGAGAGAAGAGAGAGAGAGAGAGAGAGAGAGAGAGAGAGAGAGAGAGAGATGGATTGGATGGATGCTGTCTCAGCTCAGTGTTTGTTGAGGGTGGTCAGTGGGTGATAGCCTCCTCGGCGTTTGAAAGACTTGGCGTGTGTGTGTGTACAGTGTCAACATTGCCGATTCCAGATTTAAAACACTGTGTGCATTTTAACCCCCCCCCCCCCCCCAAAGTGGAGTAGGATTTAAGCTGGTCTGTTTTTGTTTTTGTTTTTTTTCTTCTTCTTTTTTCACACGTGGTTTCTCTATGTTTCAGTCGGTCTGTATTGTTTTGTTTGTGTTCTTTCTGTTTTGTTTTTTCTTCTTCTTCTCTCCAAATCTGTGTATTTTTTGTCGAGTCTCCGCTCAAACTTTCCAACACTTGGCATGCTTAAAAAAAAAAAATTTGGATCTGTGGTCCGGAGGTAACGCATCCGCCTAGAAAGCAAGAAGTAGAAGTTCGATCCCCGTCTGAGCCCACGTCTCTCCGCCCCCCTTCCCTCCTTCACTAGACCTTGAATGATCATCGGGGTGCTAGTCCTCCGATGAAACGATCAACCGCGGTCCCGTCTGTAATACCCATTCAGCGCACATTAAAAACCAAACCAAACCCAGAAGAGCTGCCAAAACAGAACAAACATACAAACAGACAGACAGACAAACAAACAGCCAAAACAAAACACGGCAACAAGAGAGTTATCCCTGGTCAGCTTATTTAGGAAAAAAAACACCACTTTCATAGGGAAACAAAAACACATGCAGACACGATTTGAAAAAAAGTTGTATGTTAACAAACAACACACACACACACACACACACACACACACACACACACACACACACACACACACACCACACACACACACACACACAAACTCTTTTTTTCAAATCGTGTCTGCATGTGTTTTTGTTTCCCTATGAAAGTGGTTTTTGTGTGTGGGTTTTTTTGTGTGTGTAAACACACACACACACCACCACCACGCACGCACGCACGCACGCACGCACGCACCACCACAACAGCACGCACGCACGCACGCACGCACGCACGCACACACACACACACACACACACACACACACATTTGAGGTAGTCGTAGTGGATGAGGAAAACAAATGCAGGTAAACCAGTTTCAACTTCTCTATTACTTTGACAGTTTTTGATCAAAGATTTGTGTATGTGTGTGTGTGTGTGCGTGTGTGTGTTGCGTGTGTGTGTTCGTGCACAGACGAGATCACACGAGAGAGAGAGAGAGAGAGAGAGAGAGAGAGAGAGAGAGAGAGAGAGAGAGAGAGAGAGAGAGAGAGAGGTTGTCTAGACTGTTGACGAATACAGTTTAGGAGCCAGACACTTCTAAACTGTTGACACATACCATGTCGCCAGATACGGTAGTTGGCAACATGGATATGCCTGTATGTATGTATGTATGCATGCATGTCATGTGAAAGAGCATCAATGACAGACAGGAGGAATTTGCTGCTAGTCGTAAGCGTGCATGTGTGAAGAAAAGCGTAGGCATAGCAAGGATTCTTATCATGTGGAATGACAAATAAACATCAGTGAGAATAAGTCATTTGATTGCCAACACTGAGATTGAGTTTTGAGTATATTGAATTGCGCTTTGTTAGGATCATCTGGGTTTTTTTTGTTGTTGTTGAAGGCGTTTGTCTTTTTTTTCAAGGTCTTTTTTGGTCTGCAGCGGTGGTCATTTATGTCACGTATAAACAGCGAGATGGTGTTCAAGTGAATAAACCGTGCGCGATTTCATAGAAACAAATCGTTTTGCACTACATCTGACCTTTTAACATCTTTGGCTGTGACATTTTCGAGTTTTTGAATAAGGTTTGATGCCGGTGAAAAAAACCCAAACCAACCCACAAACCCTGGTCAAGTCACGTAGGCCTACACTTCTTTTATCCTTTTCTTTTGTTTTAATTTGTTGTGTAGTGTGTAGTTTTCTTTCTTTTTTGTTGTTGTTTTGTTGATGTATCGTCATCAGCAGAGTGTCTTCAGAGATGTGTGAATACATACAGGAGAATGAGCGGACACCGTGTGCCTTAGTCCCTTTGTGGATCTGGATGTCTTCACCGATTTGTCACCACCTCTGATTGATGCATACATACAGAATGTGAATGATCAGTACAAGCCTCAACTGTGTGGGGGAAAAAACATGAAAAAAAGACTCGAAATAGTAAAAATGTGTAATATGGGTATTAACAGAAATATGTGAACTGCAGGTATACCAGTCAGATTTAAAAAAAAAAAAAGAGTAACAGACTTCAAACTACTTCAAAACAAAGACTAAACAGGAAAAGAACGAAAAAATCGCATGAGAGTCAAACCTAACTGGAGAAGGGAAAAATCAGGTGTAGCACTTCAGAATCTCAACTACCGTGGAATTACACAAACAAATCGCAAAACTTCAAATCACTCTCCCAAGAAAAAGAACCCATCACTCCAGTACTTTTCCAGAAAAAAAAGAAGCAAAAAACGATGAGTTCACCACGAGCCACGAGTTTCAAAAGCAGAGCGAACACGAGAGACATCTCCCCGAGAGGAGGAGGAGGAGGAGGAGACCCTCGACCTCACCCACGGGCCACGGACAAACCAGCCAAACCCCCAGCCCGGGGACTCCCAAGACCACCCCCACCTCTATGAGCTGGAGAAGACTCAACGGGATGGGATCGTCTTGTGTGGAACTGTCCTCTAGAACTAGTAGTCCTAGTAGTAGTCCTAGGCCTAGTCCTAGTCCTAGGCCTAGTACCCCTCACTCTGCTCGAGTTGGTCGTCCGCAAAGTCCTAGTCCTGCCGGGGGAGCTGTCAGTCTCAAGCGGAAAGCCCGGGAGAAGAGGGAGACGGGTCTGCCCCTGAGGGAGAGGCTGTACAACTGTGTGCAGAGCGGGCCTCTCTCCGACAGGGTGCTCAAGCATCTGACGGTAAAGCAAACTTTTAACCGGATTAGTTTGTTGTGTGTGTGTGTCTTGCTGGGTTTATGGGGTTTGCTTGCGTTATTATCAGTTTACTAGCTGGTGGTATTGTTTGTGGTGTGGTGGTGTGTGTGGTGGTGGTGTTGGTGGTGGTGTGGTGTGGTGTGGTGTGATGTGATGTGTTGTGGTGTGGTGTGGTGTGGTTGTGGTGTGGTGAGTGTGTGGTGTGTGTGGTGTGTGTGTTTGTGTGTGTGTGTGTGTGGTGGTGTGGTGTGGTGTGGTGTGGTTGTGTGTGGTGTGTGTGAGTGAGTGAGTGAGTGAGTGAGTGAGTGAGTGAGTGAGTGATGTGTGTGTGTGTGTGTGTGTGTGGTGTGTGTGTGTGTGTGGTGTGTGTGTGAGAGAGAGAGAGAGAGAGAGAGAGAGAGAGAGAGAGAGAGAGAGAGAGAGAGAGAGAGAGAGAGAGAGAGAGAGAAAGTTGATAGGGGGAATGCTCCTACGCATGCGAGTGAATGTGTGTGCGGGTATGAATGTGTGTGTGTTGTGTGTGGTGTGTGTGTGTGTGTGCGGGTGTGTGTGTGTGTGGTGCGCGCGCGCGCGCGCACGCGCTTGTGTTTTGATCGTCAGGTGTTAAGCGTCGTTTTGTTGTCTGCCCCCTCCCCCCCCCCCCGCTAAATGTATCAAATGTATCAAGAAAATGACGTGGAATGTAAGGGGAGCAGTGTAATACAGACTATGGCAAACCATGCCGAACTGTGCCAAAAATTAAAAAAAAAAAAACCCATGCCATATCAAATACAACAATCTAAACTGTGCTATATTGTATGATGTCTATATCAGCTTCTCTTGATACGTGTTTTGAGTTTGTATTATACATATACATATTTACATGTTGTCACAGCAAACTATATCATAGATTCATACACATTACACAACAATACGCTTACACAACATCACACCATTTCTGTCATCAAGAGAATTCGGCTTAAAAACAAAAGAACCTTGGCATTGCCTCTTCTCTCTCTTCTTCTCTCTCTCTTCTCTCTCTCTCTTTTCTCTCTCTTCTCTCTCTCTCTCTCTCTCTCCTCTCCCTCTCTCCTCTCTCTCTCTCTCGCCCCCCCCCCCCCCACTCACACACACTAACAGTATTCAGCAGTAACCCTCTTCATGGTCATTATTAGTTGTGGTCAAGTCGTCGTCTTGCATCACCACCAACCATATTGTGGTCATCATCATCATCTATCATCATCTCTCCCCCAGCACATCATCAGCAAATCGACACATCACCGCATCATCATGGTATCTCTATATGTTCTTTAGTACCGTATACCAGTGATCGCTGTTTGTCATCAAAACTACCATCAAAGTTGTTCCTGCCTTTACAGGAAAGATGAAAACGCGCTCGTGTGTGATGTGTACTGTGTGTAGTGTAAGTAAGTGAGAGAGTTGTGTGTGTGTCTAACTGTGCATGTGTGTGCTTGCATCTTACAAGATGCAAGTGCACGTGCACTCACGACAACAGACGCACACATCCTTCAAACACACCACCCGGCACGCACGCAGCACGCACGACCGCAGCACGCACGCAAAGCACCACGCAGCACACATTATCCTCTATATAAAAGAATAAATAAATAAATAAAATAAAAAACATCCACCCCCCCCCCCCCCCCACACACACACACACACACAGAAGCAGCAGCACAGCAGCAGCCCGAGCGATAAAGAAAAAAAAGGAACATGAAAAGATTAAAAGCAGTAGGTGATGAAGTGGTGTTGTGGTGTTTGCCAGGTGTCAGTGAACGGTCTGGAGGTACTATGTCTGATGTGGACCGCATGGAGAGGAGTTCAAACCTCACATCACCACAGGTATGCTGTATTTTTATGTAGTATGTATGTATGTATGTAGTATGTATGTATGAAATATGTATGTATGTAATGTATGTATGTATGTATGTATGTATGTATGTATGTATACATGTATGTATACATGTATGTATACATGTATGTATACATGTATGTACCATGTATGTAGTATGTATGTATAATATTAAGTAGTATGTATGTATGTTGTATGTATGTATGTATGTATGCATGCATGCATGCATGCATGCATGCATGCATGCATGAATGCCTCTGTGTGTGCTGTGTGTATGTATGTGTGTCAGTGTGTGTGTATGTATATATATATATATATATATATATATATATATATATATATATATATATATCACAGCCATCTTTCTTCCTGTTTCTTGTGTTTATATCAAAATGTTGTATCTTTTATTATCTGCTTTCTTACCTCTTTCTCTCCTTACTGCACTCGCCTCATTTGTTTTCATTCAAAGTTGTTGTTTTTTTGTTTCTAGTGTTCTGCATTTCCTTTTGTTCTGTTTTGCTTTTGGTTTATTGGTGAGAGTACGTCTGCCCCTTTGTCTCCAGTCCTCCTCAGGGTCCTTGTCTGTCTGTCTGTCTCTATGTATGTATGTATGTATGTATTGTATGTATGTATGTATGTTATGTATGTATGTATGTATGTATGTATGTGTGTTGTGTGTGTGTGTGTGTGTGTGTGTGGTGGTGCGTGCGTGCGGCGTGCGTGCGTGCGTGCGTGCGTGCGTGCGTGCGTTGCGTGCGTGCGTGCGTGCGTGCGTGCGTGGTGCGTGCTGGTGGTATGTATGTATATGTATGTATGCATGTATGTATGTATGTATGTATGTATTATGTATGTATGTAATGTATGTATTTATGTACGTACACGCGCGCGCGTGTGTGTGTGTGTGTGTGTGTGTGTGTGTGTGTGTGTGTGTGAGTGAGTATATTTTTATCCTCCCATTTTGTTGAATGCGCCCCTTTACACGTGTCTCGATCTGTGTCTCAGCCTACTCTCTATTATCGTTTTTGTGTGTGTGTGTGTGTGTGTGTGTGTGTGTGTGTGTGTGTGTGTGTGTGGTGTGTGTGTGTGTGTGTGCGCGTGCGTGCGTGCTTGCGTGCGCGCACGCACGCACGCGCGTGCACTTATCACAATATGTGATTGCGTTTTTTTGCAACCATGGTGGAACAGCTTTTGAGTGCAAAAGGAGTCGATCATTTCTTCACTGCGCTGCCTCTTCAAGAGGTACTTCAGTGTCACATACCAGTATGATTATGAAAGCTACGTAGACGAATTGTAGTCAGACTTCTACGGAGCTCCCCGATGTTGGAATGCAGCTATCTTCAGTGGTGGGCAGCATCTCACATTGGTCTAGCTGAGGAACACCCCCCGCCCCCCAAACAAAGCTGGAAATTACAAGGATGCACACATAGTTCATCACCTGTTAAGTTATATCTTTTTTCGGAACATGTTTAGGTTCAGTGTGGTGCAGACAAATACATTTTTCTGGGGTTTTTGTTGTTGTTGTTGTTTTTTTATTTTAACG
>CM060338.1:34041816-34044316 GCA_030674155.1 Stramonita haemastoma | reverse complement strand
GTACAGACAGACCTGTTAATTAACAAGTACATAGCGTCGCCATTCATCCCGTAATACCTCTGCGCAAAGTTCACTCCAATACAACCTCAGTTGCCCATACAGAAATAGAGAAACTAAGGAGGGAGGGAGGGAGGGAGGGAGAGAGAGAGAGAGAGAGAGAGAGAGAGAGAGAGAGGAGAGAGAGAGAGAGAGAGAGGAGAGAGGTGGCTTCAAAGAGGAGAGCGTGGGATGGAGGAGAGGAGAGTATTAGTAGAAGATATAAGAAAATGGGGGGTAGGGGGATGTGGTGGTGGTGGTGGTGGTGGTGTGTGTGAGGGGGGGGGGGAGAGGGGGGGACAAGGAAAGGGCCTGTGAAAGTGGAGAGGATGTTGTGTTGGGTCAAGAATGCCTTTGAAGAGAGTGCAGTGGATAGTGACAATGTTATCTGGACAGATAGACTAGAGGAAGGAAGATCTAGAGGAGGCCTACCTCCTCATACTAGCGGGTGGGAGTGACCACTAAGACTTGGAAGTTGTCTTTCCATTTGCTCTGTCTCTGTCTCTGTCTCTGTCTCTGTCTCTTCTCTCTCTCTCTCTCTCTAACGCACGCACGCACGCACACCACACACATCTGTCTAAAATCACTTTTTAGTAGATATACGTTAAAACGAAGACACACGCACACACGCACGCATACCAACCAACCAACCAGCCAGCCAACCAACAAACCAACCAACTAACCAACACAAAAAGTGTCATAATGATCTCAGTATCGTTTGCTTGTTTGATATTTGTGCCAAGCTTTCAAAGCAAGAGATATATATGACAAGTTTGATTTATGCTAGATACGGTTCTCATTACAAATGAGTCTTTTTAAAAAAATTATTCTTTTTTTTCCATTAAAATTTTCTTGATTTTATTTTACTTATGATGTCTAGCTAGTTTAAATAACCTCCTGCCTAGTACTTTAATGCATCCAGTTAGTCATTAACATACTGACGTGATGAATAACAGAAGTGACAGTAAAAGACGGAAGATGGATGGCAGCGAGAAAAGAGAGGGGAAGGGGAGTGGTGGGAATGAGGAAGAAGAAGAAGAAGATGAAAGAGGAGAAAGAAATGCTAATCCACTTTGAAAACGTCCCCCCCCAAAAAAAAATAAAGATAGAAAGATAGGACAAGCCTGGAAATCCCTATAACAGCAAGGCCTCTTATTTTCCCTTGGAAGGGCTGTAGCCAAACTTTTCGTGCAAAAAATCTGTTGCTACATAGGAATTGCTCTGTTGTAAGTGATAATATAAAATGTGCAGGTATAGGCTAGGCCCCCACATGGTTGGTACAGATGTTTGTGTGTGTGTGTGTGTGTGTGTGTGTGTGTGTGTGTGTGTGTGTGTGTGTGTGGTGGTGGTGGTGCGTGGTGCGTGCGTGCGTGCTTGCGAGCGTGCGTGCGTGCGCGCGCGCGTGCGCGTGAGACAGAGAGAGAGAGAGAGAGAGAGAGAGAGAGAGAGAGAGAGAGAGAGAGAGATGAAGAGAGAGAAGAGAGAGGGGGGGGGGGGGGGGGGGGTGCGTGGGTGCGTATGCCGATGTATGTATATTTTCTGCATGTGTATATTTATGCTGATTTGATAAATACGTATTTTCAGATTATCTCAGATCTACGCCAGGTTTGATGATGTCAGGGCGTCAGGGAACATGCTACCCACAGCAGATATGGGTGAGTCCCTCTACATCAAGTCTGTGTTTGTATGTCGGATTGCTTGCTTGTTTGCTCGTTTATGTGATTGTCTGTCGGATTGTTTTCTTTGTTAATGGACTGAGTATTGGTTTCAAAGAAAAGACAAAAAGCTTTTGCAATACAGCCAGGCTTTTTTATCTGCAAAAGTTTGTCTGTTCATCGAAACGCAGTTATCAGAGTTGTCTGCACACACATACATGCAAGCACGCATGCATGCTTCCACACACACCACCACACACACACACACACACACACACACACACACACACACACACACACACACACACACTCACCACTCACTCACTCATCACCACACACACACTCTCACTCACTCCCTCCCTCCCTCCCTCCCTCCCTCTCCTCTCCTCACTCACTCACTCACTCACTCACTCACTCACTCACTCACTCACTCATTTGAGAGTGTGTGCAAGAAGCAAAGACAAAAACAAAAAAACTGTAAGCAAACAAAAGCTGTGCCACATGTTACCCAAGTACGCTTTACACGATAGGCGAGGAAATGTGAAAACTGGAGTGAACCTCGTCTAGGGGAATTAAATTGATATCTGAGTGCTGAGCTGGAGAAGTTGTATCCCTTTAATAGAAACGGCACCGCTCTTCACCTTTCTGTCTGTCTGTCTTCTCACTTTGTCCTGTCTGTCTGTCTGTCTCTCTTTCTCTGTGGGGGGTGAGCGCTTCTCTCTCTCTGTCTCTGTCTCTCTCTGTCTCTCTCTCTCTCACTCTGTGTGTCTCTCTCTGTCTCTGTCTCTCTCTGTCTCTCTGTGTCTGTG
>CM060338.1:34033419-34036716 GCA_030674155.1 Stramonita haemastoma | reverse complement strand
GTTATGCTTACTAACCCCCTCCTCTCTCTCTCTCTCTTGCTCTCACTGTGTGATTTTGTCGTCGACACTACGTATACAAGAGCTTTGCGGACTTGACAGAAAGAGAGAGAGAAAGAAAGAAAGAGCGAAGGGGAGAGAGAAAATTAAAAAAAAAAACCCCACCAAACCCCACCACCACACATGGCGCGACTGTGTCTTGTGTATGGAATGTTGGCGCCATTTTTTGGAGGGAGGGGGGGAGAGAATCGTGTGTACCCCCAAAACCCTGTAGTAGTAAAGTTTCCATGGAAATGAACTGTTTGAACAACTCGATATTCTTATCCCTTTCCAAGCAACTTTCGACAGCAGCATCTTCGGAGATTTGTGGTGTGTTGAGTGATTGTTTGCTTCTTCAACATAAGTGATGGTGTGAAGATTGCAGATTTACAAAAAAAAGAAAAAAGAAAAAGAAGAAAAAAAAGGGAAGCACTTGGAGAACTCGTTTCGGTTGAGAGGAGAGCAGGTGTGTGTTTTGAAAAAGTGTGGAAAAAGGGTGTCATTGTGGCGTTCTTTTTCCTGTGTGTTTTTGATTTTATTATTATTATTTTATTTTTTAGTTTTGTGTCTGTGTGTGGAGTAGGAGTTGTGATTCTGCCGACAATGCAGGTCTTTGTTTTTAGGCTGTGGAGGAAACTAGCTTTATTAATGAAGAGACGAAATGTGTGCGTGAGTGAGTGAGTAAGTTAGTGAATGAGAGAGAGAGAGAGAGAGAGAGAGAGAGAGAGAGAGAGAGAGAGAGAGGAGAGAGAGAGAGAGAGAGAGAGAGAGAGAGAGAGAGAGAGAGAATGTGTGTGCATGTCTGGGTTGGGGGATTTATTCTTGAGGGGAGCGTTATGATTTGATTGTGCATGTAGATTTTTTTTCCCACTGAAGGGAATTTTTTGTAAGAAAAGTTTTCAGTTCAGCAATATTTCTTGCTCTTCTGTCTCTGTCTTCGTCTCTGTCGTCTGTCTGTCTGTCTGTCGTCTGTCTGTCTGTCTGTCTTCTGTCTGTCTGTCTGTTCTTGTCTGTCTGTCTGTCTGTCTCTCTCTCTTCCTTCTCTCTCTCTCTCTCTCTCTCTCTCCTCTCTCTACTCTCATTCCTTCCTCCCCCCCCCTCTCTCTCTTTCTCTCTCCCTCTCGCTGTCACTTTATCTCTGTCTCTGTCTAGTCTCTGTCTTTCATCATTGTAATCTTGTAAATGCTATCATCATCATCATCATCATCATCATCATCATCATCATCATCATCATCATCAATCATCATCGTGGTCATCATCATCGATCTTTTCATGAAGCTGTTCTTCCCATTGTCGTTATCTCAGCATCATCATATAGTCCAGGGGAAAGTCCCTAAAACCCCAGTATGGAGACTCGAACATGCGCAGGTGGTTATTGTTACATGAGTGCAGTATTCTAACTGCTAGGCTATTTCGCTCCTCCTCTCTCCCTTCCTCCTTCCTTCCCTCCTTCCACGTGTATTGTATGTATGTATGATGTATGTATGTATGTCACTATAAATTGTACATTCTGACACGAGTCTTTGTATCTCGTGTTCGATGTCTCCGGTCCCTGTCTTTTCGTTGCTGTGACAATGATAGATCTGCTAGCTCACACACAGACACACACAGACACAGACACATGCACACACATATAATATAAATATATATATATATATATATATATATATATATATATATATATATATATATATATATATATATGTGTGTGTGTGTATGTATGTATGTATGTATGTATGTATGTATGTATGTATGTATGTATTATGTATGTATGTATGTATGTATGTATGTATGTATGTATGTATGTGTGTGTGAGAGATAGATAGATAGATAGAGAGAGAGAGAGAGAGAGAGAGAGAGAGAGAGAGAGAGAGAGAGAGAGAGAGAGAGAGGAGAGAGAATGACAATGACAAAATAGTTTATTGTTCGAGAGACAGAGAATACGCACAATTTTGTCACATACCAAACGTCTTAAGTCAGACACCATGATGTCATGTTGGCCACAAGTGCAGTTAGTTACTCGAGCAGCTGTTATTATGAAGGGTTTGTAGTAGTTCTAACTTATGGTTTGGGCAAATTCTTTTTGCCTTCACGCTTCAGTCAGTCTGACATAATAGCGACAGCTAAAGGGGGGTATATGTACCGAGTTGTGTCTACTACTATAACTTTACTACCCACTACTACCACCACCATACATACCACCACTACACGACACACGACTGTTTTATTCTAGATCCACAGGCATTGTGGTGATGACCCGTGAAGCGTGAGGGTTAGGTCTCCTCCCTCCCTTCCTCCCTCCCTCACTCCACCCTCCTGATGAATAATTCACTCCTGTCTTCTTTCATCTCCACTTCTGTCTTCGGTAACTGCTCCTCCCTTCATTCATTCGTTCATTCATTTATGGTGTTTGTTCCCTTTCGCTTGCATAGACAGTGCTTATTATTAGCAAAGTCTATGGTTCGTTGGCTAGTGACCACCTGTGGTATATTCCAGCTCACGTTGGTTGAGTTATTATATGACTCTCTTTTTGTAGAATTACTTAGTGTTCTTATTATAGAATGTTAGTCACAGTATGATTCTTCTGGAATAATTATCTGTAGGATTTTTTTTGTTGTAGCATATTCACGGTGTTCAGTATTCGCTTAGATGAGGTTCACCTGCGATACGTTTGGATCGAAGTTGGTGTATTGGTGGTTTTCACTGGAAATTATTGTGCCTGTTTTGAGAGAGAGAGAGAGAGAGAGAGAGAGAGAGAGAGAGAGAGAGAGAGAGAGAGAGAGAGAGAGAGAGAGAGAGAACAATGAACAATGATTATTCTTCAGGCCGCCAGCCCCTAGAATGAGGTCAAAGAAAGCATGGAAAAGCAAAGGAAAGCAAAACAAAGCCCAAACAAAAACTACTTTATAACGTATACTATGTGGCGACTGCCAAGGCTTGAAGAGAGAGCTTGAAGAGAGAGAGAGAGAGAGAGAGAGAGAGAGAGAGAGAGAGAGAGAGAGAGAGAGAGAGGAGAGAGAGAGAGAGGACTTTGCTAAACTATGTACATAAAAAATTCTGTCGAATATACCTTGCATGCACACGCTTTTAAATTACGCAAGGTACCAAAAGTTGACTATTTTGGTTGAAGCGACTCTGTGTAGCATTCTTAAAGCATACCACTTTTGAAAATGCCAAGCACGAACGCATAGTATGACGTGCCAGTGCTGAAATATAGCAAGGACATTGGTACCATTACCATTAGTCCGGCCTTACTTTCTC
>CM060338.1:34023419-34028419 GCA_030674155.1 Stramonita haemastoma | reverse complement strand
CACACACACACACACATACACACACACACACACACACACACACACACACACACACACAACCTCACAAAAACACGCGCTCCCTCGGGGATAGGATAGCCAGGTGATTAGAGTGATGCACATTCCTCTCGTGATCTGCTGATCTGAGTTCGAATCTCGTTCCAGAGCATTTTTCCTCTGGCTTTCACATCAATGCTGATTCCACACCCCCCATAAGTTCTTCGGATGAGACTATAAACCGAGGTCCCATGTGCGATCCGAACGAACGCAGAACATCTTGCGCACACTTTAAAACCCGTTCAGCTATTCGGAAGAGTAGGTCGGTGGGAACGGATGACAACATTGACGAAACTGCATACACACAGGGATAGAATGTAAAAAAAGCACATGAGTTCTTATTCCATTATCTTCGAAGTTATTATAAAAAAAAACACGAAAACCCCCCCACAAAACTCCGAAAAAAGACATGAATGTGACACGAAGGGGAAGGGAAAGGAAGGAAGGGGAGAGAGAGAGAGGGAGAGGAGAGAGAGAGAGAGAGAGAGAGAGGAGAGAGAGGAGAGAGAGAGAGAGAGATTGACATTGATATTTTACGCAGGCGGTCTTGATACATAGACCATGACAAAATTGATGGTCGTTACCCATCACTATCAGTGCTTCTAACTTTTACAATTTGCTGAATTTTTTTTTGGTCAGTGCCAGATATCAATTTTCTTTTAATTAACCTTCAAGAAAGTGGTGTCACCGAACATTAAAGAGAAGACTGACAAGTGGGACCTATTTCCATGACCGCCTATGAGATCTAAGAACAACAATACACAATCCAAACACACAGGTGTTCCCGAGAGGTTCTGCACAAAAAAAGCTGTGGGTGGACAAAAAGAAAGCTATGCGAGATTGGTGGTAGAGTGGGGGGAGTAGAGGGCAAGGAAATGTGTTTGCAAAAAAAAAGGAAGGGGGCATAAGGTCACTCTGTTTGGATGAGGGGGGGGGGGGGGGGGCGGTGGAGGGAGGGAGGTGCATGGGGGAAGATGGGATTAACTTGTGCAATGGGGGAGAAGCGAGGGGGGGTTTCACTAAAGGGGGTTCTTTAATTTTGGCCTGGGCAGTCAGTCCCTGTGTCGGAGACCTACGTGTCTCCTTTTGATTTGGGACAGACAGTGTGGTTGTGGGGTATGAAGTGTGTGGTGGACAACCAGACCTTTTGGGTCCTACTAACTGTGCCGTGAGGAAGTGGAGACTTGTCTCTTCCATTCTGACACCTTGTATTGCTGGGTCCTTCGGTCTGGCAGTTTGCACTGTTTGGACAGCGGGGTCTTTCATGCTGCCCGACTTCTGGCGGCATTTCTTCTTCATTCACCACTGCTACTGGCTCGCTTTGCTTGCACTGCTGGTTGAGGCTCTGTCTCTGTCTCTTGTCTCTGTGTCTCTGTCTGTCTGTCTGTCTGTCTCTGTCTCTCTGTCTCTGTCTGTCTCTTTTTTCTCTTTTGTCTCTGTCTGTCTCTTTTTTCTCTCTGTCTGTCTGTCTGTCTGTCTGTCTCTCTCTTCTGTGTGTGTGTGTGTGTGTGTGTGTGTGTGTGTGTGTGGTTGTGTGTGAAAGTTGTGTTTTTTTTTCAAGTTTAGTTATATTGATTGAAAACATTTGTTTTTTAGGCAGTAGTTGAGTTCACAATAATGAAAGTATAAGATTTTAAAAACTGTATGGTTTGTTCGCGTTATGCGTTCATTTTGCAAGCATTTGGTCTTTAATTGATTGGCTAGTATGTCTTTTGTATATTCATTTAGAAGTGAGAAAGAAAGGGGGGGGGGGGGGGCACAGTTTGGTAGGGTAGACTGAAGGAAGTAGGAGGATAAAAAGTGTAGGATAAAGTAGGCAGTGGCTATGTGAGTAAATTTGGGGGGGGGGGGGAGGGATTTATTTATATACAGTAGCACTCACCTCTGGACGTCTTTACGAGCATCGTCGCCGCCAAGACTTTATGTGGAGGCCATCTTGGTGCTCCTTTTGATGTACATTCGGGCTCAGTTATGGCTACCTGTTTCTCCTTGGCTGTCTCTGTCTGATTTGTGCTCTGTCTCCGTGTCTTCCTCTCTCTTACATCATCTCCCTTGTCCTCTGAAGATATGGAAGAAAAACATCAACATGATCTTAACAGTGAGCCGGCTCACAAGCTTAAGTGTACCTCAGTAGGAATCAGTAGGATGGAGGACACGGTGATAACTGTGAGGACTGAAGAGAGAGAGAGAGAGAGAGAGAGAGAGAGGAGAGAGGAGAGAGAGAGAGAGAGGAGAGTTAACAATGTATATATATATACCTTCCTCCTAAGCACAAAGCCTCTCCCAGTCCCACAAGTCAGACAGACACAAAATTTTTTACACGTAATCTTTTCCACTTCTGTTGGAGTCGGCTTCAAGTGTTACTTCCGTCGAAAGTGCAGCTCCTCAACCGTTGGTGATTGTGATTGGTTGGAAGCAGTTTATTTCGTTAGCAATGTCTAGACATTTGGGGGTTTTAAGAACTACGCAAAACGAAGAATGAACAAAAGTATGATCATTGTGAATTGTCATTAGTGCGAAGCATTTCTTCGCTGGATGGGAAAGTCACGATTGATTTTCATCGTCGTCGTCGTCATCATCGAATGCTCAGAGAGCCACTATCATTGTCTGTCATATGAGCGAAAATGTGTTCCTGGCAAATCGGGGCCAGCACATCCAACTTCAGCGATATGTCCAATAGGATGTTATGGGCTTATTAGGAAGTTGTAGATTTTTCATGATTTTGTGGTCTCAGTGCTTTATTATTCTTTATCCTTGTGGCCGATCTTTCCCACAGTCAGGATCATTATATAGGGTTTTTATAAAGACATTTTATCAGAAAAATATAGACAACGGCACCATGTGTAATCAAACTAAACAAAAAAAGCACGAGTGTGATTGTGTCTCTGGCGCAGTCGCACAAGTTTAAGGTAGTTCCAAAAGACAAGAAGTCAGTGTGGCGCTTTTACCACTAAAGCTTTTAAAATTAATGTCTATCACTTTGAGAGTGGTGGTGGGGCGAGCACTTTTATTGTTTGTTAGCTAACTGTTATATAGAAAAGCTTCTGACCAGTGAAGTGACATGTGATTAGCTGCTCTGGAAATGTGAAATGGTCATCGAAACACACCTTCTATTAGTAATGCTGCTCTTGAAAATTTGAATGCTGCTTTGAACACGAATTCTAGAGATAATGCAGGAAGACATAGATACAATTTGGAAAAAAAAATAGCTGTGTGAGCAGACTGTGTGAATTGCCATTTTAGTACTGCTCCTGCTGTAGATGGAAAGGCAAAACTCTGGAAAAGAAGCCGAAATTCAGAGTTTGATAGTGAATGTGAAGGGAGATAGAGAAAAAAAATTTTATTAAAGCACATTTTCAACGGCTAACCAGGCTACCGCATCAGTTTGATTTGTTTTTAGAGTAATAAAAAAAAGAGTAGAACTGTCGTAGACAATAGCTTTTTAATTTTAATTTTATTATCATTTTTACTTCTTTTTTTTTTATAGAAAAGTCGCAGATGTTGCGTGTTCCAACAAAGGATGGCGCTAGAGAAGACAGAAGCAGGAAACACTGCACTGACATGTGGCCACAATCGATACAAGATGTCCTCACCACATCATGTTCTAAATCTGTCGCTGCCATGATGTAAGCAAGGGAAGGTCAGGGAAGTGTCTCTTGCCCCCTGTGTGGAGATTAGGGGCATGGTCAAGAAATGCCGTTCTGGTTGTCTCATATTTATGTATTATTATATTATTATTATATTTTTTTTTATAGTTCCTTGATATTGCCTTCTAGTCCAAGTACAGCGCATGATGACCCAATGGCGGGAAACCAGGAGGGAGGAGGAAAAACAGAAAGGAAAAAAAACCACCCTTTGTGTGTTGTGTGTGTGTGTGTGTGTGTGTGGAGAGAGAGAGAGACAGAGAGAGAGAGAGAGAGAGAGAGAGAGAGAGAGAGAGAGAGAGAGAGAGAGAGAGAGAGAGAGAGAGAGAGAGAGAGAGAGAGAGAGAGAGAGGTCCCTGAAAGCGATAGAGCTAATTTGTTAAGTGTCTGGCGTTTATGGGAAAACATCTACCGTTAGGTTGGTTTCGAAATGCGACTTATGTCCAGTGATAAGCTTGTACTCTCACGTTCCGCACTTGTAGCGCTGGTCTGGACAAGAGTTTGCGCTGGTTATTAATTGATGGTGAGAATCGTTTCGATGGCATCTGTGAATGCTGTGCATAGGGACGGTATGGGTTTTGAGGGCTTTTGTAAAAGAATATACTTGGAAACTCCGTGTGTGTATATATAAGGGTACTCTATTCGTGTCCTCCTCCCCCCACCCCCTCCCCAAAAAGTATATATATTTATTTTATTTTATTTTTATTTTTTGCTGCCTCATCTGGTGTGAAACACAGAATCAGAGACAGTTTTCTTTCATGACAAGAATGATGATCACTGACGATGAGGATGATGAAACAATGCTGCTACGCGAATGCATTTGTTTTGAGACTACGTGACAGGACTGTACTGTACGCCTTCTATTATATTATACCCCGTCGTCATCCGAGCCGGAGAGATATTGACACCTGCAGTGATGGTCAGATGCTCAAAATTGCATCCGTAAAGTGGATGAGGCCCGACTGTGTGGTCCCAGTCTTCTCACTGAGCCCGTCGCAAAGTCACTGAGTTGGAACCCCCAGATTCAGAACAAATCCCTTGACTCCTATGGGATTCGAACCCGCGACCTTCCAGTCCGTTAACCGAGGCGCTAACCACTGCGCCATGGCGGCTGGTCCGAAAACAATTCCTGATTGTTCAGTGCTTTATGCATCTTTTGAGTCATTCATCCATTCATTCATTCACTTTGATTGTTTCGGGACCCGCCCATTCCTTCCACCCCATTTTCAATTGACTCGCATTAATTAGTTATTACTCAATCAGTTCATTTATTCATTGGGTTCGTCAGTTCACTCCCTCAAA
>CM060338.1:34015919-34018419 GCA_030674155.1 Stramonita haemastoma | reverse complement strand
CAATCGCAGTTACGTTTATTCTCCTGTTAAACAATTATGTTTGTAATCCCCAGTACCCCAAATGGGGTTAAAGGAGTAAAATCTTAAAAAAAAAAAGAAATCTTGAAATATTGTATTCATATTTTTTGTGTGTGTGTGAATTAGTATGGATGGAGTATGGAAAGAATTTCTTGTGACTGTTCATATAACCAGCCACCCATGGGGTGTCAAAAGATAACCTCACCCCCACCCCCCTCCCAATACACCCCCTTGTGAAGTTCTTCTGGGTCAACATTTGTCTATCTACGTACCTGTCCGCCCGCCCGCCCGCCCGTCTGTTTGTCTGTCTGTCCGTCCGTCCGTCCGTCCGTCTGTCTGTTTGTCTGTCTGTCTGTCCGCCTGTCAGCTTGTCCGCTGTTTCTATTCAGACATGTTCTCGTGTGGTGGGTAAAATTGGTACCTGAAAACTGAGAAGGGCGGGTTTTAAGATCTTGGAAATAAGACGAGGACAATAGTAGGAGATGATTTTTTTTTCCTGTCTCTTCCGACCCTCCTCTTCTTCTTCCCACTTTTTTTTTTTTTTAAAAGAGGGTAGTGTAAGTTGTGTCTGTTTTATTTGTGTGTGTAGATTTTTGTGATTTTTCTCTCCTTGTGTGTGGTCTATTGATATTTATCTTCAAATCTACGGGGTCGTCATTTTGGATGCCTGAAGTAGCAGATGAGATCTTTCACAAGTTTGGGTTTGGTTCGCTACTGTACTAGTTAATATCCAAGAAAAGAAGGCTGTCTGTCCCCCATTTCTGCCCCCATTCTTGGTCTATAGATTGTGGAGTGGTGGAGAGCGGGAGACCTACTTACCTCCTGATGACACTTCCAGGATCAGAATTCTGTTGGGAGGGAGGGAGGGATGAAAGAGAAAGGAAGAAGGAAGAGAAAAGGGGAAGTGCAGAGAGGGAGGGAGGGAGAGAGAGAGAGAGAGAGAGAGAGAGAGAGAGAGAGGAGAGAGAGAGAGAGAGAGAGAGAGAGAGAGAGGGAGGGAGGGAGGGACAGACAGGTGTGCACACGCGTGTGATAACCATTGTGGGGAGGGGGGGGGGGTGCGTGCGCGCGCGCGTGCACGGGCACGTGCGCGCACTCGTGTGTGTGCGTGCATTCATGCTTGCACACCCGCATGTGAGTGTGGACGTGTAGTATATGTGTCTGTGTTGAAGCACTCACGCACACTACTAGTAAGTACGTGTGTGTTACGAGTCGTTGCGTGCAAATATGCCGCGGAACAACACCGCTTCACTGCAGTTTCAAATTTCCCTCTGTGGTGTCACATCATCTCTCCCTCCCCTAGTCGTTGCCTGCCTGCCTGCCTGCCTGCCCCCCCTGCCGGGCCCCAAATCCTTGATATCGTGTCACACGCCGTCATTTTAAGCTGCCCCCATTTCCAAACCGGGCCCCTGACAGCCACTGAAGGCCCGGGGACGGGAGTTTTAGGCAAGTGTCACTGTCATAAAGGGGGTGTGCAGAGGGGCCCTATAGTTTTTGGGGGGTTTTTTTCCCATACGGGATCTATCCGTGGTAACCCGGTTAGGGCACCCCGCGATAGATGTATCAGTTTTGGGAACCCAGAGATCGTGGGTTCGTTTTTCTTCTGTCCTTTTTTTTTTCCCCCACCTTTCGTTTGACCAGATCCGAGGGGTGGTCTGGTTTAACAGAACTTGAGAAGTCTCATGTGCAAAATTTAGGCTCTGGGGGGGTACATACATGCAAAGCCTGCATGCATGCAAAAGCATGCAAGCATGCATGCATACATACATACATTTAAAAAACATACATACATACATACATTTCATGCGACAAACAAAACATACAGACCCTACAGACATACAAGAACCCTAAAATACATACATACAAAACATACATACATACATACATACATACCCTACAACATACATACATACATTTCAATTACAAACCCCCACACCCACACCCCCCACCCACCCACCCACCCCCCCCCCAAAAACAAAAAAAACACTTTTCCCCAACCCCTCCATCCAAAAAATCCATCCAATCCATCCACCCCTTCCCTTTTTTCCCCCTTTCCCCCCACACACACACACACAACCCCCACAACACCACACCCCCACACGCACGCACGCACCACCCACGCAAGCACGCCCCCAAAAAGCGGGGCGCAACAAACACTTTTTTACATACACACAAAAAACAGACACATACAGGCCACAGATAGACAAGCCAAATAGATTTGGTACTATACAAAAGTAAGCAAAGCGATGAGCATGTGAGTTTGGGGATTGTATGTAGCACTACTTAATAAACCCCAACCCGGCAGGAAGAAAAGAGGGCCTGCTAGGACCTATATAAAGAAGAAGACAAAGGGGGGGAGTCCCCGTACGACGCACGCCCGGGGTCCCAAAGCTTCAGCACCACACAAAGCGTGACGGTATTGGCAGTCCCAGTACTAGGCCTAGCTACCTCCCCCCTTTTTCCCTAGCTAAGCTACCGCTGC
>CM060338.1:34008557-34011057 GCA_030674155.1 Stramonita haemastoma | reverse complement strand
ATAGGGGAAGCAACTGTGAAACGCGGGCTCTTAGAGTCGGATTGTATTCTCCCTTATTTTTTTGGTATACAACACTTGTGCGGTCTCCTACTGAAAGTTCTTTTTCTCGCTTGAGCTGTCTGTCATCTATTGGTGTGTGTATGTCTTCATTGTGCGCAAGCATGCGCGTGTGTTCGCGCGCACTTGCACGTCTTGGTTAATGCACGCACAGTTAACAGAGAAACAAACACAAAGAATGGTACATGCACGCACACACGCACGCACGCACATTCCACACACGCACACACTCACGCACACATACGCACGTGTGCACACACGCATGCACTTACATATGCACGCAGCATACACGCACGTAACACACTTTTCCATCCATATTACCAGCCGTAGCAACATCAACCAGAGTGGAACGGAGTCAGCGCTCAAAATGTATAACGTCACCCCCCAAAAAAAAACAACCAACAACAACCAAAAAACAACAACCAAAAAACAACAACAACAAAAAAGACCCACAACAACCCCCCCCCCCCCCTGTTTTCTACCTACTACCTACCCCCCCCCCCCCCCCCCAAATCCTCAGAGGAAAAAGGACCAAACAAAAAATAAAGGAAAATCACTTCCACCCCCTCGCCGACCCAGTTTTCTTTTTAGTTTTTCTCATAACCTTTCATATACTGAAAGCTTTTTTTTTCTAAGGTAGTTAACAAGCTTTCTCTCTCAGCCCCCCCCCCCCCCCCCATCCCCCCCCCTCCCCCCCCCCTTCCCACGCCCCCTCTTTGCATTCTTTGGAAGAAGTGAGCATGAACGTGGAGAGACAGAACGTGCCTTTAGACTTTTTAGGAATATCGTGTTCTTTTCTGTCTGTCTGTCTGTCTGTCTGTCTGTCTGTCTGTCTGTCTGTCTTTTTCTTTTTTCTTTTTCTTTCTTTCTTTCTGTCTTTCTTTTCTTTTCTTCTTTCTTTCTTCTGTCTTCTTCTTTCTTTCTGTCTTTCTTTCTTTCTTTCTTTCTTTCTCTTCTTTCTTCCTTTCCGTCCTTTCTTTCTTTCTTTTCTTCTTTCTTCTTTTCTTTTCTTTCTTTCTTTCTTTCTCTTTCTTTCTTTCTTTCTTGTAAAAACTGTTTCAGGGTAAGGGATGGATGGCAGGATGAAGTTTTTTTCTGTCTTTTTCTGCATTTACTTGTTCTTGGAGATTGGGACAGAGATTGGACCAAGGATAGTTCATTGTGATAGGGATAAGGGTAGTTCATTGTGATGGGGGATAGTTTGGGCTAAGGGTAGTTAGTTCATTGGGATAGGGGATAGTTTAGGCTAAGGGTAGTTCATATAGGGGATAGTTTGGGCTAAGGATAGTTCATTGGGATAGGGATAGTTTGGGCTGAGGTAGTTCATTGGATAGGGGATAGTTTGGGCTGAGGGTAGTTCATTGGATAGGGATAGTTTGGGCTAAGGTAGTTCATTGGGATAGGGGATAGTTTGGGCTAAGGGTAGTTCATTGGGATAGGGGATAGTTTGGGCTAAGGGTAGTTCATTGTGATGGGGAAAGTTTTGGGCTAAGGCCAATTGATGTCAACTAAGTGCCAAGGCCTGCAATAAAATGTTGTCATGTTGTAAAATGTTGTGTTGAGATTGCCTTCAACCATGACAGGCTCTGAATATAGCAACCTGTGCTCGCCATTAAAGGAGGAAAAAATCCATCTGAAGTCGGAGTACGGCTGCCTAAATGGCGAGGTACTTAAAAACATCATTCATGCAAACTTCTCATCCGATCTCAGGTGGGGATGAGTGAAACAAGAGTGCATATTCTGGGTAATCCCCTGGATGTTAAGCTGGGGAAATGCACAACAAAAACAGCAACAGCAACATTTACTGTTGTTTGCTGGCGCCATACTCTTCTCTGTGTCCTGTTTTCTGTTCGTGTGTGTGTGCGTAGTGTTGACTACTGAAATGGCCATAATAAATCTCCCCCCCCACCCCTCCTCTCTCCTCTCTCCCTCCTCCCTCCCTCCCTCCCTCCCTCTCCCTCCCTCCCTCCCTCCCTCTCTCTCTCCCTCCCTCTCCTCTCCTCCCTCCCTCTCCTCCCTCCCTCCCCCCCCTCCCTCCCCTCTCTCTCCCTCTCTCCTCTCTCCTCCTCCTCTCTCTCTCTCTCTCTCTGAATCTGTGATCTGTATGACACCCCCCCCCCCTCTCTCTCTCCCCCAACCTCCCCAATTTTCTGTCTCTAAATTCCTTTTCTTTTTACAAAGCGTGTGTTCTTTACCTTTCGGTCTCTGTCTCTTGTATTCTACCTCCCACCCCCTAGTCTCTGTCTCTCTGCATTCCTGCCACCCCCCCCCCCCCCCCCCCCTTTACCTTAATTCTTCTCTACTTCGGCAGCGTGAACGGTAAATTGTCTGAGTCATAACGCCCTGCTTTCTGAAGGTTGACTGTTTTTTCTTCAGTCTTTCTTTCCTTCTTTCTTTCTTTCTATTCTTTATTTATCTCCGTCTTTCTCTCCTCTTCCATGCA
>CM060338.1:33996057-34001057 GCA_030674155.1 Stramonita haemastoma | reverse complement strand
TGGTGGTTTTGTTTTTTTGTTATTGTTTTTTTGGGGGAGGGGATGATGAAGACTAAGAATGTACGTAGAAAGTTGTGTTCAGTTTTGTAGGATTCATTTGACTTTGTTGTTGTTGTTGGTTCAGGTGGTGATGGTGGTAATGGTGGTCTGTGGAATTTTTACAGCGCTGAATCTTGTATAGCAACAAATCGAAGCGCATGAGCTGTGATATGTTTGTTTGTTTTTTTCTTCTTTTGGTTGTACTGGTATGAAGCCTTTTCGTGTTAATGATAAATGTAGTTTGTCTGTTCATTAAGAAAAAGGTTTTATTTTGAGGGTAATGACATCTTCGAGTGTTGATGTTGGCGGTGCTTACGACAAAAAGTAGGCCTGTGAAATGGATTAGATTGCAGAGTGTTTATTTGAGGTGCTTGGTTTTTTTGGGGGTTGTTTGAACCATCTCATTTTTTTTCCCCCTTTTCTTCAATCTCAGGTGACAGCATTGCCTTACACTGTGTGGTGACTTAATGGTAGTAACTGAGAGCTCGACATGGTTCTAGTATCTTCTGCGGTGTGTGTTTCAAGAGACCTCGGGGTTTTTTGTTTAGCTTTTTGTTGTTGTTGTTGTTGTTGCTGGAATTCACATTGGTTCTGATTTCATTCCCTTGGAAGTCTTTCAAATGAGATTTTAAACCGAGGTCCCTTGTGCGAACGCACGGCAGGATATCTTGTTGGTGTGCATGTTAAAACCCGTTCTGCCTTTCTGAAGAGTATGCCATTCATGCCGGTAAGAAGGAAGACCCAAAAAACAACAAAACAACACTCTCTTATGTTTACTAGTGTCTTGTTTAGATATCCTCTGTGAAGTTGGAATACGGGTACCTTAACGGTGGGCAAAAATGGTTCCATACGCAAACCCCCCCCCCCCCCCCCACATCTGAGCATTGCTGAACGTCGGGGGTTCTAAACCGAGGAACGAAGTTTTTGGTTTTAACTGACCTGTTATCTGGCCATGGTTTAGTCAATACTGATGATTGTATATGTCGTGCGTTCTGTTCCAAGGCGGCGCAGCGTGTTTGCCGGTGTCCCATTCACCCTCTGGCTTGTTGACTCAGACCGTTCAGAAGAATTCCAGTGTAGTGTAGTGTAGTGTAGTGTAGTGTAGTGTAGTGTAGCGTAGTGTAGTGTAGTGTAGTGTAGTGTAGTGTAGTGTAGTGTAGTGTAGTGTCCCAAAGACTGTCCCCCTGGTCAACAAACTGTAGTCCTGTAGATAAGACGCGAGCTGTACAGAAATAAATGCCCACTAAGCTTGCTTGGGATATTGTTCGATATATCATACCACTACGCGTGTGCGTGGCGTATGTCTTTGCATGTGCGTCCTCGCATACGCGCGCACGCACCTACATGCATATTTCATGATTGTGTGTGCGCGTATACTTGTACATCTATCTATCCACAGCGCATACCTACATGTCTACCTGATCGGAAATAGGCAAACAGAAGGAATGGAAGACTATTTTATCATAGGAATCCCAGCGCCTACCTCTAAGCACAGCAGACACAGATCGAAGAACATGCCGATACATGTCCAACGATTCAGTCTACTCTCTCTCACCAAGTCTGCTGCGTGACTCAACTCTACCGCTCTATTCACTAGTCACTCTGCACCCCTACTGTACCATATTGTTTTGTAACGGACCGTGACTACTATAGTACTTCTACTACTAGATCTATAGCACGACTAAGCCTCCCTCCACGCCTGGAACCAACTCAACAGGCTAAATTCGTTAAGCTACAGGGCAGATGTTGCTGTCAGTTGTTTTTTTTTTTCTCTCTCTCCAATCTACTTTCTTTAAAAAATAAAACGGTTTTATGATCGGAGCAACCGACCAGGTTCAGGTAAAGTCCGGTCAGATTTTTTTTTTTTTGGTAGTGGCCAGTGAGTGGCATTAGTCCTTGGCTAGTTCTCTGACTTGAAATGGAACGTCGCCAATTCCATTCTGCATACACACACTCTACTCTACTCGACTCAACTCACACAAACCGATCACTTCGCGGCCAGGCCTATACTGATCGACTTGGTGGTGATTTTTTTTCTTTCCTTTTTTTGTATTTTTTCTTCCTTTTAACCGACATTGTTCGAGTAGTGCTGTGGTGTGTTGTGTTTCTGTCGGCTATTGTTGAAAACTGGCATGGATTTGGTGAAGGCTTATATACCCTAGGTGTGTGTGTGTATTTTGCAGACGTACAAACGTTTTTTTTTTGAAGAGGGTGGGGATTCCGATATCTAGTGTGTAATAGTTGTCCAGTTGCATTTTTTTCTCTCTTCGTTCTTCTAGTTGGCTGTATATCTGTCGGTTAGTTTGTCTTGAAGTCAGCACGTTGTGAATGAGTTAAGGCACACAGGGCGTACGTGTGGAGGAAAACAGAGCCAGGATAAGAATCGGGCGCATGGATTTTTTATGTTTTATTTTTTGGAAGAGAAAGGGACGTGACTGGAGAGTTGTGTGGTGACAGATAGGCAGTGTCTGCTTGTGGGCAATGTGACAGCGTGTGCCAGTTTGTGACTGGTCTTCTTCGTCATCGCGGAACTAACAGAGAGAGAGAGAGAGAGAGAGAGAGAGAGAGAGAGAGAGAGAGAGAGAGAGAGAGAGAGAGAGAGAGAAAACAAGAAGGTGGGAGGAGAACTGACCGGCACGTAATATTGTGTGTCAAAGTGTCAGGAAAAAAAGGAAGAGAGAAGAGGTGTTGACAGTGTAGTTTTCCTTGTGTTTTGTAGTGTTTGCTGGTTAGGTGAGGAGGCAGTAAGTTGAGAGGTAGAGAGAGAGGAGAGTTTGAACAGAAATGAGTTGTGAAGAGGGAAATGGTCGAATGGTCATGTATTTGTTCGGTTCAGTGCTTGGTATGTCTAAACAGATTTTGCTGTGGTTTTAAATAAAACTGCCACATGTTTGTTGAATTCGGTATTGGGTAGGTTTACATTAGAATACAGTGCTTGTAAAAGTCATATGCTGTTCTTTCTTTTAAAAACTAAACGACAACAAACAAAAATTTGGAGGGTTTTTAAAAAAGAGTTTTGCATGATTGTTAGCTTAAAGTGTTGTAGTTCTTGAACTCTGTTCTGAGATAGTGTGTACAAACACATTGTAGGGCCCATTTTTGGGTGTAGGTATAGGAAGGAGATGTATTTGAATCAGCAGTATAATATATTATTTTATAGTCTATGATGTGATCCGTCGGATCGAATATCCTGTTTCTATCCCCGTGTCCCCACTTACCTGTCTTTGCCGCGTGCGGTTGGTGTCTGAAGCCTTAGAAGTCATTACCTAGAAAAAAATTTCCGTTGTAGATGTAGTAGCGATGAATAATCAAAGACTTAGGTTAGTTGTTGTGGAAGTTTTGTAGGAAGAATTTTCAATTTTACCTTGGCATGTTCTTCTAGGCCACGTATTGATGCTTTAAGCCTGTGAAATGACCAAAAATTGCAACAGGCAACAGACGTTCCAAACTGCAGTGTGAATGCTATAAGGCAGGAGCGAGTTCATTCAGATTATGATAGGGGAATCAAACTGTTCGAAAGACCCCCTTCCCAGATAATTTGCAATTATTTGTATTTTTCAGATTTAAAAAAAATCACATTAAGAAGAGAACAGAGATCTTCACAAAAACTACATAGGTTTTCCATTGGGAAGCAACAGTGGTGATTTGGATAGAAAGGACCTGCTTCGTTGGAAGAGTTCGGTATATACAGCAGTGCTTTGCCATCCATTCATCAACCATAGCAACACTTTTGTGTTTTCTCACACTCACTGTAACTGCTCGTGATTATTGGCGACATAACTATCTTATCTAACACAAGTAGTTGTGATTTGTTGAAGCAAGGAATTTTGGTGCCATTTTTACCAACAGCAACAAAAAAAGAGTGAAGTGTTTGTGATTTTGAAACAAGGAGTTGTACCATTATTTTTTTGGCCGCAAAAAACATAAACAAAACAGGAGTGAATTTGATGGTGATCGTGGTTTGCTGTTGTTGTTGTGGTGGTGGTGGTGTGAGTGTGGGTGTGTGTGGAGGGGTGGGTGGTGGATAAGGGGAGGTGACAACCCTCCATGTCTGGATACAGAGGATACAGTACTCTCCCCCCTCGCTCCTCCTCCTCCTCTTACTACCGCCGTGCTCACAATGCAGGTGGGGTATATATGCTTTCTAGTGCTATTTTGTGTTGTTTGTTGATGTTGTGTTGTTGTTGATGGTTGGCTAGTTTGTTTGTGGTGGGATGTATGTATGTGTGTTAGTTATTGTTGTTGGTGTTGTTAGTGATGTGTTGTGTTGGTGTTGGTGTTGTTAGTGGTTGTGGTGTGTGGTTTGAGGTAGTGTGTGGCGGTTGGTGTGATTGGGATGGTGAGTGGAGGTGTAACGGTTAAGGGTGTGTATATAAACTGGTGCTGGTGGTTTTGAAGTTTATGCTCGTACTGTTATTTATTTCTGCGCCGTTTTTTCTCATCGACTTTCTTGAGGGTTTCTTTTTTGTTCTGCTCTTGTAGTCTTTCTTTTCCTTCTCTCTCCCTCCCTCATTCTCCGTCTACCTCCTCTGGAAATTGGCTTGTGAATGTCGAGAATTTTCCTTATTAATTTGTCACTCCAAATCCTGGTACATTCATCACATCTCAATTCCCCTTCATCATTCCGTGCAATAATCAACTCATACAACACTGATTCACAATGCATCATCCTCATATATAATCATCTCTCTCTCTCTCTCTCTCTCTCTCTCCTTTTCTCTCTCTCTCTCTCTCTCTCTCTCTCTCTCTCTCTCTCTCTCTCTCTCTCTCTCGCTCGCTCCTCCTCGCCTCTCTCACTCTCTCCCCTCTTTCTTTTTTCTGTTTTGCTTGGATCCTAGTATTCATCCAGATTTTCGTATTTTTTGTTTATTTTTGTTTTTGTTTCTTCAACGTAGTCTTGACGTGGTTTTGTTGGCTTGTTGGTTTGTTTTAGGTCTTTTATAAAGAGAAAAGCTCACCAC
>CM060338.1:33988557-33991057 GCA_030674155.1 Stramonita haemastoma | reverse complement strand
CCCTCTCTCCCCTTCCCTTGAATGAAGGCATGAAAAAAAAAAGAAACAATAAAGACTTGAAGAAGAGACACCACCCCCCACTCCCCCCCCAAAAAAAAAAAAAAAAAAACCCCTCCCCCCCAAAACCCCCCACAAACAACAAAAAAACAAAAAAACAAACAACCCACAACAACAACGAACCCCCAAACAAACAAAGAAACAAAACACCAAGAAGAAAACCAAACAACGAAAACCAACCAGTAGCCAAAAACAAAGAGAAAAGTAAAAAAAAAACAACACATAGCAGTGACCTGAACCCACCCACCCCCTCCCCCATCAAAGCAAAAAAAAAACAACGGTGTTCATCAGATCAGTCCAATTAGTGATGAAGAGAAGGCATAGTAGTAGTAGTAGTAGTAGTAGTAGTAGTAGTAGTAGTAGTAGTAGTAGTAGTAGTAGTAGTAGGTGGTAGTAGTAGTAGTAGTAGTAGTATAGTAGTAAGTGTAGTAGTAGTAGTAGTAGTAGTAGTAATGAGAGAATGGTGTGTGTAGTAGTAGCAGTAGCAGCAATAGTAGTAGTAGTAGTAGCAGCAGCAGTAGTAGCAGCAGTAGTAGTAGCAGCAGCAGCAGCAGCAGCAGTAGTAGCAGCAGTAGCAGTAGTAGTCGGAGAGGAGGAGGAGGAGGATGGCTGGAGGGGCCCTTGTTACCCGTTACATCATCCTGTCTTGAAGGGAGTTTGTCGGCCTCTGCCTGTCTGTCTGTCTGTCTGCCTGCCTCACTTTCTGCCCCCAGTCATGTGGCTCATGACGAGAACTTGCTAGGGTCGTGCCAGAAGGGCACACACACGCACACGTACACACACACGCGCGCGCGCGCCACACACGCACGCATGCACGCGCGCACGCACACACGCACGCACACACATACACGCACACAGCATGCACGTGAGCATATACATATACACGCTCACCACCCTTCCCCCCCATACACACACACATATGCATGCATGCGCGCAGGCATGCACACACGTGATCTCTCTCTCTCTCTCTCTCTCACACAACACATGCACACACACAACACACACACACACACACACACACACAACACACACACACACCCACACACACACACACACACACACACACACACACACACACACACACACACCACTTTCTCGTACACTTTCTCACATTCACATACGCACTATCACCTCTAGACCCTCTTCTTCCCTCAGAGGGTGATGCTCTTAAGTCATGCCAAGTTCTTCCAGAGCCCAAAATAATTCAGCACTTTTTTTTGTCACGATACAGAGAGAGAGAGAGAGAGAGAGAGAGAGAGAGAGAGAGAGAGAGAGAGAGAGAGAGAGAGAGAGAGAGAGGAGGTGGAGAGAGGGAAGTAGGTATCGATAGTAAAGGGGGAGGGGTGGGGGAATAATGACAAAAACCCAGGAGAAAGGCTTTGTATTAAGTGCGAAGATTTGCATGGGAGCAATGGTTGCTTTGGTTTGTATATATGTATGTATGTTTTTTTTTTTTCATTTGGAGTGTTGTGGTAAGCATCCACATGCATCCTTGCGTGGTATTCATGCATGCAAGAAAGCACTGAGAAAAAAAAAAGGAGAGAGAGACACAGAGAGAGAAGAGAGACAGACATACACACACACACACACACACACACACAACACAACACACACACACACACACACACACACACACACCAGACAGACAGACAGACAGACAGACACACACACACACACACACACAACACACACACACACACACACACACACACACACACACACAACACACACACACACACACACACACACACACACACACACACACACACAAGTCCCTCCCCCTAATGCACACACAACCTTACTCATTTGTACACACTCTCTTATTAAAGAGTCTAGAGAACACTGCACAGATGCCATGTCTTTGTCTCTCTTGTTATCTATCTTTCTCTCCTCTTCTTTCTCTGTGACTGTCTGTCTGTCTGTCTGCCTGCCTGGCTGTCTGTTTGTCTGGCTGTTCGTCGTCTATTTTATCCTCTCTTCATGGCACGCACCGGAACAGAATTTGGAAAGACATGTGGGCCTATTGTATGTGTGTACCCATGCATATAGTTGTAAACATACACTGTCTCTCTCTCTCTCTGTCTGTTGTGTGTGTCTCTCTCCATCTTTGTCTGTCTGTCTGTCTGTCACTGTCTCTATTTCCGTCTTTCTGTTTTTCTCTATGTCTGTTATTTTTCATTCTCAATGTTTCTCTCACTCTGGATGTCTTGTTTTGTTTGTTTGTCTGTCTGTCTCTCTGTCTGTGTCTATCTCTCAGCATCTCTGTCTCTTTGAATCTCCCTGAAAATCTCTGTCTCTCTCTCTCTCTGCCTCTCAGTCTGTCTCTTTGTCTCTGTTTGCCTGTCTGTCTGTCTGTCTGTCTGTCTGTCTGTCTGTCTGTCTGTCTGTCTGTCTGTCTGTCTGTCTCTCTCTCTCTCTCTCTCCTCCTCTCTCTCCTCTCCCT
>CM060338.1:33976972-33988457 GCA_030674155.1 Stramonita haemastoma | reverse complement strand
TCAGTGCTTTGTGTATATATAATGACAAATTCCTTGCTGTAGTCTCGTTGGAGCATGACAACAAAAGACATAACCTAAATGCACAAGGATTACGGTAATATTTTCCTGCAATGTATTCTTCCGGAAGGTCGTCATGAGGAGAGAGAGAGAAGAGGAGAGGAGGAGAGAGAGAGAGAGAGAGAGGAGAGAGAGAGAGAGAGAGAGAGAGAGGAGAGGCAAGGCAAGGCAAGGCAAGGCAAGGGCAAGGCAAATTCTTTTATTCGAGGATAATGAATAAGCACTTGTGTGCTTTTTTTTTATATCCAGTCCCCACCCTTATCAGGGATAAAATCAAGATTAAAGAGAGAGAGAGAGAGGAGAGGGGGGGGGGGGGGAATGAGTGATGGTGAGTGAGTAAGGGGGTGAATCATTTACTAAAATCAGGATGCAGTTCCTTTTTGAAAAGTGGTGAACAATCTCAGTTATCAAGAGAGAGACAGGAGGGAAGGGGAGAGAGAGAAGAAGAGAATATAGGGAGAGTAGAGATAAACATGGCTTGAGAGAGAGGGAGGAGGAGAGGAGGGAGAGGAGAGAGAGAGAGAGAGAGAGAGGCAAACAGGCAGACAGACAGAAATGTGTACGCATGTGAGTGTGTATATGTGTGCATGCATGTGTGTGCACACATGTGTGCATGTTGTGTGTGTGTGTAGTTGTGTGTGGTGCGCAAGTGTGCATGCGTGCATATGATGTGCGTGTGTATGTACGTGCATACATACATGTATGCGGCGTCGTGGTTTGCTGGCGCGTGTGTATGTAGTGGTGATGTGCTACGTGGGTGTGTGTGCGTGTGTGTGTGGGGGGGGGGGGGGGAGGGGTGGGGTGATAATGAACTATACAGAAATCTGATTAGTCACTTACCGATTTCTCATAGACATAATGGCAAATGGCCAGAGTTTTGCCAGCTGGTCCAGTACTTAAAAGTGTGTATGTGTGTATGTGTGTACACAGTGTGTGTATGTGTACATGTGTGTGTGTGTGTGTGTGTATGTGTGTGTTGTTGTGTGTGTGTGTGTGTGTGTGTGTGTGTGTGTTGTGTGTGTGTGTAGGTGTGTGCACAAGTGCACACATAGTGTTTAGGTGTATGTAATTATGACTCAATACACATGAGTGTGTGTGTCATGGTATATTTGTGATTGTATGGTTATGTGAATGCATTCATAGGAAATTGTGAATAAGTGTGTGTTGTGTGTGTGTGTTGGTGCATGTGTGTTGTGTATGATGTGTATGTGTGTGTGTTTATGTGTGTGTTTATGTGTATGTGTGCCATGCACAATGGCTATATATCTGTAGCCATGCACCCATTCTTATGCATGTATTCATATCTGCATCAGTAAGCATGTGTGCACAGACAAATATTTATGTATGTGTACGCATCTACAAGTCCTCACCTCCCCCTTCTACACATACACAAAAACATGTATGCGCACACATACATACATGCACACACCCTACACACCTCACACACACAACACCCAAACACCACCAACACCCCCACCACACACACCACACCACCACACACACTACACCCCCCCCCCCCACACACACACTAATAATCTGTCATTATTCTAATCTATCCCAAACTGATGTATGTATTATAATATGTATATATATAAGAAAATAATATTTGAATGCACCAAAAAAACCAAAACCCCTCAAACCAAACCCAGATGAAAAACAACCTAACACTGAATCTCTCTCCCAGTCAATTGCCATCAGCCCACAATCGAATGTTTCCACCGGCAGCTGGCGGAACGAAATCGGACACTTCAAATGAAATAAAAAGATAACAAAAAAAAAGAAAAGTAAAGGCCTACAGAACAGATGCTTCCATTGAACGTTTACCTATGCGCATTCCTGCTCGCATTCCATACGTGCTGTCTCTGTTGTGTGGTCGTCTTTGTATACTAGGAGTGATTATTGTGGTGTCTAGTAGTGTTGTTAATTGTGTGTAGGGTTTGTTAGGGTTTTTTTTATGGTGCTGGATCACAGTCAGAATTGTGATCAGTTGGGATCAGTGGTGTGTGAGATAGACAGCTCCTCAAGAATGCGGGAATTTGTTGTAACATGAGCTCAGCGTTTAGTTGGCAGCCTGAGTCTGAGTGTTGTGTGTGTGTGTTGTGTGTGTGTGTGTGATGTGTTGTGTTGTGTGGTGTGGGGTGTGTTGTGTGTGGTGTGTGTATGTGTGTGTGTGTGTGTAGTGTGTGTTGTGTGGTTTGTGTAGTGTGTGTATGTGTTGTGTTGTATTTTGCTGTTTTGTGTTGTGCATGCATGTGTCCATGTGTTTATGCGCATAAATGCAGTGCTCAAAAGACCGCAACTGTTACTCTATACTCTGACAAAGTGGAACAGAAAACTAAGCTTAACAAAATCATCTGTGGTAAATATAAAAGAAAAAAAACAAACTTCCAAGGAAATCATTTTACTTTATAATCAGTTCATGTAAGGTACAACTAGATCTAGTTATTATTCACAGCAGTCAGTCAGTCACTTTTAGCTCCTTCAGTGGCTAATTATTTCATCCTGTCCCAGCCCAGATGGAGCCAGCTGGTGCTAGTTATAGTAGCAACTGACCACACTTGGACTAAGTAAGAGGAAAGGCGCATTAAAAATATAGCTCTCTTGACTGAATGGTGTTGGATTTGTACACTGTGCATTAATTCTCACCCTTTAAAAAATCCAAACAACCCAAACAAAACAAAACTAAAAACAAATCAAAGCAAAAAAAGCTAATACACAGTAAACTGACAATCAAAATTGCACTGTCATATTCATTATCAGCATCATCACCATGAACAGCTATGAAAACGATAATGAAAAATGTAAACCCCCCCCCCGCTTCAATGATATGTTGAATTCTGTAGTCATTTCAACACTGTTAGTAACTTTGAATACTGCAGTTATCTAATAGCCACCCTTTTCTCTTCCTTCTAAAATTTTATTATTAAAAAAAAACACCAAAACACCACCCAAACATGCACACAAAACTTAACATTAGCATCTTTTTTTGTTTTTAGCCATCTGAAATGAAGGATCAAAGGCAGAAGAACCTTCGTCAATAGGATTGTTGATTGATTGATTGATTGAGTTGTATTGATGAATTGTCTTTTATTCATAAGTTATTGGATAATTGAACAAAAAGCAGAGAAATTTGTGTTGTATGTACAAAACGAAAGTTGTAGACTGTTTCACAAAGAGGAGTAAGTGGTGAAGTACACACATTAAGGAAAACAGTATAGTGTGTACAAAGCAGTATAGTTTGTACACAAGCATTATAGTGTGTACAAAGCGTATGTTGTACAAAGTATAGTGTGTACAAAGAGTATAGTGTGTACAAAGCGGTATAGTGTGTGCAAAGCAGTATAGTGTGTACAAGAAGTATAGTGTGTCAAAGCAGTATAGTGTGTGCAAAGCAGTATGGTGTTAAAAGCGTATAGTGTGTGCAAAGCAGTATAGTGTGTACAAAGCGTATAGTGTGTGCAAAGCAAGTATATGTGTGTACAAAGCAGTATAGTGTGTACAAGGAATATAGTGTGTACAAAGCAGTATAGTGTGTACAAAGCAGTGTAGTGTGTACAAAGCAGTATAGTGTGTACAAAGCAGTATAGTGTGTACAAAGAGTAGTGTCAAGTAGTTAGTGTGTACAAAGCAGTATAGT
This sequence comes from Stramonita haemastoma, assembly GCA_030674155.1. Taxonomy (NCBI): domain Eukaryota; kingdom Metazoa; phylum Mollusca; class Gastropoda; order Neogastropoda; family Muricidae; genus Stramonita; species Stramonita haemastoma. The sequence goes on along the minus strand of CM060338.1, from coordinate 33,984,763 downwards.
TTGTACAAAGATGGTGTAGAGTTGTTTACAAAGAGTATAATGTGTACAAAGCAGTATAGTGTGTACAAGGAACTACAGTGTGTACAAAGGAGTATAGTGTGTACAAAGGATTTATCAGTGTGTACAAAGAAGTATAGTGTGTACAAAGGGTTGTGTACAAAGTTATAGTGTGTACAAAGGTGTTGTGTGTACAAAGCAGTATAGTGTGTGCAAAGGGTTGTGTACAAAGCAGTATAGTTGTACAAAGAGGTACAGTGTATACAAAGAAGTATAATCTGTACAAAGCAGTATTATTGTGAGTAAAGCAGCACAGTGTGTACAAAGCAGTATAGTGTGAGCAAAGCAGTATAGTGTGTACAAAGGGGTGTGTACAAAGAGCAGTCTTACATACTTCAAGTAACAAAGACTAGATCACTGTTTTATACAGAAACCAACATCCACCCCCCCCACCACACACACACACACAACATTCTATATAATACAAAGCAAAAATCTCCATCACAGAAAGAGAGAGAGAGAACAACTACGACTTGTCCTGTACAAAGACAAAGAGAGAGAGAGAGAGAGAGAAGAACGTACGGTAACTGCTTGAGGTTCGAACCGTTGGGGTCATGGTGACTTGCGGCCACATCGAACGCCAACTGTGGAATGTGTGGAAGGAGAGAAAAATCAATGGGAGAGGATTTGCAACGTGAAAAAAACCAACAGCGCAACTTGGGGCAGTGGTGGTGTGCGGTTTTGTGATGTGATGTGCATGTGGTTGGTGGTACTGCAGTGAGAGATTTGAACTAGTGTCGGAGGAATACTTGTGGTGTGTGTGTGTGCATGGTACAGTGAGAGATTTGAACTGTCCTGGGGAGGAATTATCGTGGTGTGTGCAATCATCTCTTGTCAAAATGAGGTCTCCGAAAGGTGGGTTTGGTGGAAAGGAAGGGGAAGGTGTGTGTGTGTGTGTGTGTGTGTGTGTGTGTGTGTGTGTGTGTGTGTGTGTGTGTGTGTGTGTGTTGTTGTGTGTGTGTGTGTGTGTGTGTGTGTGTTGTGTGTAAGTGTGTGTGTGTGTGTGTGTGTGTGTGTGTGAGTGTGTGTTAGTGTGTGTGTGTGTTGTGTTGTGTTTTGTGTGTGTTGTGTGTGTGTGTGTGTGTGTGTGTGTGTGTGTGTGTGTGTGTGTGTGTGTGTGTGTGTGTGTGTAGTGTGTGTGTGTGTGTTTTGATGTTTTGGTTGTGTAAGTGTGTGTAGTGTGTGTGTGTGTGTGTGTTGTGTGTGTGTGTGGTGTGTGTGTGTGTTGTTCTTGTGTGTGTGTGTGTGTGTGTTTCTGTGTGTGTTGTGTGTGTGTTTGTGTGTGTGTGTGTGTGTTGTTTGTGTGTTTTGTTGGTGTGTTGGTGGTGTGGTGTGTGTGTGGTGTGTGTGTGGTGGGTGTGTGGGTGTTGGTTGTGTGTGTGCATGTGTGGTGTTTTGATTTTATGTTGTTCTACAAGTGATATTAGTTTGTGTATGTGTGTGTGTGTGTGTGTGTGTGTGTGTGTGTGTGTGTGTGTGTGTGTGTGTGTGTATGTGATTGTGTGTGTGTTGTGTGTGTGTGTGTGTATGTAGTTTTGTGGTGATGTTGAGGTGAGGGTGGTGAGGTGTGAGGGTGTAGGTGAGAAAGGGGGTGTTCGGGTATAATGGTATGGGTTATTTGGGTTTTGTATGAGGGGTTATAATAGTATGACTTGTGTACTTACAATGTGTTTTTGGTCTTGGTGGTGTGGGTGTGGGGTGTGGTGTGTGCATATGGGTTTGTCAGTGCATGGTGCATGTGTGTATGTTGTTTTTGTGTGTCATATATATCGTGTGTGTGTGTATGTGTGTACATATATGGTGTGTATGCTATTGTGTGTGCACATGTGTATCAATCTGTGTGTATGTGAATGGTGTGTGTTCATACATCCATACAGTGGCGTGGGTTTCTTTTCCTGCTGTGCATATATATATATTATATATATATATATATATATATATATATATATATATATATATATATATATATATACATGTTAACATTATGATTTGGCATTATGGGTTATTTGCCATAACTTGTGTGGAGAAAACCGTAGGACATAAACCTGTACAGACAGAATGGTGTGTTTATAGTTTGGAGGGAGAGAGAGTGTGAGGGTTATGTGTCAGTAAGTGTGTCCATGTGACGGTATAACGCTACCATGCATGCACATGCCTTTATTCATGTTTTAAAAATACTTTAGAAGTGTATGTTTATGTATCCATGTGTGTGTTATGTAAGTGTACTTTATGGCTGCAAGCATTGTTATATATATGCAGTGGAGTGTTGTTGACACTCAGCAAAAGAAAACTTAGCACACGAAATATTAAATGGTCAAGAAGTGATTAGATGTTTTGTCATTTTCAGTGTTGAGAGACGTGTGTGTGTGTGTGTGTGTGTGTGTGTGTGTGTGTGTGTGTGTGTGTGTGTGTTGTGTGTATGTGTGTGTGTGTGTGTGTGTGGTTTCGTGCGTGCGCTCGTGCGTATGTGCATATTTGATGTATGCATTCTTTGCCTTTTGGCATTGGATCATTGTTTATTACTGTAAACATGTTGCATTGAATATCAATTAAGTAAGGATTGCATTATTTGCATATAAGAGATAACAAAATTTGCACCCAATCGTACTGATGTAAATGCATGAGACTTCTGAATTATTTTAGGCATGGGAGATATACATGATATCCCATGTCATTATTTATGTTATATATATTATATATATATATATATTATATATATATATATATATATATATATATATATATATATATATATCAAAGCATCGTATTGACTTGCAATGGAGATGTTCAATATCGTGTATCATGACCATTGTGATTTGTGTGTGTGTGGGGTGTTGTGGTGGGACACAGTATATTATATATGATATTGACTTTCCTTGGTGGTGTGGCCGTTCCTTGCACAGTGACTTGTGTAGTGGCAATGTGAAGAATGTGCAGATTTTCCCTGCCTGAAACAGCTGGTCTGTCTCTCTGTCTGTCTGTTTGTCTTGTCTGTCTGTCTTGTCTGTCTGTCTGTCTGTCTTGTCTGTCTTGTCTGTCTTTGTCTGTCTGTCTTGTCTGTTCAGTGTGAAACATATCTTGCTACATGTATCATGCAGTGAGGTTTGTAGAGTGTGTGCATCAGTGATTGTCTTAGTTTAAAAATTTATTGGGTTCATCCACTTATCTCTGGGTTGGTTTTTTTTTTATATATACATTGGCTGGCCTGTTTGTTAAACTCCGTACCTCTAAAGTATGAAAATGGTACAAACTGCCATAATAATTGGATTAATTGTTTTCAGCCTGAATTTGTAGCTTTATTATCAGTTGTTGTGTGGAGAAAGAAGGGACAGTTTGTAATTGCAGTTAGCAGCAGACAGATCAAACCGCAGATGGATCCAGTTTGAAAACTGTCTCATAATGTCTGAATAAAGTGTAACTGATGATCCCAAATACAGCTTTGTCACTTGTGTTCAGAATGTCAAAAATCTATGTTAATTACTCCCCCCCCCCCTCTCTCTCTCTCTCTCTCTCTCTCTCTCTCTCTCTCTCTCTCTCTCTCTCTCTCTCTCTCTCTCTCTCTCTCTCAGTTCATTTTAGCTCATAGTTTCAGAATTCACATGGAAAAAACCTTCCTGAAAGCTCAAAGAAACCACAATTCTTAACCTGGAATGTTCATATGAAAGCTTTGTTAACCAAGTATTTTGCAAGAAGAAATCAGGTGGCAAGAGCACAGAGATTTGGAACAGTTGAAAGCATCCCATATGTTTTGCCATCAAAAGGGAATCTGCTCTTAGCCTGTAGCTGTGTGTTTTTAGCGGCTAAAACACTGCGACAGACAGAAATGGATTGCCATGAGATATTTTGTCACGGTTTTCATGCTAAGAGCAGGGAATTTACGATAGACATAGCCGGTCTATATTGTCCCACCATTTTAGTCTCTGTGTATACATATTTTTGTGTTTGACATGTCTATTTTTTAAGGTTAAGAAAATAAACTTGGCTACAGATTGTGATGTAGAAAGAGAACACGGAATTTCAGAATGGGTATATGTACCTTTGTGATGCACTGGCCGCCTGTCTGTCCAGGTGTCTTGTTGTGGGTGTGGGTGTGGGTGTGGGTTGGTGTGTGTGTGTTGTGGTGCTGATGTGCCCTCCATCCAGCTTACCACCTCATTACATGTCCACCTCTTGTCTGTCTGTCTGTTGCCTGCCTGCCTCTCTCGCTAGCTGCCCACCTGGCCTATAAACGGCGTCGCTCAGGTAAACCTGCTCATCACTACTTACCTTGTAAACCATCCTGCCATGAATCCTTACGTGTCAAACCCTCCCCCCCCCCCTTTCTGTTTTTTTCCTGATTTCTTTATTTTTGGTGTGTGTGTGTGTATGTCCTCCTTTAAGGTTTGTGTCTTTGTTGTCCTCCAACACCTGAACTTTTCTTAAATTTTTATTATTAGTTTTTTTTAGAATTTGGATGCTAGGCAAGATCAAGGAGAAAGGGTTTTTAGTGTGAAATGAAACAGTTATGTTTGATCTATAATTGATTTAAACGATGGCTTGGACAGAATCCTTTAGAGACTGCAGGAGGAAAGTTTTTATTGCATTCAGAAAAATAAATTGAGGAGTCACCATTCTCCTACATAGATCATGTAAATTGCATTGAAAGAAAGGGCGATATGTGTATTTCAGATCTTGAATATAGGGAGTTTTGAAAAAGGGGTTTTGATGAAAAAGAATTCAGAGAGATGTACACTGATGTACTTTATTGACTTTTTTTTTTGGTAATAAAGAGGTCAATGTAGGGGAAAGTGTTTTTTTGTGAATACTCTATATTTCAATGTTTTTTTAAGCAGTCAGTATGAGCTCAAAGTGAAATAGCGTGGAATGAATTGAGAAAGAGGGAGAGTCAAGCAAAAGCTTTGCTGGTACAATCATAAACATATCATCACTGTTTTGTTAACATCAGATAATGCAAAATGACATCATTGGGGCTTTTCATCATGATGAATTTTTTTTATCTTAGGTTTTCGATAACACCTTTTATATTTAATAATCTTTGCAAAATGGGAGTCTCTGAAAATGAATGTTGTAAAGACACTAACACATTTCATTTTTACTTAACCCTCTTTTTAAAAGAAAAAAAAAGGCTGTGGGAAGCTGTTTTACTTGCATAATGTATTTTCTGATTTTTTTAAAAGAAGTTGGGTGTTTTTTTGTGTGTTTTTTTCTTGGGGGGGGGGGGGGGTTCACATTGCTTTGGATAGTGCAGCAAGGCACACTGTTGTAGATAAAAACCTGTTTTCTTTTTCCTCTGGGATGAAGTCTTATCTGTGTGATCAGCAGTTGTTGTCGACTCGACAGAGCTCCAGTGCAAAAGAAATGTTGGTTTTCCTTTTTGTTTCTTAAAGTTCTTTTTGCGTTCAGGATAGTAGATTAGAAATTTTTGTGTTTTAGCCTGTTGGTGTTTGGAATGCTTCATGTGTGGTGTGCTATTGTGTAGAGTGGTGTTGACCTGTTTTTTTGTTTGTTTGAAAATAGGTTTTGGGTGATGGATTGTTGGTTTTTTTGTGTGTAGTTTTCTTGGTTTTGGGGTCATGAGGGTTTTGGGGAGACTGACTTTACAGTGTGTGTGTGTGTGTGTGTGTGTGTGTGTGTGTGTGTGTGTGTGTGTGTGTGTGTGTGTGTGTGTGTGTGTGTGGCATGCACAAACATGCACACAGTGGTACATTAATGAAACATCTTCATTCTCTTATATCAACTTCCACACACACACACTATCCTCTGCAAAATATCATAGTGTGTAGATGTGCAGTAAAATGCATGTTGCACATTGTGCTTGTGATGTGCTGACTCGGGCTTGAATCCCATTCAAGGGGATGTTTTCCCCTGGAGTTAACATCAGTGCCAACTCCACTCCCCCAAAAGTCCTTCAGATGAGGCTATTAAACTGAGGTCCAGTGTGCAAATGCATGCAGAACATCTTGCACACATGCTTAAACCTGTTCTGCTTTTTGAAAGAGCCTCCATTGTGTGCGGTGGGAACAGATGACAAAATATACAAAACTGCATACACATGAGAACTGGATATAAAAAAGCACATGAGTGCTTATTCCATTACCCAAAACAAAAACAAAACCCACATCTGATTTAATCTATTCTGAACATGCACCTTATTTGCCAAATCTGAATTTCTGTTATCATTGTGTTGAACCCTTGGTTTGCAGAGTTGTGTCCGTACAGAATATTTGATAGTTTGCTGATGGCTTTTGAGCTTTGGGAGCTTTTTGTCAACAACAACAACAACAAATGTGACTTGAACTTAGCAGTAGAGTCTTGCAGATCCATCTCAAATGTTTGTACTTATACGTACTTTGGATTTGCATTTTGCCTGCTTACAAATGCGTATGTGTATTATTTTGTTTGTTTTTAGTGTCTCTCCATTGCAGTTTATAGTTTCAAACACCAAGGACATTTGTTTTAGGATGGCATTTTTATATTGATTGACAGGCATGGTCCTGGAATGTTCAGGTTGTTGAACTTACTTACCATGGATCAACATTGAAACCAGATAATTTTATGTGGAGCAACTATTCTGTGTGAAAAACAAGAGTGTAGAGGAAGAGGAGGAGGAGGAGGAGGAGAAGGAGAAGAAGAAGAAGAAGAAGAAGAAGAAGAAGAAGAAGAAGAAGAAGAAGAAGAAAGAAAAGAAGAAGAAGAAGAAGAAGAAGAAGAAGAAGAAGAAGAAGAAGAAGAAGAAGAAGGAGGAGGAGGAGGAGGAGGAGGAGGAGGAGGAGGAGGAGATGAAGAAGAAAAGAGGAGGAGGAGATGAAGAAGAAGAAGAAGAAGAAGAAGAAGAAGAAGAAGAAGAAGAAGAAAGAGGAGAGGAGGAGAGGGGGAGATGAAGAAGAAGAAGAAGAAGAGAGAAGAGAGAGAGAAGAGAAGAAGAGAGGAGAGAAGGAGAGAAGAGAGAAGAGGAGGAGGAGGGGGAGAGGAACGAAGATGAGGAGGAGGGGGAACAGAAGGAGGGGGGAGAAGAAGAGAATAGTCCAAACTTTCAGGCTTCATGGATTTTGTTGTTGTTGTTGTTACTATTAGTATTACTTTATTATTGTTGCTGTTGCTGCTGCTGTTGTTTTTGAGTTTGTTGTTGTATGTAGTTGTTTTTTATTTAAATGACTGAATGTTTTGCTTTTTTGTGGGTGGTCACTTTAAACAAAATTATTTATTGATCTGATTCATGTTTTGTGATTGATTTTGTAGTGAAGCAGTGAGAACAGTTTTGCTTCCCCCCCCCCCCCCCCTTTTGTTTTTTTGGAAGAGGAGGTAGGGATGTGGGTGGGTGGGGGGTTGGAAGTAGTTTTATGCTGATTTATTTTGATTGGTATTTTTCACCTAGTAACAGTATTTTACTTGGAACTTTTATGTCCCCCTCCTGTCTTTTTTTTCAAAGTGTGAATGGTTTATAGATTGTTGTTGTTTTGTTGTTGTTTTATTTCTGTATTATTTTGTTGTTGACATTTATGTGGATGACACAGATTGTGTTTGAGTTGAAACATATTCATGATTTGTTCTTTTTTTTTTTTTCTCTCTCTCTCTTAAGACAATGGATAAACCCCCCCCCCATCCCCCCACAACCCATCACCACCACCCCTTCATACAGATCATTGACAGCATTTTTCAGTGACGGTTGTGATGAGTATGTATCATTAATTAACTGGTGCATGGATATGTTTTAGAGAAAAAAAATATGTTTCT
>CM060338.1:33956972-33971972 GCA_030674155.1 Stramonita haemastoma | reverse complement strand
CAAACCCACACCCACCCAAACCTCCCCCCCCCCACCCACCCACACACAACCCCCCCCCCCCCCCAACCTCCCCCCCCCCCCCCCCCCCCATACAAACTTCAAAACTCAAAACCCACAACTGACACATCTCTCTCTCTTCTTCCTCCTCCACTCCACCTTCCACAGTACGTCCACAACAGCCGGCTGATCCCCATTGTGACGGGCAACATGGCCTCCAAGTCCAACGGGATTCGCCGCCAGTCCTGCGAGTTCCTCAACCAGCTGCTGCACTCCTGGGCCACCCACACGCTGGAGAAGCATATCGCCCTCCTGCAGGACTCCATACGCCGCGGCATCAACGACGCAGACTCCGAGGCCAGGGCCTTCTCGCGCAAGTGAGTTTGTTGGTGGTGGGTGGGGGTGAGGGGTGGGGGAGGGATTTGCTTTGATTTATTCTTTTATATCGAGGATAATGGAATAAGCACTCTTGTGTTTTTTTTACATCCAGTCCCCGTGTGTATGCAGTTTTGTAAATGTCATCTTTTCCCACTGGCACACGATGGCCTACTCTTACAAAAAGCAGAATAGGATTTAACGTGTGCGCAAGATGTTCTGCGTGCGTTCGCACACGGGGCCTTGGTTTAAAGTCTCATCTGAAGGACTTTGGGGGAGAGTGGAGTCAGCTCTGATATTAACTCCAGGAGAAAAATCTCCTCAACCAGAATCAGACCCGGGTCGTCAAATTGCCAGCGCAATGTTCTGACCACTATAGCTATCCTGTCCCCCGGGAGGGGGATGGAGGGAGGGAGAGAGAGAGAGAGAGAGAGAAAAAAAAAGAAAATGATGGTGATTATATTGAAAGTGAGTTACTGTCTCCAAAGATTACAGATGGAGAGTGAAAGGGGGGAAGGTCTGTGTGTGTGTGTGTGTGTGTGTGTGTGTGTGTGTGTGTGTGTGTGTGTGTGTGTGTGTGTGCGCGTGCGTACACACACATGCATGCATGCATGCATGCATGCATGCTTGCGTACACCATTTTGTGTAGAAGTACTTTCATTCAGAATTTGTTTTGATACATTTTATATAAGGTGAAGTGTTCTGTTTGTTTTCTCTTTTTGCATGATTAATGTTTCTTTTCTTCTTTTTTTTGGTTTTCTTTTTTTCCTCCTTGCTTTCTTTTTCTTTCTCTCCTTCCTTTTTTTTTTTTTTTTTTTTTTTACTCTCTTTCCGTCTCTCTCTTTCTTCCTTTATAATAACATAAACTTGACCCGTACCGTTCTCTCTCCTCACAGGGCCTTCTGGGGGTTCGCCGAGCATTTCAAATCGCAGGCAGACGCGCTGCTGGGCAGCCTGGACCCTTCCAAGCAGAAGATGCTGCAAGGGGAGCTAAGCAACTCCTCCTCCAACAACTCGCTCAACTCTGCCGAAGGGACTGAGGCCGGGCAAATCTCGGGCCCGGTCAGCCAGCCACGACCGCGCCATCCCCAAATACAGCGGAGGAGGATTGGAGTGAGTGGCCACCGTTGTAGTCTAGTGGTTAGGGCGTTGGGCTCGTAATCTAAAGGTTGCGGGTTTGATCCCAGCTTTCGGCTATGGCGTTGTGCCCTCGGAAAAGGCACTTTACGGCTATTTTCTCACCCCACCCAGGTGTAAAAGGGGTACCAGCCTTGTGTTGGGGGTTAACCCTGCGATAGACTGGCGTCCTATCCAGGGGGGAGTCTATGACACTTAGTCGCTTAGCGCCACAGAAACCGGGATAAGCACTGGCCTGATGAGCCTTAGGCTCGGGACAGACTTTAACTTCTTTTTTTTTTTTTGGAGTGAGTGGTTTGAGGGGGGGGGGCGGGGGGGGGGGGATGTGGGAGGGAAGATGGGGTGGGGGATAATAAAAATATTAATAATACATGGAATTTATATAGCGCTATATCTTGTAAAAAAACAAATCAAAGCGCTTGCATTCGACCTATACAATACACGAGCAATCAATAACAATTTATAGTTTTAGGAAATTTGAATGTACGCACACACGCATGCACGCAAGCACGCACACGCACGCACGCACGCATGCACACACACACACACACACACACACACACACACACACACACACACACACACACACATGTGGGTGGGAAGGTGGGGTGGGGTGGGGACTGTAGTGCAGCGTTTTGTCTGTAGGAGGGTTCGTTTGAGCTGGAGAAAGTGTTGCTAGCTGGGGTTTTTTTTAAAGTCTTTTGGATGAGGCTATAAACTGAGGTCCCCGTGTGCGAATGCATGCAGAACATCTTGGGCGCGTGTTAAATCCTGTTCCGCTTTTTGTAAGAGTTGGCCACTGTGTGCCGGTTGGAAAAGATGACAAAATTGACATGATTCTGAAAACAAAACAATTGACAAAACACGGAGACTTGTGGTCAGAGAGGCTCGCTTTCCCCATGCCAAGGTTAAGCAGCATCGAGCATGGTTACCAAGTGGATGGGTGACCATTTGCATGCCTTGGTTTCAGCACAGCCCCCCCCCCCCCCCCCCTAGTTCACCCAACTGTCAGTGGGTACCTGCCCTCTTTAGGGTCAGGGAAGGTAAAGCAGCGAGGGAGAGGAGATGGGCGCCGGCCTGAACATGCTGGCTGGCCCCTAGAGAAGCTGAGGTCTCTGATGCCTCACTCCCCTATGACCACACAGGTTATAGGACACCTTTACCTTTACCTTTACCTTTTTTTCTTTACCTTTTTTTCTTTACCTTTTATAAAGCACACCCTGTGCCTGACTCACTGTGCAGTTTGTTTTTCAGGCGAACAGGATCCATGCGGAAGACAGGGCCCTCACGCTTCGGATCTTCACGCAGCGATGCAGGCAGTGGTAAGTATTTTGCTCTTCCTTTCAAAACCACCTTTTTTTTAATACTGTAAAGAATTTGGAAGGCAACATTCTTGCTTTGACTCCACCCGAACTAGTTGTTGCAGCAGGATGTTGTTCAGCTTAACCAATGTGTTGGAGTTTTGGATTGGTAAAGATTGCAGTCAAATGCTTAATTTGTTTCTTTTTTTTTTCCATGGCTATGTTAGCTTTTTGTAAGGCATATTCTAATGTTGTGTGAAGATCGGAAATGATTATATGCTTTGTAGTTTTATGACAGACTCAGAAGTATTTTTGGGGGCTTGTGTTTGTTACCATGTATCTACTGCAAAAGCATATTACCACAGTTCATGGACTGTCGGCCACCTTGTTATATACATGTGCAATGCTCCCTTCTTCTCCACAGAGAGTTGTAAGAACCATGCTGACACTGTCAGGTTGAATTCAGTTGGTTTGAAATGTGCACTGAATATGGAGGGAGGTAGATAGTTAGCATATCTAGGTCAGTCAATTTTTCAAATGGCTCATGTTCTTTTTTTATTTTCAGATCTTCTGCTTTATCCTTTTTCTACTACATGCACTGATAGATCTAATTTTTTGTTGTTGCTTTTTAAAAAAAAAAAATGCAGAAAACTGTTTTGAAAATTTTGTGCTTCACTTGAAAGGATGAAGATAAGGTATATCATCTTTAAATCAAACCGTCCTTGTGTGACCATAAGACTCAGTGAATTATTCATTGACTTTAAAGTAGAGAAGCAAATAGGGGTCTGAGCTAAATCATTGTATAAACACACACCAAAGTCTTGATGATGAAGTAAAGATGGAAATAAAACAATAAACACAAAAAATGATGGCCTACACCACTGTCCATGAATTATGATGGTAGTATGCTTTAGTGTTTTTTTTTCCAGGATGCATCATTTTGTATCATCAGACCAAAAATATCACTGTTTTCCCCTCACATGTACAGCACCAGTGTGTTGCAAAACGCTACTGCTTTTAGAGCAGTCACTCCATATAACACTGTTGTCATCTGTTGAAAGTGTTTACCAGCAGTCACTGTACAGTGCTTACTTTGTGGATTCAGGATGATAGTTTAATACAAATAAGGATTAAGATTGGTCATTACAAGTTGCTCTTAGGTTTTTAGTTCAGATATCTGAAATGTTGCTTGGGATGCTTTATTTGTTTGAAATAATGAACAATACAATGTCATTTTACAGACAGACCCATACACATACACACACACAAACACACACACACACACACACACACACACACCACACACACACACACACACACACACACACACACACACACCAGTTACGTTAGTAAACATGTTTGAAAAGACTCTCGGACATTCTTAAGTCTGTAAGGTCAGTGAGCATATTGATGTTACAAAGATAAATCTTTAAAAAGTTTGTGCAATAAATAGGAATTTAAAAAAATCAACTAGCATGAAATAAAGTGAGAAAACCAAATTAAATCAAATAAATCAAATTCACAACAAAAAAAGGCCCAATCCTGTTGCCTTTCTCATCCCCTTTCCCCTCAAAAAGTCTCCTAAACAACTGGAACAAATACCCCCCCCCGCCCCCCCCTTAAAAAAAAAATCTAGCCAAGTTATAAATAGAGGAGAGTTGGTGTACACCACCATACCTCAGCCCATTCTGATAGTACAGGGGTACAGTGGATCCATTAATAATAAAAAAGAAAAACCAAACTGGCCTGTTTTGTTTTCTGCTCTGCCGCTGTTTCATTTACCCTCCTGCTTGTCGGTTTTATTTTAAAGCGGTTTTGGTGTTATGATATGCACACACGGTCAGCTTCACAACAATTTTTTTTTTTTAAAGTGATGTTTCATTTTCTTATTTTCATTCATTGTATTTTGTTCTTTTAGTTTTGTTGCTGATGTGTATTTGTATATTTGTGATTTTGTTGTTATGGTGTTTTTTTTGGGGGGGTGGGGGAAGTGAATGACGGCAGTTTTTGATTGATGTATAATTTGAAGAACGCAAGCAGAAGTAGAGAGAAAGAGAGAGAGAGAGAGAGAGAGAGAGAGAGAGAGAGAGAGAGAGAGAGAGAGAGAGAGAGAGAGAGAGAGAGAGAGAGAGAGCAAATCACATTTGTTCACATTTAGATATATGTCTCCTTTGCTATCCCCTTCTTCAGCTGTCATTACTCATCTGTCAGAATTGTGAGAATCCATCTTCTTTAAAATCCCTGTCAAAATTCCAATCTGCTCTTTCCACTGATCATAAATTTCAGACACTTTTGATTAGCTTGTGATTTTCACATCAACATTGTTTCTGAAACATCACAACTTGAAATCTTTTGCAATAGGTTTAAAGTCACAAGGGCTTTGAATTTTCATGTCAGTCTATGCAGAGGAGTTTATAGTTCTGGATAGTGTGGCAGCAATGGCTGCTGTGTATAATTTAGAAGTGAGAAAAGTGTCAGTAACTGACTGCGGGGTTTGTCAGATGTGGACGTGGAGACAGACACCCAACAGGAAGGTAAGGAAAGGAGCTGCTGGCTTTCTCACAGCCACTCTCAACACTGTGTGCCTAACCCTCTACACTTAGCTAACACTGACTGACCGACTGACTCAGGCCATCTGGAGAGACTCACAACACAGTAGCTTAGTCTTTTTCAGGACTTTGCTATTCAAGGATTTTTGTCCTCAAGAGTTGCTTTTGATAGCGCTCTGGTATGGTCTTAGGCTGGCAGATGTTTGGTGAGGTTCATCTCTTTGAAGGTCTTGATGGATGGACTTTGAAAATCATGAGTACCTAAAAGAAAGGTGGACAGTGTTTGATTGCGTGTTAGTTTGGGATGCCTGGTCATTTAGGAAGGAAATAGAGAGAGGGTTTCTGTTCATGGGTGTCCAGCTGTCTTAGTCCTTGATGTAGAATTCTTAAAAGTGGGGTAGTCGATTCTTTGATGTACTGTCTGTTAGTGCCAGGTTTGAGATGGATTCACTATATACAAATGCTGCTTTGCTGGCTTTAGTTTTATGACACAAGATTCAGGAGAGATTATTTTTCAACTTTCTGGATTCAGTGGTTCAAGGCTCTCAAGTTCAGAAGTGATACGAGCTGTCATATTTTTTTTTATGCTTGTTGTGGAAAACAAAACTGTCATCTAAAGAAAAGAAATAAGATGTGGCATTTGAAGAAAAAGTATTATTCATTTTACTTCAGTTCCCACTATGTTGGTTTAGAAGAGAATGGACTGGTTTTGGATTTTATGGTGGAAAATATGCTGGCTGCTTTGGGTATAAAAACAAACAAACTTGTGTATAGATACAAGTATTAAAGACATTGACTGGAAGGACTGAAGGAACTATTGTGAGTCTCTCTTCTGAGAATGCATTTCAAAACTGTCATCCTCAAACTTGCTGGGCTTGCTGAAGCTTTGTATTGCTCTGTAGATACTGATACCATCTCTCAGTAACGTGACTGTGATTAACTGTGACTGAAGAATTAATTAGAGAGACTTAGGTGACCATTTTCATGCCTCTCTTTGGGGCATTTTGAATGATGAAATTCATGCCTTTGTGATCACATTCTGCTAAATGTTAGTCTTGTACTCTGAGCTGCAGTTGTATATGTAACACTAGCAAGTAGCATACAGTTACGAAGCCTGTACCAAGCTGTGATCTTATATAACTGTGAGTGTAGTGACTAACATCATCATGTGCATCACGTCATGGAGTTTGTACTGATCTCTGAATAACTCTTTGAGTGATTGACTGCAAGAGTTGGAGACACTCAAGCCAGCCTAAAGTCATGGATCTACCTATCAACACATCTCTGTGTTTAGGGCTTTTCTTTTAAAAACTACTAGTGTGTGGATGTGATCTTCTAGGCTTGCATGAGCTACTTTGAAGTCACGCGAGGTAACATCAGTTTCAGCGTTTGAATCATAGAACTAGTGTTCGGTTTTTGTAGCTGTATTTCTCTAATCACTGGTTTTTTTGGGGGGGTGCCCATCAAAGAATGTACAACATGATTTTGAAAATTGTGTTCTCTCTTTATTTTATTTATTTTTTCAAATTTAATTTGTAGTACTGTTTTTTTTGTTTTTTTTAATTTTTTTTTTATCAGAATGAAATGAAAAGTAAGTAACCTTTTTTCAGTGGCTGAAGCTGATGTATTTCTGCTGCTCACTTGTACTCCATCCTCATCATCGTATTAAAATCAGCTGTGACAGCATGTTAACCTGAATCAACAACTCTGACAGCCAACTTTCTTTTCCTAATGCTTGAAGCACCACTCCAGTCCTTCTGCTGTAGTAAAGTGAGATTGTTTGGCCGTGTGTGACTTGTGCATAGAGGATTGATTGACTGTTCATTCGTTCGTAGTCCTAATCCAGTAGACCTTTCCACCTGTACTATCTTCTTTCCTCAAATATATCTCATTTCTTTCAAACGGCTAATTTTGGTAGTTGATTTTTTTCTCCCCTCTGTATGTGTGATCTGTCAACTGTCTGTTCGTTTTCATTTTCTAATCTGAGTGATATATCTTTCTGGTAGTTTATTAGCAGTATCAGTAGGTCATATTTTGAGAGGCATCATGTTGTGCTGATCTCTTGTGTGTGTGTGTGTGTGTGTGTGTGTGTGTGTTGGGGTGTGTGTGTGTGAGTGTGTGTGTGTGTGTGTGTTTTGTGTGTGTGTGTGTGTGTGTGTGCGTGTGCGTGCGTGCATGCATGCATGCGTGCGTGTGTTTAAAGTCTTCTTTTGTACTTGTTCTCATTCTGTCTGTCATGTCTCTGTTTCCCCTCATCCTTTTCTTTCTCTCTGTTATTTTTATATTTTCTTTCCATAAGCATCTTTTTTTGTGTATGTGTACTGAGCAATGAAATCATATTCCAACTTACGTCTGTCTTGAATTGACAGATGTTTGCCTGTCAAACAGTGATGCCTTCAAAACCCACCCTGTACTTTCTTCTTTTTTTTCTTAGCTCCCATATTCTCGAGGCAAAACCTTATGGCTCTGTCTTAGAAAGGTAGTTCGCTTTACAAATATCTTTGAAAGGAAGACACCATAACCACACGAGAAGAGAAAAGGGAGAGAAACAAATTTTGCTAAAAGTTACACACAGTAATTTGTTGCTCCCCCTTGTCTGCATGGGTCATCCAGAGTGCAAGGTCACTGTTGTCTTTTGCACCTGTTTGTAAACATGTGTTAGTCTGTTTATGATATGTCATTAGTGTTCTTGTCAGTCTGTACTTGTCTGTTAATCTGTACTGTTTACTGTATTTTCTGTATCTGAAAAAAACATTCAGCAAATATTTTTATATATCAAAACACACAAACTCACTTTGTCATACTTATAAACTCTTGTGAAGGGAATGAAGAAGAGATGTGCTGGGAGATTTTTGCATGTGTTTTTTTCATCTGATTTTTCTACTCTGTTCATATGCTTTGTTTGTCTTGCGATCTTGTTCTGTTCCATTTTCATTGTGTGAGCCATTTTTTTTGGTCTTTTTCCACTTGTTTCTGATTTTTTTTGTTTATTTGGTATACTGTTGCTGTATTTAGGTT
Organism: Stramonita haemastoma; assembly: GCA_030674155.1. Classification (NCBI taxonomy): domain Eukaryota; kingdom Metazoa; phylum Mollusca; class Gastropoda; order Neogastropoda; family Muricidae; genus Stramonita; species Stramonita haemastoma. The sequence continues at coordinate 33,963,595 of CM060338.1, read as the reverse complement.
TTGTTGCTCTGTTCAAGTGGTCATGAGTGTTCTCATCTATGCTTTTTTAAACATTTTTCTGTTTTTGTTGGTTTGTTTTTATCTGTAAGACATTTTGTGATCTTATTTATGTTTCAGTGGTACTGTGGAAAATAACAGCTGTGTTGTGTTTTCAGTTGATTACAGTAATGCTGGTTTTGCGTTTAAGATATTCATTTTTCAGGTTCCCCTTTTTTTCTCAGTTGCTGTGTAATGTGAAGGTTGCCACCAGCCCTGGTCCATGCATTGTTTTTTTTTGTTTTTTTCATACACTGATCAATGCCAATTTTTGCTGTTTTTTTTTTGTGTGTGTGTGTTTTTTTTTAGTCCTTGTTAAAGTAGCCCTGAGTGATACCAGTATGCTTCTTTTTCAGTTTTTGTTTTCGACAGATATTCACTGTTTCATGCTTTCATCTTCTTTTGCCCTACTACCATCACCTGCATTACTACTGTCTCTCTAGGTGTTTTTTTTCAGTTGCCGTTACACCTGATGTTTTCATTTTTTAGCATTTGATATTTTTGCCGTGTTCTCCAGACTTATGTGTGTGTGCATGTGTGAACTAACCGATCCCATTTTTCGTTCTCGTTTGGATGGATTTTGGTTCCTTCGGTTTTGCTTTATTCACCGTGCTTGCTTTTCAGACGTTAGTGCTCCCCTAAGTCCTAGCACCTCTCCCTACATGAGTCGCTCGCGCAGCGACGTAGACTTGAGCGATGTGAAGGCCAAGGTCCACTCGATCAGGCCACCGACCTCCGCTCACTTAAGGGTGGGAGGCGTGGAGAGAGGAAGCACATCGTCTCTGCGTAAGCACCCTTCCCTTACTGCTGTGGGAAAGGAGGGGAGGGGCGGGGAGGTGAAGGTTTTTTTTGTGGGTTTTTTGATGAACATAGTAGATATAGGAGAGATTAGCTGTTTTTCTTGATTTTGTTGTTGTTGTTGTTCCTTTTTTGTTGTTGTTGTTGTTGATTTTTTGTTCTCAGTAAGAGATCTGAGGTTCACCAGTAGTGAGATTTTGCGTATGCTTTAGCGAGATTTTGCGTGTGTGCAACCATTTTTGCTGACCATTATGGTAGCCGTTTAAAAAAAAAGTTCTCATCCGGTTCCTACCAGCGTGAAACGGCCTTCTTTTCCAAATGGTGAAATGGGTTTTAACGTATCATGCGCAAGATGTTGTGCGTGTGTTCACGCAAGATATCTCGGTATAGAGTCTCATCTGAAGAACTTCAGAGGAGCAGAGTTGGTACTGGTGTTTAACTCCCGTGGAAAAATCCCCTCAAACATGTGCCTCAGTGATGGCTTGAACCTGGGATGTTGGATCATGTATGTAACACTCTAACCACTAAGCTATCTCTCCCCGCCCCTCCCCACCTCAACATTTCTTTCTGAGAACATTTCTTTCTTTTGTCATTTTTTTAAAATTATTTTTTTTATTCAGAGATGAAAAAGAGAAGAAGGGGTAGAGGAGTGATAGGGAAGAATGGGTGGCCTAAAAGAGCAGACCTGTCCAAGAAAGTAAAGGATTATCTTCACTGTAGAATAGAGAGTCAATGCTGTGGTGGTGGACACTATGGTTCTTGTTTGTAACCCCACTCATCCCATAGGAACTAACAACAACAACAACAAGTTTTAGGATATACCTGTAAAAAACACCAGCACGTCACTCCTATTTTATTTACCCTTATTATGAAATCCCAGTGTTTGTACACACACATGCATGCTTTCACGCACGCAAACACACACATGCCCCCCCCACACCACACGCACCATACACACACAAACCACACACACACACACACACACACACACACACACACACACACACACACACACACACACACACACACACACGTGCACACACACACACACACACACACACACACACACACACACACACACACACACACACACACACACTCACACTACTTCTATGTACCATCAGAAATAAAATTTCAACTTGACTACATTATCTTATGTAGTAGGGTGGCTGACATAAACATCAAGAAATCAATCAGCAATTAATGAATCCTTACATCTTTATGTTCACTTTTTTTTTTTTACACTAACGTAAAACGCTTCAAAGAATAAGTGAAAAATAGCCTAGATTCTCTTTCTGTCTCAGTGTTGAAATGGCAGCTTAGTTAAGTGTGTGTGTGTGTGTGTGTGTGTGTGTGTGTGTGTGTGTGTGTGTGCGTGCGTGCGTGTATGCGTGTGCGTGTGTGCATGCATGCATGCGCACTCATATACAAGACATGGTAACCAAAATCAAGTACAAGTAGATAAAAGTATATAAATGATAGTAAGAGAGAAAGGGAAGGCAAAAAGGAAGCTAAATGAACACAAGCACTATTGCCTATTGTTTTTCATTTTGTCATGGTGTGAGTTCCAAACTGAGTTGGAGTCAGTTGGTGTTATCAGCTTTTTTGTTGTGTTTTTTTTCCCCCCTCTGAATTTCTGTCACCACCCCCCCTCCCTGTGTGATTTTGGCATGCCAATGTTGTGTCATGTCACGGTCAGCTTTATGTTCCTGCTTATACCATTTTTTTGGCACATTGCGTGACTAAGTTTACCAACATAACTGTTCTTGATGTTGTTGTTTTTTTCCCCTTCAGATTTTCAACATTCTTTAGAAAAAAAATCTACAGATTCACAGAATCTGATAAAAAAAAACCCAGAAAAAAACAAACAAAATCAAATCCCCAAAATAAAGCACTTACCAATAATTCCGTCATAGACTAATACATCATGATTTTTTAAAAATTATTATTAGAAAGCTACTATTTATGTTAAATCATTTTTCTTTATCCATGTCTTACAGTTTTCCAGATTTACAAGCATCCTCATCTGAGGTGTTATATCTATTTACAGTGTGGGGGTCCCCCCCCCCCCCCCCATAAATACAACATTTTAGGCTTCTGATCATGATGATATCCCATGAAGGATTTATTTGCAATTTACTCTCTCCTCCTCTCTCCTCTCTCTCTCTCTCTCTCTCTCTCTCTCTCTCTCTCTCTCTCTCTCTCTCTCTCTCTCTCTCTCTCTCTCTCTCTCTCTCTCTCTCTCTCTTTCTATCTGTCAGTTTGTCTCTGCCTTTGTCTCTCTGTCTATCTATATCTCCCCATGTCTTAGTTTATCTGATCTCACTGTCTCTTTTTTTGTCTTTCTCTCTCTTGTTTATGGCTTGCTGTTTTTGACTATCTTTCATTCTGAATTTTGACACAACACAACACAACGCAACGCAACGCAACGCAACGCAACCACACAACACAACACACACACACACACACACACACAACACACACAACCCCCCCCTCCCCCAAAAAAACCCCCAACACCTATCTTTTCACACACTTAACCTAGCTCTCACCAAACCCAGCACAGATTGATTCTTCATTCCTCCTCCACCCCCCTAATCAACCTGTTGTTGTGTCTACAATGTATATATATATGTATATATATATGTGTGTATATATATCACACCCCTGCTGAGCTCCCTCCCTGATTCCTGGCTGTGTTGTGGTGTCTCACCTGGGCGTTGTTCTTGCAGCTCACCACAAAAGTAGCAGCAGTGGCGGCGCTAGTAGACCGCTTTCTAATCTTGCCACTCCCGAAAGGAGCGGGCGAACCCGCTCACGCTTAGGCGGGTCGTTGTCGCAGCGTGAGTACAGCAAAGGGCACGGCACTCCTTGTGTGTGTATATATATGTGTATATATTATGAGGAGGAGGATGGTGCTCTGCTCTCCCCTTCTTCCCTCATTTTTTTTTTTTTTTTTTTGCACTGATGTAATCGCCTTTTTTTTTTTTTTTTTTTTATATAGCAAGTCTCCCTTTTTTTTTTTTGCCTGATTTTTTGGGTTTGGTTTTTGACGAAAATATTTATGGAGTAGCCAGAATTTTATGTATTCTTGATTTTTTTTTGGGGGGGGGAAAGTTTTTTTTTTTGGGTTTTCTGGTATGGTAAAGTTGCATGCTGGATTTTGTTTTTTGGAAAATGTGGTTGATAGAAAGAGATGGTGAAGGGATGTTTTTATTAAATTTTTTCGTTTTTTTTGGTGTGTGTGTGGGTTTTTTTTTTGGGGGAGGGGTAGTAATTTTAATTTTATTTGTGTAGGTATTTGTTTGAATTTTTTTTCTACGGGTGTAAATAATTGTTTTTTGTGAGTAACAATGATGTCTAAAGTTTAGTTTTGCAAAATTTGTTTAAAACAATCATGTATGAAGTACTGTGATTCTTTTGATTTTTTGTGTTTAATTTTTTTTAAAAGTTGTTTCTAACTTTTTTCTTTTGATAAAAGATTGCCTTATGAGAGGAAAATACAACGAAAGAAATACACAGATGATAATTCTTAAATCTACATTTATTCCTCCCATAAGTTTTTTTTCTTTTTTAATGAAAAGCTGTAAATGTTCTCTGTCTTAATTTCTTGTTTTAACTGATGTTTCAATTTTTTTAAAACTTTAAAAAGAAATTTGATAATATTTTTTTAAAGTACATGTATTGAATTTTGATAATAATTTTTTTTTTTTTTTAAAGTACATGTATTCTATACCTTTTTCAGTGTGACGTGGTGTGGGTGCATTGGTAGTTTTAGCTGCTTGAAATGACGGTTAGAGTGATACAAGTGGAAAGCAGTGCATGATAGTGTGAATAGACATGACTGTGCATGTGAATAATTGACCTCGGATCTGCCTTAAGCAGTGTGTATTCATCTGGAGGGAATATGGGGGGGGGGCTGCTACAGGGCCATTGATTGATTAGATGAAAGCAAAAGGTTATGGAGAGTGTTGATTTATTATCACAAAGCAAAGGTAGAGTTTTCCTGACCAGCACTTTAAAAGAGAAAAAGACTAGCTTTGGAGAATATGTTTTTATCACTCTTATCAACCAAAAAATGGAAATCTGCCCACCAGCCACCATGGCGCAGTGGTTTGCACCTTCAATTTCAGACTGGAAGGTCATTGGTTTGAATCCCATAAGAGTCATAAGGATTTTTTTGACTCTGGCTGGCTCCTAACCAGAGTGAGTGTGCTGTGGGCTCTTTGGGAAGAAAAAAAGGCAATCCACATACCAGGAAATAAAATGATGAAAGAAATCATACAAAGTTTTTGCAAAATCATTTGCCAAAAAAAAAAGAAAGAAAAAAAGAAAGAAGCTCTATATCCAAACTCTCAGAATTCCCCCCCCCCCCGCCTCCCCGCCCCCAATTTTTCAATGAAACCACAAGCACCAAAAAACATGCCATGAAATTCCGTTACTTGTTTCTTGCAAAAATTTACATGTGAAACTCAAAGTTTTACCCCTGTGTGAGAAAAAAGCTTAGAAACTAAGAGAATGAGATGCCTTTGCAAGATTCTATTAGGAATTTACAGTATGAAAACATGTTAATATTTTTTGATGCATATTGCATTCAAATTTTGTCTTTTTTTTTTTTGGGGGGGGGAATCATGAATTGCATTTTCAGTTGAGGGAGATGCGAAAGAGTGACAGTTTTTGATGCAGGGATGATTAAATTAGGATGATTAGCATTTACAGTTACTGATAGCAGTGGTGTAGAGTTACAGTATCTGGAATAGCATTGGTGATTTAAAGTAGTGGATAACATTTAATTACTGGAATAGCAGGGTGGATTTAAAGTTAGATGGGTTAAGAGTTGACAGTTATCTGGAATAGCATGTGGATTAAGCTAGTGTAAGAGTTGCATTATCTGAATAGCATGGTGTTCCTCTTGAGGTTCTCCTTTGCTCTATGTGAAACCATAACGATTCCTATTTTGATACATCTGTCATGGACCAAAAAAACAACAGCAACAACAACAGAATTATTTATTAACCGAACCATCTTTGTCCCTCTTCCCGCCCACCCCGGGGTCTGTTCCTCTATATGTGGCCACCCCCACCGAACAGACCCTGGGAGTCGCATCGCGCTATGTCAGGTGGCCGGCCATCCATCCACTGTTGTCTGCGACATTGTACATGGCTCTGACATGACAGTGCTTTCTTTTTTTTTTTTTTTTTTTTCGTTAGCTTAGCATGCTGGCCTGGGCATGTTGGGTGCATGGCAAGCAGCATGTGTTTTGTGGTGTGTTCGTGTTTGTTTGTGTTTGTTTGTGTGTGTGTTTGTGTGTGTGTCTGTTCCAGCTCACTGTTGTTATTGGCTGTGTTGTAGCTTCAGGGTATCCTGATCAGGATAGTGTATGTTATCGCTGAGATACATGTGGGCTGAATTTGCCCGAAACAGGACAAGTAGATCACTAATTTCAGGCATCAGTGTTTGTTCAGATATCAGACCCTGTTTATGATCATTTAGCCTATGATCATTTAGCCTATGATCATTTAGCCTATGATCATTTAGCCTATGATCATTTAGCCTATGATCATTTAGCCTATGATCATCTAGCCTATGATCATTTAGCCTATGGTCATTTAGCCTATGATCATTTAGCCTATGATCATTTAGCCTATGGTCATTTAGCCTATGGTCATTTAGCCTATGATCATTTAGCCTATGATCATTTAGCCTATGATCATTTAGCCTATGGTCATTTAGCCTATGATCATTGGGGAACAGGATAGCTCAGTGGTCATACCACTCGCTTTTCCCAAGCT
>CM060338.1:33946972-33951972 GCA_030674155.1 Stramonita haemastoma | reverse complement strand
TTACGACTCAGACGACGCAGCCAGCGAAGCCTCCAGTGTGTGTTCAGAGCGCTCCTACAGCTCCTACAGTGGAAGAACATCTGAGGTCAGTGGTGGTTTTTTAATTTTCCTTTAATTTAATTTATTTTGTCCGTTACTGCCCCAGGGAAACAAACACGTGCCTAGTAATTCAATTTCAGCACTTGTCCTTTCAGCTTCAAATTTTGAGTTTCTCCTCCCTCCCCCCCCCCCCCCCCCCCCCCCTTCATGTGGCTGTTTCTGCAGTGCTCTGCTTTCTCTGTGCGGGGCTGAGGTGAGGTCAGGTGAAGGTGAAGGTGAAACATTCCAGCGTCCTGTCGTAGAAGGCACACAGTCCTTCAGAAAGGTTGTTGGAGAGAGGAGTCTTTCATGATGTGTGGATACTGGAAATAATTAAGATTGTATGTCCGGGTTTTTTTTGGGTTTTTTTTTTTATATTCACCATCTTTATTTTATTTTAAAGATGGAGTGTGAGAATACACAGAACTGGGAGGAGGGTTTCACACAGGAAAGGACAGAACCTGTAGCAGCTATACAACTGTTTAAAAGCGGGCTAAATTCTATGCTGTAGATGGGAGGTGGGGGGAGGGGGCAGAGAAAGGATCCAGTTTTGATGAAAGGGAATGAATTTGTCATGTTTTTGTCTCTTGTCTGTGTTAGTTTAATGTAGAATCGAATGAAGCAGCTAAGAAGGAATGTGGCAGGGCGATTAAGATGTTCATCTGCCTGACAAATAAACTGTGAGGTTCTGGGTTTGATTCCCAGCCTTGCCTTTTCTTCCCATTTTGATGAGAAAATTGAACTGAATGTCTAAGTTCTTAGGATGAGACTTGAAATCAACACAGAACAACTGCGTACATGATAAAAGCCTGTTTTACCTTTAAGAAGAGAAGGCCATTTTATGTGTGTAGGATCAGACGACAACATTTAAAAAATGCATGCACATACATGTCATGTTTAGACTCCATTCTGGAAGTGAGAATGCAGCAACCTAAATGGTGGGTGGAAAATGCGGTTGCGTATGTAAACATTTCACTCCTGGTGAACCTCAGGCTTCTAACCAAGGAACACCAATAACCAGAATGAAGGGGCTGAAATGGAAGACAGAGAGAGACAGAGAGAGAGAGCAGGGAGGGTAAAAAGGAAGGGAGAGGGAGGGAGAGTGGGCTTGGTGTATTGGTGATGTCTGTGTAACATCTGTCTTTCTGTCTCTCCAACGCCAGACATCTTCCGATGTGGCGGAAGGGCGATACACTAAGGTAGTAGTGACGGCTACAGGAAAATATACCTCTTCTTGTGTTTGGATTGTACTTCTCTTTTGTCGTGTTGTCATTGTCGTGTTGTTGTTGTTATCGTTGATTGTGTTTTGCCCTGAGCTCATGCTGCACATTTTTCTTTTTTCTTGTAAAAAAAAATGATTATTTGTTCTTGGTTTCATGTATGTACTTATTTGATAGCTTATTTCAGCTCTATTCTTATTTTTATATCTTTATTGCATTTGTGATTTTTTTTCTTCTGTTTTGAAGGGGATTTGCATATGTTTGGCTTCTCTTTTTACACAATTTGATGTAAACACAGTGTCATCTTTTTCTCTTTTTTTTGTTATGCTTTTTCTTTTTATTCTTGGATGTATTCACCTTTAAATATTTTTTTAATTGGAAAAAAAGCAGATTTGAAAGACATTTAAACAAATTTTGCATTTTGTGAATCTTGTGAACATTTCAATTCAGTTTTGCTCCCTGGGACTTTTTGACTTTTCATAATATAAATGTTGTTTGGTGAAGTTTTCTCTTTTTTATCCTTCGTACTTGAAATTTAAACAACATTATACACTTTATTTTTTTCTCCCCATGCACTCTGATTGTTGTACAAACTATGTCATTGTGTTATGTTCCTGAATCATGTATATTTTTTTCCTGCTCTCAAGTAAAATTACTGTTGTTTTTTTTTGTTTGATTCCATTTACGTCTCTTCACAAAAAGTGATTTTTGTTTGTGCAGTGCATTTTTTTTCCTCTAGATAGATGTGTTGAATGTTTCTGTCTTGGTTTGATTTGTTTGTTATTTTTAAAAATGTGTTTTTCTCTCTCCATTGCTGCATTTTGTGGTTGTAGATGGATACATTCATGTTGAAACTGATTGTGTTAGGATAGATAGTGCCGAAGACTTTTTACTTTTCACTGTGATCCAGGGAATGTAGTTTGTTATAGTTATCTTACTCTCTTTATATGTAAAAAAAAATTGTGTGAATGTTTTTTTGTTGGTGGTTTTAATTTTGTTGTTGTTGATTACCTATGTCTTATTTACATTTAAACTATTTTCTACTTAAGTGTGAGTTGTGAATAGTACACTGAAATGACTGTTTATCACACAGTTGAAGTGTGTTACATGTCAGTCTGTTGTTTACTTGTTATAAGAGCAATATATGTCATATCACTCAAAATTTGTTATGGAATCGAACATACTTGTTTGTTCATCAGTAACTTAAAATGGCTGGGGAAAATATGTTGGTTAACATGCAATTTTCGTGATGAATTTCAAAGTTGCTTGTGTGAAAGAAATGAATAAATGAATGCATAAATGAATTTTAAAAAATACACCTTAAATTCAATTTTTAAAATGACGAAAAGATGATTGAATGAGTGAATAATTTTTTTTTTAATGATAAAAAAAGATGACTGGATGAGTCAATACAGAAAGAATGAAGACGGAATAGCATGTTCCTCCTTGGAACTGCAGAGGGTGTGTTCAGCAAACACTGTGTCGTCCTCATCCATGAAAAACAGTGTGCGAGAGAGATGTGTTTTGCGGACACTTTTGTTTTTGGCTTCTTTGCCCTCGTTTCTTCCCTGCATGTTTCTTGATCTCTTGGACTGTTACGCTCTCTCTTTCCTTTGAGCACGCATCTTTTTTTCTCCCTCTCTTTTTTTCCATCTGTAGCGTGTTGTGTCATTCAAGATTCAAGATAACTTTATTACCTCATGAAGAGAAATTCTGGCAGGCACAGCGCTCGTGAAGATAAGAGAATAAAACATTCAAAACAAACACGAATCACAACTCTTACAACACAGATACTGATTCTCTGCAGCATATACTAAGACACATTCATACAACATTGGAGACAGAAAAAAACAAACCCAAATGAATGTTGATCATGGTTTCAGATGTCATTGACACTTAATATCTATAATGTTAAATTGTGGAGACTAGGTAGTGATATTATACTTTATTTGAAAATATATATGTATATATATATTTTTTTAAAGCTCTTTTTAACCTTAAAAGAATTTGTTGGCAAAATTAGGACTGATGTCCTAAGCTCAATGTACATATTCTTCAATGCTTTAATTTTAATGGGGTTTTTTGTTTGTTTTTATTGGGTTTTTTTTTTTTTTTACAGATAATTAAAGTTCAGTGTTTAGGAATATTAATTCTATGGATTTGAAACAATTTTTCATTTATAGTGGTTGGTTTGAAGTGATAGCTTGTTGGATTGAATAGCCTTTAATCAACAAATGGTTTGTTTGCAATCTTACTTCTTTTTTTTTTTCTTTTTTTCTTTTTTTTTTTACTGTGTATGAAAATTATACTTTTTTAAAAATAGCTTTTATTTTCATTCCATGGCCAACCCTGAAATGGTCTAAGTAGCCAGCTGGGTTTTAAATTTAACCACAATAAGAAAACAAAATTGTGAAGGTTATCATAAATCGTTATTTTTGGGGGTGTTGATTCCTTCTTTCTAATTTTCATTTCAAGTAGACAGAACAGGTCTGACATTGCTGTATCTTCTCTTATGAAATTTCGTTGCAGTTGTCACAAACTTCCTATTGAAGTTGGACGTTTCCATAACATACCACGGGAAGAAAGAGCATGTTCAAAATGCAATATGTCTGTTATAGGGGATGAATTTCATTTTATCATGGAATGTCCCCAATTTACACATTTACAGCAAGATTTTTTTCCTTGGCATTTTGGTCAACTCATGTCCAGTTATAATTTTTGCAGGCTTATGAAATGTAAATCTCGAAAAGTTCTTCTGTCTCTATCAAAATTCATAAGAGTTGCAGGTATTTTTTTAAATTTGATTTGATGCCTTTAACCAGTGAAGATTGAGTCTTTTACAGAAATTTACATACCTTTAAAAAAAATGTCATGAGTCTTCAGTATTGTTTGTTTATTATTTTGTGATGAATTCTTGCTTTTCGGTTCCTGTTGATATTGATAATACTTATGGATGTATTGCTGTAAGGTTTCTTTTCTCCTGTTGAACTTGTTTGTTATCCTCCATGCCCCAAAAGGGGTGAAAGGAATTAAATCTTGAATCTTGAATCTCTTTCAGGACATGTCGGAGGTGATAGCCCTGCTGGGCAGTGGGTCTTACACCGAGCGCAAAGACGGACTGCTGTCCCTGCAACACCTGCTGAGGGCTGGACGATATCTGAGGTCAGTGACCAACTGCACTGTTTCACAGATTGTTAGGGTTTTTTTTGTTGGTTTTTGTTTTGCTTTTTTCTTTCATTAACCAGAGTTCTAAGGTTCACCAGTGGTGAGGTTTTGGGGTTTTTTGTATGCAAGCTATAGATCCTAGTTTCAGACAATGTGTTAACAATTTTTTTTTTTTTTTACCATTTTTTTATATTGAGGATAATGGAATAATTACTCATGTGCTTTTCTTTTTTTTACATCCAGTCTCCATGTGCATGCAGTTTTGTAAATTTTGTCATCTGTTCCCACTGGCACACAATGACCTAACTCTTTAAAAAAAGAAGAACCTGTTTTAACATGTTTAATCAAACAATGTATGAGAGAGGGAATTAGACTTAGTTGAATGAGTAGCAGTTGAAAGTGATGGTCATGATTTACTAAAAGGTACAATCAAAGTTCAGAGTAGATGTTTTTATTTTCCCTTTGTGTAACAGTTTGCTCCGAGTGAGTAAATTCAGGAGCAGTTGATAGTGACTGTAAGCTGCAAAGGGGACGGGA
>CM060338.1:33936972-33941972 GCA_030674155.1 Stramonita haemastoma | reverse complement strand
TTCAGGAAAAAAGACAAATGTCCAGAGGGTAAATACAAATATAGGTTAATGCTGGGGTAAAGTTAATGCTTTCAGGGTAACAATGAATACTTACAGATTTTTTTTTAATGGGTAACATGGTTTTGGAAGAGATTTTGTGTGTGGGTTTGTGGGGTATTTAGGGTGGTTTTGTTGCTAGTTTTAAGATGCCTGTTTAGAATGCTTTTGTATTATGTTTGCTATCGTAAAGATATTTTGACACTGTCATGCTTATGTAATATTAGAAATTTGTTCAAATTGTTCAAGGGACTTCTTTTTAAATAATATTGGGAAAATTACATATCATGTACATGTATCTGAAAATTACATATCATGTACATGTATCAGAGAGAGAGAGAGAGAGAGAGAGAGAGAGAGAGAGAGATTGATTGATTGATTGATTGATTGATTGATGTATTCTTTTATATCGACTATAATGGAATAAGCACTCTTGTGCTTTTTTTCATCCGGTCCCCGTGTGTATGCAGTTTTGTAAATCTTGTCATCTGTTCCCACCGGCACACAATGGCCTACTCTTACGAAAAGCGGAACAGGATTTAACATGTGCGCAAGATGTTCTGCGTGCGTTCACACATGGGGCCTCGGTTTAAAGTCTCATCAGAGAGAGAGAGAAGCGTAGGATAACCAGATTACAACCTCTTTATCATCACAAAAGGGATGTTGCAAAAGATTTTTTAAGGGTTTTTTTTTTCATAGACTCTAGCTTCCCTGATAAAATGAGAGGAAAAAAGTAGTTTTGTTGCATGATTTAACTGGACTGGAATATTCTCATTTCAGCTGATCAGCATTTTCAAAACTCCCGTACTTCTTGCCTATCTTGGCATTTGCTTAATATTAATTGTATAGAACTGCCAGTATGAAGTCAACACAGTGAATACCAGTAAATTGTCTATACTTTTGAATACTGGAAATTTCGTATGCTTTTGAATGTAACACAGTATCAGAAGTTTGCCATTCTTTCATTTGAGATTGAATAGTTTCCATGATTTTACACACACACAAAAGAAGAAGAAAGTCAGACCATGTTTTCATTTTTTTTTTTAATTAAAAAAAGAAATTATTTACCTCCCTACCCCCCTGATGTCAGCAATGATGATTTTTTTGTGTAGTTGTCAACAGTTTGGATTTTTTTTCAATTATATTGTGTGATTAATTGATTAGAAACCGTTAAAAAAAACCCAACCCTCCAACAATAACAAAACCCAGTAATTATGGTTTTGGTTTTACCCTCCACAGGTTTTATCAGATTATGTGAGTTATCATTTGAATGGAAAAGAGGGAAAATAAAACTTGAGGGATTGAAAATATGAAGGTGTTTTCCTCATCTAACATGACCTTCCTCCTCCCTCTTCCTACCTCCCTTTTCCCCTCTTCCTCTATGTGGCATTTTCTCTGTGGGTTTACACTCGTACTGTCAGTCATTGGATCAGTATACATTGATCTCTCCTGCACAAACATGTAGTGGATCACTTTGAATTTTGCACTCTTTGTCATTGTGCAAATGGGAGTAGAGTGGTGGAAGGTATTTGTGGTAATTACTGAGGTTGTTTTTTAATATCATATGTGTATTTTAATCTTGTGTATGCTTTTATGTGGAATTATAATTGATGGGGGGCAAAAGTGGTATTACTGGTTGGTAGTGGTATAGATGTCTCTAGAGACCTCCACTAGCTTTGAATGTTTTTTTGTGACTTTTTTTTTTTTTTTTTTTGGTCATTGGGGCAATGTTGTGAATGTTTATGGGAAGGGTTGGAAGACTTCCCACTTTCTTTGTTTCTTTGTCAGTCTGTCAATCTCTCTGTATCTCAGTTGTCTGTCTGTCTGATGCTCTCTCTGTCTCTCTCTGCCTCTGTCTCTCTGTCTCTGTGTCTCTATCTCTGTCTGTTTGTCTGTCTGTCTGTCTGTCTGTCTGTCTGTCTGTCTGTCTGTCTGTCTCTCTCTCTCTCTCTCTCGTGTGTGTGCGTGCGCGTGCGCGCACGCACACGCACACACACACCCCCTATCTGTCTATCTGTACAGGTATAGACGTAGACATATATATATATATATATATATATATATATATATATATATATATATATATTTATATACATACATATATATATTTATATATATGTAACTCCAACACTCTGTTTATGTGTGTGTGTGTGTGTGTATGTGTGTTCTAGACTATCTTAAATTTGTGCTGTGGTCCTCAAGGAGAGCATATTGTCTCAAGAGCAGTGCCACCTTTTTTTCTTTTTCTTTTTTTTATTTTTTTTATTTTTTACTTTCCTGTCTGCATGTGCCCACATTTCCTTCATTCAGAGATATTGTCCAGTGAACTATACAAAGAGTTTGTTAGTTTACAGGTGTCAACAGATGTGTGTTTGCTAAAATGATAAGCACTGTCAAATATTGGGATAGAATTGACAGGTTGTACCATGTGTGAGTGTGTGAGGGTTTTTTTTCTCTTTGCTTTTTCTTGATTAGTTATGCTTAACATTTGACCAACAACAGCAAGTAAATGCAAAATATATTGATAGTACATGGTAGCAAGTAATATCCCTTAGAGGGGTACTGTAGAATATGTCACCAAACTTGACTTTTCTCTTGACTCCTCAAGGAGTCCAGGGACAGCCAAAGTATTTTTCGGGTTGCTATCAGGATAGCTGAACCTGTTGGGTGCAGCCCCTCTCTCTCCAGGTTGTTGGGTGCATGCTGGGTATGTTCATGTCATCCATGCCACTAGCCATAGCTGGCCTTCTGACTGACGTAATGATAATGATGATGATGATAATAATAATAATAATAATAATAATAATAATAATGATAATAAATGTAATTTATTTAGCGCTTTTTATATAGTCATTCGGATGAGACCATAAACCGAGGTCCCGTGTGCGAACGAATGCAGAACATCTTGCGCACACGTTAAAATCCCATTCCGCCTTTTGGAAGAGCAGGCCATCGTGTGCCAGTAGGAACGGATGACAAAATTTTAAAAAATATATAAAAAAACCCAGCATGCACACAGGTGTTGTGTTTAGACACCATCCCTGAGGGGAAAAAAATAATGGGTAGGCGCTGCACTTGTGGCGACGCACTCTCCCCGGGGAGAGCAGCCCAAATTTCATGCAGAGAAATCTGCTGTGACATAAAGTGGTATAAAATATGAAATAAAAATACAGAGGCTATATCTTGCAAAAACAAATTACACAGAATGATTGGACTTCTAACATGCGCACGCTATTTTCGGATGTATTTACACTCTCCTCCGAAGGACTTTCAGGGGACTTGGAATTGTAAGGTTCCCATGATAACTCCAGAAGAGGATTGGTATCATGTGGCTGCCTCAGTGGAGACTGTGGAACTCTTTACCCTCCTCTGGTGACTTTCGGGGTCATGAATGTGATTCTCTAACCGCTAGCTTTTTCTACTCATACACACCCTCCTCAACCTTTCCCACCACTCACCCTCAGCCTGAAATAGTTCATGAAAATCTGCAAACGCAAAAAAAAGAAAGAAAGGCCAATCCAATCCAATTATGTTGTTTATAGCCCCGCCAACCACACAGACCATATCAGGGCTGTCACCTCGTCACATTTTTGTGACGGGGCAGTAATTAGATTACTTCCCATGCGATCGGAACTGCCAATCGCAGAGTCATGGATCTAAATTTAGATCCACCCCTGTGAATTGTGTGACGTTCTGTATCGTTGGGGGCTGGTTGAAAACCCTCCGTTGCATACACTTTGCCTGTATCGGTAAAATGTAGTATTTAAGCAGCCTCTTTTAAGAGGCCACATTCCCACTGTCTGACCGTGCCGTCATTGCCAAGAAGTTGTACAAAGACGTGGTAGATCAAATATCCACACTCTGTTACATTTTAAAACTCCAAAAGTCCAAAGTGATGTGTGGTATTTATTGTTGGGTCAGGTGAAGATCAGCCTCTGCTGTAGTCTAGTGGTTAGGGCGTTGGACTCGTAATCTAAAGGTTGCGGGTTCGATCCCAGCTTTCGGCTATGGCATTGTGCCCTTGGAAAAGGCACTTTATGGCTATTTTCTCACCCCACCCAGGTGTAAAAGGGGTACCAACCTTGTGTTGGGGGTTAACCCTGCGATAGACCTATCCAGGGGGAGTCTATGACTCTCAGTCGCTTAACGCCACAGAAACCAGGATAAGCACTGGCCTGATGAGCCTTAGGCTCGGGACAAACTTTAACTTACCTTTTTAACAGGTGAAGATCTCGATGCTGAACTTCCTGCAAGGCCTGGTGACGGTGATGGACCCTGTGGACTTTGTCAACACCATGGACACGCGCCTGGCCGTGTCCCGCATCATCAACTGGACCATGGAGCCCCGCAACGCTGACGTCAGAAAGGTCAGCAGTCACCTTCTGTCCTTTCTTTCCCTGCTGGTTTTTCATGTTAGAAAGGTAGTCATTTTCTGTCCTTCCTTCTTTCTCTGCTAGTTTCTCCTGTCAGAAAGGGTGGTCACCTTCTTTCTTCTGCTAGTTTTCGTACAAGAAATATTGTACATGCACTGACATCTCCTTAGCCCCCCCCTCCTAAAAAAGACAAAAAAAAGAATGTAGCTGAAAACTTCTCTTTTTTTAAGGATTTTTTTCTGGTGGCTTTTGACATAGGATTTTTTGCTATTAGCTCTGAAATTATATGTAAGTTTTTAGGTGTGTTTTTTTTTCCCTCTTTCTTTTTTTCAGCTTTTGACATAAGATTTGAAAAGAAAATCCTGAAAAGATATCTCTTTAAAAAATTATTTTTAAGTGTTTGACAGAAGTTTTAGGGAGAAAAAAGAACTTTGTTAACTTATCAGGTTTTTTTTTTAACAAGTTTAAAGAAAAAAAAGCTTTTGACATAAAAATTTGCCTTTTTTTCACAGAAGGATAAAGAAAAAGAAAACCCATAACTAAGTGTTTGATTTCCTAAGGTGATGTTTCAGAGTGCCCAGCTGGTGCTGA
>CM060338.1:33914472-33926972 GCA_030674155.1 Stramonita haemastoma | reverse complement strand
ATTGTGCTGGCTGACAATAAAAACCTGTGGTGTGGTGTGGTGTGCAGGGCTATGACGACAGCGACAGTCGGGTGAGGAAAGCCTCGGTTTTCTGCCTGGTCAACATCTACATGAGGATTGGAGAGGGCCTGCGCCCTTACCTGTCTGACCTCAACAGCAGCAAGGTCAGTTGTCCTGTCTTGTCTGTCTGTCTCTCTGTCTGTCTGCCAGTCTGTCTGTTCCTATGCTGCCATCTCTGTTTCTGGTCCATTGATCTGGAACGACCTCCCTCTCTCCCTCCGGCAAAAGTCTACTTATGACACTTTAAAATCCAACCTCAAGACACACTTATTTCAAACCTAAGATTTTCCCTTCTGTTTCCGTCTCTTGTCTGTCCCCGCCTTTGACATCTACCTGCCAAAGTGTATAGCCTTTGTGGGTGTGTGGGTGTGGGCGCGTGTGTGTGTGTGTGTGCGCTTGCGTGTGTGAGTACGTTCGAATTTGCTAGGACCATAGATTGCTATTGATTGCTTGTGTGATGTATAGGTTGAATACAAGCGCTTTGATTTGTTTTTACAAGATATAGCGCTACATAAGTTCCATGTATTATTATTATTATTATTATCATCAACGCAGCCACTCAAGAAGAGTTTGTGTATACAAATACTGTCACTGTGACAGCATTGATATATCGTTTTCCAAAAAGGAAGGAGTTTTTAAAACAATTTTTTATCTAATTCTTTTATATCAAGGATAATGGAATAAGCACTCGTGTGCTTTTTTTACATCCAGTCCCCGTGTGTATGCACTTTGGTAAATGTCATCTGTTCCCATTGGCACACAATGACCCACTCTTACGAAAAGCTGAACAGGATTTGATGCGTGCGCAAGATGTTCTGCATGCGTTCCCACACAGGGCCTTGGTTTATAGTCTCATCCAAAGGAGAATGGAGCTGGTGCTGATGATAACTCCAAGGGAAAATCCCCCTCAAACAAACGCCTCAGTGGTGGCTCAAACCCATGCTGTCAGATCTTGAGTTTGACGTCCTAGCCACTCGGCTATCCTGCCCCCACGCCCACTACCCCTCAGGATTTAAAATACTTGTACATGAAAAAAGTTGCCTGAATACATTTTTTTTTAAGAATTAACCAGGTCTGTGTAAAAATTTTCTGAGGAGAATGTTTTGGGTTTTTTTCTCTGCAGCTACCTGAATATTGCATAAATGTTTCTAGTTTCTAAGGAGAATGTGTTGTTGTTGTTGTTTTTCTGAAGCTAACTGAATATTGCATAAAATATTTTTAGTATGTAAGGAGAATTGGTGGTGTTGTTTTCTTCTGAAGCTAACTGAATATTGCATAAAATATTTTTAGTATGTAAGGAGAATTGGTGGTGTTGTTTTCTTCTGAAGCTAACTGAATATTGCATAAAATATTTTTAGTATGTAAGGAGAATGGTGGTGTTGTTTTTTTCTGAAGCTAACTGAATATTGCATAAAATATTTTTAGCATGTAAGGAGAATGGTGGTGTTGTTTTTTTCTGAAGCTAACTGAATATTGCATAAAATATTTTTAGCATGTAAGGAGAATGGTGGTGTTGTTTTTTTCTGAAGCTAACTGAATATTGCATAAAATGTTTTTAGTATGTAAGGAGAATGGTGGTGTTGTTTTCTTCTGAAGCTAACTGAATATTGCATAAAATGTTTTTAGTATGTAAGGAGAATTGGTGGTGTTGTTTTCTTCTGAAGCTAACTGAATATTGCATAAAATATTTTTTGCATGTAAGGAGAATGGTGGTGTTGTTTTTTTTCTGAAGCTAACTGAATATTGCATAAAATATTTTTTGCATGTAAGGAGAATGGTGGTGTTGTTTTTTTTCTGAAGCTAACTGAATATTGCATAAAATATTTTTTGCATGTAAGGAGAATGGTGGTGTTGTTTTTTTCTGAAGCTAACTGAATATTGCATAAAATATTTTTTGCATGTAAGGAGAATGGTGGTGTTGTTTTTTTCTGAAGCTAACTGAATATTGCATAAAATATTTTTATTATGTAAGGAGAATGGTGGTGTTGTTTTTTTCTGAAGCTAACTGAATATTGCATAAAATATTTTTAGCATGTAAGGAGAATGGTGGTGTTGTTTTTTTCTGAAGCTAACTGAATATTGCATAAAATATTTTTAGCATGTAAGGAGAATGGTGGTGTTGTTTTTTTCTGAAGCTAACTGAATATTGCATAAAATGTTTTTAAGTTTCTAAGGACAATGTGGTTGTTGGGGTTTTTTTTCTGAAGCTAACTGAATATTGTATAAAATGTTTTAAGTTTCTAAGGACAATGGGTTTTTTTTTCTGAAACTAACTGAATATTGCATAAAATATTTTTAAGTTTCTAAGGAGAACGTTGTTGTTTTTTTTCTGAAGCTAACTGAATATTGCACAAAATGTTTCAAGTTTCTAAGGAAAATGTGCTTTTTTTCTGAAACTAACTAAATATTGCATAACATGTTTTAAGTTTCTAAGGACTATGTTGTTTTTTTCTGAAGCTACCTGAATATTGCATAAAATATTTTTTAAGTTTCTAAGGACAATGTTGTTTTTTTCTGAAACTAACTGAATATTGTATAAAAAAAATTTAAGTTTCTAAGGACAATGTGGTGGTTGTTTTTTTTTCTGAAGCTACCTGAACATTTTCTTTCTTCTCTTTACCTGTTCAGACCAAGCTCCTCAACCTGTACATCAAGCGAGCTCAGGAGGACTCCAGGAGTGGCATCATGTCCCCTGGGACCTCAGACACGTGACCCGACCTGCCCGTGGGAACAACACAGACGTGACAGACAGCTTTCACTCCCGGCATCCAAAGACAGACAGACAGTTTTTTTGCAAGCAACGTTCGTGTGACGGCTGGAAAGGGGAAGCAATTTTTTCTTGTAAAGGGAGGGAAGCTAGTGTTAAAAAAAAAGAAGAAGAAGAGGTTTGTGTCACCAGTGTTGAAATTAATCTGTGTCTCCAGTGTAAAGAGCTGGACTGGTGTGTACCACTGTAAAGAGGCGTGGTGTCATTTGTGTAAAGAAAAGACTGGGCTTCATCACTGTAAAGCAAGGACTGGTTTCATCAGTGTAAAGTCATCCTGTAAAGCGAGGACTGGTTTCGGAAGTGTAAAGAGATGTCTAGCGGGTGTCAGTTTGTGTACAGAGAGGACTGGCTTTATCGTGTAAAACAAGGACTGAGATGATGTGTAAGAAAAGAGGACTGTAAAGAGGGAGGCATTCACCGTTGTATAACAGAATCATCTTTCACCACTGCTAAGAGAAAAGAATGGTAATAACATAATTTCATTTCTCTTTCCAAAAAATTTTTACAAAAGAAAAAGACTGAATTTTTTTTGTCTATTTCTTTTTCCCAAAAAGCTCACTTCACCATTATAACAGACGCCTACGTCATAAAAGTAATATGCAAGTGGAAAATTTTTGTTGTTGTTGCCCCACACAAGTTATGTGCATGAATTTGTGGCCAGTAGTAGCATGAAAAAGTGTGTGGAAATGATTCCATTTGTACACACAGTGCTGGATGATTGACAGCGGAATGTACAGAAACTAACTCCATGCCAAGCTGCTGGTGACTACAAACTGACATTGTGGTAGTCTTCGTTTGTGACAGTGAACCAAAAGATTCACAAGTCTGTTGTCAGTTGATGTCGTAAGTGAGAAAAAAAAAAAAAGCATGTGAACAAAGCAAATGATAGAAGTATGCTCAAACTGGCTCTTGACTGATATGTTGCTATGAACCACAGTTTACAGACGATTGTGAGCAAGTTGATGATGTCTTTGAGTTCAAAGTTTGTGGCCAATCATTCCAACTGTGTTTTTTAACTGACACAGACACTGTGGCAATGAAGCGATTATTTGCACTGTTTTGCTTCCAAACTGATCAAGTGAAAAAAAAACAACTAAAACAACAGAACCACAACCAATAATTTTTTTTTTTTTAAATTTTTTTTATATTACCCTATACATGGAGAAAGAGAATAAAGCACAACAACAATATTGGAGACATGCGCAAGCGACGACAAAACTTGATGATGGGTAGTTTTTGCTTGTCACTGAACATAATGTGCTTTTAAAGGATTGACCGTGCTTCTTTCTGCCTCTCATACCACGGTCCTTTTTCTGGATTGTGTCTGTCTGTCTGACTGACTGACTGTCTGTCTGTCTGTCTGTCTGTCTGTCTGTCTGTCTGTCTGAGTCCTCTCTGGGCCATGGCCACAGTTCATTCCTTGCTTCAGTGAAATGAAAAAAGTTTGTTTTTTTTTTGTTTCCGCATGATGAATATTCTTGGGGCCCAACTCGTGGACCATTCCAACAAGCCTTGCTTGCTTCTTTTGAAGACAGACAAGTGCATCAGCCCAGCCCACTGTCTCTTTCTGCTGCTGCTGCTGCTGCCCCTGTTCTTCCTGGTCCCAGCGTCTCTCATTCGTGGATGGATGTGTGTTTGAATTTCACAATTCACAATGTGAATTCCTGATCCCAGCTTCTCTCATTCGTGGATGGATGCTTTTTGAAGCAGAGCACAGTCCTGTAGGGTTTGTTTTCACAACCACTTCCACATACATACATACATACATACATACACCAAGGATCACTCAATGTGGATGAGTGTGTTAACGTTACTGAGGATTTCAAGTGCTGAGGAAATGGCCATGATGAATAGACTGGTAAATGGAATAAAACCAACCCTGGCAACAAAAACTGACTTAACTCTGTTCAGAAAAGGGATTTTTTTTATTTGGTCTTCAGTTTTTGTTGGGTTTTTTGGGGGGGGGGTTTGGGGGTAATTTTTTGTTTTTTTAAAAACTTTTTGTATGAATAGAAGAGATACTTAGTAACCTGCCAGTTTACGAGCAAGGCATGCTTTTGAATTCAACTGAATGCATACTCCCGAGTCTCATAGTTGCTGTGGAATGAACTGACACAGGAAAGAAAAGCAAAGCAAACCACCCTCTGAAGACTATGTTGTGCTCTTAAACTATCCACAGGCCCCAGTTTTAAAGCAGAGAGACACGCCTGTGCACAACTAAGGGTCCAAGCAGAAACTGAACATTCTTATTTGGCAGTCTGAAAACAAAACAGCGATACCAGTTAAGTGTGGAATGATCACTGATCTTGGACAGTCTGTGTGAAATGTTCACAGCAAAGTAGGATGTTAACTGCTGTCATAATGAGACCATGGCCTTGATTTAGCTTGTGTGGGTGGCAAGGGCTGTAAACATCCTGATTGTATTGGGATCAGATTGTGGATTTTCATCACATTGGAATGGATTGGAACATTTGAAGTGTCTGTGTTTGTTTGGAGGGACTGTTCATGTCACAGAACAGTTGGTGTGGACCAGGCATGGAATTGCTGCAAGCAGTTGGAGCGTATTCAGCACTGGAAAATATTCTGATATTATGGAACATTGATAACCATTCAGACTGATTGGTGTGGACGTTGTGTGTGCATTACCCAAAACCCATTGCTTTACTTGTTGGGCGGAGACAAGAAACTAGTCAGAGGGTCCCTCGTTTCAGAATTCCGTGATCAATGGAGAGAGGAACAAACCTATGAGGTCAGTACTTACATTCTCAGGGGTCATTCAATGCCAAAGGTTAGAGTTCAGACACCACAGGTGGTTGGCCTAAGGAGACGAGGTGAACTATTGGCAGTACCCACATCTTGCGTCCTCAGCCAGTGTTCTGTCTGTAGAGAAATAGATTGTGATCAGAGAGTTGTGCAATACAGAAAAGTAGGTTGATTTTGGATTGAGAATCAGAAGTAAAGCTTTTGTCCCCAGTTTAGTCCATCTAAGCAAGAGATGTGACTGTAGACGCCTGCAGACTTGTTTTTACTGACATTAGAATTGGCGTTGCTTTAGTGTAGTGCGCCTGTCACTGGATTGGAACAGGAGACAGTGAATCCATGCTTTGACATTTTGTACAGTTCACTTGTCTTAGGCTCCATAAAGATGGAAGTTAGCGTAGTATGACTGATAAGATTTTTAGCTCTGAGAAAAATGAAATGCACACAGTCACTTGTACTCCTGCATTGATGGTCCCTTGTTTCAGCCAGTCATATCATACAAAGCTTATCTGTGTGAGGTCACTTGCACAGGTGTTTGGTGTTCAGTGTTTGTTTTGGGGTTTTCTTTTTCTAGCATTTATTAGTACTTACTTTTTTGTTTTGGGTTGCAGCTGTGTAGGCCAATACTAGTGGTATCGGGTTTGTGTGTGTGTGCGTGTGCGTGCGTGCGCGCGCGCGTGTACGTACTGCATGCGTGCGTGCATGCCCTACAAGACTCATCCAGCATGAGTACTGGTGCAGACTGTAGAGTGTTTTAAAATATCAGATCTACGAAAGAACTATGATGACTTGGGTCGTAGTATCTTAGTTGTAAGCTTTTGGGTTTACTGCTATCATTCTTCACAGTTAGATACTTCTCACTGTACCTATGAACAGTAATGTGATATGATATGAACAGATAATAATGACAAGTGAGGAGAGAGAGAAAAAACAAACCCAGTGTATATCCATGCCTGTGTTTATCAGCAGTATGTGAATAGGTATCGACAGATAAAACGTTAAGGGAGAGAAGAAGAAAAAAAAAATGGTGCAAGCTGTGAAGAAGACCCCCCATATCAGCAAGTTATGAGTGTAGTATTCAGTGGTATGTGATTCCTCAACACCAAACAGTGTGTTCATATCAACACAGGAGATGTAAAGGTTACAGGTTTAACCCAAAAAAGTTCTGGCATCGGCAAAGCTGCAGTTGCAGAAAATTTCAACGTGACTGAGACCAGACATTGCACAGTTCTTCACAGCTGGTGTGTTAGTGAGATGAATAGTGCACACATTTCTTCACAGCTGGTGTGTTGGTGAAGTGAAAAGAGAGGAAATACTCTGGTACCGACATGCTCTTACCTTACATCCATTACTGATGACTGACTGACTGTCTGTCTCTGATAAACCAATGATGTGCAATTCTGAAACAGATGCATATTTGAGAGACTTTTTTTTTTTTTTGTATCACAGAGAAAAAAATTCTTAACAGTTGTCATAGACACTGAGACCACAACAACAACAAAAAAAAACCAGTGTGGAAGAAACAGACTTTGTGTTTGAGATAATAAAAATGAACCTGACGAAAACTTACAAGAAATGTGCCAATTGAACAAACATCACTTTTCTTCAGAAGAGGGTGTGTGTGAGAGACAAAGGAGCGCATTTTTTTTGTCAAACACTGATATATAGGAGTGACACTGGAAAGTTTTGTGAGTGTTTTGTGCATTTCCACTCTTCAGCTTTTGTTGTTCCAGTATGAATAGTGTGATACATATGTGTGTGTCATGGCACTCTCGCATGCATTTTTATGTGGTGGTGACATGGAAGAGATGTTAGCTGAGAAATGACCCCTGTGGTCGGCTGGACTGGAAATGTGCTGATTCCTTTTAGAAATAACTTGGGAGTGGAAGGAAGAAAGGAAGATAAAGGAAGCAGTTGGAATGGTGGGTTTGGGGGGGTATTTTTTCCTCTTTTTTGTGGGAGAAAAAAAACAAGGCTTTGTGGTTTGTGTTGTGAAAGAAACTGGAGAGACGAGACAAATGCATGCGTTGGTCTTCAAGTACACTTGATAGAAGAGAAAAGTGATGTGACTTTTTATCTTCTTTTTTTTTTTTTTTTTGACAGTGCATTTTTTTTTTTTTTTTTTTTTTTTTTTTTTACTGTACCTGTGAATGCATACCAAGTGCAGGTGTGAGATGGTGATGTTGTGCATTCCGTGGTAGATGCGGCGAATAAAAGATGTGATTTGATGTGGGATGTACGCTTTAATTTTTGTGTGGTTGTGAGCTGAAACACGAGATGTTTAGACTGCATGCCAGAAAGAAATGTTTATTATTATTATTTTTTAGAAAGAGTTTTTGTGTGTGGGATTGCACGACCCCAGAAATGTGATGGTGGATGTATATATATGTTTTGTATGATGTTGTATGCGTCAGAGTATTCGGCTGTGACTAGTGAATACATGTTTGGAATGATATGTCTGTGTATGTATAATGTTTCTCTGTAGTTGTGATCAGAAAAGATGTGATAGGTCAGAGATGGGGGTGAGGATATGAAGCGAGAGCTGTATTATTATGTTTGTGTGTGTGTGTTCTGTGTGTTTGTGTGTGTGGGTGTGTCTGTGTGTGTGTATGTGCATGTGTGTGTAGTGTGTGTGTGTCTGTGTCTGTATGTGCGTGTGTGTGTCTGTGTTGTGTGTGTGTGTGTGTATGGCCAGAATAAATAAAATAAATCTAAGGAGAGGCAGATGTGGAATCTTTATTGGAGAAGAAATGATGTGGAAAAACCACATCAAGAGAGATGGGTTTGCAATGTATAGGCAGTTGTTTCTGATTGGAATAAATGCGGAAGGAAAGATAATGACTTGGTGTTATCGAAAGAATGCGGTTCTACTGTTCATGTCAGCAGTTATTCCTCTTGGTCCTTCCCACTTTGTTCATCAACTTTATCTTCTTTTTTTTCTCTCCTCCCTCCTTCACTTAGTTTGTCTGTGAATAGTAACTACACCACTCTGGTATTGCCTTGATTGTTCCAACTGACCAATGCTCTTTTTTGTATTTCTCAATTTTTTTTTTTAATCACTGAAAAATATGCACATGAATATTTGTTTCAATCTGTACAATTTTTTTCGCCCATACCTGTTGTCTCACATTTGTTTGAAATGATTGTGATTGCAAACACTACACTCTGTGGACTGAGGGCAACAGATAGATGGAGAATGAAGATGTGGGTGTGTTGTGTGGGTAGTCCTCAAAAAAAGTTTTGGCCTTCTTTGACATGACAGCCAGCCTCCCTTCATCTCGTGTCTTATTTCACTTTGTATGCTATACACGATGCAACAACAACAACAACAATAACAACAACAACACTGAAGGGAGAGCTTTTTTCTTCTTTGTGATCTGCTGACATTTGTGTATTTCAATCTGCCTGCCTGCCTGATTGCCTGCCTGTCTGACTGCCTGTCTGACTGACTCACTGACTGACTCACTGACTGACTCACTGACTGACTGACTGACTGCACGAGGCTGATGACTGTACTAACTGTATGAAAAAGCGTTTGCGATGGGGGTGTATGTGTGCTATGTAGCTGTGCTGTGCTGTACCTCGATTTTTTCACCCATCGTCTTTGCTGCTTGTGAATGCTGTTATAGGGTTGTTTGTTGTTGGAGTTTTCTCACAAATGTCCAGCTTCTCACTTGCTTTGGAAGTGTATGATACTAGATTTTTAAGCTTGTTGTGCCTTTGTGACTGTATCGCACGACCATAGATAGTAGTATTGAGAAAGAACAAAAGAAACATTCAGTTAAGCTGCGATGCCTGGATATACATATACACGTGATGTAGAATGAATGGCTGGCTCTCTAAGACTGATCAGTATTGCTTTATTGAGCACCCGGCTCTGGGTTATGTGGGACTATGAGGTCACTTCAGTTGTACTCTTGACATGCATAGTCTGTTGTTGCTTTTAGTGCCTCCTGTTTGTCGTCACCGTTTCTCATGTCTGTGGGCTGTGGAAGTCTTCTGTGAAGTCTCCATGATGAGATTAGTCTCCCAAATCAGGTTGGTTTATCAGACTTTGCCTTAGCTAGAATCCCCTTTGGAAGCATCCCCCAACACATTTCCTCTGAGGGTTTCTTCTCGGAGCTTTTTTTTTGGGGGGAAGTGTAACCGTCGAGTGTGCTTTCCTCTTGGATGTAGTCCTAAGACTATGTGTGTTGTTCAGGTTGGAAGGTCTGTTAGTGTGAGGCATATGTGGATAGGTCTGTTTGGTCCTTTTGGGTGCTGTTGTTTTTGGCATGGCTTGTATGTACTGTAGATGGGGGGGAAATGTCATTTGGGGGGTATATGTAAAAAAAAAAAAAAAAAAACCACAAGAGAATCATTCAGCTGTCTTGTATTGCTGTAAGGTAGATTTATAGTCCTGGTATACCAATATATATACCAGTGTGTTACTACCAAGAGTAAAGGAACATCAGAGAATCATTCAGCTCTCTTGTATTGGTGTCAGGTAGGTTTACAGTCCAGGTATACCAATCTATACCAGTGTGTTACTACCAAGAGTAAAGGAACAACAGAGAATCATTCAGCTCTCTTGTTCCCGGTAGGCTTACAGGTCCAGGTATACCAATCTATACCAGTGTCGTTACTACTAAGAGTAAAGGAAAAACTGTTGTGAGGAAAGGTGTTCTTGTCTTCAGTGGAGTTCAGTATGTCTCTAGGGAATTACTTTTGAGGGGGAATGGAAGTGTGCATTGCTTAGCAAAGACTGAATTGTTCAACAGTAGCAAAATGGGATCTGATAATGAGAAAACAATATTTTGGGATTAGGTTTGAATATACCACAAAAATGTGTCCCTTGTGTGGATGTAATTGTATACCTTGCTTTCTATCTGGCTGTTTCTGTCTTTCACTCACTTACTCAATCACACAGTAATGAAGCCACGTTTGGAGATGAGGGGGGGGGGGGAGAGTAAACATGATTGTCTCTGATTAAACTCCATGAGTTCGTGTTGTTGCTGTATGAGATTGATTGACATGCAGTACAGTGACCAGTGTCCACTTTCTTTTGTGTACCAAAGCGTATATATAATTTTGTTTATCAATGCTGCACACACTTTTACAAAACAGTTAGAATTGCACAAAGATTGATGATGAATTGATGGAGGTAAGGCCAGGAATTATGGTTATATGTCTTCAATTTGCTTCTTCCAATTCCCATTTTCCATTTTCTCCCTATGCTTTGGAAATGTGGCTGTATTGTGTGAGAGTACCCACCACAGTGCAGTGTGGTGTGATGGACTGTATGTATGTATGTATGTATGCACATGTTGACTGTTTTACCAGCCTCCTGTTTTACCAACCCCCACTTTGCTCTGTGATAACCCGCTTACACTCATGTGTTCACTTCTTCGTTTGGTGGGATGGATGTCTTTGATATTTTGGCAGAGAGGGAAGTCATCGTTCCTGAGAGACACCCTGAAATTATAACTGGGTGCTAGTTTATTTATCGTAAGTAGAAACAGGAAAAAAAACTTACAGAGAAGTTAGATTCTTGTCTGTGCTTGGTATGCTGATGTGTGTGTGTGTGTGGTGTGTGTGTGTGTGTGTGGGGGTGTGTGTGTGTGTGTGCATGTGTGTGTGTGTGTGTGGTGTGTGTGCGTGTTGTCTGTGGTGTGTGTGTGTGTGCAATTGTTATTCAATGTAGTTACTGATAATCAGTAACGTCTTTCAATTCGTTGTGAATGTATGTGAATATTGCGATGCAGACTGATAGTGTCAAACACTTTAGAGGTCAGTAAAGAAAATGAGTGAGAGCCACAAGTGTTGACCTCAGCAGAGAGAATGGAAAAGCAGATAGGTTTGGTTTTTATTTATTAAACAGTACCTTTCAGTATAAAAAAACAAACAAACAAACAAAAAATATGGAAGTCAGATGTGCACAGCCTGACTTGTCATGCATTTTGACAGCAGCACAACACATTTTCATTCAAATGACAGACAATAATAGTTGCTGTCTGAGCGTTTGGCAAAGAAGAGGAAGTATAACTAAAGAGAATAATCTTAACACAGCTCAGCATGATATGCTTTGAGGTGGAATCAGCTTGTGATAGTTTGTTGGTACTTGTACGTCAATATTGTTGGTTTGTGAACAGATATATGTATGTAAGTCTGTATTGTCAGTTTGTGAACAGATACATATGTTTGTATGTCTGTGTTAGGGGGGCCGGAATAGCTAAGTGGTCAGAGCACTCACTTTCCCCAAGTCAAGTTAAGCAGCGTCGAGCATGGTTACGAGTTGGATGGGTGACCGTTTGCGTGCCTTGGCTTCAGTACAGTCCCCCAGTTCACCCAGCTCTAAATGGGTACCTGCCCTCTTTAGGGTCAGGGAAGGTAAAGCAGCGAGGGAGAGGAGATGGGTGCCGCCCTCAACATGCTGGCCCCCTAGAGAAGCTGAGGTCTCTGATGCCTCGCTCCCTTACGACCACCTAGGTTATGGGACACCTTTACCTCTACCTTTACCTATGTCTGTGTTGTCAGTTTGTAAACGGTTCTATGTCTGTTTAGCAAGGAAAAGGACATGCATGCATTTGACAATGGAAGGAAAGGAAATGGTTGACGCCTGAACAGTGAAGTTTTGTTCATGCCATATTGTTTCTTCTGTCTGTGTCTGTGTGGAGATTTTATTGATAAAATGTAGGTTTTTATCCCTCCCCGAAAGATGAAGAGAGAGAGAGGGGTGAGAATAATTATGCACTCATGTGTTTGTGTGCGTTACTTGCATTTGGATATAATTTTAGATGTGTGTGTGTGTGTGTGTGTCAACATACATACATGCATAGGTTGATGCACGCATATGTGGATGAGTGGATGGATATGTGGATGTGAATCTCTATGTGTGAATCTTTAAAAGCCTTGCAAAAGATACGACTTTTGC
>CM060338.1:33904472-33909472 GCA_030674155.1 Stramonita haemastoma | reverse complement strand
TTTTTTTTTACCTCCCCTACACACACACATGCACACACACACACACAACATCACCCACACACACCCACACACACACACACACACACACACACTTTCCACTTTCTCAAGCGAGTTCGCAAACACCATGCCATGTCTACCAAGAAACACAGGCTACTGCTGCTTCACCAACTATGACTGATCACCCTTTCCCCCCTCCCTCACCCCCACCCCTTCCTTCACACACATGCACACACACAGCACACAAATAGGCCATACACACGCGTGAGCGCGCACGCACGCACGCACAACGCATGATGCACGTCTTAGCTACGCCACAGTACACATTACACGCGCGCGCACACGCAACGTACGAAACGACACAAACAAGAACGACAACGCACGCACGAACGCAGCATACATGCACACGTGTGCGCAAGCTTATCAATCAATCAATCTATAAAATTCTTATATGTCCAGGATAATGAATAACAATTGATGTGCTTTTATTTTTACAACCAGTCCCCCCTGATCAGGGATTAGCATTGTAGCCGGTGCGGTAGATCTAGTGTGTGAGACTTAGCGCGACAGGGAGTTAATTAGATTATCTCCATGTGTGTGCGTGTGCGTGTGGTGTGTGTGTGTGTGTGAGAGAGAGAGAGGAGAGAGAGAGAGAGAGAGAGAGAGAGAGAGAGAGAGAGAGAGAGAGAGAGAGAGAGAGAGAGAGAGAGAGAGAGAGAGAGAGATTAAAAAAAAAATAATTGTTTGTATGCAAGATCTAGTGTGTGAGACAGCGCGACAGGGGAGTTAATTAGATTATCTCCCATGTGTGTGCGTGTGCGGTGGTGGTGTGTGTGTGTGTGAGAGAGAGAGAGAGAGAGAGAGAGAGAGAGAGAGAGAGAGAGAGAGAGAGAGAGAGAGAGAGAGAGAGAGAGAGATTAAAAAAATAATTGTTTGTATGCAAGATCTAGTGTGTGAGACAGCGCGACAGGGGAGGTAATTAGATTATCTCCCATGGTGTGTGATTGTGTGTGTGTGTGTGTGTGTGTGTGTGTGTGTGTGTGTGTGTGTGTGTGTGTGTGTGTGTGTGTGTGTGTGTGTGTGTGTGAGCGAGTGTGTAAGAGATTTTGTTAATAATAATCGTTTGTATGCTAGATATAGTGTTCTAGATTTAGCGCGACAGGGGAGTTAATTAGATTATATTCCATGCAATCTTGTCGCTTCGTAGTAAAACTATTTTCGGACTCGCCAGTAAATTGCGAGACACTTTGTATTTTTAATAGGTATAGTTAAGTTAGTGTTTTTGTCTTCGAGCTTCATCCATATTTTGGTCTTCTCCCCGTCCATGGTCTTCACCATTGGCATGCTGAGGAGCAAATAAAGAATGACCAGCCAGCTACCGTCTTCTCCCGAGTCTTCTGTTGCCCAGTGGCTATGAATTGTTGTTCCACTCTTTCCCTTACCTGTCTTATTCCTTACCTCTCGGTACTATCACAACATAAGATGAAAAGATCTATTTTAAAAAAAACATAAAGAGTAGATCAAAATAACAACAGTAACAATAATAATAATAGCTATTAAAACAAGAGACAATAGCAACAGTAACATAAAACGCAAAAATACCAAAAAAGCAAAGAGGACAGGAAAACAATAATAAAATAACAGAAAAGTACACACACACACAAAGAACTGAAATAAGAAATAGACAATCAAAATGTTTTTTTATGGTAATAAAAAGGGGGACAAATAAACAAGAAAACATAACGAGTCAAGCAACTGGAAGCATCATCCCACCACCAACCATCAATCAAATAAACCAGATAAATCATTATATTTTGGTAAAGGGGGAGAAGGCCAGAAAACTTAATCAATTTTATGATAATAGAGAGAAAAAAAAAAGCACTACCAATAGCATATTACATAACACGTACGTTCCAAATTTAAATGAAAAGACAATTATGCATAACATAAAAAAGCAATGGCATAATGATTTACACACACACACACACACACACACACACACACACACACACACACACACACACACACACACACACACACACACACACACACACACACACACACACACACAAAGGTGTGCGCGCACGTCACTAATAGGTTTTATGCTAAGAGAGACACATGCCTTAGTTTTTAAGTGATATTATATAACGGAACATAAGAGGAATTTATCCGCTGTGTGTGTGTGTGTGTGTGTGAGAGAGAGAGAGAGAGAGAGAGAGAGAGAGAGAGAGAGAGAGAGAGAGAGAGAGAGAGAGAGAGAGAGAGAGAGAGAGAGAGAGAGAGAGAGAGAGAGGAGAGAGAGAGAGAGTAATTTTTAAAAAAAATGTTACAGAATTATATTCGATCAAAATAAGATTTAGAATATCTTCATTCCTTTATGCATTCTCGGAGTGAAATTATGATGCCAGATTAGATCATTGACAACTTTACCTCTAATTTGCTTCTGTTAGTTTCCAATCGATGTATCTGATTCAAACTAGTTATGAAAGAAAATTGTCCAGGAAAGGCGGACAGACAGAAAGAAAGAAAGAAAGAAAGATAGATAGAAAGAAAGACAGACAGATAAAAGAAAGAAAGAAAGAAAAGAAAAGAAAAGAAAAGAAAAGAAAAGAAAAGAAAAGAAAAGAAAAAGAAAAAGAAAAGAACAGAAAAGAAAGAAAAAAAGACAAAGAAAAAAAGAAAGAAAGAAAGAACAGACCACAAATAATGATGATTATAAACATCTTTCTACATTATTTTATGTGCATGAATCCGTTTCTCAGAATCAGTTCTGTCACAAATCGATATGTGAACCAATATTCTGATCATCAGAGCTTTCTTCAGATTTGTACTAATGACAAAGGAAAATTGTCATGCAAAGAAACAAACAAACAAAATAAGCAAACGACCGAGGAACAAGAGAAATCAAACAAACAAACAGATTCAAACTAATGACCAACAGAAAATGATCAAGTAAATAAAGAAAGAAAGAAACACACTAAAATGAAACAGAAAGAAATTGAAAAGAAAGGGTAAAGATAGGAGTGAAAGAAAGACATATCGATCAGAAAATGGGAGAGAGAGAGAGAGAGAGAGAGAGAGAGAGAGAGAGAGAGAGAGAGAGAGAGAGGGGAGAGAGAGAGGAGAGAGAGAGAGGATGGAAAAACAGAAAGAAAAATAGCAAACAGACTGATAGACAGACCGACCAACCAGACAGACAGACAGACAGACATGCAGATAAACAGACAGACAGACAGACAGACAATCAGGCAGGCAGGCAGGCAGGCCGGTAGACAGGCAGACAGACAGACGGACGTACGGACGGACAGACGTACGGATGGATGGATGGATGGATGGGTGGATGGATGGATGGATGGCTCGGTGGGTGGGTGGGTGGGTTTATGGATTGATGAGGGGAGAGAGAGAGGGAGGAGGAAAAAACAGACGTACGGATGGGTGGATAGATGGATGGATAAATGGGTGGATGGTTGGATGGTTGGATGGTTGGATGGATGGATGGATGGAGAGAAAGAGAGAGAGAGAGAGAGAGAGAGGAGAGAGAGAGAGAGAGAGAGAGAGAGAGAGAGAGAGAGAGAGAGAGAGAGAGAGAGAGAGAGAACTCGAACTCGAAAGGTTTATTCATGAAAAAAGGCCATTGGCCCATACATGAAGGGGGTTGCCGAATAACGATAACGATAATTGCTTTAAGCTGACACACGACGCTACTCCAAGCCATGGAAACCACAGCATTGACTAGTAATGTACATTGAGACACGAAACTCTTTACTGTCCAGATATGTTACGGCATTCCGAGCCTTTCTTTCATCCACGCACACCCTTAGGTCTAGGCTAGGCCTAGCCAAGAAACCGCTGTAATAGTTCTCTAAGTGTCGCTAAGTCCCTTGAAGCACACGATAGGGTCTCCGTGTGTAGTGTGTTCTGGATTCGCTTCCCATTCCGCAAACTGGCGAGTTTGACAGGTTCCTCTTTAGCATGTTTTTCTCTTGCTGTTTGACAAACCAGTACACACATACTGGCTCAGTGTCTGGTTGGCATGGGCACTGGACCATAATGTCGTCTGACTCACACGTCACAACATCTTCACCGTCTGAATGATGTAGCAGGGATTTTCTAAAGTGTGTATTTCTTTGTCTGTCTCTTAGCCTTTTCTGTACGGATCTATCAGTTAGAGTAGCCACTACTGTTTGACATTTCTTGTGTCGAATGCACCAACAATATTATCATCGTTCACCTCAGGCTGCAAAACACACATATCAGCACAGTCACAACAATCAGACATACAGGGAGGTTCTAAATCAACCGATGATGGCAACTTAACTGAGGTTTTTGTGTTGATGTCCTGTGTGTGTGTTGTTGGTAGGTCTATTCCATGTGTATCTACACATGCTGTATTCCCTGTTCTACTCCACTGTCAGGCAGACTCGAGGCACTGAGGACACAGTCACTTTCACACACAACACTTGCCTGCTTCTCTTTATGCTTTCGAGAGGGCTCAACATCTCGTCGTCTTTGAGAAAACGATTTTTTCCTGTAGTACTGTGCTTGTGTGCTGCGATTCACTGTTGGATCCGCCATGTTGGTTGACACTGTTGTGTCCACTGGTTTCAGTCGCAAGACAAAAACCACGCTGTCCCCTTCTCCTGCCACTTTCCAGCTGGAAACTGCATTGTCAGTCAGCAGGGCGCCTAAGGTCCTCTCCACAGCCGCTGGAAGTCCAGTAACTGGCATTTTTGAATGAATTTCTAGTTTTACTGCTGCTCACAGAAAATGTACGCCCTGTCCGCTTCACTTCTCGTGACCGCCCCGAGAGAGAGAGAGAGAGAGAGAGAGAGGAGAGAGAGGAGAGAGAGAGAGAGAGAGAGAGAGAGAGAGAGAGACAGAGAGAGAGACAGAGACAGAGACAGAGACAGAGACAGAGAGAGACAGAGAGTAGAAAAAAAGAGGAACAGGTAAGAAACAAAACCATAGAAAGAAAAACAGTTTTATGAGAATGCAGGGGAAAC
>CM060338.1:33893352-33899372 GCA_030674155.1 Stramonita haemastoma | reverse complement strand
CCAACACCCACCACCCCCCCCCAACCCCCCCACACCCCCCCCCCAACCTCTCGCCCACACACATCCCACCAACAACCACCCAACAAACACCTGCCTCACCCACACCCACCACCCCCACCCACACACCACTACCCCCCCACCAACCACCCCCCACCCCCCTACCCACACCCAAAACACCCCACCACCACCAACCCAACAAACCCACCAACCCACCAACCAACCCACCAACTCAACCAAACACCCACCACCCACCAACCAACCCACCAACATCCACCACACACCACACACACCCCACTCCCCCACACCCACACACACCACACACGACCTACATCCCCCACACTCACCACACACACCACACACACACATCATCACACTCACTCTCACACTCCTCCTCCATGCACCTTCCCAAATACTCAAGCTAGTGTATTATTTACCCACAGACTTCACACAATGGAGAAGACAGGTTAAACACACCCAAAAACACACAACCCTACCCTCGGATTGTCACCCACCACTAAAACTGGACCATAATCAAACACTGCCAAATAAGAACAAGCTTGTGGTTTTTGTTATTGTTTTGTTGTTGTTGTTTGTTTGTTTCTAGATGTTGTTGTATTCAGTGTCTGAGATGTTGTTAAATGTTGTTTGCAGTTTGAACAATCTGTTATTAGGTAAATTGTTTGGTTGGGGTTGTAAGGGGGGGAGGGGGGTGGTTTTGATGTGTGTTTGTGTTGTGTTTGTGAGTTGTTTGCTGCAGCGCAGCGTGAGTTGTGTGTGTGTTGATTGTGTGTTGTGTGTGCGTGCGAGTTGTGTGTGTGTGTGTGTGTGTGTGTGTGTGTGTGTGTGTGTTGTGTTTGTGTGTGTGTGTTTTCGTTTGTGTGTTGTGTGTGTAAGTTTGTTTTTTGTTTTGTTGTGTTTGTTTTTTTTAGGGTTTTTTTTTTTTGGGGGGGTGGTTTTGTTACGGTTAGGGCTAGAGAGGTTCTTGTTGGCTAGGTGTGTGTGTGTGTTGTGTGTGTGTGTGTGTGTGTGTGTGCGTGTGTGTGGTGTGTGTGTGTGTGTGTGCGTGTGAGTGTGAGAGTGTGTGTGTGTGTGTGTGTGTTGTGTGTGTGTGTGTGGTGTGGTGTGTGTGTGTGTGTGTCCGGTGTGTGTGTGTGTGTGTGTGTGTGTGGTGTGTGTGTGTGTGTGTGTGTGTATGTGTGTGTGTGTGTGTGCGCGCGCGTGTATGTGTGTGTGTGTTTGCGCGCGCGCGCGCGTGTGTGTATGTGTGTTTGTGTGTGTTTGGGGGGGGGGGGGGGGGAGGGGGGTCGTTCTGTGCTTGAACTCCGAGGTTCACCAATGGTGAGATTGTGCGTATGGGTACCGTTCTAACCCACCATGAAGGTAGCCGCATTTCCACTTCGGGGAGAAGTATGGTTTGGATTTTGCTTTTACGGTTTGGTTTGATGGTTTTTAGTTACGGTGCTTTTTGCTTGGTTTCGTTTGATACGGGGTATTTTTTAAATTGTTCTTTTGTTTTCTTTCCTGTCTGGTTTCTTTTACTTTAGGTGGTTTGTCAAACAGTCAAGTCAAGTCGAATTTTTATTTCCAGCTGATACATTGAATGAGCAATGCATTTTTTTCATCAACAAGCCATCTGTCTAGGAACCAACAAAAAAAAAAAACAAACTACTTTCATCAATAATATTTTAATGTGTGTGTTTTTGTGTTTTGTGTGTGTGTGAGTGTCAAGTCAAAATGATCTTTATTGAGGGTAAAAGTGTGTTGTGTGTGTTGTGTGTGTGTGTGTGTGTGTGTGTGGTGTGTGTGTGTGTGTGTTGTGTGTTTGTGTTTGTGTGTGTGGTGTGTTGTGTGTGTGTGTGTGTTGTGTGTGTGTGTGTGTGTGTGTGTGTGTGTGTGTGTGTGTGTTGTGTGTGTGTGTGTGTGTGTGTGTGTGTGTGTTGTTTGAGTGTGTGTGTGTGTGTGTGCGTTGTGTTTGTGTGTTGGTGTGTTTGTGTGTGTGTGTGTGTGTGTGTGTGTGTGTGTGTGTGTTGTGTGTGTGTGTGTGTGTGTGTGTGGTGTGTGTGTGTGTTTGTGGTGTGTGTGTGTGTGTGTGTGTGTGTGTGTGTGTGTGTGTGTGTTTGTGTGTGGGTGTGTGGTGTGTGTGTGTGTGTGTGTGTGTGTGTGTGTGTGTGTGTGTGTGTGTGTGTGTGGGTGTTGTGTGTGTGTGTGTGTGTGTGTGTGTGTGTGTGTGTGTGTGTGTGTGGTGTGTGTGTGTGTTTTCAAACTGGCTTTTGATTTTGTTTTGGTTTCTGTGAAAGATACGTGTGTAAAATTACCTTCTGGTTTCATCCAGAGTGGATATTTATATTGTTCTATCTCATCTATCCATGTCACTTCGGTTTTTTTTTTTCAATATTTTATTTTCTTTCCGTTTAGTTTCCTGAGTTTTGACATTTCCGTCTTCAAATCTGAACCAATGTAACGTTCCAGGAAATAAAACATGGTGTGACTTGGGTTTGGTATTTCTTATTTCCTTGGGTTTGATTTTTTTTTTAACCTGCGATGTGTTTACTGCTTTTCTTGTTAGAAGTGAAAATGTCAAAGGCACAAAAAGGTACTTTATCAAAGACATTCAAAACAAACAAAACCAGAGAGAGAAAGAGGGGGGGGGGGGAGGGAGGAGAGAGAGAGAGAGAGGGGGGGAGGGAGGGAGAGGGAGGGGGGAGAGAGAGAGAGAGGGGGGAGAGAGGGGAAAAGAGAGAGAGAGAGAGAGAGAGAGAGAGAGAGGAGAGAGAGAGAGAGAGAGACAGACAGACAGACAGACAGACAGACAGACAGACAGACAGACAGACAGACAGACAGACAGACAGACAGACAGACAGACAAAGAAAAAGAGAGAGAGAGGGAGAGAGAGAAGAGAGAGAGAGAGAGAGAGAGAGAGAGAGAGAGAGAGAGAGAGGAGAGAGAGAGAGAGAGAGAGAGAGAGAGAGAGAGAGAGGGAGAGAGAGAGAGAGAGAGAGAGAGAGAGAGAGAGAGAGAGAGAGATCCTGACATGCAACCTCATTGATTTTTTTTTTTTGGTTTAAAAAAAATTCCACATTCTATGTGTTTGTGTGGTTGTGGTCACAAGCCGAAGGGGGAGGAGGGAAGGGGAGAGGGGGGGGAGGGGGAGAGGAGCAGGAGGGTATGGGGGCAGGGGAAGGAGGGGGGCGAGAGAGAAAGAGGTAGGTAGACAGGTTGGTGTTACATTTTTGGTTCGTCTTTTATCTGTGTGCATTGTGTGTGTGTGTGTGTGGGGGGGGGGGGGGTTAGCTAAGTGGTCAGAGCACTCATTTTCCCCCAGTCAAGTTAAGCAGCATCGAGCGTGGTTACCAGTTGGATGGGTGACTGTTTGCGCGCCTTCGCTTCAGTACAGTCCCCCCCCCCCCCCAGTTCACCCAGCTGTAAATGGGTACCTGCCCTCTTTAGGTTAGGGAGGTTAAACAGCGAGGGAGAGGAGATGGGCGCCGCCCTCAATATTCTGGCCCCTAGGAGAAGTTGAGGTCTCTGACACCTCGCTCCCCTACGACCACCTTGGTTATGGGACACCTTTACCTTTACCTTTATTGTGTGGGAAGCAGGTAATACCTGTCATCAGCGGTGGTCTGGTTTGTCCTGTTCACCTTTCACCTGTAGTGTTTTGGAAATTACATAAAACCAGAAACTGAGTAAGGTCAAGGTGTCCAATAACATAATTATGTGGTAGTATGGGAGCGAGGCGTCAGAAACCTCAGCTTCTCTAGGGGCCAGCATATTGAGGGCGGCGCCCATCTCCTCTGCCTCGCTGCTGCTTTACCTTCCCTGACCCTAAAGAGGGCAGGTACCCATTTACAGCTGGATGAACTGGGGGAACTGTACTGAAGCCAAGACGCCCTTTTGATCACCCATCCAACTGGTAACCACGCTCGATGCTGCTTAACTTTGACATGGGGGAAGCGAGCGCTCTGACCACTGAGCTATCCCGCCCCCCGGAAAAACTGTGAAACTGAAAAGGCCGATTCATATTTCTGCTTTAATGCCTGTTGGGGGGGATTTTTTTTTTAATGTTACCCCGGAGAGTTAATATTGACAGGGGCTCCACTCCACCTTCAAACTCCATCCAATGAGACTGCTTCCCCCGTGGCTGTGTCGGAGGTCTGTCAGTATAAAATAGCATCACCACTCTCTGGAAACTCTGTGAAGGGAATTTCCCTCTTTTCTATCTTTTTACGCGAACACATGCGGACAACCATTCTAAAAGGCAGGTTCCAGCATCATGCCTCTTCTTTGTATCAGAGTAGGCCAGCTTTGGCAAGTGTGTGGGATGAGGGGTTATACGAACATACCCAGCATGCAGCATGCTCTTGCACCAGATCTTCTCAGTTGAGCTTCAGTGTGTACCACTTTTGGTATTTCTGTCCAAAAAACTAACAAGACAGGCAAACTGTGAAATTGCCTGTCTATGCGTGCGCGCGCGCGCACACACACACACACGCACATACACACAACACGTAAGCACACGCACACACGCACGCACGCACACACACACAAGCAACACGTAAGCACACGCGCACACACACACCACACACACACACACACACACACACACACACACACAACACACACACACACACACACACACACAACACACACACACACCACACACACACACATGCCCATGCGCTCTCGTGCGCGAGCACAATCGTTAGTAATGTAAATGAATATAACACATACACGTGGACACACGTTTCAAATTTTTATTTCACTCTGCAAATCCCACAACTTTCATCATCGATTTTGTTGTGTTTGTATTTAGTTTGCTCTGTTTTTTAATTTTGTTCTTCTACTCCTATAACACTGAAGAAAAAAGTAACAGAGAAAGTAAGAAAGAAAAAAGAAAAGAAAGTAGACAAAGTAGAGACAGAAAAAAATAAGAAAGAAAGAAGTACAGACAGAAAGAGAGAAAAAGTACAGAAGAAAGAAGTACAGACAAAGACAAGAAAGAAGAAAGAAAGAAAGAAGTAAGAAAGAAAGAAGTACAGACAGAAGTAAACAGAAAAAAAGAAAGAAGACAGACAGACAGACAAGAAAGAAAGAAAGACAAAGAAAGAAGAAAGAAAGAAAGTAAGAGAAAGAAAGAAAGAAAGAAAGAAAGAAGAAGAAAAGAAGAGAAGAAAGAAAGAAAGAGGAAAGAAAGAAGAAGACAGACAGAAGAAGAAAGAAAGAAAGAAAGAAAGAAAGAAAGAAAGAAAAAAGAAAGAAAGAAAGAAAGAAAGAAAGAAAGAAAGAAAGAAAAGAAAAGAAAGAAGAAAAGAGAAAGAAAGAAAAGAAAAGAAAAGAAGAGAAAAGAAAAGAAAAGAAAGAAAGAAAAGAAAAAAGAACGAAAAAAAAAACTAAATGAAACAAATGGAAAAAAAATGAAGAAAGGAAGAATGAATTAAAAGAATGAAGACTGCAAAACGAGACAATACTTATTAAAGAAATCAAAGAACAAATTACAAAAGAAAGCAAGATTCAAAGAGAGAAAAGAAGAAAGAAAGAAGGAAAGAACATAAGAAAAGAAAAAAAGTACAACCAAAATGAAAATAACAAAGAAAAGAGAAAGAAAACAAAAACAAAGAAAGAAAGAAAGAAAAGAAAGAAAAGAAAGAAAAGAAAGAAAGAAAGAAAGAAAGAGAAAGAAAGAAAAAAAACAGAAAGAAAGAAAGAAAGAAAGAAAGTAACAAAGAAAGACAAAGAAGGAGACAAATAGAGAGAAAGAAGAAAAGGGGAAATCGTCAAAA
Source organism: Stramonita haemastoma (assembly GCA_030674155.1). NCBI lineage: Eukaryota > Metazoa > Mollusca > Gastropoda > Neogastropoda > Muricidae > Stramonita > Stramonita haemastoma. Next base: position 33,893,592 of record CM060338.1, on the reverse strand, counting down.
GATAAGAAAAAAGTCTGTTTTAAGAGTGTAAACTTTCGCAGGCCAATTTCTACATATGTGCTGGCAATAATTGTCATTGTCATGGCATTACACTATAGGATCAATCTTTGCTGTTCAACAAAGAACTACGTTACCAAAACAAAGAATAGTATTCAGTACACAACACAACAAGAAAATAAAATAACAAAAAAAGATAATAACGCAAATGATAAGACAATCATGCAAGGTGATGTAACATAT